>JAGUQR010000013.1:1200000-1870738 GCA_018905775.1 Meloidogyne exigua
AAAGTTATTCTGCCTATAAATTTAATAAAATTTTAATAATATTTCAATAAATTAGAATATACGTTCATCTTCTATTCCTTGAATGCTTGATGGAGGTGAACAGTCATTACATTGAATTTTATACTGAAAAATAGGTATAAATTTTACTTGAGTTAAAGACCTGTAATAAATCAAAATCAGTGTCATGTAATCCTCTATCAACTTCAGCATTAACACGAAAATATTGCATAAAAAGATATTTAAAGCGTTCCCATCCCATTGCTGTCTCCTCAACCCATTGAAGTAATAGACCATCTTGAACATTATTTCCATAAAGCCAAAAGCAAGTGGCTGTATAGGAACTCATCATTCGTTGGACTTGATAGTCCTGTGAATTTTATTTTTTAACATTATATTAACTTATAAACCTGATTTCGTCTAGTTGCAATAGTAAATGGAAGTGAAAGTGTATGTGCATCGGCAAACCGTCCAGATGGACTAAACATTGTTGCACGGATATAAAAATAAAAGATCGGTCTTTTGCCACTCATTAATTTAGATGGGTCTACACCACTTGAAGATAAATCCTTTAATTATGGGTTCTAATATTGAATCGATATTAATTTTATTAACCTGATAAGAGTTGTTAGTTGAATGCCGACCTTTTTGACGTGTTGTGCATAGCAAATGAGGATAAATGGCAGCCCAATAACGGTTTTTACTAAAAAATTATCTATCTATTCCTCCATTATAAATC
Source organism: Meloidogyne exigua (assembly GCA_018905775.1). Lineage (NCBI taxonomy): Eukaryota > Metazoa > Nematoda > Chromadorea > Rhabditida > Meloidogynidae > Meloidogyne > Meloidogyne exigua. The sequence goes on from JAGUQR010000013.1 coordinate 1,200,737, forward strand.
TTTTATAAAATTATTTAAAAACCTATTAAACGCCGGATAAATTGTAACAACTTCTTTGCTATTAATGTCACTTTTTTTGTGTGCAGTCGTTGTGTTTCCACTTGCATCTATTTAACATTTTTAATATTAAAAAATAATTTAAATACCATTCATTGTTTGTGCATTTGAACGTTTAGTTCCACTTGTTGGCTTCATAGCCAAAAGAGCAGCAGAAGGAACTTGTGCGATAGGTGAGGGTTGTTGTAATAAACGTTGTCTACGCATTTCAGACTAAAAATAAAAACACAGATATAAATATTGCAGAATAAAAGTTCTAAATATAATCAGGCAATTTTCGACCTTTTTGGTTAGGACTTGTGCTAATTTAAAGAAAGTCGGTAGAACCAACCTGAATATGTTCAGCGGTATCTTCACTAACCTAGAAAGATCAAATTTGCAAAAATAAAAAAAAACTTGTAATTTAGAAAACTTACAACTTGAACATTGAATTGTTTGAAAACAACTCCTCTAGCTAATGCACCACAATAAATTGAAAATAAATTGTTTGTGACAAGAATTGGATTCATTGAAGGCTCAGTTGCAAGTACTAATATTTAGAATAGTTTTAAAAAATTTAAAAATAAAAATATTCTGAATAAATTTACCCACCTGTAAACAAAAAAAAAACAAGAAAAATTTATATATGCTTAAAGCATTAATTGCCGATAATTCTTACCACAATCAGCCATTAATAATTCTAAGGCAGAGAAAACGCTGTCAGACAAAGGTCTTACTGGATCATAATCACCAAACATTTGCCGATTATTTACCGTTAATTCATAACGAAAACCCTATTAAATTTGATTTTTCAAATATTAATTCAAATCTAAGACTAACCTGCAGTCTAGCAGCTAAAATAGCCAATCTATGCATTTGAAATGAGTAAAAGCTGACCAATTTAATCACAGGTTCCACCGGGAGTGTTACTTTGTTCATCAAACTGAAAATCATCAAGTCCTCTAAGTTGTTCAAGAAATATTTTTTACATTTATTTTTAAATAAAAACATTTTAAAAATTATAAATACCAATTAACCTACCAAGCGATTTGAATATCTCGCAAGTCCTGCCACAAACGGACAGTTTGCTCATTACAATAGGACTAAAGCGAGATTGGATGTGTATTTAAATGCACACCGCGAATGGCGGTGGCTAATTAATAAAAGAAAAATAAAGAAAAGAAAAACACCTTGAAAAGTTCCACGAATGGATTCAAGCATTCATCAGAAAATGCTTGCAACCTGATAAAAATTAAATGATAATCTATATGTTTCACAACTTAATTTTAATAAAACCATATTAAAATTAAACAACCTTTGAGCAAAGTCCTGAACTTCGTCAGAATTCATTTGCCTATTGGATTTTAATGTCCTGTAGAGCCCATGTAATATATGCATAGTTTTGCCCAAAGAATTTGCTAATAAATCAAAGGTCGCATCAATATGAACAGAGGATGGACTTAACGCTGCTCTGAAAAATAAATTACTTAAAAATTTTTTCGATTAACCTAGAATTATTGACAAGATCAACTAAGGCCATATTCAACTTATTAAAAATAACTTTATCTTCTTGTGATTTAACTGAAACATGTAGCTCATTCTGAAGACGACTGGTTATACAAAGAACATTCCAAGTTAGTAATGACCATTCCTCTATAAATTCCTGCAATTTTTTAAAGTAAATAAAGTTAATATTTGTAAAAAATAGAACTTGTTCTGTATCAGGAGTTGTTGCTAACATTGCTTGAATTCGCTTAACTCTCCCATCAATTTCTCCTAACAGTTTACAAATCATTTGTTTCACCTTATATTTTTAAATCGTTTAGCTCTTGCTCTAGTTAAAGTAAACCTTTTGCATTTTTTCATCCTCTGTATGTGTAATTGGTGGGTCATAATGTCTCTAAATCATTAAAATTATCGTTTAGATCGAAAAAAAATAGTAAACCTAGTTTTTTTAATTTTTAATAAAAAAAAACCTGCACATCATGCCAAACACAAAGAAGGTCAAACAACAATTTCTGGAACGCCTCATCATTTAATAATTTAGCCATACTAGTTAGAAATATTTAGAAATTAAATCAGTAGTAGTTTTGCTGTCAAATAATGTTTATGGTAAATTAATTAATTAAACATTCCTATCAGTCCTTTTAGTTAACCTGAATCTAATGAAAACATAGAAGTTATCAAAAAAATTTCAACAAATACAAAGATAAAAAACAAGTAAACTTTCACACTTTGTGTTAAAGATTTTATCTATTTTCTATTTCATCATCTATTTTATTAACGAAACTAAAATCAATGAACTTTGAAAATGATAATAAAAATTATAATACATGTATGTACATACATAGGTATGTATAGAAAAGTTGAAAGTTGAATTTACGTATTTCTAAATTAATTTTTTTTATAAAAAATCATAAAAATACACACATATTTTCAGGGTTTGATTAAAAACTCTATTTTTAGTTTTCGACATAGATAAGCCTAACCTATCATATCAGCGATAAGAATGTTGAGGTCGGTCGATGCAAAAATTCTTATCTTTTGATAAACTTTTATACACAATTTACCATTAAGGAGAGGACAGGTGAATTAACCAAAATTTACAGATTTGACAAAAATATCCCAGGAAATAAAAATATTTTTTAACTTCTCTTAAACATCAATTAATTAAAGGTGAATGTAGTTTATTATACATACATAGTTAGAGAAATGACATAATGTAGAGGGAGAGTATTGCGAAGTCAACATTAAATTATTAGAAAAATTGGAAATACATAGGTAAAACCTAGACGATTTAAAAAAAATTAACTAATACATAATTAGTAAGTGCAACAAATATCCAGATAATTAGATTTTTTCACACTTTCAGTATAAACAGTAAGTTATAAAACATTTTTTTGTTAATATGTGATAAATACAAAACCTGTAAGAAAATATTCATTTTAATCGTGTAAAATTGAAATACATTGACAGAAGCAAATTATCAAGAAAATATCTCATTCACTGAAATTCAGACTCATTCTTTTTTCCTTATAAGTTCACAAAATATTTTAACGTCGATCCTTTTCTCTTGAACGGCTACGACGATCTCGACTTCGTCCATGTTCTTTACTTCCTCCTCTCGAATATTCACTACCATTAGCTTCTTCCATTTCCTTAGCCGCTATTGCTGCTTTAGATTCGCGTGTTCGCCGGGTCTCCCCTTTACCTCCACCTAAACGACGCGGTAGCCAACTCTTTTTGGTGCGGCCGCGTTCATAATCAACAACCACACGACGACCATCAATCTTTGTTCCATCAGCTTTTTTATACGCAGCTGTAAATAATTGTCTGAGGGTTTTCTATCCGGTTATATTTCAAAAATTTACAATTATTAAAAACAACCCTCTCGGCTAACTAGAAGGTTTTACTTACGAAAAATAATTAATATAGTCCCAGAAAGAACATTTTTCTCATTAAAAAATATCTCAAAAATAAGACGCAAACTTTTTAAAAATAACTTTTGGTAAATACCGGAAATGTAAAATAGAATTGTTTTAAAGCAGAAATTATACCTTTTATAACGAAACTCACAGATTTTCCTGCTTGCTTCGATTTTGAGAAGGCGCTGTTTAATGTAATGTAAGTAAAAGAATACTCTTTCAAAAGGTAAAAAACAGAAAGTATCACATTTATCATTCTAATTAATATTATAATTCAGACAAGAGTTCACTTTCTTACATTACATTTTTACCTTTATAAAATGTTTCCAAGGATTTCGGGATTCATCTGCATTCTCTTGTTAATTTACTCCTAACCAGACTTACCCACTAAAATCATTTACCCGCTCTATAAAAAAATCAAAAAATAATTCCAAAAAATTTTACCGCGCCTTAACAAACCTACAAATCGAATTAAAGAACTGAGAATCAAAATTTTCCCGTCGAGAGATGGGCTCTCGTTTCCCAAACGCTGCAAATTTGGGGCAATAAAACGAAACTTAAATAAAAGGCTAAATTTTTCGAAAAAACCCTCTTACCGAAGCGCCATATTTTTTTTTATAAATTTTGACGAAATTAGAACCCAGTTAAAGTTTAAAAAACAAAATATTTTACCAGACATGTCGGATTTGTGTTCATACTCAATGAAAGCGTAACCGCGAGGCTTTCCTGTCTTATCATGTACTACAGCTACCTTAAATTTATAAATTAAGTAAATAATTATTTAAAAATTAGAATACCTTTTTGACCTTTCCATACTTTTCAAACTCACGACGTAGTTTATTTTCCGAAGTTTCATAGTTCTAAAACTTTAATAAATTAAAGAATTGGGAGCGATCGGTCGGGCCAGCCCAATGATTTTATTCTTCATTTCCCAGAGTCCAGGCCAAGGTTTTTTTAGAATCCCCATTTCTAATATTTTCTTACAATTCTAGCAATAAAAAGCGTCTTGTATGGATCACTCGTTGCTTTTGGATTCTCTGCTGGTGCCCAAGTAGCTATTCCTTGTTCGATTTTATAGGCCATAAGTTCTTGTTTTTCCTTTCTTTTACGAATACGCTTTTCTTCACGCGTTTCAATACGAACTTTTGGGGGAGTGTCCTTTGGGTCCTTAAGAAGTTCTTTAAAGAAAATTTCCTTAAAATAAAGAAAACTTCAAATTCTTGCAAATATTCGGCAATACCAGTCAATTGTATATGTTTACGATGAATAAAAAGATCATCGGGTGGTGGCTTGTACTGAATAGGAGGACGTGGTGCAAACAACGCCAGTAAATTATCAGGAAGAAATTGTGTCATTTTATGTTTATCTGAAAAAAATTTCAAAATTAAAACAGAAATTGTATAAAAGAAAGATAGAAACACAATTCATGGTAATAGCACAGCACTTTCACTCAATGGGCGCACGCGTGAGAACTAGCTAAATCTTTTCCATTGACATTACGCCAAAATTTAAATCTCTTTTTCTTTAATACATGTTATCTTTCGTGCGCCTGACCTTAATAAAAGTAAAGAAAATGGTCAGTGGAAGAAAAGTGACAAAATGGTCAACAGTAGGAAAATATGAAAATAGTAATTCCACATGCAAATATTGATTCTGAAAATACAAATTTTTATAAAAAAAACTTGGTACTTATCTATTATCTATAAGCAGTTTTGCGGACAATTTTTGCTGATTATTATATATATAAATATTGGGCATAGAATGCCTTTGCCCCATTCACTTTCAGAAATTGAAATTCCAGAACAATTGCGTAGAACAAAAACTGGAATTCAAGAAGATTTTATTTTGGAAGATACTTGACCTAATGATCCTAATAGAATAATTCTTCTGGGTTCTAGAACAGATGCTGCTAGATTGTCAAGTTGTGATGTTTGGTTTTTTGATGGAACTTTTAGAAATGGAAATGCTCAACTTTTGTATAATCTTTGGGTATTTTTTAAAACTATTTCCATTGTGTAACTATGACTTATTCATTAGAGATTGTTCATGGTCGTTTTGGTCGAACCTTTATTCTTCCATTCGTTTATGCATTAATCCCATCAAGAACTTGTGATTCTTTTCTAAGATCTCTTGAACTTTTGCTTGCTAAAGTGGAAGAAATAAATCCTGGTTTTCGACCACAAACATAATTAATGGATGTTTTTCCCACTTTAAGGTTCTTTCTTTTACATCTAATAACCTTTACTAGTTTATAAGAATCAATATGGAGAAAGATGCAGTAACTTGGTTGGGATTAAAATACAAAGAGGATGATAGATTTCATACTTATTTGAAAATGTTTGTTTGTCTAACTTTTTAGATCCAGGTTTATTTTAATTTAAATACTCAATAATCTTTTATTCGTTAGCTTATATTCGTACATACTTTCGACAATTGGCTCAAATATTTCTTGAAGTATTCAGCAATGGAGATTCAGAAAGTCCACATTTTGCCTTTATTGATTATATGGAAAGAAATTGGGTTGGAAGGGATTTAATGCCGCCACGTTATCCTCCTACTATGTGGACAATAAAGATATTACACTTGAACAAATGCCACAAATTCTGTTGAATCTTGGCATAATACTTTTTCTGGAATATTTCATAGACATTTTCGAATCCATACAATCTTGTTAGGGCTCTTTTAGATAAACAGGTTTTTCTTAAAATATAATAGAAGACATGTTTTTGGAGAAACTTTAATGAGAAAAATACTTAATTTTATTTTGTCTATTAAAAGGCACTTTTGGCATAATTAAGACAATAAAGTCTTTTCTTACAATAGTTTTTTAATTAAAAGCTCGTGTTGAACAATTGCTATGGTATATCTTCTGGTGCTGTTGTTCAAATGTTTAGTCGACCTGAATATAGACGTGACAATCAGAATCTTTTGAATGTTTTGAGAGGTGTTGGTGGACCTAGAGATCCTATTGAATTTTTAACAGCTTGTTCTCATTTTATTAATTTTTAAAAATAATTATTTGTTCATTTAATTAATTTACTGGTCGAATTTATTTAATAAAAATTTTCTCTTAATTAATTCTATTTTAATTTGTTTATTTTTCATTGTTACATATTTATTGTTTTATTTAATAAGTACTCATTATATCCATTTAGAAAATTCTACTTTACATTATTCAAAAAAAATTAATGGGGTCGATTCTGAGTACTACAGTTAATGGTGTTAAACAAAACATGGTTAGTTTTTTAGTATTACAAATTTTAAAAATGCAAGGCAGTTTATCGGTTGTGAATTATTTCTATTTTTAAGTTGCGTTCGGGACCACTGATGCAAAAAATGGTTGACGCTAAATATAAAAAATACATTAATGGTTATTTCTCGGTTGCAGTTGATACACGCAGTAAGAATTTAATACTTTTTATTGGACATTTTAGCGAGAGTTGTAGTGACGGATCCTTCGTTTTACAACATTCCTGCATTTAAACAAAAAGAAAGTGTTGTTGAAAAACTACCGTATGAGATCAGGTTTGTTTTTCTTAATTTGACTGATTAATTGAAACTGAAATTTAGAAAACATACCGTTGTTGAGACCATTCCTTTGGCGGACAAGAAGGACACAGAAGTATTTTTTATGCTTTATATTTTTTATCCTTTAATTTTTTATGTATGGAGTTATATTTACATTTTAAACATTTTTTATTATTTATCTTTTTTCTTCAGATTAAGTGTTTAGAAGTTAAAGACTTGAAAAATCTTCAAATTGACACAATACTGCCCATCACCCCGCAACTTCATTTGGACTATTCATGCTTTTTTCTCGAAAAAAAACTTGGAGCTCAAGCCAGCGATGAAGCATGGAAGGCAGCGTCGTTGACTCTTGCAAATTTTTTACTACGACATGGGATTAGATGTGATAGTCACGATGTCAAATCTTCTGTGGTTGGAGCGTTGTCAAGAATGTGCAATAACAAAGAATTATCTTTTGAGTTGAAAGAATCCTGGACTGCTCTTCAAATGTAACATTTTGACTTTTTTAGTTATTCAATTTTAATGTAATATATTTTTAGTAATTTATTCAATCGAGTATATATAGGTTTAGCTTAAAATACTTTACGTTTTTAGGGCACATGCGAATGGATATAATGATAAGGCTCAACTTGATTTCGTTGCTTCTTGGATAGATTCTGCAGTGAAATTTTCTCATAAAATTGTTGAAGTACACAATAGCAAATGTTTTCAGAAGGAATTGTTGGAGAAGTACATGCAGAAGGGACTAGTTAAAAATGTATTATTTTTATTTCATTATTATCATTTGACTATTTTTATGGATTTTCATTTATGTCTAAATTTTAGTTATATTATCTGGTTGATAATGTTTGGATACAGAAAAAAGAATTGGATAATATATTAAGTCAAGGTGGCTCTGTAAGTAAAAACAATAAAAATTCTTTGTTATAATTTTTTAAAATTAAGATCAAGGCCTTTTCCATGTATTCACTACAACGCAAAATTCCAGCTATTATAAAGCAAAAGTATAAAAATATATCATTAAATAAATTTTCTATTTTTTAGATTTGGTGGCTTTACATTCCCGGTTCAACGTAAATTGCAAAATTTGATCTTAAATGCTAATGAACAAATCGAATTAATGCTCCGTCATGACAATGGTATGAAATTTAGCTTAATCAATTATAAGTCACTTTCAGGGGACATTTTTGTAATAAGCTTTTATGAACTAACCTTGACATTAATTTTTTTTATATTTAAAAGTTAATTATTTAAGTTCGATTGCGAGACCATTTTCTTCTTGGATACCCTCCATTGCCTGAGGTATGTTTTGTTTACCTTTTACCATTTTATACCTATTTTTTAATTTAGGAACCAACATTTGACTACCTTTTCTTACGATTAGAAAACACAATTCATCTTTTGTGCTTGTTAATCGAAGTAGATCATTTGAAGCAAGAACAGGCCATAAATGAAGATGAACGTAATGTTATTGAAAATGGAAAAAAAATTCTTATTGATCTCGACACAAATATTCGTAAATTTATTAAGGAAGTAGAGGAGGAAGAAATTTTTGAATCCTTTAAAAAGGTTAATTTAACATATTTGTTATTTATACAATTACACAAATTTTAGAAATGTATATTTCACGATGGTGGAAAACCAATGGTTTGGTTTTATTTTAAATTCAAAAATTAATTTTTTTTAAAGAATTCTTGTGATGATGAGGAAATCTAGCAAACATCGCTTAACATTATTTGTATGCATTTTGGACTTAGTTTGGATCTCTAATTTTGTTTTTGGTATTTTAAGAATGTATGCTCAAAAAATAATGACTTTAAAAAGATTCAAAATTTTTAATTTTTACTCAATCGGGTAATTTTTGAATAAATATTTTACTTTCGTTTTTATATTTTTGTATTGATTCATTTTTGATTCGATTATTTTCTATCAATTCTTTAAATATTTTTACTAGATTTCTTCAATACATTGATATTAATTAAGAATCAATGAATCTTTTATTAAGTTTTAGCCTATTTAACTAAGCACTATGGAATTGGGCATTTCATTTTCCGAATTTCTTTTCTTCTTAATTTTGTCAGCATTTTTATGTTTATTTGTTATACTTCCTTCAGATGCAATGCAAGCAGCAGGATTTACAATACCAAAAATATTTGCAGCATTGTTGGGTGATGAAAGGTTTTTATTTGTTAAAATTTTAATCCACGTTTGCTTAGGTTTAACTTTGTGGAATATCATTTAAGAAGGACGTTATTAACTATTATGGTGCATTCTTCTCTGCCTTTTTGTTTGTAGAATATTTTGAGAATTAAATAGAAATAAATTAAATTTATCTTTTATTATTCAAAACTAAAAAGAAAACTTAAAAAATATTTACTGACTTTAATTTTAGTATGTTTTATTGGACTTGAATTGTGTGTGCCACAAGCTGTATTTACTCCTATTCCACAAAATGGTATTCAATTAATGGCTTATCTGTCTTTTGCCTTTTCTGCTGGTTAGAATTTTTATTATTAATTTTCAAAATTTATTTCTTAAAGCAACTGCTTGCTTCCTCTCTATCCTTTACTTAAATGACTGGGAACGTCATTATATGGTTCGTCGTTTGCGACTTTTGAATGATCCACAAGATGGTCCATGGCGTGAATTGGCAATACAAATCAACATTGAAGTTAGAAGACCAATGCTTTTTACTATGTCAAATAAAGGTTTTTGTGGCTTTTCTTTTTTCGAATATTTAAATATTTTATAATCTAATGTCTTTTTTAAACATTAATTTTGTTTTATTTATACTTAGATTGTTCTCGTACAATAATAACAGATGAATGGATTCTAAAAATTACTAATTATAATGTTAATTTTGCTAGAATATCTGATTCTCAGTTGGTCATTGTTCGTTCTAGTCCTTTACATCTCGTAAACTTAAAAATTAGACTTATCTCAAAATTATTTCAGAGTGTTCCGGGCCCAGACGGGATAGTTTCTTCTTCTGCTGAGCATTTAATTGATTTACGTGTTCGAAGTAGAAGTGGATGTTTTGAGACATTTCATATTCGGTATATTTTTAAACTATTTTTAGGTTTTTATTTTGCACTATTTTTTCTATTTATTCCTTATTTTAGATTTAAGAAATATTAATAAAAAATTTATGCTTGATAAAAAGGAAAATTTTCTAAAATTTAATTCTAGAATTCGTAACCAACAGGAGCTTAACAATTTGAGAGACCAAATTAGCCGTCCAATTGAAGTGCTTGATTCATTATCACTGCCACAGCCTTTGCATGAACGGTTTCTTTTTTAAGAATTTAAATTAATTTGGTCTTCTTTACAGTTTTGTCGATGCTTTTATTAAAGAATTGGAAAAAAATCCACGATATAATTTTGCACAGAGAGAGGTAATTTTTTTTATTTTTATTTATTTAACTTTTATTTTTAAAGGAATTGGAACCTTGTCTAGGTTGCTCTCAACAAATAGCACAAGTTAAGTTGGTCAAAAAATGTATAGATTCCCCAAGGATTCATGGTGAAGGAGATGGTCAAAGCTATGAAAATTGTCATAATTGTCAGTGCAGACCGATGTGGTACATATTATTTTTAATTTATTAATTTTTACAAGTAAAATCTTTAAAAGCATATTATTCCCTTTAGGTGTGCCAGATGTATGGGAAGAATTTTTGCTTCAAAACAAAATCAAAATAGGCCGGAAATTTGGATGGCCGGACGTGCACCATGTCCAACTTGTCGTTTACCTTTTTGTGTTTTGGATGTTTGCTTTCTTTCTGAGGAGGATTGATTTTTCTGTAGATATAATATAACCGCTATTTATACATAACTACATATATTGTTTTAACATACGGGATATTTTAACATTTTTTGTGAGTGGACCTTTTAATTTCCTTGGTATAAATTTCTTCAACTTTTTCCTAATTCCACTATTGTTATAGACAAGGGAAGTTTATTAAAGGAATTTTGGTTCTACTTTAAAAAAAAAGATTTACAATGTATGAAATCACATGTCTTGAAAGTTTTAATTTAATTTTATTAAATAATAAAAATTTTATTTAATTTTATTAACAATTTTTAATTATATACTAGAAGTGAATTAAAGTTTAATAACTAAAATAATAATGAGTAAAACTTTTTTAGTTAGTCTCTTTGTTGTCTTTTACAGACTAAATTTATTAATCTATTTTGAGGGAAAATTAAAGATATTAAACTATGTACATGAGAATATTCTAGTTTAAAGTGAAATAATTAAAATTAAAAATAATTTATTTAGCTACAAATTTAATTTTGAAATTTAATTTTAATAAAAATCAATCTATTTTTAATTACATTCACAGACATTGATTAACAAAATATTTTCCTGTCTACATGTAAAAGTGTACATTTAATTGTATAGCTAAATATTATTTAATTTACTATTTAATTTTTAAGATTAATTTTAATTTTTTATTTACGCATTATGAAAAATATAAATTCAACTGGAAAATGCCTCTAAAATTAAATAACTGAAATAATTATTTTCTTTTTATTTAATTTATTTTAATAACAGAATTTAGTAGTTCATCTAAATATTAATAATCCTTTATTATACACTCTAAATTTTTTCGATACTTCTTAAAAATAATCTTCAGAACAAGAATCATGGTAATTAACTTCAATTTTAACATTAGTTTTAAAAAATCTTTTAAACTTCTTTAGGCTATTGTATACTCCTTCATGTTTCTCTTCACAATTCAATTCCCTTCATAGACATGTTTTAAAATCATAAGACTTTTACTTAATCACATTTAAAGTCATATACCAGTCACCTCTCAAATCATAAGGTAAGGTCATACATACATACACTTCATTTCTTTCTTTCTCCTTTAAAAATTCTTCCTTATTAAAAAGTACAGGCTTTCTCTTTGTTTAAAATAAAAGACAAATAAAAGTACAAGGAACTTAAGACTAGTCACAAACTAATCTCGTGTCTTTAAACTCATGTCCACCGCCTGCTTTCTCATCTAAGACTTATTGTTTCAATTAAACTCCACCTGATTTTATTAAAAATGCATCTGTCTGGCAATTCAAACGGAGCCTATAAAAGGAAGATTGGACATCGTAGCCGGCACCAAAATCGAAACGAGGCTGGACAGCCCTATCTAATCTTACCAAATTTAAACAGAATATTCAAAGTTTCAAAGCGTTCGTTAATTAGTGGATTAATTATGTCCATCAAAATTGGAGCTTTTATTATCGCTTTGGCGATTCTTTTCTCTCTAGTTCGAGGTTCTAATTTTTTTATTTTTATTCTAACAATAAATTAAATAAACTATTAAAATTTAAAAATATTTTTAATAAAATTTAAATTAAACTCTGGTAGGAAATCCACCTCCTTATCAACCTGGAACTCCACCTTCAGGAATGCCACCACTACCCGATCCTGATGTAAGAACTTATTCTAAATTTATTTTATTAATAAAAATAATGTTTTAAATTAACGAAAATGCTATTACATATATTTAGGTTGTAAACTGTGTTCATGCTCTCCTTCACCCACCACCACCACCATCTACATCACAACCAAATGGCATTCCACCAACTGTGACCCCTCCAAGTGGTACTCCACCAACTGGTCCTCCTCCTCCACTTCCACAAGCATGTATTGCATGTGGTCCAAAATGTGGACTACCACCTCCTCCAACTCCAATGATTTCAGACATGCCAACTACCGTAAATATTTATTTTTATTTTAATAATAAAATTATTTTATGTTTTAAAAAATTTATTATTTTCTTAAATTAATTTTACTAAATAATTTTATTTTTTAATTAAGATTAATTAATTTTTTTAGTCAACATCAAGTCCACCAAAAGCCGGTGGAACTAACTAAAAAACTACACCCATATGTATATATGTATAAAGGTAGTTTATGAAAGAGGAAATTTTTCTTTATAAAAAGAAGAACGTAGAAAAAGCACCCAAAAATTAAAAAAAATATTATTTACTTTTGTACATTCCAAATAGAGAAATCAGAATTTATATACCCTTTTAAGAGTTTTAACTGCTTAGAAAACTTTTAGATATTAAAAATTAAAGTAATTAAAACAAAATTCTTAACCAATAATTTTCTGAAACATTGAAAGGAACCTAAATATTTAGAGGTATTTCTTTTAGTATTTTCAGATATAAAATTATTTATTTTTTCAAATGTTCTAAAGGAAGGAAAGGGACAAAAACGAGTTATTAAAAATTGAAAAACTCTTCTCTAAATAACCTTCTAAATTTTCTAAAATATTTCCTTACCTTTATTTTTCTGATTTTTAAGTCCAAAACAATTTTTTGCACTATGTGCATTTTTTAAAATTAATTTTTCTTTTGTAGCTATTATTTTATTTATTTTAATTTATTAGAATGTACATATATTCTTCATTATGTACATATATCACACTATTTTATTTAATACAAAACATTCTCCTAAAAACAATTCCTTTTATCTGTTTTATTATTTAAAAGTATTTATTTTTATTAGCTTTAAATAGTAGTATTTATTCTCTCGTTTTTATGCTTTTTACGAGTAAAATGTTATTTTTAATTTTTAAATTTTTTTAAACAAAATGACAATTTCAAAAAATAATTGTTAAATTAAATTAAATTTGTAAAGGATATTTATTTAATTTTGATCAACTCATCAATATATTTTTTAATATTTAAAATTAATTTTTAAATAATTATGTATAATATTAAAAAGCACAAAAAAAAGCAAATACAAACATTTTTTAATATATAAAATTATTAGCAATAAATTAAGCATTTATTTTTTATTATTCATATTAAAATAATTGTAAAAAAAATTATTTAATTGATTTTAAAGAAAAGAATAAATAAACTACATTTTTTAACAAAAGAAAAGTTTCCTCAAATTTTACGTTTTCTTAATTTTTTGTTTATTTATACTATATACAAATAAATAAATAAACTAATAAAATTATTTATTAACATAAAATATATTTAAAGAGCTCAAAAAAGTTTAGAATATTTAATTACCAATTTAATTATAAAATTTAATTATTATGCTCTTCTTTTTATTTTTAATTTCTTTAATATTAACATTTACTTGTTGTGAAGAGGAAATTAATAAACATCGAAATTATGATCGGTTAATTATTTTTTAAAAATTAATTTATAAATTTAGAGTTAATGGTATTTTTAAAAATTAAATTATTTATTAAAAAAAAAGCTTAAAAATAATATTTTAAATAAAATTTAATTTTAAAGATTTAAATTGTTCCGTGCATTTTTATCCAATAAATCACATCTTTTTGAATTAAAAAATATTTCTCGTTCAATAAATATGCTGAGATCTGAAGAGAATAATATTCAAATATGGAAAATACATTCACAACCTGGAATGCCTGCAGAAATTTTATCTGGGCCAGAAAGTGAAAAAAGTCTTTTAAAGTTTTTTACTGACAAACAGATTTTATATTCTACATTAATTGAAGATTTTGGATTGTATGTTTTCTTTTATTTTAATAAAAATAAATAAATAAATATTTTAATTAATTAATATTATGCATATTGTCCTTTTATTAATTAAATTATTTTTTATATTAACATTTATGAGAGATCCTTTAAAATCTTTATTTAAATTAATTAAAAATTAAAAATAATCTTTTACAGACAAATGCGTATTTCTGGTGAAACTCTTCGTTATGAATTATTAGATGAATTGGAGGATGATGAACTCACACAAATTGAAGAATTTGATTTGGGAAAATATCATCGTTATAATACAGTATTAAAAAATAAATAAATATTTTTTAAATATTTATTTAGATAATTCAATATATGAAATTAATTGCAAAAATTAATCCAAAATTAGCAAAATATGAAATTATTGGGAAAACAACAGAATTAAGAGATTTGGGTATTTTAAAGGTTAAAATAACTTTACTTAATATATTTAAATAAATAAATAAATAAATTTATTTATTTTTAGCTTGGTTATGCCCCTTTTAATAATAAAACTATTAAACCTATATTTCTTATTGATGGTGGAATTCATGGTTTTTTTTAATTTAATTTATTTAAAATTTAATTTTAATTTTAAGCGAGGGAATGGATAGCACCAGCAGTCGCGTTATTTGCAATTAATACAGTAGGGAATTTTTTTTTTAATTTTATTGAGTGGAAATTGTTTGTTTAATTATTTTAAAGAAATTATTTTATTTAAATTTTAAAGATTAATTAAATTAAATTATTAATTAACTTCTTTTAAAAATTTAATTTTAAAAATTAAAATTTCTCTTTTCCTCTAGTTCATTAATAATCCAAAATGGAGGTCTCTTCTTGATCATATTGATGTACATATAATTCCTGTATTAAATCCTGATGGTTATGAATACACATGGAAAAAAGATAGTAAAATTAATTAAATCTAAAAATTAATTAATTATTTATTCTTTTTTAAAGGACTTTGGAGACACACTCGTTCTGGACCTTACAAAACAGCCAATCTTTGTGGTGGAGGTGCACCTATTTGTTATGGAGTAGATCCAAACAGAAACTTTCCTTATCATTGGGCAGAATCAGGGACAGATCCTTGCCCTTGCAGGTTAGAAATAATTTTTTTAAAAATAATTAGAAACATCTCTTTGGTTGCTTAAAATTTATTTCTAAAAACAAAAACGAGAAATTTATTTAACAATTATATTCATACATAAATAAAATTAGGACTTTTTTAATAAATAAAGCAAAAAAAATGTGTAAATAATTAGTACTTTATTTTTTAAATTAGAATTTAATATATTAATTAATTAAATTTTCTAATAGATAATATTATAATTATTATTAATTTAAAATATTTAATTATTCTAATAAATTAAAATTTTTCCAGTGAAGTTTACCCAGGTCCAACACCACTTTCTGAACCAGAATGTGCACATTTAGCATCATATATGTACAAAAATAAGAATAATTTAAAAGCATATTTAACCTTACATGCCTATGGAAATTTAATAATTCATGGATGGAATTATGCTTCAAGAACTTATCCAGATAATATTGAAGAATTAAAATATTTAGCTGAAAGAATGGCAAAAGCAATTGTTTTGGAAGGAGGAGCTCCTTTTCGCATTGGAAGTGCTCCTGACGTTTTATGTTTGTTTAATTTAATAATAATTATTTTATTTGAAAAGAAAAAAGACATGAATTAGTTAATAAACAAATAAATGAACATATTTATATTAAAAGGAGTATAAATTAAAATAAATAAAGCAATATATTCTAGAATATCTAAAATTCCCTAGGTCGAATAAATAAAATAAAAAGTAGTTTCTGACAAATAAGCCTTTTATGTTTAATAATGTTAAAAAAGGTCCATTGTATGTACATACTTGTAATCTTTAAGGTCTTTAAAAGTTATTTATAAAATAATTTAAAAATAATGTTTTTTAAATTAAAAGATGAAGCAGCCGGGGGAAGTGACGATTATGCAACTAGTTTGGGTGTTAAATATTCTTATACCATGGAACTAACTTCTGGACGTTATGAAACTTTATTTGGAGGATTTGTGTTTCCTGAAAGAGGAATTAAAAAGGAGGCGTCTAAAGTATAATAGATTAGAGAAGATTAAATTTAAAAATTAATTTAATTTTTAGGTACTCCCAGGAATTTATGAACTTGCTTTACAAGTTTTTAAAGAAGTCTGAAGATTTAAAAATTAAATTTATTAATTAAATAATTAAATAATTATTTATGTATATATATTTTGTGAATAAATATTAATATTATTTTTTTTATAAATTAACGAAAAATATGTCACAGATATTTATGAGTATAATATTTAGTTTAATAAATTAATAATTCTTAAACTTTTATTAATAACCAATTTTTTACGTTTTCACAAATTACAGTCAGAAGGTGAAATTAATGGTTGAATGAAGCTATGGCTGTTCTTTAGTATATGAGGCCCGAGCTCAGAACATGTAATATATCATTCGATTCCTCTCGTCGAGCTGAGCTCGAATATATATAAATTTCTTGCAGGAGACGAATACTCGCTGAGATACAGGTCCCTGAAGTTCGAAAAATCATAGGGGGGAGTAAGCTCATTTTTGGGTTGGAAAATTCTAAAATGAGTATGGTAGCTCATTCGAAAGAGCTCTGCGAGCTGAGTCGAACTAGCCATAACAGAACCCAAACTATTATAAAAGGGTTGCTTTGTTCAATACAAGGATATGCAAATATCCCTAGAAAAGAAGCCAAATTTATTAATTTTCTTACAAATTCTTTAAAAATAAGAGACTCCTTTCTTTGTAAAAAGGCTTGGGAGGCAATTAAAATAGAAGCAGAAAAATTAAAAAATAAAGGAGAAGAAGCAACTGAAGAGGTTGAAAAAGATGAAAATAAGGAGAAAAATGAAGAAGTTGAAAGAATGAAACATTAGAAGAGGAAAATTTTATGGATAAGAGGAAAAAAGTTTTTTTTAAAGTTTACGCTCCATCGGGAGTTGACTTATAAATTCTAAATTAAAAAAATAATTTTTTTCCACTAATTAATTTCTGACGAAAAATAAAAATTTTAAATTCTCAGAAAAATTGAATTGCCTCTTAAATCAATTTTAGAAAAGAAAATGAAAATAATAATAATGAAGAACAAAAATCTCTAGAACAAAATGGTGTAGAAAGGAAAAATTGTGAACTTAAATTAGTTCCAACTCGAATAGTTTTTAATGATAGTGATGATGATTAATTAATCTTGTTATTTTTATTAATTCAAAAATTATTAAAATGATGAAAAAGTCAAATTTTTTTTATTATTTTAATTGAGTAATAATGGATAATATTCTATATAGTAAAAAAATAAAAATGAACAAATAATAAAATTCAAATTTATGTAAATACATATTTATAAAAAAATGTTTTTATTCATTTATCAAAAAATAAAAAACAAAGGTATGTGAATGGTAAATAGCACAAAAGTTTAAAATTAAAAAAGTTTAAATTAATATTCTTAAAATGTTAAAAATAATGTTAAAAATAATTTATAAATTTTTATGGTAAAGAGCCTATACAGGCAACAAAAAATAGAAGCATTTTTATAGATTAGTAAAGCAAAGCGAATTCGACAAGTAAACAAAGTAACAATTATTTATGTAAAATAAATAATTTTGAAAATTTTTAATTCAAATAACTCAAAGATTTTTTAGTTTAACAAATTTTAGAAATTTATATTAATTTTTTAAAAAGTTAATTAATTTTTTCATTGCAAAAAATTATCTAAAAATATACTTTTAATGTTTAGTATATTCAAAAGGATGTTTAAAACATTTTTTGAGTTAAAAGAGTCAAAAAATTATATAATTTAATAAATTTTTTGAGATATTTTTTTTAAATTGAGTAGTAAAGTTGTTCACTTATAATTTTTTAAATGTATTCAAAATTAAAAGATATATACATCAATTTTAATTAGAAGAAGTTGATTGTCCCCAAATTGCCTGAAGCTTTTCCATATCCTTATGAACATTTGATCGTAAATGTGAAGTACGCGCAGTTATCTCCATGGTCTTTTCACAAATAACACAAGTCCATTTCTTCTTGCTTTCTTCAAGTGATGATTCAGCTGGTCTTTTTAGAGCCTTTTTCTTCCCTTAAATTAAAAGATTTTAGTTGAAAGAACCTTACTATCCCCTAAATTTAACTTTATGTTTATTATTGGGGTTTTAATAAAAATAATTAAATAACTCAAAATCTTTTTATTTAAAAAACTACTATTCAGACTCAAAATTACAAGTGACATTAAGTCTGAATAATTCAGTTTGGAAATATCTCCAATAAAAAAAATATATATAATATTTAGTAAAAAAGTATTTAGAATGAACTGAATTAAATATATCAAATGAAATGTAGAAAATCTAAAAAAATAGTCAGACTCAAGCTTCCTAAATTAGAAATCTAATTTAATATTATAAATTAACAAAAAGGCCGGACGGAAGCTTGGTCCCTTGAAGTTCAAAAATTCAGGATTAAATTTACTATTAAAAATAACCAATGGATGATGTAGATGTAGTAGCATTGTTTTTTTCAATCCAATGACGGGCCTTCAAAACTAATTTGTTTGTTGACTCAATTTCTTTTTTATTTCCTTCCAACTGAACGTTATTTGCTTCCAACTGAATGTTTGTTACCTCGATTTGTTTTTTATTTTTTTTAACCTGATCTGTCAAGGCCTGGATGAGAACAATTCCTTCAGCATGTAAATTTTTCTCTTCAGCCTGTAAAAATTTTAAAAAGATATTGATATAATAAAGAAAAATACAGTCAATTGTTTTTCTCTTATCTCTGCCATTGCTAAAAATGTCTATAATTTTGTTAGTAATTTATTTACTAAAAATTAAAAATGTTTAATTAAATTAATAAATGATAAATATTTATTTAATTAAAAACAAATAAAACATTGTTTTTAAAAAATTTATTTAATAAATTTTATTTAATAAAAGTATTTTTTGATTATTTTTTATTATTTAAGGACTATTTATAGGAAGGAGAATGTTAATAAAAAGCTTAAGTAGGCGGAGATATCTTTAACCTTTTTTTACTTTTCAACCCTTATTATATTTATTAATTATATTTTTGAATATAAAAAACAAAGAATTTTTAAAAATTTTCCCTTATATACAATTGTAAGGTAAAGTTGGCGGAAGGCAAAATATAGGCAAATACTTTGAAGAAACCATCATAAATATTTTAAACGTTACTTGTCTAATGTAAGTCTACATATTAAGTAAAATTTATAAAGAGGGAGAATTAAACATTTGATAATAAATATTTTTAGTATTTTATGATACCGGAAATTAGTGTTTTTTTTTTTCAGTTAAAAGACGGAAAATACAAAGATTTTTAATTTTTAATAAAAAACGAGAAAAAAGATAAGTTAAAAAATTATAAATTTTACAGTTTATTTTTAATATTTAAAATTAATTATTTTTTGCTTTAAAATTTAAATATTCTTCTTACCTTCTTTTTTTTGAATTTTTCTCCTACAAAAGAGTAGACTATTTTAGAACAGATTAAAATATTTTTAGCAAATTTATGCCAATATTTTCTAAGTTGACCTTTTTCTCCCATTTTTTTACCTTTTGTTTTGTAGCATATTTTATGACTTAATTTAAAAAAATAATAATTAAAAATAATTTTATTTTTTTAAAATTGTTTTAATTATTTGGAATTTAATTAAATTATTTAAAGACAAATATTAATTAATTAATTAATTTAATTTACCATATTTTTAAATCATTTAAAGAAATATTACTAGCTATATTAAATATATTAACAATTAATTCAATAGGCATTATTATTTTTCTTTGTTGATTTAAATTTATTAAATTATTATTTTGTTGTTGCTCCATTTTTTAATTTAAATTTTTAAATTTGAATATTTGGGGACAATAAATAATTGAAAGTATGTATGAACTACATTTATTCTTTTATTCTTTACATTTTTTGGAATCAATAAGGGGAGTTGTTTGGTTATTGGTAATAAACTCTTCTTAATCTAACCCTAAATATCAACTATTAAAAATAGACAAAAATGTTCATTTTATTTATTAAAATAATATTTAAAATTGTAGTTATTAAAGAGCAAATTTATTTTTAAAATTTTATTTATTTTGTTTTTTGGAAAATAAAAAAAATAAAACTACTTTAATATAAAAACGATTTTAAAAAATAGATAAAATATTAAAAAAAAAAGAAAGTAATCATTGCATTTATTACAAAAAAGTCTTCTTTCAATTTTAAAGTTTTTCATTCTTTAGTTTGTATCCTCAATTTTGGCAAAGTAACAAACTCAGATTTGGATATGCAACTAAAAAAAGGCAAAATTGGATTATTTCAGAATGCATGAAATTAAAAGAAATGTTTTCTAGACTGTTGTAGCAAAGGAACAAGTTTACTACTTTAAGGCAAAGGGTCAGGAGGCTGAAATGGGAAAAAAAATTATTGTAGCTTGAATATGAAGAAAAAGAAGCTTCGGAGTGAGGAGACAACCGAAAATAACAATTTGTTGAATTAAAATAAAAACATTTATAAATATATGATTCTCATTTTCCTTATTAAATTATAATTTATTTTCTCTCTTTTCGTGTTAAAATTAAGAAGAAAAAAAGAAAAACACAAAAAATCTTTATTTTAAGGGGTTTTAAATAAATTTTAATCTTTCAAAAAAGTTGAGTTAAATATGCTAAAAACAATTTTTCTAAATTACTTTTTCTCTCTTAATTAATTCAAATACATCATGATTTCCATAATTATTAATTGATGTAGTAAACAATGAAAATGCAGACTGTAAAGAATTTTTGGTCGTTCGGATGGCTTAAATAAGTATTATTAAAACAATTTAATTAAAAGTATTCTTTGATTATGTGTCCAAATTTCCAGATTATTGGTAAATTTTAACTAATTATTTATTTCAATTTTATTCTAATCTAAGGCCTAGATTGTTAATAAAAACTTTGTTTAATACCTTCCATTCAAAAGCCGAGGTTTAATTAAGTAACAAATAAAGTTTATTTAATTTACTTACTTTTAGTTGAATTTAAAACAGTATTTGAACAAACTTTTCTTATTTTTGGAATAGGTAATGGAATTAAACAGCCAACATATTCCCTTTATAAATAGAATAAATAATTTAAAAATATTTTAATTTTTATAACCTGAAGCATTTGCATAAACCAATTCCACATTCATTAGCATGAGAACAACGTTCATAAAATGTTATACAAGTATCATTATCAAAAAAGTAATAATTGGTGGACAATATTTTATTACAAGTGCCTTTTATGTATAAAGGGAACATACACGTTTGGAGATTAAAACAACATCTAAATATTAATTTAAAAAAGAACGATAAAATTAATTAATTAAAAATACGTGTCAACTTCATCAACAGGTTGGGAAATATTAAATATTCCTGTGCAGCTAAAATTATTTGGAAATTATTATAGAGAAGATAAAAAGAATATTCTATTCACTTATGAGCTTCTAATACAAAAAGGCTTATTTTATAATTAAGTTTTACTTACTGACATCCATAATTGTCATATACACCTCCATTATTCATAAGTTTGTCACATTTATCAGCTGAGGGTATTAATTCTCCGTTATTAAAAATAATAAATTTAAAAATAATAAATGAAATTAAAATTTTAATATTTATAATTTGTTTGTACATATTTTAATTAATTTTAAAAATAATAATTTAATTAAGGGAGAAAAAATAATCAAAATAAATATTAAACAGCCTTTAATTATTTCAGGTTTATTTAAAACTTTATTACAACACACTACTCTTGGGTTACAATTAAATTTTTCATTCTTTTAATTAAAACTTTTTTTATATACAATTAGAACTTGGAAATTTTGTTAATTATGTAAAAAATAAAACAAGAGATTACCAGTAGTTTTCTTTGAATATTTTTATTTTTAAAACAATAAGAAAGTTTATCGATAAGGATTTGAGACTGATCAAAAGATAGGAAAGTAATATGTATAACAACAAAATGTGCTCATTTATATGTACACATATATGGAATAAAGAAACTTAAAATATTTTAGACCAAAGGAACGTTTAAATTTTTAATATATTTTAATATTCATTTTTTAAATTTTAAAACCAATATTTTTCGTAAAAAAAGTTATCGTTCCCTACATATTTCAAATTAATTCTTCCATAGTTCAGTGGATATATAATAAATAAATATATACTATTGCCTTAAGTTAAGAAAAAACAAAAAGACAAACAATTTATTAGTAGAAAGTCATGGACTGACAGCCTTTTTCTCTTTTATTTATTTTTTGTTAGATATTGATTATTTTAAGGTTTTTATCCTTTATTTTAGCTGGTAAAGGATAGACAAATGCTTGTCAGATATTTTAAATAAAATATTTATATTTTACTGGCCAAGGATTATTTTAAAATTAAATAAATTTTAAAACTAAAAACATCTTTTTTGTAGAGCTAGTTAATAATTATATTTATTTTTCTACACATTAAAAATAATCCTCTCTTTAGACGTACTTGTAAACAAATTTTTTACTTTTTTTTAATTTTTAGGAATCTTAAGAATTAAAAAATGAAAGTTCCCCCTCCTCCAAGTTATGATGAAACAACGGCAACCGAACAAAGAAATAATTCTAATGTTTACCCTAAAATTCCTGAGTTTAATGAACAACCATTTTCACAGCCTTTAATTGTACAACAAAATGTTGTAGCTCAAAATCCTCAGCCAAATGTTGATCGAACTCTTGGTCCAATCCCACAACAGGTAAATAAATTTAATTAAATTAATTAAGAAATTAATTAAAATTAAATAAATTTATTTATTTAATTATTAAAAATAAATTAATTCTATCTTTTATTTAAATTAATTAATTGTATATTCCAGAATAAACTTTATTTTAAGGCTTATTGTCCAACTTGTAGGCAACATACTCTAACAGAAATTAAACATGTTTCTGGTCTTTATACTTGGATTATGTTTTTTGTCCTTCTTATATTTGGGTTTGTTATTTATAAATTTAAAATATACTCTCTGATTAGCTTTTTTTCCTTAATTTTCTATGTATAAATTATTTTTTAAAGGTTTATTTGCTGCAGTTGTATCCCATTTTGTTTTAATAGTTTCAAAGATTGCCAACATTATTGTACTCAATGCCAAAATTATATAGGGACACATAAACGTATTTATAGTAAATATGCTAAAAGAAATGCTATTGTGTTGAGTATAATTTTTATACTTCTTATTATTAACTACAATATCTGGAGAATATATTATGAACAAAGAGAGCAACACATTTATTAAAAGAAGATATTAACACAAGATATTATTATGCTTTAATTTTTGCTATTATGATCATCTACTATTTTTTAATAATAAAATGCTATGTATATAGAATAAAAAAAAGAAAATAAAATTAAAAGATATCATTAATTTACTCATTTTTAATAAGAAAAATTGTTAAAAAACAATTGTAAACAAAAATTGCTAAAATAAATATTAAACACTCTTTATAACACTTTCTAATTAATTTAAAACTTTACTACAAGTTGTATGAAGTTAAGTTATTTACACTTTACCTTATTTCTTACTTTTAAATATTTTATTAAAACCTTTTTTAAGGTTTATCTAAAAGTTCAGGTTTATTTATTTTAGTATTTTTTAAATTAATAAAAAATCAAATTTCATTTAAAATTAAATAAACAAATCTATTACTATTCCTTGATTAATAAACAAAATTATTTATAACTCACAAGTGATCAAATACAAATATTTTATTTTTAAAAATAAATTAATCAATTGCAAAGAACAATGTTTTAAATTAATACAGGCAAAACTTAATTTTTTTTAATGGGAGTTACAAATTATAAAAGCCTTTCATGAGATAAAATACATGCCCAAGAATTTAATAAAAAAATAATTTTTAGACATTTTGAAATTTCCCAATAACTGGAGCACGTCGTTTAATTGAAGTAGCAGTTATGTGCGGTGTTCCACCAAAACACACTTAATTACTCGTCGACGTATTATTTGCCTGCCAATCGTAAAAAGCAGTCCAATAATTCTAAAAAATATTTTCCTCATTTTAATATTTAAAAATATTTGAATTTAAAAATAAAAATTCTTAAAATTAAATAAAATTACATTATCAAGTGTCAGAAGAGCATATAAAATTTCCACTTGTTTACTAGCCTCCATATAATGATAACTATGACAATCATTACCTCCAATTGGTTGTTGTAAATGAGTCAATTTTGAAGCTGTTCCAACAACTGTAGGTCCCAAAACTTTGGCCAAATTCTCCAATGGCATCTAAAAATGTCAAATTTTCAACATTTTTTAATTTGAAAAACAATTTCTAAACCTGATTTTCATTGGAATGCATTGCAACCTTTTGCCAATGAGAGCATAAAAATGCCAATGTGTCTCTATTTGGAAGTGGCAGACTAAAAGAATTATTAAATATACTAAAAGTATTTTTGTCAAATTTTACGTTTCTATAGCATAACGCAATTGTTGCTCATTTTTATTGCTAACAGCAGCGTAGAATTCCTTGAAGGACGAAAGAGGAATCAATGGCTCCTTTAATTTTTTATATTTATTTATTAAAATTATTTAAAAACTAACTCTAAGATCACGAAGAAATTTCTTAATAAACCCAGTAATCGTCTCAGGATCAAGTTGCTCCAATTTTGGTTCATATTTAGAATTAAAATTCTCTTTAAGTTCTTTTACTTCTCTGTCACAACCAGGAACACGATAAATGCCAACATTGTTAATAAACTTCTTCTCAATTGTAAAAACACAACGAAGTATTTGTAAAGGAATTCTAGGCTGAGAATCTGGACAAAAATCAGCAAGACGTTGACGTTGTTTTGGATTGTTGCGTTGAGGTGTTTTTAGCATTGGAACACAAGGAAGTGGAGAATCCTTTTCGCAATATGGGTGTATTTGAATGTTACAATCTGTTTAAATTTGATTATTAGACGTGGAAAACATTTACCATTGCATTTTAAACGTTTAACTCCCAAGCTTCGAGCACAAATATTACAAGAGTAAGAGAAGGGTGCACTACCAACTAAACTAAACAAACTGTCTATTTTAACAAAACTATGTGAGCACTGATCCAAAGTTCTCCCCTTAGTCCAGCCAGAACAGAAAGCAATCGTTGGGCTGAGATGATTTAAAAATTATTTTAAAAGGTAAAATTATTTAAATATATACGTATTCATAGTGCTGGTTGTGGTAGTAGTAGCTGTACATTTTGTTGAGCTTTGATGATTTTTTAATTGAGCAACTTCCTTATTGAGTGAAAAAATAATTAGTATTATTTAGTAAAATAGGGGATACGACCCAGAAAAACAAATTGTTGGTTAATAAAAGTAAGAGGTTATTTTTAGAAGTCCCAATTAAAAATAATACAAAATTTTTTTAATATTTGAAAAACCTTTTCATCTGCCAAAATATGAGAGTCTGAAACAGATCGCTTATGCAGAAGCGGAGGATCAATTTCATCCTCGTCATCCTCTCGCAAACGACCCATCTCATCTAACTGTTTTGATCTCTTTCCAGGCAAAAATCCAAGAGAACTAGAACGTCGTTTGCCATTTCTAACATCATTTGGCATATCAATAGGAAAAGCAGCATTCTTAAGGTAAAAGCAAAATTATAATTTACAAAAATAAACCTGAAATTCAGCACGAGCCAACATAAACCTTTCCTTATATTGTAAAAGTTCCTCATTAAGAGATGCAATTTTTGTATTGGCAAAACCTAATTGTGAAGTGAGCAAATCAATCTGTGATCTTGCTTTGTACAATTCACTCTCGTAATTACTTAAAATTTAAAAATCTAATTGAATATTAAAAGATACCTAAGTTGCCTATTAAGCTTTTCATTGGCATTAGTTAAACGAGAATTTTCATTAGTAGAACGACGCCACTCTTTATGAATTCTCTCCAAAAGGTCAAGTAGATCATTAATATCTTAATTTTATTTAACTTAATTTGCATCAATAATTTACGATGAATATTTCCTGACTGTCCTCGCTGATGAGCTCCAAGTTTTTGCCATAATTCCAAGGTACTGAAAGTGTCGGCCATAAGCGTAGTATAGTTATTCGAATTCATTAGAGAATTATATAGGTAAATATTTATAAATTAAACTAGAAATAAAAAAGTAAGTAAGCCATGTAAAAATCATTAAACAACCTAAAAAAATAATCAATGAGCCAAAAAATCAAATGAGAAAAATTGAGCAAAAAATAAACGAAGTACGTCCATTCCATCGCAGGGCCACTCCGTCGCAGAGCTACAACGTCATGTATAATTTCCGAATCGTATCAATTCTGGGACCTATGGGGCAGTTTGCTATACGCATATGTTACCACAATCGTTACGGTTTGGAAATTACACATTAAGTTATAACTTTGTGACGGATGCCGCAGTAATTTTGTTTTATGATTAGATTAAATTCAAGAGCTTTACGTTATTTTATTATTCGCGGGATGTCAGCAAGCAAGAAGAAGGCTCAAGATCCGTCTCTGCCTTCAGAGTACTTCAGAATGCGTCAGGAAATGGTTCAAAGTCGTAGAGCTGCTGGTGAGAATCCTTTTCCTCACAAATTTCATGTTAGTATTTCATTGGCTAATTTTATTGAAAAATATGATCATATCTTGACTGAACGAGGAAAAGTTCTCGAGGAGGAAACTGTGAGGGTTGCAGGTTTTATTTTTATTTATTTTGTAATTATAATTTTGATTATGCTAAAATTGTTGGTTTTTATTAAATATTTGGGCTTTAGAAGATCCCGGGTCTGGACTTCTAGGGCTCAGGAAACGAATGTTCAAAAAATTTCCTGTCCTTGACTATGGATTTGGGAAAAACAGGGCATTTTCCCTACCAACTCTTTGTTTTTTAATAGCAAATTGAAATTACAGGATTTTTGCGTTTGATAATTTTAAATTTTAGGCCGAATTTATTTAAAACGGGAACAAGGATCCAAGCTAATTTTTTATGATTTACACGGAGAATGCGAAAAAATACAAATTTTGGCTAATGCAAAGTTTATCCTTTAAAATTTAATAATGGCTTTTTTTTAGATTTCATTCTGCTGGTTTAGAAGATTTCCTATTATCTCATGATCGAATTAAACGTGGTGATATAATTGGTGTTGAAGGACATCCATCAAGGTCAAATTCTGGTGAACTCAGTGTTATTCCTACATCTGTTCAGTTGCTTACTCCATGTTTTAAAATGCTTCCGGTTTATTTTTAATTTTTTTAAATAAGTCATTTAAATTTTAGAGAACTCATTTTGGTGTTAAAAATTTGGAAGTTCGGTTAGCTTTATTTTTTTTTATTTTAAGGTTTTATTTAGATTTTAAAATTTTATTTTTACATAAATATTTTACTTTTTGGGAATATCTGAAAGTAACTAGTTTTATCTTATTTCTCTTATCCTTATTAAAATCTCATTTAATTAATTTTTTTAGTTATCGAATGCGTTATCTCGACCTCATTGCAAATCCTCAGGTTCGCGATAAATTCGTCGTTCGTGCAAAAATAATAACTTTTCTTCGAAATTATCTTGACGAGTTGGGATTTTTGGAAGTTGAAACACCTCTGATGAATCAAATTGCTGGTGGTGCAACTGCTAAACCTTTTGTTACTTTTCATAATGACTTAGAAATGAGCCTTTATTTGAGAGTTGCTCCTGAACTTTATCACAAGGTCTTTAAGCATGAAAATATTTAATTGCACTTAACTTATCCTTTTTTCGAGGGTTGAAATATTTTCGTTTGTTATCAACATTTTTTCTATTATAATAATTTAGATGTTGATTGTTGGTGGCATCGATCGTGTTTATGAAATTGGACGTTTATTTCGCAATGAATGTATTGATCAAACACATAACCCAGAATTTACTTCTTGTGAATTTTACATGGCTTATGCTGATTATGAAGATTTGATGAAGTTGACTGAAGATTTATTATCAAGTAAAGAAATATTAAAAATAATATTAAATAATTTACTTTAGAAATGGTCTATAGCCTTTATGGTACCTATATAATTCAATTTCACCCAAATGGACCTGACACTGTGCCTGTTTATCAAGTTGATTTTACTCCTCCATTTAAGCGTATAAACTTGTTAAAATCACAAAAATTTTTTATAATCATTTAAGGTGTGAATATGTATGAGGAACTTGGCAAAGTTCTTGGAGTTACTCTTCCACTTCCTGACCAACTTTCAACCCCTGGTTGTTTTTTATTCTAAAAAATTATTTTTCATATCTTAGAAGCCCGTGATGTGTTCGATAAAATTTGCATTGAGAAAGGAGTTGACTGTTCGGCACCTCGTACAACTGCCCGTTTATTGGATAAACTTATTGGCGAATTTCTTGAATCCCAATGTATTAATCCTACTTTTCTTGTTGGTCATCCTCAGATTATGTGTCCTTTAGCAAAATGGCATCGTTCAATTCCTGGATTAACAGAACGTTTTGGTATGATTTATTTAATCTTCTTGGTGAGGGCATTCAGGGTGTTGATCTCGAGGGCTAACATTAGAAAATATTGCTTTTTAATTTTTTAATTCTTATTTAAATACTTTTTAGAACTTTTTGCCGTTACTAAAGAATTATGTAATGCCTATACTGAATTAAATGACCCACTCACACAACGAGAACTTTTTGAACAACAGGCTACATTTAAAGCTGCTGGGGATGAAGAAGCCCAATTAGTTGATGAAAATTTTTGTACAGCATTGGAATATGGATTGCCTCCAACAGCTGGATGGGGACTTGGACTTGATCGTTTGACAATGCTTTTGACTGATAGTCACAATATTAAAGAGGTAAATAAGTAGGTCTATTATTTGTTAAAACTTTCAAAGGTTTTCTAAAATAATACTTTTATGTGCTCTAGTGTCCACCCTCCTTTTGTCAAACCCCTTTTAATTATTCTTTATGTCAGTACCCTAAACCTATTAATCACTTTTTAGCATACAGTGTAAGATTTGAATGATGGGGAGTTAATCTGCATATTTAATTTCGTGTCCTAAAATTTTTTAAACTATTTCTATTTTTAAAGGTTATCTTCTTCCCTGCGATGCGTCCAGATCCTCGTGGTTTGATTTATGAAGATGAGGATGAGTTAGAAACAAAAAACGTCAATGAACCAGAAAAGGTTATTAAAAAAGGGAAAAAAGGAGGAAAAGCACCAGCTACTGCAGCAGTTGTTACCGAAAATGGTGGTGAAACAGGAAAGTGAAAAATTTTAT
This sequence comes from Meloidogyne exigua, assembly GCA_018905775.1. NCBI lineage: Eukaryota > Metazoa > Nematoda > Chromadorea > Rhabditida > Meloidogynidae > Meloidogyne > Meloidogyne exigua. Next base: position 1,230,552 of record JAGUQR010000013.1, read on the forward strand.
ATTTTAAAATGACCTTATAACTGATGGATGCTTTTAAAGGATTTTTTGTTTTTAAAAATAATGTTTATTCAAATCACACATTATAACTTATTTAATTTCAATTTCCTACTGTGTGTATTTGTAAACAATTTGTTGTTTTTTTTTCTGTTGATAATTTGTTAGAAATATTGGTAATTGTTCTCTGTTTTTTTTTAAATTTAATTCGTTTTCTAGGAATTAATTTTTATTAAATTTTAACATTAAATATGAGTTTGAATGATGAAGATTTTCTAGTTTATTTTTCTAACAATAAGAGGAAGAGAAGCCTAAAATTAATTAAATAATTTTTTCCTTGAAAAAAAAATTATTTTTAAGTAAAATTATTTATTTTTTAATTTAAATATTAATTAATTAGTAAATTAAAAAAAATCATTTAAGTGAAAAATATCAAAATCCTTTAATTTATTAATTTAATTATATACTTAAAGTTGAATATTATTACTTTTACCGTTACCATAATAAACCTTCACAATCAGCATATTTAAACTTTTTCTCTTTATCTAAGACTTCATTAATAGAGGTTTCATTACATAAGTAAGTTCTCCTAAATATTTTAAGAGTTATTATTAAGTATTTATTTTAAATACGTTAAACGACATTTAGAGTCAAATATATTGTGAGAAGCAGCATCACAGTTGTAATTTGTCTTAAAATAAAAATTTTAATGAATATAGAACCAAAAGAAATATATTTATATGGCAAGGATAAGCAAATTATTATGGAAATTTATTTTACATAAAATTAATATAACTTATACTCACAACTACTTGTTCACATTTATATTTCATGTCGGTAGAACTAAAATTAAAATATTAAAATTAAATTTAAAAATGTAGAAAATAGGACAACTTTTTCCAAAATGGAAGAAATTAATCTTAAAAGGATTAACATATTTCATAAATAGTTAAATAATTTTTCAGGACATTTTAAGTATAAATTATGTTTTCAAGATGGAAACTTCCTGAATTGAAATTTGAAAAATTGGTTATTTATTACCCTCTTCTAAAGACAGACTTATTTATTAAATTAGTTAATTCTGCATAGTATTTTAGGCCCAGATTTTGATTGGAGAATCTTCAATTTCGGAATTTATATCTCAAACCATGGTGCAAGTGCAGAAGTAGAAAAAACACAAGGTGTCTTGTGTTGGAAGAATTTAATTGGAGTAACTGTAGAATTACATGCTTTGCTAATAATAAAACCAAATTCACAATTTCTATATATTTGTATTGAGTGATTCAAAATACGTTCTGTACACCTACATATTTAATATTTAAATACATAATAATATTTAAATATTTATTAAAATCCAAATATTTTCTAGTAGAGAAACAAGGTAATTTTCAGTTTATAATTAGCTAAGTTTTCACTAATTTAGGTAATTCTAAAGAACCGGGAAAGTAAAGAAAATATTTTAATACTTTAAATATCCTCCTACCTGCATTTATAATGGTTATAATCTTTATGTTCTAAATCATCAAATTCTTTACAAATATCAGCTTTTGAGGAATTATCACAATTTATAAAATTATTTATAATTAACAATATTGTCAAGAAAAGTATAATTTTACTGAAAATAAAAGAAAATTAAATTATTTATAACTTTAAATATTTAATAAAATTAGGATATTTAATATTATTTTATTTAATAATATGTATATCTAGTTAAATTAATTAATAAAGGAAAAACTCAAAATTAATAGACAAATTAATATAGGTAGTATTTTTAATAATCCATTTAATTATTACCATTAATATTAAAATAATTATTTCATAAAATTCTTAGAAAAAATAAAAAAAATATAAAAACAAAAAACTTGAAAATAGATAGTTATTTAAATTTAGAAATAAATTGAAAAAAAATTCTTACAATGTTTTCATTATTGAAATTATTTTATTATTTAATAGTAGTAAAACAATTAAAAATTTAATTAATTTTAAATTAAACAATAAAATTTAGTTTTTAAATAAATTTTTTAATTTATTGTTTAACTGAACAGAATTATTATTTTTGAATAGATAATAATTAAAAGTACAAAATAATTTTATTTATTATTTTTTAAGTTTTATTTAGAACAGGTTTAATTAAAAAAATAGTAAATAATACACAGAACTAAATAAAAGGTTTTTTAGACATATGTATTTATGCTAAGAATTAATTTTACTAAAAAAATATTTATTTATATATTTTAAATTAATTTATCATTTAGTTAATTTTTTTCTTCTACTATTAAATTTTAAATATTTTTATTAATAAATTCATTAATTCCAGAAAATTGCTCTATAATGAATTTGATCCTTTAATTTAATTAATTAATTTAATTATTAATTAAATTTACTTTTTTTATCTGTTGATTCCTCTTCTAATGGAGTACATTTATTTTGATTAAAACAATCAATCATTGATCTAAAAAATTAAATTTAAAAATTATTTTTGTTTAAAACAAAGCCTTCAAGGATAACCTTACTTTAATTTAAATTAAATTTAAATTTACTTAAAACAATTACACATTCCAATTGTACATTTATTAATATCTTTGGAAGAGCATTTAGAATATATTACTTCACATGTTCTTATTTTTATTTTATTGGTTTTTATATTTTTTGAAAATTCATTAATTATATCCAAATCACATATGTGCTTAATTTGTAAAGAATTTCTACAAATTTTGTCATTTTGAAGACAACTAAAAAATAATATAAAATTAAAATATTTTATTTTTTAATTAAATTCATTTAATTGTTTATTGAGTAGTGGGACAGATATTTGCGACCAAACTTTGAAAAAAAATAAAAATTTGAAGTAAAGAAATGTTTACTTCTATTAAGTTTATTTATTTCTTTATTTTTTCAGTAAGTTTTAAGTTTTCAAGTTTTATCTTAAATTATTGTTGAATGAAAGAAAAATAAATATTTTATATTTGGTCTTAAGTGTATGGGAATATTTTAGTAAAATACTTAAGTTTGCAAATGTCTGACATTGTTTATTGACATTAAAAGTTAATTTTATTTTAAGGTTATAATTCTTTTAAATATTTACATGCATTCAGTCATGTTATATAATGTTTCAGAATTAATAAGTTTATTACATTCTTCAACTGTTGTTTCACCATTTATTTTAATAATATTTAAATGAATAAAAAATAATAATAAAATAAACAAAGAATTACTAAATAAAATAATTATTTAATTTAATTAATTAATTTAAAATTAATTATTTTATGTCTTTGAAAAAAATAATTTAATCAAGTTTATAATTAATTTTAATAAACTTTTAAAAATCATACATTGAAGTTATTGAGAAGTTCATATTTTAATTAAAATTAATTAATTAATATATATTTAAATAAATAAATAATTTATTAAATAATTTCTATTGAAAAAAAAATTAATTTATTTTTAAATTATTTTTTGTTTCTCAATTTAGAATTAAAGTGTTCTTCTTAATATATGTATCTACATATGTATATTAAGGCATTTAATTTTTATTTAAATAATAGCAAAATATTTATTTATAAAATTAATAAAAGTTAATTTCATTTGTTTTTTAAATTTTTTTAAAAATTAATTACTAAGATTATTTTAAACTTTATTAATAACAAAAAATATTATATACTAATAAAATTAATTAATTAATTATTTTAACTAATTATATATTCAAGTTTGATGAAGAAATTAGTAAGGTAAGAAATAAATAAACAAAAATTAAAGAATATTTAATTAAAATTAATTTTATTAATAAAAAATATTAATTAATTAATATAAAATATACTAAAGGTAATTAAATGTAAATAAAAAATTATAAATTTCTAAATATTTTTTAATTTAAGATATTATTTAAATAAACTTAAGGCCTAAATTAAATAAATAAAAAATATTTAATTTATTCTATAATAATTATTTAAATTAATACATTAAAAAGAAACTAGAAACTAAATTACTTATTTTCTTATTATCTTTATTAAAATATATTTCTATATATTATGTATTTTTCAAAAATATCCTTCAATAAATTCCCCAAAATTTACTGCGCCATCAGATGAACGAATTTCTTAAATATTTTTTAAAAAATTAAAATTATAAAAATATTTACTTTTATCTGAAGTAGATAAATTAATTACTTCTCTTTTAGAAATTGGTTTACATTTCTTTTGTACAAAACAATCAATTAAAGAACTATCAAATAAATAAATTAATTAATTAAATAAAATAACAAACTTAAAGCATTCACACAGACCAATTTCACATTCACTTTTTGTTGATGAACATTGCTCATAATTATTTTTACAAGACTTATCAAATGGATTATCTTTAGGAAAAGACTCTTTTGTACAAGTTCCTTTTATTACATTTTTAAGAAGACAAATAGGATATTCTTGGAAACAACTTGAATTAAATTAAATTAAATTAAATTAAATTAAATTAAATTAAATTAAATTAAATTAAATTAAATTAAATTAAATTAAATTAAATTAAATTAAATTAAATTAAATTAAATTAAATTAAATTAAATTAAATTAAATTAAATTAAATTAAATTAAATTAAATTAAATTAAATTAAATTAAATTAAATTAAATTAAATTAAATTAAATTAAATTAAATTAAATTAAATTAAATTAAATTAAATTAAATTAAATTAAATTAAATTAAATTAAATTAAATTAAATTAAATTAAATTAAATTAAATTAAATTAAATTAAATTAAATTAAATTAAATTAAATTAAATTAAATTAAATTAAATTAAATTAAATTAAATTAAATTAAATTAAATTAAATTAAATTAAATTAAATTAAATTAAATTAAATTAAATTAAATTAAATTAAATTAAATTAATTAAATTACACGCAATCCTTTGTTGTATATTTCTCTTCAGATTTCAGAATAGAATCACAATCTTCTACTGTTGCTAAAGCATTTATTTTATAAAAACAAATAAATGAGAAGATTGAAATTATTATTTTAATATTCCTAAAAAAATAATTTAATTAAATAATTTAAATATTAATTAAATTTACATTATTTAAGTAGTGCAGCTTTGAAAATAAAATAATAAAATTTAATTCTAAAAAATTTATAATAATTAAATAAAATTAATTTATTTTAAAATAATTATTTTTAATTAAAATAATAATTATTTATTTCTAAAAACTTTGGATATTTAATAAAATGTTTTAATTTAAAAAATAAACATTTCTTTTAAATAAACTTTTTTTTAAATATCAAACACCTAATAAAATATTTATTTAATTTATTTATTTGTACTTTTATTTAAAAAGTTTAAGGAAATAATTTTTACTATTTTAGTTTTTAAATAAAAATGAAAGAGAAAGATGAATAGGTCTATTTATTATTTTATTTAAAAAAAATATTTTTATTTTGTTTTTTTAATTTATTATTTTTTAAAATTAATTATTAAGTCAATTTAAACAGGTTTTAATATTTTTGTTTATAATTTAAATTTAATTAAAAAAAATATTATTTATTTAATTTTATTTAAAATTAAATTATTAAATATTCCATTAAAATAATTAAATAAAGCAAATGATGTATTTAAAGGTTTAGATTTTTCCATTGTAATTTTAGAATCAACTTTATAATTTGTAATAAACCAGTAGAATTGATACATTGAATTATTTAATTTTTTATCATGTAAAGGATGGCATTTATTTTTAATTATACAAGCAATCATTAATCTAAATTAAATTAAATAATTAAATATAAATAAATAATTAATTAAATTACTTTTCACAATTACAATACCCATCTAAACAACCATTTTTCTCTGCAATAGAACATCCAGAATATTTATCTTTACAATTAGAATAATCAAAAAAATATTCTCTGTTTTTAAAACTTTTTTCCATATCACACTTCATTTCTGTTGAAAAAAGGCAAATTAATAATTCTTGATAACAACTAAAAAATAAATTAATTAAATTAATTAATCTGACATTATTTTTAAATTATTAATAAATAAAAAAATAAATTATTTAAATAATTAAACATACAAAAAACAATTATGTAAATAATCATTAATATTATCTTTAATTTTGCATTCATCTATTATTTTTATTTTATTAAAATTATTACCATTAATATAAAAATAAATTAATAATAATATTAACAATAATATTTTCATTAATAAAAATTAAATAAATTTTATTAATTTATTATAAATAATTAAAGAAATTCTGTTAAGAGAAAAAAATATTTAAAATTAAGGAATTATTATTTTTTAATTATTTTTTAATTTTAGAGAAATATTTTAAAGATAAGATTGGGTTATCAAAAGCTAGGTATTTTTTTAGAATTAAAACTTAACACAAGGAAGTTAAATTACCCAACCAAATAACAACTTTTACACTCACACCAATATAAACAAGATGAACTATTAAATTAAAATAATTAAATAAATTAAATTATTTATTATAATTAATCATAATAAATTTTAAATAATTTAAATTTTTATTTTTATCTAAATTTAATTTTGTTGACAGTTCATTTAAGTTAATTTATTAAAAAATAACCTGTTTTTAGTTTATTTATTTATTAAATTAAATTTTATTTACACATAAAATAAATATAAAATTAAAAAAAAATATTAATAAACAAGTATTTTAAATTATTAAACAAAAAATATTTTTTTTAAATAAAATAATAATATTGTTTAATTTATTTTAATTAATTTATTGTCATATTTAAGCAAAATAATTTAATTAGAAATAACATTAAAATTTCTTTTAATTAATTTAAAAATATTTAATTAAATAAACATTTCTTTAAATGCTTTCAATGTAAGTATTTTAAATTAATTAATTAAATTAAATAATTATTTTATTTAGTAATTCTTTGTTTATTTTATTATTATTTTTTATTTGTTTAAATATTATAAATATAAATGGTGAACCAACAGTTGAAGAATGTGATAAAGTTTGGACTTCTAAAATTAAATATAATATGACAGAATGCAGGTAAAATATTTAAAGAAAAAAGTCCTTATTTAAATAATTAAATAAATTAATAATTAATTTATTTAGTTGTTCTCAAGAAGCAAGAATATGTCAATATTCTTTAGTATTACAACTTAAATGTAATATTAATGAAGTTACTAAATTTGACAATAATATATTAACACAAACTTGTAATGAAATATATTCTTATTGTTCTTCTAAAGATAGTAATGAATGTAAAATTGGAATATGTACATGTTTAAAGTAAGGGAATTTAAATAAATAAATATTTAATTAATTAAATAAAAAATAATTTTTAAATTTAATTTCTAGGTCATATATTGATTGTATGTATCAAAACAAATGTACACCATTTAAAGAACCAACTACTATTAAAAAAAGTAAAAATAATTTAATTAAATATATTTATTAATTATTTATTTCTATAGGAGACATTTCTGGAATTAATGGAGCTTTTACAGAAAATATTTTTAATTTTTAAAAGAATTTATAAATAAAGAAAACTAGAAATTAATTAAAGAAATTAGACATTTTTTACTTTTTATTTCATTTGATTTTTATTAATATAATTAATTCGTTTATATTTTATTCGAAAATTAAATTTAATAGTTTTGTCCCCTAAAATCATTTATTTAAATGAATAAAGAAGTAGAAAAATTAATAGAAAAATTAAAGAAGATAGATAAATAAAGTATTTTAATTATTAAAATTAATTAATTATTTATTATGTTTAAATTAATTATTTCTTCTTCTTTTTCTTTTTATAGACAATTAATATATGTAATTTTTACAGGTTTTATTTCACCACCCATGTTTTCTTTCTGTTTTTCAGTTAAACCTGGAGGAAAAGGTTTTAACCATTCAAATGCTTCCATTGTTACATACATCAAGTTCATTAATTTCCATTTCTTTAGTTTCATCCATAATCGGAATTGTAAGTCTATAAATAAAATAAATAAATAAAAATATATATTAAGTAAAATAAATTACGTTTTGTCTAAATATTCAATTTAAACACATATATTTACACAAAGTTTACCATCACGAATATAATGATCTTTGCCTTGAAGATCAGTTAAATTAGATTTTAAAATAATATGAAAAAAATTTTAATTTTTACTTAATTTTATTTAATAAAAATAATAAAAATTATTTTTATTTTTGTTATATTAATTCTTTTAATTTAAATTGAAATTAATTGTAAAAATAGAATTTTTATTACTTCCCTATTTATTAAAAATTTAATAAATTTTAATAAAAACAGAATTAAAGTACATATCTATTTATTTATTAAACTAAATTTTAACATTTAATAAACAATTAAATAATAAATGATTAATATTTTTTGTTTGCTTATTTAAGTAAATTAATTAAATTAAACTTAGAAATAACATTAAAATTTCTTTTAATTAATTTAAAAATATTTAATTAAATAAACATTTCTTTAAATGCTTTCAATGTAAGTATTTTAAATTAATTAATTAAATTAAATAATTATTTTATTTAGTAATTCTTTGTTTATTTTATTATTATTTTTTATTTGTTTAAATATTATAAATATAAATGGTGAACCAACAGTTGAAGAATGTAATAAACTTATTAATTCTGAAACATTATATAACATGACTGAATGCATGTAATTTATTTAAATAATGAATTAATTAATTAATTATTTAATTAATTAATTATTTAATTAATTAATTATTTAATTAATTAATTATTTAATTAATTAATTATTTAATTAATTAATTATTTAATTAATTAATTATTTAATTAATTAATTATTTAATTAATTAATTATTTAATTAATTAATTATTTAATTAATTAATTATTTAATTATATAGTTGCTATCAAGAAGACCAAATTTGTAAATATTCTTTACAAGTTCGACTAACATGTGAATATGAAAATCATGGTGAATTCAACAGTAAAATAGATGCATGTAGTCGAATATATTCTAAATGCTCTTCCAAAGATATTAATAAATGTACAATTGGAATGTGTAATTGTTTTAAGTATATTTAAATTTATTTAAATTAAATAAAGAATTTTAATTAAAATTTTTTAGATCACTGATTGATTGTTTTAATCAAAATAAATGTACTCCAATAGAAGAGGGATCAAAAGATAAAAAAAGTAAATTAATTAAATTAAATTAATTAAATTAAATTAATTAAATTAAATTAATTAAATTAAATTAAAGGATCATCAAGTTCATTAGAGCAATTTTCTAAAATTAATGAATTTATTAATAAAAATATTTTTAAAGCTTAATATGTAAAAGAAGAAAAAGAATTAAATAAATAATCATTTAATAAAAGAATTTAATTTTTTTATTTAATCAAGTAATTAAATTTATAGAAAATAATAAAATAATTTTTATAAAATTTATTTCTTTTTATAATTTTAACTAAAACTATATATAAATTCTCTTTATTTTAATTGGATAAATTTTTTAATAATTAATTAAAATTAATTTTTATTTTAATATTTATATATTTTTCTTATTTTTCTTCCTTATTAAATTTATATTAAATTTATCTAAATAATTATCTTAATTATTATTTAATTATTAAATTAAATAAATATTTCCTTTGTTTATTATAAATATTTAAAACTTGTTTAAATAAAGTTACTTTAACAATAAGAGTTTAATAAAAAGAAGTTAAGTTTATAAATATTTATATTCCCCCCTATTTAAATAAAAATATTAATTTCATATAGAATGACAATTAAAAATTAAATAAATATTTAAAATAAAAGTTTGATTAACTCTTTTTATTTTTTTTTTAATTTAAAAGTTCAAGTTAATGTTTAATTAAAAATATTTTAATTAATTTTAAAATAAACAGAATTAAAACATTAAAGTGCATATTTATTTATTAAACTAAATTTTAACATTTAATAAACAAAAAAATAATATTATTTAAGTTGTTATTTTTAATTAAAGTTTGAAATATTATTAGAATTTATTTTAATTAAATATTTAATTAAATAAACTTTTCTCAATGTTGTCAATGTAAGTATTTTAAATTAATTAAATTATTTATTTATTTAATTAAAATTATTTAAAAAAATTCAAACTATTTTTATTCTTTATAGAAAATCCTTCTTTACTGTCCTACCATTATTTTTAATTTATTTAAATATTATTAAAATAAATGGTGAACCAACTATTGAAGAATGTGATAAAGTTTGGACTTCAGAAACAATATATAATTATACTGAATGCAAGTAAAATAAACTTTGTAGAGATTTTATTTTTTAAATTAATTTATTAATTAATTAATTTATTTATTTAACTAATTTAATAATTAATTTAATTAAATAATTAATTTATTAAATAAATAAATAATAAATTAATTAAATAATAAATTTATTAAATAAATAAATTTATTAATTAATTAATTAAAATTAAATATTTATTTAATAATTATTTTTTTAAAGATGTTTTCAAGACCTTAAAATCTGTCAATATTCTCTACAAATTCATTTAACTTGTGAATATGAAACACTTAACAATTATTATCAGAATTTAAAAACATGTGATTTAATATATTCTGATTGTTCTTCCAATGATATTAATAAATGTAAAATTGGAATGTGTACATGTTTTAAGTAAATTAAATTTATTTAAATTAAATAAAGAATTTTAATTAAAATTTATTATTTTTTAATTTCTTTAGATCAATGATTGATTGTATGAATGAAAATAAATGTACTCCATATAAAGGAGAATCAACAAATAAAAAAAGTAAATTTAATTAATTAATTAAATTTAATTAATTTAATTAAATTAAATTAAAGGATCATCTAGTTCATTAGAGCAATTTTCTAAAATTAATGAATTTATTAATAAAAATATTTTTAAAGCTTAATATGTAAAAGAAGAAAAAGAATTAAATAAATAAATGATTAAATTAATTAATTAAAAAATAATTCATTTTCTTTTAATTCTCTAGAAAAAATTTTATCTTTATTTAACTTTATCAGAAAATAAAATTAAATGCCTAAATTAAATAAATATTAATTAAATAGGGAGAAAATTAAAATAAATTTCCTTTTTTTTTTTATTTAATAAACTACATACATACATTAGTCAATATTTGGTTACTTCCAGAAACAAAAACTCTAATCAATTAAATTATTTTATTTTAAATATTTAATTCCTTTGTTAGTTTTTTAATTTTAATTTTATTTAATAAAATTGATAAATTAAATAATGTTTTATTTTTTTAAATTATTGATGTCTCTTTATCTTATCAAATTAATCAACATTTTTATTTTCCTTTCAAATGTGTACTTTTAACAATTAATTATTTTTTATTTTGTTATTGTTTAAATAATAAAGTCAATTTCTAATCAAATGAAAGAAAAGATTTTTAGTAAACAAAGAAAGATAATTAAAAAAAGAAAAAGAAATTAAAATAGTAGTAAACACAAATAAATAATTATTTAATAAATAAATTAACTTAAAATTAAAAAAAATTTTTTATTTAAAACAATGGATGTTCCACCACCTAATTATGATGGAATAAATCAAGAACATATTAGTGTAGTATATCCACAAATTAATCCACAACCTTCTATTAATCCTCAACAAACTATAATTCCTCAAACAATACTATTAGGACCTAATCCACAACAGGTAAAATAATAAATGTTTTTAAGGGAATTATTCAATTAATTAAATAATTTTTTAGGAGAATATAATTTAAAATTATTATTTAATTTAATAATAAATAAATAAATAATTTAAATTAATTTTAAAAAAATGTCAAAATTATAAATTCATTGGAATAATTATTTAAATACTTTAATTTAATTTAAATAATTGATTTTTAAAAGGCTTATTGTCCCATTTGTAAACAACAAGTTTTAACTAAAGTTGAATATGTTTGTGGAATACAAACTTGGTTATCGTTTATTTTGTTTATGTTTTTTGGGTATTATTTTTAATTAATTAATTAAATAAATTTATTTATTTATTTATTTAGTATTATTTGTGGTATTTTCTTTATAATTCCTTTTTTGTTGGTTTTAATTAGTTGGATACCTTTTTGTTTAAATATTGGTAAAAATAGTGAACATCATTGTTCTCAATGTAATGCTTATATTGGAACATATAAACGTTTATTTTAAAGAAAAAAGAATATTTTAAAATATTTTAATTAATTCATTTTAAATTAAAAATTAAATATAATTGAATATTTTTTAATAAATTTAAATTGTTTTCATTTTTATTATTTTTTATCTATTTAAATAATATATATTATTAAAAATAATATTTTTAATGTTTATTGGTTGGTTAATAATTAAAAATATTTAATAATTTTTAATTTTAATTTCCAAGCTCTTTTCACTATTAATGACTCATAAACAATTATTTAAACAAAAAAATATATTAAATTTTTTTAGATAATTTAGCAAAATTAAATCCAAAGTAAACAAACAATTATAATAAATAATTAATAAAGAGAGTAAAAAAATTAAAATTAAAAAAATTAATTCTTTAGTAATGAATACAAATAACCACAATGAAATAGATCAAGAAAATAATAGTGATAATAATGATAATAATAATCAACTACATCCAGATATTCCACAAATTATTATTTCTCAACAATCTAATTTAGCATTAAGTCCATTTGCTCAGAAAGTAATTAAAATTTTAATTTCTGAACATCAATTAATTAATATTATTTAAAGTGTTATTTGACATTGGTTTTATTAGGAAAGTTGTAATCTTTTTTAAAGTTATGTGAGGATTGACTTTTGTTTTTTATCTGTGCACACTGTGCCGTGTGAAAAAATATTTTTTTTAATTTAAATTAACCTTTTTGTTTTTTTTTTTTAAATTTAGGCTTATTGCCCAACATGTAAACAACAAGTTAAAACCCAAGTTAAATATGTAGCTGGGACTTTTACTTGGTTATTGTGTTTTTCATCTATATCGTTCGGGTAATTTTAAAATTAAAAAAAAAGCTTATTTATTTAAAGTCTTTGTTGTATTCCTTTTTGTTTTGATGGTTGTAAAGATGCTAAACATTTATGTACTCAATGTAGTAATTATATAGGGACATATCAACGTTTGGGCCTTAAAGCAGACCAACCAAATATTGTTATAATTAAACAAATTTAATTAATTAAAGTCCATTCTACTTAATTTAAATTTTATTTATAAATTTTAATACAGGACAAGGATGTTTTTTTCTTTTAAAAATTAAAGTTTAATTTAATTGCTTTGATTATTTTTTATTTAATTAAAAGTTCAGTTGTTCTTTTTTAAATAAATAAAATAAATAAATAAAATTCTCTATTTCTCATTCATAACAAATTAATCACTTTTTCTTTTTCATCAAATAATTAATAAATAAATTTATTTCATTAATTTATTTTTTAATTAAATTAGACAAAAAATAGAATTTTATTAATAAACAAAAAATTAATTACAAAGGGAAATAAATAAGTTTTATTTTAAAACTTGAAATTTATTAAATTAAATATTAAACCTATTTATCACTAAATAATATTTATTTATTTTTAAATTAAATCAAAATATTGTCTTTTTCTTCTTAAAAATTTTAAAATAAAAAATAAATTTAAAAATAAAAAAAAAATTAATTCTTTTCTTTTTCTATTAAATAGTTAAATAATTGATTTTTTAAATATTTCTCTCTTTTTTTCTTTTCTTTGGCCAAGAGTTGGGGAATTAAATACTTTCGGTGAATAATAAAAAAAATATATACAGGGATGACTTATCAATATTTTAAACGGAGATACAAAGAATTTAATTTTTATTTAATTTTTTTATTTTTTAAGCCTCTTCCAAAGAGCATTTTCGGGCCCACACCCATTTATTTTAAAAAAATATATAGCAAAATTCTGATAATTAAAAATCAGAATTCTGGTTTTTAATTATCATAATTATGATGTATATTTTAATCAAACGATAAATAAATATTGAGTATCCGGGCTTTTAGGGAATTTAATAATTAATTAAATAATTAATAAATTAAAAATAAAAAGAATATTATAAATTTAATTAAAATAATGAAAATGCCACCACCTAATTATGATGGAACAAATAAAGACCAACATATTAGTGTAGTATATCCACCATCTGATATACCACAAATTACATTTCCTCAACAAAACAATTTATCATTGGGTCCATTTGCTCAACAGGTTAATTAAATAAAATTAAATTAACCTTTTATTAAATTTAGGCTTATTGCCCAACCTGTAAACAACAAGTTCAAACCCAAGTTAAATATGTAGCTGGGACCTTTGCTTGGTTATTGTGCTTTTTATTTCTTCTCTTTGGGTATAACCTAAAAAATTAATAAAAACAAAATAATTATTTTTTAAGTTTATTTTGTGGTTGTTGTTGTATTCCATTTTGTGTTGATAGCTGTAAAGATGGAGAACATTTCTGTACTCAATGTAATACATATATAGGTACATATCAACGTTTGGGAAGCAAAACAAAACAACCAAATATTGTTATAGTTAAACAGATTTAATTAATTAAACTAATTTAATTAATTAAATTAATTAATTAAAATTTATTTTAAATGACCTAATAATGTGATTTAAATTTTTATAATATATTTTTTTTTAATTAAATTGATAAAATTAATTTTATAAAAATTTATTTTATTCTTTTTTGGATTATTTAAATATTTAAATTAATTTAAAAATTAAATAAAAATTAATTTTCTTGTTTATTAAGTGCATATAACAGTAAATTAAATAAATAAAAGAATTAATAAAATAATGAGTAAGTTTTAAATTTTATTCCAACGTTTTAAGTAAAAAAACTTTTCTTTTTGTCATTGACGTGGTGTCAGGTTTATTGCAATATCCCATTCATTAAAAATAAAATAACGAGTATTATCAATATCTAGTATGGGAAAACCTTTTCCTCCACGTACCAAAACCTTTATAAGATTAAAAATAAATTAAAATAATATTTTTAAAATTTTATTAATTACCTGATCACCTTGATTTAATTGACTATTTAATCCACTTCCATAATTATTAGAAGAAACACGAACAACAGTTCCCTTTAAATTTTTTAAAAATAATTATTTATTTATATTTATTATTAATAAAAGAAAAGAATTTAACATTAAGTAGACTGTAGTAACTGCTAAGCCCTTCACCCTTCTCCATTGATTGAGCCTTTAATTGATCATACTTTCCTTCTATATGAATAATAACATTTCCAGGCATTAAATAAACATTATTAATTTGAAGTTTAGGCAGTCCGATTTTATTTCCCATTTTTTGTTTTTTTATTATTTAAATGGAAATAAATAAATCTATATTAAAATTTAATTAAT
This sequence comes from Meloidogyne exigua, assembly GCA_018905775.1. Classification (NCBI taxonomy): domain Eukaryota; kingdom Metazoa; phylum Nematoda; class Chromadorea; order Rhabditida; family Meloidogynidae; genus Meloidogyne; species Meloidogyne exigua. The sequence goes on from JAGUQR010000013.1 coordinate 1,245,914, forward strand.
TAAATAATAAATTTATTTAGTTTTTTATTTGTTTTAAGTTTATGTTCCATTTGGTTAAGTTGTTTAAATTTAAGTTTTAATATAGGTATTTAAAATTGTTTTAATTTTAAAGAATGGAAATGTCTGTTATTTGACATTAAAAATAAAAAATAAAATGTTTATAAATAATACATATTTATTTAAATTATTTTACTTATTAAATATTTTTTTTACCTTAAATTATTTAATGAATCATTCTCATATTAATATTAAAAATAAATACTCTATTTTACCCTAACAATTGTAAATAAATAGTAGACATATACATATATAACTATGTATTACTGACATCCTTTTCTTTTTCTATATTTATTATTATTTTATTCATATATTGATTATTCTAAGGTTCTCCCTTTTTCACAATTTTTGTTAACACAAGTGCTTGACAAATAAATAATTTTAAAACTTAAATTTCTTAACATTTTAATGGACAAAGATTATTTTAAAATTTAATTAAAATTTAATTAATTCTTTTATTATTATTCTACAATTTAAAATCCATTTATTTGGATGTCCTTATAAGTGTTTATTTTTAATTTTTCTTTCCTTTTTAATTTTTAGAAATTTTAAAAAATAAAATAATGAAAGCTCCACCACCTCCTAGTTATGAGGAAACAATAACAATAACCACAGCAACAGCACCAACATTACAAGACAATTCTAATAATTTAATAATATATCCACCAATTCCTGAATTTAATGACCAACCATTTCCACAACCTTTAATGGGGACTTCTAATACACAAAATAATGGAGATAATGATGCTCCATATTCTCAGTCACATCCAAGTGTTAACCAATTTCTTGGTCCTTTTCCACAACAGGTAAAAACAAAAAATAAATTAGTTTAAATTAATTAATTAAATAAATAAATAAATTAATTTAATTAATTAAATAATAAATTAAATAATTAATTTAAATTAATTAATTTAAGGCTTATTGTCCAACTTGTAAGCAACATACTCTTACAGAAGTTAAATATATTTCTGGCCTCTTTACCTGGATTTTGGTTTTTGTTTTTATTATATTTGGGTTTGTTAATTATTAAAAATTAATTTTATTTAAAAATTATTTCCTCTTTTTTTTAAAGCTTTATTTGTTGTTGTTGTCTTATTCCATTCTGTATTGATAGCTGTAAAGATTGTCAACATCGTTGTACTCAATGTTATACTTATATAGGGACATATCAACGTATTTTTGGAAGTACTCGAAGTTTTCAAAGAAATGTTATAATTGTTAGATAAAATTAAAATAATTTAAAAAGGATTAAAATATTACTTTTCCTTATTTTTTATTTTATTCTGCTTAATTATTAACAATAAATGTGTATTTATTAAATAAAAATGTCATTTAATTTTTAAAATCAATTTAACGATGGAAAACGAAGCTTTGAGACTGAAACTTTAATATATTAAAATAAAGTAAATATTTTTCTTTTATTTACAAATTTTAAGTTTTATTTCCCTAACAAAGGGAGGGTCCCCAGGTGTCCGCGGGACTTCGGGATGAAATTTTGTGGAGAGATAGATTATACCCTACTTTACTGTTAAAATTTTTACCGTTTTTGCTGAACGACATTTGGGACCAAGATATGGGACCCTAAAGTTTTCCTTTACATACATAGTTATTTATTTATGCTTAATTTTCAATAATGTTGGTGGTTGAGTGGTGAGTGTGGCGGACTTGGTTTTTTCTACCGAAAGTTCGATTCCATCTTTATGCAAACAATTTTTATCTTTGTTTTTAGAGTAGTTAACAAAATTATAACAACTTTTTTTCAGTTTTTAGAGGAGTTTATAAAGTGATTTAAAAATTTTTTGTAAATTTAATTTTGGACTAATTTTGTATCTTACTTTATCCTATTTAAAATTCACTATAATTATTTTACAAATAAATTTTTAATTATATAAATATTTTCATTTTTCCAAACTTACTTCTTTTTTTCCAGCGACAAAACGGTAAATTCCTAGTTGGCTATCTACCTGTCCGCAAAGAGAATTTGCTCTTCTCTTTCCTTCTCTTGCATTTTTTGCGTTAGGAATTGTGCACGGTTATTTTTCCTTATAGTATAACTTTTGACACAGAAAAAGGGAAAATAAAATTAATTAATAATAAAGTGTATATGTATTTATTTTACAAGTATCAAAGATTATAAATTTGGGACAACATTCTCAAATATATTTCAAGAAGATCTGGGGGATAAAGACCTTTAATGGGATTATAATGTAGAGACAAAAACCAATAAAATGTTAAATATTTTGGTAGTTCAGCTTCAGTGAAATGTCTCATTTGGCGAACCATTCTGGAAGTTTAATGAAAATGTTTAAAAAATTCTACTAAGTATATATTTAAGTTTAGAAAACAAAGCCATGTCCCAAATTTATAATCTTTGATCATTTACCTTTAAAATAATATTTCACTCTATTATTAATTTTAATTATTTTTTCCTTTTCTTTCCAAGTGCCAAAAGCATCGGTCATTTATAAGGAAAAGTAAACGTGCACAATTTATAACGCAAAAAATGCAAGAGAAGGAAACAGAAGAGCAAATTCTCTTTGCGGACAGGTAGATAGCCAACTAGGAATTTACCCGACAAAACTATAACAACTTTTACAAAAAATTCAATAAAATGTTTAATATATTCCAGAAAAATTTTGAAAAAAATCAGAGAACTTACCTACTAATATGGAATATTTTAAGAAGGAAAAATAAAATTAAATAAAATTTTCAGGAAGCTAGAAAATTTTTCTGAAAAAATAAACCCTCGTTTCACATTAAAATTGACGTTATCATATCTCACAAATGGAAAGTGATTTAACGATAATTCCTTCTGAAAATATTCTATATTAGTAGGTAAGTTTTCTGATTTTTTTCAAATTTTTCTGGAATATAATAAACATTTTATTGATTTTTTTGTAAAAGTTGTTATAGTTTTGTCGCAAGAAAAAATGCGCTTATTTTGGAAAAATAATTATTATTATGTAATTTCAAACATACATATATATTGAAATGTTATATACAATGACATTATAAAAAAGGAGTTTTTATTTAAATTTATATTATTAATCAAAAATATTCTCAAAAATATTTTGTATAAATATTAATATTATCAGAATGTGAAATTAATATTAAATAAATTTTATGTTTGTCTAAAGAATATTTAATTATTTATTTAAATGTCAAGGGACACTTTATAAGTTATAATTATTTATTAAAAAAAAAGAACAGATGTTGCATATGTAAAAGCCTTATATTTTGTATTAAATTCAATTAATTAATTAATGTACTTTATCATAAGATAAAATAACAGGTGAATACAATATTCAAACTTAATAGTAAACAATTAATATTTAATGAAAAATCAGTAAGAGAGAATTAAATGTTTGGTTAATGGAAGGACCGATTCTTTGAAACCACCTTTTAATGGTTATTGATAGGCTGTAGATTATTACATTCAAGTAATCTACTTATAGGCTACTGAAGCCTGCTTCCAACTTTTTCCAGGTAAAATATTAAATAATTAAACAAATTATTTAATAAATTATTTAATTAATTAAATAATTTTTTAGGAGAATATAATTTAAAATTATTATTTTATTTAATAATTAATAAATAAATACTTTAAATTAATTTTAAAAAAATGTCTAAAATTATAAATTCATTGGAATAATTATTTAATTATTTAAATACTGTAAATCAATTTAAATAATTAAATTTTAAAGAGCTAGGTTTTACCTTTATATTGTTTGGTATCTTTCTTGTGAATATATGAGACGTTTTTTAATTAAACAATTATTTAATTAATTTATTTATGAGATCAAAAATTTAAATAAAAATATTAAACAATAAAAATAATAATTAAAAATAAATATTAGATTTAATATTCCTTTCTTTTTCCTATTTTTAAAAAATATTAATTTTCATTCATTGATAGACCTAAAAATTAAATAAAATAAATTTAATTTAAAACCTATTATTTGTTGTGTATTGCATACTATTACTATGCCTTAATTGATAAGGAGGAACAGCTGTCTGAAATTCGGGTATAATTGTAAAATTATTTGTAGGCCAACATGAAGGTGAATTTGTGAAGATTGGAGGTGGCGGGGGTGGTGGTGATTTTGGAGGGTTTAAATGAACTTAAAAAATAATTTAAATATTTAATATTTAAATAAACATTGTTGTTCTATTATTCCTTTATTTTCTTCTTCTATTTGTTCATTGTCTAATTGTACAATACTTGAATAATATTCCTCTCCTGTAGAGGAAGTAGAGGAAGAAGAAGAAGAGTTTTCATTAGTATTTTGATTTTGTTCATCAGATATCTTTTTTTAAAAATAAATAAAAATTAAATAAATAAATTAATTATTTGAAAATATATTTAATTAATTTAATAATTAAAAATAAATATATTCTAAAGAATATATATAAATTTAATTATTAATTAATTAAATAAATGAGAATAATTAAAATAATTATTTAATAAAATAAAATAAATATCCTTACTTTTAAAGATTCTCTCCTTTGATAATTAATTGAAGGTAAAAGTACTTTAGGGCAATTTGCACATCCATAGAAAGGACAATGAAGACTAAAATAATTTAATTAATTAAATTTATTTAATTTTAATAAACCTTTTTATTCCTTTTTCATTTCCTTTTTCATAAATTAAAGATTCTGTGTATGTAGAACCGGTAGCATAAAGTTGTACTTGTTGATGTTGTTGTTGTGAGATTAATTTAGGTAATAATAAATTATTATTTTTTCCATTATTTTTTTTATTCTTTTGACTAAAAAGAAGGAAAAAAATTAATTATTTAATTAATTAGAAATATTTAATTAAATTGGAGGTAAGAGTGTTCAATAGAGATTATTACACCTTTTAACAATAAATTCTTTTTTTTTAAATTTAAAATAAAGAAAATTCAAAGAAAATGTTTTACCAATAAATCCTTTAATCTTTCCCCTTTTTTTAATTTAAATTTAAATATTTAATTAATTAATTACCTATAACAACAATATTCTTTTGAACTATTAATACTTCCCCTTCTTCCTCCTATTATTGTTGTTGTTGTATTAAAACAAAGACAATAAATAAGTAAAATAATTGAAGTAATCATTAATAATGATAAACCACTAGCTATTGGAATAAAATATTTTTTTAAAAATATTTCTTCTTCTTTTTCGTCTTCTAAAAAAGATAAAGATAATAAAGTGTTGATATTTTCACATTTTTGTATTTTCTGAATTTAAAAAAAATTAAATTAAATTAATAATTATTTAATATTAAGCTTAAAAATGATTTATTTTTTTATTTTAATTTAATATGTACCTTTTCATTAAAATTAATAATTGGAATATTTAAATATTCAATTGGTTCTTTACATAAAACTTGATTAATTTGTTTATTATTTAATTTTATTTTATCAAGTATTTGGGGAAGAAATGAAATTAATTGACAATCACAATTCCAACGATTTCCTTTAAATTAAATTAATTTTTTTATTTTTAATTAATTAATTTATTTTTATTTTAATTAATTAACTAATTATTCTGTAATTAAATAATTAATTAATTATTTTATTAAAATTAATTAATTATATTTTTTATTTAAAATTAATTAATTTTTTTTTAATTAAAAATTAATTAATTAATTTTTTTTTAATTAAAATTATTTTTTTTATATTAAATAAATTAAAAATTAAATATTAACCTTCTAATCTTAAAACCTTTATTTTTTTCCAATCCAAAAGTAATAAAGGTAAATTAAATAGTTGACAATTAGATAAATTTAAATAAATAATTTTTGTCGTTAAATAATTTCCAAAAGCATTTTGATCAATTTTTGATAAAAATATTGAATTTGCAAGGGAAAGGGTTTCCAAATTTGGGAGAAATTTAAATGCATTTTCCTTTAATTATTTTTAATTTAATTTAATTTTAAAGATTAATTTAAACCTGTATTTCTCTTAATTGGACCATATCTTCCATTAATAATTTTTTTAATGAAGAAATATTGAACAAAGGAATCTAAAAAATAAATATTATTTTAATTAAATATTATTTTAATTTATTTATTTTATTTAAATATCTGTAAATTAAAGTCTTTTAATTTTATTTTCAATTAATTCCCTGTTTATCTAACATATTTTAATTAATTAAAAAAATTAAAAATAATTTTTGGCATTTTATGCCATTTAATTTTAATTAAGAAATTGAATGTTTAAACAATAATAAAAAAAATAAAAATTAAAATAATTAAATCTTTTTATATTAATTTAATTTAAAATAATTGTTTATTTATTTAAATTAATTTAAATTACTTTAATCCAAGCATTCCCAGAAATGTCTAAAACCTCTAGATTTTGAGGAAAAATATTTGAGCTTTTTATTTGAAAATTTTGATTAATTTTATTATCAATTGAAGGGTCATTTCCAAGAGAAGAAATCTTTAAAAAAATTTTAATTAATTTTTAAAATTTAGATTTTACCAAATTTTTTTCTAATTTTAATTCTTTTAATTTAGATAATCCAGAAAAAGCATTAAATAAAATAATATTAATTAAATTCGAACTTAAATCCAATTTAATAAGTGAATTTAAAGGTTGAAAAGAGTAAGCAGGAAGCTATAAAAAAATTTTAAAAAATTAAGTAATTAATTAATTTAATTTAATTTTATAACAATTAAATAAAAGAATAAAAGTTGGTTTATTAATAAAAAATATTAAATGAAATAAATTAATTAAAATAAAAAATTTTTTTTAATTTTAATTAATTGTCTTTTAAAAAATAAAATTAAATAAATTAATTTTACCTCAGAAATTAAATTACCCCCAATTTTTAATTCTTCTAATTGTTCCATTCCATTAAATAAATTAATATTTTCTTTTTCATTATAATTTTCTTTTTTTATTTTTTCCAATTTTGAAATTCTATTTCTTGTCAAATCCAACAATTTTAATTTTTTTAAACCAAAAAATATATTTTCTGAGAGAAAGTTTAAATTATTAAAGGAAATATTTAGTAGCAAAAGAGAAGGTAATGATTTAAATGCTTTTGTTGTTATTCTTTCTATTTGATTATTTGATAAGTCTAAATGCTAAAAATGATAAAATTAAATTTTAATTTAAAATTAAATTAAAAACTTTTAAATCCAATAATGAATTTGCTTCAAACATTTGATCATCAATTAATTTTAATTTATTATTCCGTAATGATAGAAATTTTAAATGACCCATTTGTGAAATAAATTTAGAAGGAATTGAAGTTATTTGACAGTCAGAAATATCCAAATATTCCAATTCTTTAATTATTAATTAAATTATAATTATATTAAATTAAATAATTAAATTTAATTAATTTAATTAATTAATTTAATTAAATAATTTAATTAAATAAATTTAATTAAATTTAATTAAATAAATTAATTAATTAAATTAAATAATTAATCTAATTAAATTATTTAAATTAATTAATTTAAATAATTTAATTAGATTAATTAATTTAATTAAATTACTTATTTATTTTATACCTTGATATAGAGCAATAGAAAAAGTATCTAATTTTAGACCATTTGAATGTTTAATAGTTAAGGATTTGAGCATTGGATTAAGCCTTAAATAATTAATTTTAATTAATTTATAAATTTAATTAATAATTAAATATAAATTCTTTTTGTATTTAAATAAATTTATAAAAAATATTTTTTAATTAATTAAATTAACTACAATATTGGCACAGCATTAATTCCAGAAAAATCACAAATTACAGTTAATAATTCATCATTACATTCACATCCTGGAGGACAAAAAGCATTATTAAATGTTGCTAATAAACAAATAATAAAGAAGACATTTTTAAATAAAATAAATAAATAAACTTGAAGAAAATACATTAATTATATTTTAACTAAAATTAAATTAAATTAAATATTATTTTTAATAAATAAATTTAAAAAATACAAGAAATTTATTTTTTTTAAAGAATTGACATTTAAATAAATTTATTAAATTTAATTTTAATAAATTAAATTTTAGTCAAGGTTATTGACAATTTAAATTAAATAACCTATATTCTATTATATTTTAATTAGATATTTAATTTTAAAAATAATTTAACAAAAAATATTTTATTTATTTTTTAAATAAATAAATTAATAAAAATAATAATAATTAAATAAATGCTTGTTGCAATTGGAGAGAATTTAAGAAAAATAAAAAAAGGGTTTCTTCTCATTTCTCTCTCAATTTTCTTTAATAAATAAATTTATTTTATTATTTCTAGAGAGACAAAATATAAATTTATTAAAAACAGTTTTGTTGTATTTTATTTGTTGTTTTTATTTTTTGCTTTTTCCCTCTTGGGATTGTGAAAGCGATAAACACTCATTCACTATGTGCATGGAATAAAAAGGCCCCCAAAAAAAAATAATTTATAAAATAAGCAATAATTATATAAAATAAATATAAATTATTAAGAAAGAAAGAGAAAAGAAAGAAAAATACAAATTTAAACATTTTCCGGAAAACACAAAGTTGGAATAAAAACTTGAAAACTTTAACCAACTTTAATACATTAAATAAAAAATAAACTTTCCGGAAAAGTAAAATACATTAAAAAATAAATTAATTTATTAATTAATAAAGAAAAATTAAATAAATAAATAAAAATAAATAAATAAATTTATTAAAAATAAATTTGTTTTAATCCTTCTCCATTTAAATATTTATTTATTTAATAAATTGCTTGTAAAGATTTACATAAATTTGTTTGTTTAGTTATTGAGAAAATATGAGCGCGCTCTTATTTTTATTTATTTATTTTATTAAAAATGTATGTAGTAGTAAAAGTAACGGATTTTAGGCAGCCGATTCTCTCTGACTATTTATTTTGATAGTTTTAAATATTAAAAAAAAGAACGAGAATAAATAAAAATTTAAAAATTAAAATAAAAATTAATTAATTTTTAATCAGAATTAATAAAATAATTAATTCATTATTAAATAAATATTAAAATTATTTCAATAAAAAAGAGGACTTTCTTTAAAGATTAAATAAAATAAAAAAAATAAAAATATTTTTTTAAATAAATTAAATATTTTTTTAAATAAATTAAATAATTAAAAAAAAAAGAGAAAAATTCCTTTATTAAAATAAATAATTTAAAATATAATATTTACTAGTTGGTCATTATAAATAAATAAATAATAAACTTTGGTTAAAAATAATAATTATTTATTGTTTTATTTATTTATTTATTAAGCACACTCATTTAAACATTTTTTCTTTATTTTTGTAATTATTATTAATTGTTTGGTTTAAACAGCTGTGTAATAGAGATACGCGCAAATCAATTAAATATTAAAAAATAAATAAAATGATCAAAGAAATATTTTTATTTAATAAAAAAAAATTAATTAATTTTATTTATTTTTAATTATTTTTAATTATTAATTAAATTAAATATTTAATAAAAATTAAAAAATAATATTTTTAAAATTAATTAAATTAATTAATTAACTATTAATTTTAAATAAAAAATAACTTAAAAATAATAATTTGTCTGTCCATTTATATTTTTTATTTAAAAAAGCAATAGGGCAAATAAGCAGAAAAAGGGAAGGAAACCTTTATTTTTATTTTATTTTAATTGGCACTTTAATCTAAAAATTGTAGAAAATACCCCTCTACTACCCATTTTAATTTTTAATTGAAGGTCAAAAATATAAAAAACCAACCTACAATTTTGTCTTTTTTTTTTAATTTAAATATGCGGGGAATACCTAAAAATAATTTTAATTTGAAAATAAAGGCACAAACAATTATTTAAATATTAATAAAAAAAAGGGAGGGTTTACATCGTTTAAGGAATTAAAAATAAATTTAGGGGAGAAAGTAAGGGTAGAGGTTGATCAATTTTTTTGTAAAAAAATCTAAGCTTTCACTTTAATTAAAAGGTAGAACTTTGGGATTTTTAAAGTCCAGGTAAAATAGCCCAAACTAGGCCAATAAATTAAAGCACTGAACCAAAGCAAGGCTAAGGAATTTTTTTTTATAGTATTAAAAGGTAATGGGAACAGAGTGCAAATATATAATTCTAACAAACCTAGGAAATTAAATATAAATTAATTAAATATAAATTAATTAATTAAAATAATTGTTAATAAATAATAGACCTTCTTTAAAGCTATCTCAATTAAAATTATTTAATTTTTTGGCTTCAATAAAATAAACAAATTGACTTAATAATCAATAAATTAATTCTTTAATTTTTACCCTTCAATTTAATAATCCTTTCTTTTTTATTTTTTTAATTCCAAAGAACCCCATATGGCAGCATAAAATAGAAGAAATAAATAAAGCATTTTTAATTGTAATTATTAATAAAAAAGAACGCCAATATAATTTTTATTTAAAAAAAAATTGAAAAAGGAGTAAAAATTCTTTAAAAAAAAAGAAAAGGCAATTATTTATTATTGAAAAATAAAAATAAAAGAAAATAATTTTATTCTCAATTTTCATTATAAAATAATATTTAAAGTTTATTTATTTGTAAAATATTAAATAAACAAAAGGTAAAAATTGTAAAACAAATTTCAAAGGGAAAAGAGGGGTTTAAGCATTATTCTTTTATTTAAGACAATTAAATATTTATTTCAATTTAATTTAATTTTTATTAAAAATAAATAATTAAAAGACCAAAATATTTATTCTTCAATAAATTAAAAATTTTTTTTATTTTAAATTTAAATAAATTAAATTTATTATTTTATTAATAATTTTAAAGAAAATTAAATAATATTAAATTAAAAATATTTTTAATATTAAAAAAAAAAGTTTTAATTAGCCTTAAAATAAAATTAAATTTAACCTTAAAAAATAATTAATCTTATTTAAGCATTTATATTTAATTAAAAGAAAAATTAATTATTAATTTATTTAAGGTAATAAATAAATTAATTTAAATAGTAAAAAAAGGTATAAAGTCCCAATAATTTTTATAACTATTTTGTTTTGTAAAAAAGCAGCAGCAGGTGTTTAATATTAATTTAGATATATAGCCTCTCCTAATAAGAAAAAAATAATTCCCTTTATTTTTTATTAATATTTTTTTTTTTGCCATTTATGAATAAAAAAAGAATAGAAAGATTTTATTATTTTTTGAAAGAATAAAATAAAAAAAAAAAAAAAGAAGAAAAAAGGAGGATTTTTAGGTTGAATTCTTTTCCTTCCCCTTCCTCTATTCTGACCAAAAAATTGTGTTCAAAAATTGATGGAAAATAGAAGGATAAAACTAGGAGGATTAACTGTTTTGTGAATGAATAGCTTTAACTATTTTATTCCTTTAATTCCCTGTCATCACCTACTGGGGGGATATTCGCGCGCTTATAAGTGCCGCGCAGGGAGGGAAGAGATTATTTTGTGGAGATATAGGCTGTTGGTAAAATGAGCGAGGAAAGTGAGATATACCCTTATATATATATTTATTTATTTTGACTAAAAAAGACAATTAAATAAATAATTTTTGATTGATTTGTTTTTAGAAAAAATTTTGAAAATTTTATTTAAAAAAATAAAGGTAAATTTAATAGTTTTTTTATTTAAATTATTTTTTATAAATAATTAATTAATTATCTTTGTTTTATTTATTTGATCAGAAAAAAAAATAAAAATTTAAATTAAATGGAAGGTCACATATTTACAAGGAAAATATAACCACAAAAAAATAAAAAAGAAAAAAAAATAATTAAAAAATGCCAAATAAATTTAATTAATTTTTTAAAATAAATAAAGGTCAAAATATATATATTTAATTTAAAATAAATAAATATTATTTATTTATTTTCTTCACCTTAAAAATTAATTTCTTCAACTCCAACGAGAGAAAATTAATTGTTTATGTATGTACATCTTTATTTATATACTTTGTCGGTATTTTATTAAAAAAAAAGAATATTGCAATTTTTGCATAATAATTATTATACTTATATTCCCCCAACAAGAAGAATAAAACAATTAAAAATAAAGCAACAAAAAAAGTAAAAAAAAAAGTTTTCTTTTATAGCCTTCGGGAAGGTAAAAACGATGAACATATTTTAACCTTTTCTTTTTTTATATACAGAATTTACCGCTAAAGAATAAAATAAATAAATATTAAATAATTTATTTTTTATTTTCTTTTAGGCCAATTAAAAAGTCAAACAATTATTTATTTTTTTAATTATTTATTTATTAAATAATAAATAAATAAAAGGAACCGAAGAAAACTTTCATTGCTTAAGGTTAAATAAATTCTTTAAAATTGCAAGTAAATAAATTGAGGGCATTTATTTATTTTTATTTTAGCCTTTTTCTTTTTCTTTTTTTTAAAACAATTATTTCCTTTAAATTTACTTTTTTAGTATTTTCTTTAAATTTTAAAGAAAATGGTTCCTTAGGGGATAGACTTATATATAAATCCAACCAATTTTGTTTTATTTTTAGAAATTGCCTAGAAGGGAAATTTGCCTCTAGGGATAAAAATATGTGTATTTTTATTTTTTTGTTTTTTATGAAAAAAAAAGATTTTTCTGCTAAAATATAAAGAAAAAACAAATAAATAAATAAATAAATATATATTGCATGTACTAAATTTTAGTAAAATATTAAAGAATATATTTGTAAGTAAACAATTATTTAATTAATTAAAAATAATTATTAAAGTTTTAATTTAAATACACAGTCAAAAATAAATAAAATATAAATACTGACCTATTTATTAAAAATTAATTAAATAAATTAATAAATTCAAAAATTTATTTTTATATTATATATTAAGTAAATTTCTTAATAATTTTTTAATTAAATAAATTTAAATATTCTTGTCTTACAATTAGTTGACCAAAAAAAAATTTTAAAAAATTAATTTACTGTAAAATATTATTTAATAAATTTTAGTAGTGTGAATATTAATTAAATAATAATTTAATTAATTAATTAATTAAAAAAAAGAAAGAATATTATTATTAAATGCATACTTATAGAGAGAATATTAAAAAAAAACCTCTTTATTCTTTTTTTTCTAAATCTTTTCTAAAGCCTTTATATTTTTTATTTTTTAACCTTTGATATTTTCTTGACCCTCTTTTAAATAAAAAAAAGAATAAATTAAAAAAAAAAAAAAGATTTGGAAGTGAAAGAAAAAAGAAGAATAAAAAAAAAAATATTTAAAATAATGCACGCTGTGAAAATAAAAAAATTTTTTTTTGAAAATATAAGAGAATGTAGTATGTCCGTTCATAATCTCAAGAATGGGAGGAGAAATAAAAAAATAAAATATGCAAATTAATTAATATTTTTAAAATAAATTAGTTATACCAATAAATTATTTAACAAAGAAGTTAAACCTTTCAGGTTTTCAAGTTTATTTTATTTTACCCTTATATTTATTAAATACCCAAAACATTAAAAAATATTTTAATTACAAAATTAATTAATTCTTATTTAATTTAAATTATTTAATAAAGGTACTAGTACCTCTATTTTTTAAATAATAAAATAAAAATAATTTCTTCTAAAAATGTCTTCTTTTTTTAAATAAAAGAATATTCTCATTTAATGGAAATATTATCGCTAACCAGATTTGTGGTCTTCCGGTTGGCCATCTGCCCTTACTAAATATTTAAAATATTATTTCATAGATTATACACATAAAGGAAATTAAAATATAAATAAAATAAAGTATTATATATATTCGAGTTTTAATTGAAAAAATTAATTTGTTCATTGGAAGAAGGTTTCCAAAATTTAGTTATTTTTGATTTATACAATTGAGGAATTTTTTAAATAAATAACAAAAAAACGAATAAAAAATACTCATCTATTTTATTTATAAATTTAAGAAGATTAATTTAAATAAATAAATATATCAATTAAATAAATTGATTATTCCAAGCATGTAGAAGTAATTAAATTGGAGCTAATTTTGCCACTAAACATTTGTATTATTTTAAGTGTACAATAAATTAATTATTTAAGTCTTTTTTATATTTAATTTATTTAATAAAGAAAAGATTTTTGTAAAGAGGAAAAAATGTTAAAATCTATTGAATATATTAATTTTTTATTTAATTAAAAAAATAAACAATTAATTAATTAAAAAGCTAAAGTATAAATAAATAAATATTTTTACTTTAATTTTATTTTGTGAGATTTTGCAGATGCAAATAAATTAAAAATAAAAAGAAAAAAAAAAGATTCTTACTTTTAGCTATTTTAATAAATATATATTTGCATATTCTCTCTCTTTTTGTTTGCTTGGGAATAAATAAAATGAAGAAGCTCAATACATATATAAAGAAAGTGATGATAAATGAATGGGCCGTAGGGAATATTAATGGGAAGAGTTTTGTGAATTTTGGTAGCCAATACACTTTCTTTTTAGGATAAAAAAAATTTTGGCCAATTGTGGAAAATAAAGAGATAAATATTTTTTAAAATTTTTAAGCCAATTTATAAATTGATGGTAATTTAAAAGGAAAAAGTTTTTTTTGTAAAAATTATTATTTTATTTATTTAAAAAAATAAAAATTAAATACAGTAAATATTTAAAAATAAAATTATTTTATTATACTTAAAAAGGCAATTTTCACAAAACAATAAATTACATTACCAAACGATGCCAAGAAAATAACAGAAGAGAGCAAGCAGATCTCTCATGCAGCGAGCATAGTATATTTAAGTATTTATGTTATTTATGTGCCTTTATATATTTTTATGTTCATTCTTCTTCTTCTAAACTAATCTACCTTATAATTTTAATTCTCAATTTTCGGGGTCATTTCCAACACTACTCGTCAAGTATATTCCTCATTCCTATAAGGGTCTTTTCGGCGCAGCTAATTAAAAATTGAATTAGGTAGATTAAATTCTATTAGTTTATTAGAAAACTAATTGGAACGAAAATTTAAAGAAATTAATTTCCGGAAATTAAAATAATCAAATATTAATTAAACTTTAATTAAAATTATCATTAAATAGACTTTTCAGGAAATTTCCCCTAAAATAATGTTAAAAAAGATTTCCCTCTTATAGAGGGAAATTCTAATTCAAAGAAACTTTATTTTAAAAATACTCTTTTAAAAATTATTTAATTATTTAAAAAATATTTTAGCTATCACACTGTAAGTAGAAAATTAAAAAAAAAATTTTTTTAAATTACTAAAAAAAATGATCGCGCCAAAACGACCCTAACACCTCTCTTCACTCTTTTCTTTCCTTACAGAGACACTCCTCAACAAAAAAAATTCCACCTAAAAATCCCATGGCATTAAAAATTGAATGTTGTTGTTGCTTAAAGAGAAGTATAGATATATATTACACTTGAAATTGAGTTGTAAAGTAAGAATAGGAAAGTCATGATCATAGAAAAAGGTCAAATTTTTGGGAAAGAGAAGAAGAAGAATTATTTAAAATAAAATTCTTAATTATTTTTTTACAACATTAATTAATATAATTAAAGTTTTACAGCTTTTTTTTTGTGGGAATTTAGCCTTCAAAACTGAAAGAATTAAATATATTAATTTTTAAGTTTTTCTGGTTTTTGTTTAAATTTATTGGTTTGACTGTTGCCGTTTAAGGTAAATAAACTATAAAATAAATTAGAGGGATTTAGAGTCTTGGAATATTTTCTTTAGTTTATTTTAAAAATATAATGAATATTTAACTATAAATAAATATTAAAATTAATTAATTTATATTAAAAAATAAATAAATTCAAAAAAATGTAAAAAGGGTCAAGAAACGATTAAAAAAGAATGAAATATACCTTCTTTTTGTTTGATGAATTTTATGCACATCTAAAAAAGATGGCACTTCCGATAGTGGAAAGGAGTTAAAATGGAAGGAACGAGAATAAATAAAAAAATAAATAAAAAATAAAAATGGGTAAATGGCCTTCGCCAACATCAAAAAACTTAATGAAAAAGATTTTAAGTAGATATAATAAATATAGAAAAAAATAAAAGTTTTTTGTTTATATATTTTTATAAAATAAGTAAATAAAATAAATTAAAAATAACGTTTAAATAATGGTTAAAAATGTTTTTAAAAAATCATTGGGTAAATATTAATTACCTATCTGATGGAATTTATTTAATTTTTTGAACATTTAAAAAGCCTATAAAATAATAAAAATAATAATTTAAATATTAAATAAATAATTACAGGAAAAGAAAAAACCCAAAGGATATTGTCGATTACATTGTGGAAAATTAAAAATTAATTTTTAAGCAAATTAATTGTTAAGTAATTAATTGCTCTTATTAACATAATAATTTTAAAAAAATAATTAAAAAAGAATTAATTAAATTAACTTAATTTATTTATTTTTCAAAATTTAAATTAATTAAAAATTTAATTATTTAATTAAAAGAAATAAATAATTATTAGTTTAAAGTCATTTCTTAATCATGTTTTTGTTGTTGTTCTTTATTTCCTAATTTATTTATAAAATAAGACCTTAAAGAAGGATCTCATCAGCCAAAATTAGAAAATTTCTGGCTATCTAAAAATTGCTATTTGCCTGCCTAAAATTCAATTGGCCACCCAATTGGCTTCAAGTAGGGTAAAAATAGAAGAAAATTAAATTGGGCCAAAGAACAAAAAAATAAAGGAAAAAAATTTTTTGAGGATTTTTATTAATAAAAAGAAAAATAAAACATATTTTTAAGACAAAAAAAAAAGAAAATTCTGAAATAAAAAAGAGATCAGAAAACAAGTTGAAAAATAAATAAAGTTTTAAATTCAGAACTTCAGAATAAAAAAAGTTTATTTTACATGAAGAGAGATGCTAAAATATCAAATACTATATAGGAGAGACATTCTCTATGTGTTAATAAATATTTATTGAATTAATAATTAATTTACGATTATTTAATATGTTAATAAAATTCATTTTTAACATTACCAGAGTGATTAAAAAAAGGAAAACTTAGAAAGTTCATACTCACTTATGGTTAAATTAAAAAATAAAAGCCTTGTTTACTTAGAAATATCTTATTAATTATTTAATAAATTCTAAATTATTAATTTTTAAAAGAATTGAATATTTATTTTAACCATAAATAAATAAATATAATTAATAAAAATCTTTAATTTTAATATTATTATTAAAAACAGAAAATAATGTTTATATTGGTGAATATTGACGTCCGCCATTTTGTTTTTGTATTTTCCATGTTTTGCGCGAAAATATGGAAAGAAGAGGGAGAAGAGAAGGAAAAGAGCATTTTAAAATATGGGCAATTTATTTAAGAAAAAAGATGTCAAAAAATTAAAACTAGCAGCCATTTCATTCTGTGCTGTTTTAATTAATTAAATCCCCTTCTACACTACATTTAGAAATAAAATTAATTTTTAAAATCCAATTATTTCCTTGACACTGTGGGGGTCCGAACCCTTAAAACGAAAGAGGAAAGAAACAACAAAAGCAATGATTTT
Source organism: Meloidogyne exigua (assembly GCA_018905775.1). NCBI lineage: Eukaryota > Metazoa > Nematoda > Chromadorea > Rhabditida > Meloidogynidae > Meloidogyne > Meloidogyne exigua. Next base: position 1,263,431 of record JAGUQR010000013.1, read on the forward strand.
AACGTAAAGCATTAATTATTGTTTTGGGGCAGTTATGTTGTTTGGATATTAAGACTGGCATAGTTAGAACTCAAAAGTTCTTTTTAACAGAAAGATAATAAAATTAAATGATTAAAGATCTAAACTGAAGATCCAACATATTTAATTAAAATTATTAAATTTAATTATTATAAAAATTAATTTTTTCCAATTATTTCTTTTACTCAAAAATCCATTAATAATACCAATAAATATTGAGAATACATTGCGTTCATAAAATATTATTTTTTAATTTATACATTATATTTAGGTATGATTTTATTAAAAAAATGATATGTATACATAAATATATTCTAATATTAAATTGTTAAACAAAAGTTAATATAAAATTAAAAAAATTAAATAAAATTAATCTAAAAAAATTATAGTGTTGTCAAAGTCATGTAAATATCATATGAACAAAGAAAATAAAAAAAAGATGTTAGCCTAAAAAAATATCTGGGACTGCCTAACATTAATAAAAATGAAGGTGATAAAGCAAAATAACGTGGAAAACAACTAGAAAATAAAATTTTAAGGCGAAAATTAAACATTAAAATAAAGAAAAAACATTTCCATAAAAATATAACATGAGTGAATCTGATGAAATATGTATATGCCACGCAACATAAACAACACTAAAATACATAAAATTAAACAAAGAAGTGATAAATTTGTTTATCTAAAGAGGTTATATATAAATATTAGCTAGTTTGAACATAGCAACATATTCAGTTAACCTAAACAAATAGGTTTTAGTACCAAATATGGAAAGATTAAATCATATTTTAATATTGTGGATAATGATTATTGCGGTGAACTCACAAACATGTCCCCCACCGACAACACCTCCTGTATGTACATGCACTTATGAAACAACTCCAGGAGTGTCAACAACTATTCAAGCGACTACAACAACTACACAAGCTCCAACCACGATAACCACTCCAACAACTGTAACAACACAAGGTCCAACAACAGGAGCTCCTACCGCAACTCCAGAAACAACTGAAGCACCAACAACCACAACAATTCTCACAACCAAACCTTGTCATACTGGGACACCAACAACAACAGAAGGGCCAACAACAGGAGCTCCTACCGCAACTCCAGAAACAACTGAAGCACCAACAACCACAGCCATTCCTACAACTAAAAAGGTTACAACAGCCGTTCCTACAACCAAAAAGGTAACCACAACTGCACCTACAACTACCACTACACCAACAACCACAACTACGCCAACAACCACAACTGCTCCTACAACCACAACTACACTAACAACCACAACTACACCAACAACCACAACTGCGCCAACAACAACAACTGCTCCTACAACCACAACTACACCAACAACCACAACTGCGCCAACAACAACAACTGCTCCTACAACCACAACTACACCAACAACCACAACTGCGCCAACAACAACAACAGAAGGGCCAACAACAGGAGCTCCTACTTTTACACCCGAAACAACTGAAGCACCAACAACCACAGCCATTCCTACAACTAAAAAGGTTACAACAGCCGTTCCTACAACCAAAAAGGTAACCACAACTGCACCTACAACTACCACTACACCAACAACCACAACTACGCCAACAACCACAACTGCTCCTACAACCACAACTACACCAACAACCACAACTGCTCCTACAACCACAACTACACCAACAACCACAACTGCTCCTACAACCACAACTACACCAACAACCACAACTGCGCCAACAACAACAACAGAAGGGCCAACAACAACAACAGAAGGGCCAACAACAGGAGCTCCTACTTTTACACCCGAAACAACTGAAGCACCAACAACCACAGCCATTCCTACAACTAAAAAGGTTACAACAGCCGTTCCTACAACCAAAAAGGTAACCACAACTGCACCTACAACTACCACTACACCAACAACCACAACTACGCCAACAACCACAACTGCTCCTACAACCACAACTACACCAACAACCATAACTGCTCCTACAACCACAACTACACCAACAACCACAACTGCGCCAACAACAACAACAGAAGGGCCAACAACAACAACAGAAGGGCCAACAACAGGAGCTCCTACTGTTACACCTGAAACAACTGAAGCACCAACAACCACAGCCATTCCTACAACCAAAAAGGTAACCACAACTGCACCTACAACTACCACTACACCAACAACCACAACTACGCCAACAACAACAACTGCTCCTACAACCACAACCATTCCTACAACAACGACTACACCAACAACCACAACTGCGCCAACAACCACAACAGAAGGTCCAACAACAGGAGCTCCAACCGCAACTCCGGAATCAACTGAAGCATCCACAACTTTGTCACAAACAACTACAACACAACCTCCGAAAAGTTTGTTTTAATAATATTTTCTATAATCATTATTTCCCATTTAGAATGCTGCAACTATATTAAATGCGAAGTTTGCACAGGTTATCAGATATGTAACGAATATTCGTACCCAAATCCTTGCATCACTGGTTGATGATGATTATTTGAAATTATTAATGTTAAAAATGAGTTATTTTATCTACATATTAACCTATTCTTTTTATATATTTTCTAATTATTAATTAATAGGCTTCCTAAATTTATTGAATACATATTTAGTTTCACTTTCTAGTTTATAAATATAAAGATTTATGGGAATTTTTACTCTTTTCTGATAGGGACAAACTTCTACTACTATAAACACTTACAAAAACATCTTTGCTGCTCGATTAAGTCTTTGGCGACTTTTTCAATCACTATTTAACTGTGACGCCCAGGAAATAATTGCAAAAGATTGGATGGGATTCGATCCGAGAGGTCACAAAGCTGGACTGTAATTCGTTCAACATCCCACCACTCCTATGGGAAACCTTCCTTTTTCATTTAATAGCTGGGCTGTAAGAAAATTCAGCCGGCCTACAATATTTCTGTAAGAAAAAACAGAAATATAACAGTTGATTGTTGGACTTTATTTGTTTTGTTAGAATATAAGATTATAAATAAACGAAAAGCAATAAAAAAAAATAACAATTTTTAAAAAAAGTAGAAACATGGAAAAGTGAATTTCAAAAATAAATAAAGGAGAGTAATTCAATTGAACAAATTGAATGAAAAGGAATATAGAGGTATAAAAGAGGATGAAATTGAAGAGGAAAATTATAAAAGAATGTTGGAGAAAATTGCAGGAAATAAGAAAAAAAAGTCCAAAGATTGGTTTATTTTTTATTTTTGTTAAAAGAAAAATGAAATGTTGAAATTTAAAAAATTAAATGTAAAAAATTTACTAAATATTAAATTTTGAAAAATAAAAATTTAACAAAAAAAAAATAAAAATAAACATTTATAATCAAATAAATACTAGTTAATAAATTAAAAGTACTTTTGCTTCACTCATTATAATTTAAACAAAAATATTTCACAAAAATAAAATTTTTAATACATCAAATGCTTAAAAGAAAGAGACAATAAACTTTAGGCAAAAGAAAATATTCTTTTTTTCACTTGAAAAAAAATTTCTATTTAAGCTTATTCCTGTCAAAAAAATTTATGAATAGGAGTAATAATGTACAACTTAATTTAATTCTGTTTACCATGTATATAATAAATAGAGAGAATAAATATTTATAACAAGGGAGATTTTATATTTTCTTTAAAAAATGTCTGTTTTAAAAATTATTTTAAAATTCATTAACTACATTAAACAATACCAAACACACCTCCTCTTTTTAATTCTTATTTCTAAAGACAATTTTAATATTTAAAAAAACTACAAATTAAAATGAAAATAGGTATTTTATTAAACTTAATTCTCATCTAACTACTACATACAATCATTCCTTCTTGTCCATTTTTGAACTAACTTCTTTTTCTTCATTTTTATTCAACATGACTGACTCAATAGATCTTCCAGAGTCTGATTTTTCATTAAAAGAGTGGAAAATTTGATTTACAATATCGTTAGTACTTTCAGAAGAATCCTCTTCAATTTCTTCATCCGTTTTATGTTCTTCATCATTATCTTCGTTTTCTTCCTCATCCCCTTCCAGAATTGTTTCCAAACGCTTACCATTCCCTTCATTAATTATTTCAGTTTCCCTCAATTCCAAACTAACATTTTTATTCTTTTTATATTCAACATCAACGTTTAAATAATTCTGCAGATTAGGAAGAAGAGTTTCATGATAAAGCTTATAAAGCTTTTTATGATTTTTCTTAATTTTATTCTTTTTTTCTATTAGTTCATCAACATTTATAATTGATTTTCTTATTATTTGAGCATATTTTATTGATTCTAATTTGTTAATTAATTGATCCATAATTAATGCAAGCTCCAAAAATGCTCGGAAAACAAAAAGTTTGTAACCACAAGTTCTATGTTTAACTGTTTAATTTTAAATAATTAATTCTTAATGATTATTTTAATTTAAATAACAGACCAAAAAGAAGTGCATGTCTCTTAACATTCGCAAAAAAGTTGCGCAACTCTTTGTATGCTTTACCCTTGTGATAAACAAAATCTCCAAACATATCTTTAAGCATTTTAGATTCTTCTATTGCATCACAAAAATTTCTTTGAGTTCTTTCATATTCATTTAAAATTTTTATAATTAATTCGTAAACCTTTTTTGCCCTTTTCTTTTTAAAAAAAATTTTGTAACAATCTGAATAAAAGGGGAAACTTTGTATTTAAACAAAATAAAATAAATACCTTCTTCATTATAAAGCACAATTTCAATTTTATTGTTATATTTATTTTCATATTCTTTATAAGAATCTTTAGTTAATTCACCATAATCCTCAAACCATTTATTTATTCCATTAATTATTTCTTCTCCTCCTAATATATAGTCAACTAATTCATTCTTCATTTGACGTATTATATTAATTTCTGTTTTAGCTAAAGTGAAATAAATCTCTACAATTACTCGAAGAAGAAATAAATCAAAAGCACATCTTGCCCTCCATATTCTTCCTTTCTTTTCTTTAAAAATTAAAATCTATTAAATTATTTTTAGTCAATTAACCTTTTATTGCGGGTATTTCTAGTTTTGCTTTAGCTAAAAATTTATCAATTCCACTTATTCCTGTTCCTTGATATTCTATTACATCTTCTTCTAAACCTTGTAGTTTAGTGCCAGTCAATTGCATAAAATGTAAATAAACTTTTGTGCGCATTCTGGCTTCAAGTTCTTCAGCCATATTTATACTTCCATCTGATAATTTTAATTTTAAAATTATTTAATTATTGGAAATAGAAAGAGGGAAAAAAAAAGTTTTAAAAATTGGTTTGTCTAACTGCCTAAAGGTCGGAACTAAAAGTCTTTTTAGCTCTTGTTGGAAAACCTAAAAGACTGAGTTCCATAGCTTTATACAATCTACACTAACCTTAACCTTTTTTTCTCCTTCTAATTTTAATATTTTATTAAACTTTATTTAAATTCTTTTTTTAATAACCTATAAAAACCTACTAATTTCTTCTTCTGTTGGTGGTTTATTTCTTCCATGTAAAATTGAACAAATATCATTTTTATCTTTATTATGTCTCCAAAAATGTTTTAAAATATTACTTAATAATCTTGTAATAAAAAATTTTTTTGCCTTTTGCCGTTCAATGTTAATAACAAATTTTTTATTTCTAGCTTGTGTTATTGTTAATAACATTATTTCTGTTGTCAGTAAAATTAATAGAATTTTGATTAACATTTTTTAATTTGATTAAATAATTAAAATAACTGAAATTAATTGTTTTTATTTTATTTGGGTTCTTTATTATTTCTTTAGTATTTTTACTATTAAAAGGGGAAAGCAAAGGATATTCACTTGAGGAAATTTATTTTATTTTCTAAAATTTATTAATTTTTTGGAATTGCGGGAGGCTTTGGTTTTGGATGTTTAATCCTTTTAAAATTAATTCTACATTTAATTAATATTAATGAACACAATTGCTTGGATGTCTATTAAATAGTAGAATTATCTCTAGGCTATTTCGGTTTTATTTTTAATTAAATAAAAAATATTTTATAAAAATTCACTATTTAAATTAAATGAATTGTACTTTTTAAAAAATAAATAAACATTAAAGGTGAGGTAATATGTAAATAAATAAAAGAAAATTAGTCGGTAAAAATATCATATGAATATTATTTGCCAGTCTACATTTAAATTAAGAAATAAGCACTTCTTAGTAAAAGTGCAATAATTGTTAATTAATTAAAAGAATCGTCTTCTCAGACATGTTTAATTGAGAAATATAAAATACAAGAAAAAAGTTGGTAAAAAATTAAAAATTATTAGAAAAAAAAACTTTTTTGGTTAATTTATGTCAAAAATGTTTTTTTAGAAACAGTCAACATTTTCAATAATTTTATTTAAAAATTTACAATTCTTTTTGGTAAAAAAAAAAATTCTATTTACATAAATATAGATACATAGACATCTAATTTAAAGCAAAAATCTTTTAAATATTTTCTATCATTTTTTGTTTGTTTTTATTTAATAATTTAAATTCTTCATAATCAAGGAATGCTTTTATTTTTAAGTTTTCTTCTAAATTAACATTTATATTTGTTAGATAATCATGAATTTGATTCATAGATAATCTACTATCTTGTATAATCATTAAATTCTAAATAATTTAAATTTAAAATTAAAAATGTTTAAATTTTATTAATGCAGAATTAGGAATAATTATTTATATTTAAAAATATCCTTTTCAGAATTTGAATCTGATATCTTCAAATGATATGAAACTATGTGGTTAAATAAAATTAATTTTAAATATATTTTTTTAAATTAATTTAATTTAAAAAGGAAGAAGCTCACCGATATAAGAATAAATAGATTGGGATATTCCTTTCTAATTTTAATTAAAGTTTCAATTTCTCTAGGATAATGATCCTTTAACGGTACTTCATTCTTAAACCTTTCTCTTACTTTTTCAAATTCTTCTTCATCTTTTTTATAAATTAATAAAGTAAATATTTTATTTAAAATTGTTAATCTACTTATCTTAAATTTAAATTAAATATTTTAAAATAATTTAAAAATAATTTACAATGTTAATTTTCCATTCATTCAGTTCAGGAGTATCAGCCGTTGTACTAGGTCTATTCTCATTAAATAAAATTAATTGAAGTAACATTATGCCAAATTGCCATGAATCCGTTTTTGTTGAAACTTTAATCTTTAAATTTAAATAATTAATTTATTTGTTTAAATAAGTTGTTTACTTCCAATTCTTTTCCATCCAACAGAGTGTGTTGTAACATAACATTAATTTCAGGTGGAAGAAAATAGCTGGTTGTTGTGCAATTATTTATAATTATTTTTCCATTCTCTTCCCTCTTAATTTCATCTGGTATGATGACACTTCCTCCAAAATCAATTGTTTTAAGTACAAGAGAAGATGATGATGTTTTTACGAAAACTAAATTTTCTGGTTTGAAATCCAAATGTAAAGCAACTAGAAAATTAAATATAATAATAATAAAATTAGAAATATTTTCCTTATTCTTTTTTTTATTTCTGGATCAGAATTAGTATTTAATTTTAATGCCTCAACCTGAGACCTTAAGGAAAAACTGACCCATAGGATTAAATAGAAAACTATTGAACTAATTTGACTTTGTGACCTCAGGTTCAGCGCTACTTAATTAGATCCTCATAAATCGATTCTCAATATTAAAATATAAATATTAAAGAATTCATTTACCATTATGAAGTTGCATTAAAGATTTTGAGGGAATTACCAATTCTTCCATTATTTTTTCTTCTCCAAGTTTATTTTCACTAATTAATTCAATTATATATTTAAAAAAGCTTTTTTCACCCAATTCTAAAATTACAACATAATAAAATCGATTTTCTTCATCCTCATCAACATTTTGTATTTCTTCTATTTTTCCTCTAAAAATTAAATTAATAATATTTATTTTTATATTAATTATTTAAGGAGATATTTATTTAGCTTTATTTTGTAATAAATAATTTTGGAAAAAGAAAAGAGATATACATACATATTATTTTTATATTAATTATTTAAGGAGATATTTATTTAGCTTTATTTTGTAATAAATAATTTTGGAAAAAGAAAAGTGATTTACATAGTATATATTTATATGTACATACATATGTAGTAAAGCTTGCAACTTGACATTAAAAAACTTAAGTTTAAACTTTAATCAAAAACTTAAGTCTAAAAACTTAAAACTTGAAAATTAAATTAATAATTCTGTTTAATTTTGCTCGTGAGCTTTTTATTTATTTAAATAAAAAATAATAAAAGTTTATACCCATCAAACATTTTTATAATATTTTCTCTGTCTTCTTCTCTATTAAAATGTTTATTTATTTCATTCAAAACTTTGACTTCATTCTTTATATTTTTCGAAATATGTTCTATCACATTCTTTTCTTGTTCACTCATTTTAGGTTTTTCATGTTTTATTATTTGTTTTGGGTGTTTTAATTGTTTTTTATTATTTTTTATTTTAAAATGTTGAAGTTTAAACCCAAATAAATTAACACTATTTTTTTCTTCTTTAGGCTGTTCTTTTACGACAACTTTTTCTTTTTTGAGACTTCCTTGTTGTCTTTTCCATTCCTTTAATTGTATATTTGTTCCTAATCCAACAAGTTTTACTGCTACTTGTTTTTTTATTTTATTTTTGTCAATATAAATACCCTTGTAAATCTTAAAGAAAATTTTTATTAATTTAATTAAAATTAAAAATAAAAAATTTAATTGAGTTAGGGGGTTGTCCAGTTAATTCAGGGACTGTCTGGTATACACTTACTTATGTATTTTAACTAAATTAAAACTTGTTTTCTTTCAATATTACTTTTTCTATTTTTTTAATCTGATTTCTTATATTTTATAGCAAATTTTATGCCTTATTTAATTTACCAAAAACTTATTTGCCCATTTTAAAAAATAAAAGCAAACCTCTGCAACTCCTCCACTTCCAATTTCTTTATTTAAATTAACCTTTACATAATTTAATTTATTTGTAATATCCGAAATAAAAGACAAATTTACATAATTTTCTTCTTCTTCTTCTTCTATTCCATCTTCTAAATTATTATTTAATGGGAATATTTCTTCATCTTCTTCCTCTTCTCTACTTTCAGGTTGTATATTTAAATAAGAATATAATCTTCTTACTTCTTTTTGTTCTACTTCAACCTTATTATCTGAATTGTTTGAAGGAGGATTAATAAAAGTTTTAACAATTTCCTCCCCTTCATTTTTCTCTTTCTTCTCTTCTTTTTCTCTCATCTCTTCATTATCCTTTTCTTTTAGGTTAAATTCATCAGACTCTAGGTTCCCCTTGTTTTTTAAGAACTTTTCTTTAATCCTTGGCGATCTGTTTTCGTTTAAATTATTAAATGTATTAATTTCTTTATCTACTCCTTCTAAATCTTTAGAATCAGAATTCTGTTCCTTATCTTCCAAATCTTGTGTCTGAGACTCAACAACTCCTTTAGGTGTTCTTTTATTTTTTCTTTTTTTCCTATATATTTTTATATTTCTTTTTAAATTATTTGTACCAGTATTTGTTTTTATTGATAATAATTCTTTATTTATTAATTTAGGGGATACAGAAAGCCTTCGTAATTGAGGGACATCATCCTTTAAATCTCCTTTGTTTTTAACGTTTAATTTTCTTAATTTTTTAAATTCCTCTCCCAAGTCGTATTTTTCTTCAATAAAAACATTATTTTGGTTAGAAGTAATTGATAAATCTGAAAAATCTTCATTTTTGTTCTGTCCATCTTTTGTCCCTTTTTTAGTTAAATTCTTATTTTTTCTAATTTTATTGTCTTCTAAAGGGCTAATATTATTTATTTTTCTTTCTCTTTTGTTAATTTCTTTATCCATTTTATCCAAATGTTCTGAGAATTCATTTGAACCAAAAACTTTTACAAATTTCTCTCCTTCCTTTTTATCCTTTTTTCTATCCTTTAAAAGTTCTTTTATGTTAAAAAACGTTTTTAATTCTTCAAAATCCTCTTCACTTTCATAATTATTTTTCTGAGAATCTATCTGTGTTGTAATACTGCTATGTCTTCTTAAATAATCATATAAAATCTCTGCTTTTTGATTCCGCATTGTAGAAGGTTTTTTCTTTTTTTCTTTCTTTTCTAAATATTTTTCTTCCTTTTTCCTTTCATTTGTCAAATACAACCTTTTTAGGAATTCACAAGGATTTATTTGTGAATTATTCTTTTGTCTATTATTTTTGTATTCTTTACATCTTTCCTCAAAATATTTAATTAAACTATTGTGTCCTTTTATATCTTTATCGTTTTCTTCTTCTCTTCTTTTCTCTTTTTTAATTTTTAATTCACTCAAATCTAAACTTTTTCTACTGCTTTGTGTTTGTGTTAATTTATTTTCTTTTCTTTCCTTTTCTTTTCTTAGATACTCCTCTACTTCTTTGTGTTTGTATTTATCTCTTTTTATATAACCATCAAAACTTGATTGACTGTATTTATCTTTACTTCCATCAAATTGGGATAAATCAAAATAATCTGGATGTTTTCCTGTCCCCTCTATTTGATAACCTATTTTCTTTAAACTCTCCTCATTTAATTTATCTTTTTTAATTTTTCGTATTTCAAGGTCTTTTTTCTGTCCTTCATTTGTTTTTTGTGTCCTTTTTATTAGAATATCTTGGTAATCCTGTTGTTCATTTCTTTCATCTTTTGTTTTATACTTTCTTGTATTTATTCCACTATTTTCAAAATTAAAATGGTCATAATATCCACCACTTGGTTTATTAAGTAATTCAATTTTTTTGGTTTTTCTTTCTTTGGACCTTCCTTCTACCTTCATTGGAAGTTCTCCTCCAATATAACCTCTATTTTCTACATAAATTTGTTTTCTAAAATTACCATTATAAAATTCTAAATTTCCATTAGTCCTTTTTTTCCTCTCATTTTCAACATCTCTTTGTTCATTTCCTCTTCCTTTAACTCTTGGAGGAATTAATGAAACTTGAAATTGGTCATCTTTAGTAGAATAAGTGTCAATTAGTATTGTATTAATGTCATTTCTTCCTAATAAAAATTATTCAATTTAATATCAATTTATTATAAATTTAAATTTTATGTATTTGTAAGAACAAAAACTATCGAGAAAATCTAGATTTGGAATACGGGAAAATAGGGACGGATTCTCTCTGAGACAATACTCTAAATCAAATGTTTATATTAAAAAGACATTAGAGTCCTAAAAATAGAAAAATAGGTATGTTGTGTCCTTTAAGAGTGATAGTTATAATTTTGGAAATAAAATTCTTTATTTTTATTAAATTTTAACATTAAATAAAATGACTTTATTAAAAAAACTTTTCTCTTTACCTCTTGTTTGACGTGTGTTGTAGTGTTCATGTCGTTTTACCCTATTATTTAACCTTACATTGCCAAAATTTGCCTGTCTGTCGACAAATTGTTCACAATTTGTTAAATAAATTAAAAACAGAATTAGAAATATATTCAGGAAGAACATTTCTTAATTTAATTAATAATAAATTTAATTAAAATTTTTATTTAATTTTTAATTGAACGAATGAAGTGAATAAAATTTTATAAAAATATTTTTTTATTTTCCGGTCGTAGGTGTCTATTCATTAGCCTTTTCCTTTTCCCTCCACTCTTTTTTTCTGGGAGTGAGGGAGAAGGGGAGAGGCTATCTTCACTCTGCTTCCTTATAGAATGAGGGAGTTAATTTTAGAGGAGAGAGGGAAATGTCGTTGACAGCCCTTTGTTTAAATGAACGGAAATTCAAAGACTACGGTGGGTGGAGTAAAAGGGCATTTTCTTACATATTGTTTAATAAATGAAAAAATCATATGTTGGTCTGATCACGCTTAAAGTGCATTAATAAATATTTAAATTGTTTAATTAAAATAAATAAATATTATTTTGTGTTGAGTCTAGAAAAGAATTTATTGGCCCTTTTTCTAAAATAATAAACACATTTCTAGATCTCCAGACTATTGCTAAAGTCAAAATCTTAATTCAGGGATTGGTGATATTCAGAGTTTTCTGAATTTCGATTGCTAATTGAATTACAAATTAATGTATTTTATAAAGGATTGAACCAATAATTTAATTAACGGTTCCATTAATTTTTAGATCAAAGTTTTTTATTTTTTTATTTTAAGTTTATCAATCCTTTTATTTAAAGAATTAAAAACTTTTAAATTCGAAGATAATTAACAAAATAATATATCCAAAGCCTATTATTACTTTACTAGAGGATTAATTAAATATGTTCCTCCTATTACCAAGTTTTCTTTCAATTAGAAATAATAATTAATATTAAATATTGGAATTTAATTTAATATTTTTATAACAAAGAGAATTCATCGACCATTAAGGTAAAAACATTTTTAAAAAATCATGAGATTATATGACCGCTAAATTAAAGATAACACAGAAATATTTAATTAACTTAAAAATGTTTAACTTCCAAGAAACTCCAAGCCATGTTTTTTCGGGGCTGAACATTTAAAAATCCTCTCCCTCTTTTCTAATTTTTTTATTTAGAAAGACTGCGTCGAAAAGGCTCAATATATTCTTTCAGATAGATAATCACAAGATTTCTAAAATATAATGCACTTTTCTATACAATTGAATTTTTTCTAGACAAGAATGTTTTCTAAATTTTTTAATTTCATAGACTTTTAAATTTAAAGTTTATTTATAATAAACTTTAATTTGTAATTGTAAAATAAAGTTTATTTAATACTCTAAAAATACATTGTCTAAATAGGTAGTTGATATAATGGATTTAGTAAATTGTAAAGGATAATTTAAACTAACCAACCAATCAGCCAGCCAGCTCTTTATTGATTCAAATATTTAAAGAAAAATAAAAGCAAGCATAAATAAATATATACACTTTATTTTTAAAATATTTATTTATTTATTGCCCTAAATCCTTCCCTTTTTAATTAGACTGGACAAAAGACAAAGTAAATCATTCTTCATTTAAAAAATCTTTTTAAAAAAGCCTTTCTTTAAAATAATCATTTTTAATAAACACAATACAATTACAACTTTATTTATATTTAATTTATAAATTGAGAATATAAATATAAAATGTGTATTTAAGAGAGATAGAGAGAAGCATGTTGTGTCAGAGAAAAAAAAGAGTTTTTAATATTCAAAAACAAAATTACAAAACAAAAGAACATTAAACAAAAACATTTTTTATTCTCAACACAACATTAAACTTGGAAATAAAATTTAAAAAAAAAACTGGTCAATAGATTGCTGAATTTAAAAAAAATATAAAATAAATTTGAAAGCTTTTTTTTCGTATTTTAAAGTAAATTTTGCCACATTGGCCAAGATTCTTATAAAAAAATAAATAAGAGGTCAATAAAAATTAAAAATATATAAAAATTTTTTTTTGCACCAGAGAGAGAGAGTAAGCGTAGAATGCACAACAACAATAACAAAATTAAAACAAAACAACCCATTTATTTAAGCTTCATATTGTCCGCAATTGCAGCAATCAAAGCTGCTCCCAAAACGCTGCCTTCCTCAACGACACAAAGCTCCCACTTAAAATTAAACTTTTTTATTTAAATTTGTTAGATATTTTAAACGTGTACATTCATTAAAAAAATTTGTTTTTTAATTGAAAAAATTAAAAATCCTTTTTAAATGAGAACCCCTACAAAATCTCCTTAAAAATTAAAAGAAAAATTCCAAACATCAATATTTGATGGCGCAAGGCTTCTCAACTGTAATTCCAACATGTCTACGTAATCAGGATGCAATTCAATAATTGCACCACCCAGGCCTACTTTAATCTTTCGACGTCCAATGTGTCGCAACAATGCACTTATTGCTAAATAAAAGGTTAAAACTAATAAAACTTAAAAAAACCAGCAGCAACAACACCCGCAGATCTCTCAGAAACGGCGTTACACACCTCCTGCATTATTGTGTAATCTAAGCTTCCATGGTTTCGAACCTTCATTTCATCGCAAATGCGCCGATAATTAGTTGGCGGATCACCCGGTTCACTAATAAGAAAGTTTTTTAAATAAAAGGGCTCTTTTTAAATTAAAAAAAACCAAAAAATTTCTCGAATGTATTTGGCTGGAAACCCATCAGCTGTTTCCAATGCAACTACCTTCTCACCACGAAAAAGAATTTTATTGGTCGTCAAATTTAAAAGAATGAGCCTTATTAACTCCCCCAAGTAGAGAGCACCAGTTAATTTATCAATGCTAAAAAATTAAAAAAAAATTAGGATCAGAAGCTAAAAGAAGAAAAAAGACACTACATCTGGTGGCCAGTGTAAACAGAAGCTCGATCAACTTCGCGATCAAATTGTGTCATAATATCATCCATCTCTCCCTAAATTTGAGCAAAATTAGCTACTAATTTTTTAAAAAATGAGTTAAGATCAACTGGGACCCTGAGGCCAACGCCGTTTTAATTGTTAAAAATTTCCATGCTTTGATCTTATAAGCCAGTAGGGTTCAGGGTCTTCAAATTCAACGGTTGTTGACTAAATAAATAATAAAAAGAAAAACAAACGTTGCTCCCATATTCCCCCCATTCAGTCACAACAACCATCTTCTCATATTCATAATTAAACTCTTCTGGATGAAACTTTTTAATATTTTTAACGTCCTCAAGGTAAGCAGAATTGCAACTAGATTTTTGTAAAATGAAAATGAATTTTAACTTAAATACCCATATCGAATAACAACAGCAGCAATGCATTCATCTCCATATTTTCGGTGAGATGCTGCCAATTGTCCAACAGTGTCGTTCATTATGGCTTTAACTTTTCCCTAAATAAATACAACTCTTTTTCCCAAACTATTAAAAAGAAACCTTAACAGTTGTACTCTTTTCCAAAGCATTTTCCAAAAGAGTGACTATATCTTTGCCAATACAATCTCGAATTTTAAAACCTTTAGTCCACCTATAGAGACTAGCAGAACGAATGGAATCCATGTTGCAAGGAAAAGAAAATACAAAACCAATGCTAAATGCTTGATCTTCAACTTTGGAATCTTGCAAAACCTTGAAAATTTAATAAAAAAAAGCAATTAAATAAGTTGGAGCAATAAAGCATCTTAATATTAATATACTATAAAAAATATCTATTGATCCAACAGAAAGTTTAGGAAGCCAAATTAAAAATAAAAAACCTTTTTCAAGCAATTAACAATAAAATTGAACAACTGTTCGCCAGTTCCAGACATAACAATGTTTGGAACAATAAAATTTTTAATATCTTTGACAGGCTCTCGTCCAGGACCTTCAAGGACTACCAAGAGAATGCGACAATTTTTTCCACTCAAGTCAATGGCACAATAATTTCCAACTTCTGAAAGTTTGCCAAATTCATTAAAATTATTCCCAAAAATTAAAAAAAACCTTCCCATCAGGCAGCGCCGGAACAAATGATGGGAGCATTCCAATCGATGAGAGACCTCCATTCAAACCCCTTTTAATAACGGTAAACATATTATTAGAAATTTGCCTTAGTTGTTCAACTGGTACATTAAAAGATTGGATGATGTCACGAACTACGACTGGAAGATTCATTCTCCGTCGTTTCTAAAAGAATATATTTAAATTAAAATTTACAAATTATTTTTTAAAAATTAAGGTAATCTTGAACAATCTTCCCACGGTTAAACTTGATTGAAAAAGGGACATAACAAACAGAGGAAAGAAAAAAGAAGGAGAACTGGTCAGCATTGTAAGAATTTGTAAAAGGGTCAAAAACAAGAAAAGTTATAAATGGGTCATTGCGAGAAAAAGAAAACAAAATGGAGGAATATGTTTAAGATTGATTAATAATAAGGACATTTGTCAAAAATTAAAAAATATTAAAAAATTAATATCTTGCTAGTAATTAGGAGAAATATAGAAGATAAAGAAAATATATATAAATGTGTGGTTATTCTCTATTTTAAAATGGTTCAACGATATGTATACAACATATATGTAGAGGTACATATAATTCAAAAAAAAAAAAAGAGTAAGAGGAACCTAGTTATAAAATAAAAAATAAAATAATTAAATATTTTTAAAAAATATTTAATTAATCAAAAAAAATATTCTTTAAAAAAATAAATTGAATTATTTTAAATGTTTAAAAAATATATACAGACACAAAGAATGTCTATAATAAATAAATATATTTATGTAAATGGTCACTCATATTTTATTTATTGATTAATGGGAAGGAAAAGGATGGAAAAAATAATAAACTTAGTTTGATGGAAAGAACAGTTTTTTAACCTTTTCTTTCTTCCTTTGTATATTTATTAATTTTTTTTTAAAGCGTATGTACCAGGGGTGTGGCGAATCGAATTTTTGAAAACGAGAACGAGAATACGAGAAACGAGATTGAAAAATAAAAAACGAGAACTACCTATTTAGACAATGTATTTTTTGAGTCTCGCACTCTGAATATTTCAACTCAATTTATTTCTTTCTTTTACATATATTTTTATTTTTAAAATAAATATATTAATAAAATGGTAAAAAGAATAATAAATTAAACAAAGACAATTAAAAAAATTATTAAAATTTATTTTCTTTAAATTCAAACCTATTACAATTATAAATTAAACTTTATTAAAGCTTTTTACAATAAAATAATCATACAACATATGTTTAAGTTTCGAACATTATGCAAAAAAAAAGTTTATTAGAACAATACACCTGTTTTTATCTGTATTCTATCTCCCCATCTTTCCATTCCATTATTTGCATTTCTATTACTGCTATTGTTTAAATATAAGTATTATTAGTTTGATATGTTGGAGTTATTAAATTAGGTGTTAAAGGAAGCCAAAAACATTACGAAAGGAAATTATTAATTGTTTTTGGACCTTAAAAATTAAATAAAATTTAATTAATTAAGTTAGCCTCTTTATTTATTGTAAAATAATTTCCATATGATCAAAAAAGAGTTGACCAATAGGGTTATTCTCATTATTTATTAGTCAAACAGACATTTCTTTTGAAATCATTCGTAGATTAATCGATTACACATCAGATTAAATTGTAATTAGTTTTGTTTGTATTTATTAAACCCTTATATGACATAAGTCTTAAAATAAAGTTTAAAAATAAGAATGCCATGCAAATACAGGTACTTGTTAAGTTTGTATCCCCCTTTTTTTTTTTTATTCGAAGTGGTAAACACAAAAATGGTATCCCATTTCAGTGCCACATTCACATAAGCAGGTTTAAATATTAATTTCATTGATTTAAACCATCATTCAAATTCTTCTTCGGACAATGATAAAACTCTAAATAAATCTTCATCTTAGAATCTAGAAAATATTAATTAAAAAATAGTAAGAATAATAAATATATGTATATTATAAAATTTTAAAGATTAAATTCCTTTATATATATTGACCATTTTTGTGTTTACCACTTCGAATAAAAAAAATAAAAAAAAAGGGGGATACAAACTTAACAAGTACCCAAATACACTCCATTTTTATTCTAATTATTTTAGTTCATATTTATTTAAAAAGATGCCTATATACATAGATTACTTTCTTATTTTGTTCAGTTCCCCCATGTCATGCCAGAAATATTTAATACTTTTAATAAATTAATATATGCATTTAAATTATAAACTCAGTTTTATTGGATTATTAATTGTTGGTCAATACATATTTATGTAAATACATAAATATTATATAAATAAATAAAATTAATTTAAATCTATTAAATAGAAAATATTTATTTAATAAATAATTTATTTATTATTATTTTTTTTTAGATTCATAACCACAAATAGTCCTTTTTTAAATTTAAATACATATACTATTAGCCCCTAAATTTCCCTTCTTTGAAACAACAAATATGAATATTGAAGAACAACAATATTTAATTAAAAAAGTAAAAAAGCAAAGAAAACCATTGCATTTTGAACCTTTAGTTGATTTATTTAAATCAACTAGTGATTTATTTTCAATTGAATTTCAAAAAAGGTAATTTAATAAATTTAAATATTATTTAAAATTAATTATTTCTTTATTTATTTATGTATATTTTTAATTAAAAAAAATTTTTAGCCTAACAATTTGCTTACTTCAAGAACCTTTAAATACGGAAACCAACAACATTATGCTATCCAACAGAATTCTTCATAAGAAATGCCTTTACAATTATTCCAAGAATCTGTTAACTTCTTCAAATATTGCTTACATTGTCATTGGAGAAATTTTAAAAAAGATTTTGGTAAGAAATACTTGCAATTATGTAGAAAATAGAAACCCCCTTTAGTTGATTTTTTGTGGAAAAAGTATTATTTTACAAAGCATCTCCCTGATACTAATACCTTGTTAAAGATAAATTTCCGTTATGAGGTCCTATGCGGTCCATAAATCAACAAGTTTTTTTCGCAATAATTATATGTGTATTTTTCATACAAAATAGATTATTATAAGATAGAAGGGGATGGCATAGAATTTACAATTTTTTTAAATATCAAGTATTTTTTAAGTCCGCAAGTTTTTGCATCAAAATTTTTATTTTCTATAATGCTAGTGAAATTAAAAAAATCTTTATAAGCTCTATGGAAAAATGCCTCCTTATACATACATAATAATATTTAAAAGAATAATCTATTTGATTAAATAATATACCTACTTTTAAAAATTAGCGGATAAAAACTTGCGGACATTTGTGTCCATAATTAAAAAGTACCAACTAGGTAGTACTATTCTTCTTCCTTCCAAATCTTCACTTCATATAAACACGCGTAGCTACTAGTTTATAATCATTTCCTGTATGTTTTATATTTCTGTTCTTTTTGTGGTCATTAGGTTTTCAATTAATAATACATACTTACATGTACATATTACTGAAATAATTAAGATAATCTAAAATTTTATTTCTGCTTGGAAATATGTATTTATTACAAATACATATGTATATCCCCCCTTTTAAATATTTAAACAAGTTTTTTTTAAATGGTAATTTAAGTTTAAATATTAATCAATGAATAATAATGTTCTTTGATATTATTAGTTATGTATGCATATAAATACTACAGTGAGTGACCAGTTAAAGACATACACTTCTTTTTCCTTAAAAACAAATATTTTTGTAAACATTTTCTTCACCTCTTTATTTCATATTTTAATTTATTTTTGCTGATTATAATTATTTTTAAAAAAGGATTTAAAATTATTTTAATAGTAATTAATATATCTAAATAATTTTAAATTTTGGTTAATAAATATTTAAATGGTTATTTTTGCCCTTTGGGTCATAGTAAAAATCGAAAGAGTTTTTATTAATTTTATGGAAATTTAGAATACTTAAGGAACTTTATATTTTTATCCTTTTAAAATTTAAATTGTGATCAGTAAAATAAAAATTAAAAGCAGAAAATCTAAAATACTAACTAATTTAACATTAATTTTAATTGACATCAAATAATTAACCTCTCCTTTCTATTAATTCCTTAATGGATTTAACTAAGGTCAGAACAAGCTATAATAAATAATACTTAAATATTTTGACATTTAAATTTTTTAATTTATTTAATTTACAGAAGCAACGTGTTTTTGTATGGGATTTGGTAAAAGAATGTAAATTATCTTTTAATATATAAATAATTTTTAGACCGAATTTTGCTATGAAATTTCAGAAAATGAGGAACTTTCAAATAAATTTAAGCAAAATATGTTGAATATAGAAGCTAGAATAATAAAAAATGGATTTAAGATAAATAATAGTGATGATTTTAATCAAACAAATATTTATGAACCTCAAAAAAATTTGGTAATAATATTTTAATAAATAATTAATGTCTTGGAAAATTCTGTGAAATTTATATTTTTTCAAATTTTAATTTAGCGTACAGATGTTTCATTGCAAGATATTGGTACATGTGCCTTATCTTCTGCATCACTTTTACCTCCTTCTACTGATTCTTCCTTTCATGACTATTCTCAAAATGTTAAAAAAGTAGCATCAGAATGTATTATGATAGAAGCAATTTTTGATTATTGCAAAGAGCAACAAGAACTGGACAGTTAGTTGCACAAAATAATTAACTTATTTAGAAAAATTCCAGACATTTTAACACAAAATAATTTATTATTTTATTTAAGATTTTATGACAATAAGTGGAGTTAATTCAAATGAATTATTTGCTGCCCTTGACTATTATGAAGTAAACAAATATTTGGTTAAAAGTTTATTTTTATTTAATTTAGAAAAGATACAATCCCAAGATACATTTATACAAAAATTGCCTTAAGTTTATTCATCAAAGGTTTGTTCTTCTCTTTTTTTTAAGGGAAAATAATTAAAACTTTAAAATCATCAACTATCCTATTATAAATAAATAAAACTTTTTAAAGCTCAAATTTAAATATTATATTGTCATATAATATGGTTGGAACAGTTGCCGGTGCTCTGAGTCGCATTATGATGCTTAGACTTTCCCCATATGTGCTTGCAAAAAATGGTTCTTTTACTAGCATTTTATTTAAATTTTAAATTAAAATTTAAAAGTGTACCATTTAAATAAGGATCAAATGGAAAATGGTATTTCCCAAATATTGAAAAATTATCAAAATAAATCAATAACAATAGTAAGTGCAAATGAACAAATGAAAGAATATGCAAGAAAGGTAAAAGAAATGATTGTATAATATACTATTAACTAATATATTTTAAAGATGGAGGTTAACTTCAATTTAATTAGTTGTGATGAAGATTTAGACAAACTTAAAGCATCAGTTGTCGGTGGTTATGTAGGTCGTCCCCCTACCATCCCTACTTTATTAAGTCCTGTTAATGAATCTTTTAGTGAGTTTAGAGTGCCATTCTTTTCATTAATTTTCTGAAATTTAGGTCGTCATATTTTTCATCGGCTTCAAATGGTTGCACAAAAGAGTATTCCTTTATGTCATCAAATGCTAACAGTTTGTGTTGTTCAACTAAGTTTAATTAAATTTATTTTAGGATTTGTTTGATGTTTGTTCTGAATATTCAATGGAAGCTTGTAAAATTTAAAAGAATTAATATTTATAAATAAAATTAATTTATATGTGCCATTCTAAATTGAAATTCTGACCAGAGATTAAATAATTTAAATATATTTTCAGATAAGGAGACAACTTCTGCATCAACATCTCACGAAGAAGAATCTCGTCTTTTGGTTCCTCGACATAAGAGACGTAAATTTCTATGATACTTCTTGTTTACTATATAACTAATTAACTACTTGAATTTATATTACAAAATCTATTATACTTAAAAATAACTCATATACATATAAGAATACTTGTTGTTTATACATTTGCTCTTAAAAAAACTGATAACAAAAAATCTGTATTCCAAATAATTATTTAAACAAAAACAATTTGTTTATGAGTTAGATTTAAGATTAAGTAGATTTGTATTTTATTTTTTATACTTCAAAAATGATCAAAAAATTCGTATTTGTTGGCTTTAATTTTTTTTAAAATTTTATCTGTTGCTTAAAAAATTTTTTGAATAAACTTTTTACATACTTATTTTTAAAAGTAATTAGTAATTAAATAAAAATATTTTTAAAGTCAGGTTTATGCAAGGCAAATAAATTATTATTTTTTAATTAAATTCTCTAGTATAAGCACTACACTTTTTTTTAACCCTTTACCCATATATTGCATTTATTAAAATAAACTTTATATTCTAAAACCTTTAACTCCCCCAAGATTATTCTCCAATTAGAGAGGAAACTTCCAATAGAGAGGTGCTTTTATTAGAGAATTTATAATAGAAATTATTTTGATTAAAAAAATATTTATATTATTTAAATAAAAACAATTATTTTTTCCGTCATCTTTTTTTCTTCTTACAATTAGCAACACTTCTCTGCAGCACTTACAACAAGAGAACCAACCAAACAATTAATTAAAGAAAGGAAGAATGCTCCAAGTGCCAAAAAGAAACTGTAGCCAATATCGTTGTCTTCAATTGTTTTAATATTATCCCAGGCTTTAATTACTTCTATAAATTAGAAAAAATAAATTATTTATTTAATTAGTTTGTCTAATATTCTTTTTATTATCTTTTAAAATACAAAATTTTAAAATAAAATAAAATTTACCAATATCTTTTTCATTGTTAAAATAATAAATAATTAGTGCAATTAAGAGAAGAAATGCTGAAGCAGAGGCCAATGAAGGTAATGGACGGAAAATACCACCTTAAATAAAATTAATAATTTATTTAAATATTAATTAAATAAATAAACCTTTTCCAATACAACAACAAAATGTCAAGGCATTCCAAACAAATGCAGCAATTGAGCAAAGAAGGGCAATAATCATAAAGAATAAAACAAATTTTTCATATGTTGGTTGATTCTTTAAAAAAAAAATATTTTTATTTGTTTCATTTATTTCCATAAAACCCAAAAAACAGTAAGAAATCTAAAAATGCCTAAATTCTGATTGTAAGTCAGTCAAAAAATAAAATGAGTATAGAAAAAGGTTTGACTTTATATTTTTAAGTCTATCATAAAAATAAGCTTTTTTGGATATTTTTTCAGGAAAATAAAATATAAAATTAAACAAGAGCCAATTTAAAAAAACTAATAAATTAATTAAAAACATACTTCCCACCATTTTTTACATGTATCGTCTGTAGCAGAGCTGTTCAAATGCAACTCAGATTTTCCAATTTCCCAACCACACGAGAAGGGAAAAATTCCCAAAGAAATAGTCTGATTAATGATTTTACTGCGATCTTCTCCTTCCTTTACTTCTGCTTGTATTTTACGCCATCCTTTAATTTTAATTAATTTTTAATTTAATTTAATTAAAAAACCTGGAGTGAACATTGAAGCAATTACCAATGCAACAATTAAAAGACTTAAAGTTCCATAAATTGTTTGTCCAAGTTTAGAAACACACATTTTGTTGTCTTTAAAGAATATTTCTTTCTAGAAGAAATTAAGGTTATTAAAAGTGGTAATATTTAATATAGGAAAATAAACTTAAAAAAGAAAATTAAAATAAAAAAGAAAAACAATAAATACAACAAAGAAACAAAAAGTTAAAGAAAAAAATAATTAATTTGGCGTTCTGTTTATGAACAAATTTAAAATTTTAATTTTTATTAATAACCTCGAATTAATTAATTTAAATTCTCAATTCTGTATTAATTATAACAACATTATTTTCTTAAAATTAATAGAATTAGGTAGTCCATCTATTTATAAATAATATTATATTCTTAAAATTTATTTAAAGTTGACAATTTGTATTTTCTAATTTTAGAGAATTTTAAAAAATCAGAACAAACTTAAAAATAAAAATTAAAAAAAAGAAGTTTAATTTAAATCAGAATTTTATTAAATAATTTTATGTAAAAGTAATTACTAATTTTTAAATAAATTATTTCAAAAATTGTTTTTAATAAAAAGCATAAAAATGAAATTATTTTTGATAAAATTTTAGACTCTAAAAAATTGATAAAATAAAAATGAATGACTCATAATAAAATAAAATAAATGTTAAATTCAATGAATGGAACCATTAATAAATTTAAAAAAAAAAGAACAAACAAACAAATAGTAGTGGAAATAAAGAACTTTTTGCAGTGTTCCTTCTCTCTCTTTCTTTTTATTTTTAAGCCGATTCACCACTAATTTTTAATAACGATTCATAATATTTAAAAATTAATTCAAAGGCATACGTATTTATTTATAATATACTAAAATAGAATAAATAAATATATTTAATTATTAAAATTAAAAAAATAATATTTATTTAAATATTTCTTCTTTTAATTATTTTAAAAAGAAAATAAAAATAAAATCAATTTTAAAATTAAATATTAAATAAATAATAAAATATTTAAAAATAGACAATAAATTTTATTTATTTATTTTTTATTTTAAAATGAAAATAATTTAATTGCTAAAAATAAATACGCATAAAAAACGATTAAAATAAAATGTAAACAGAACGAGAAGATATTTAGAAAAAAATAATAAAAAATATTATAAAAAAGGAATTGGAATTTAATTAATTTAAATTATTTTGAAATTATTTTCTTTTATCAATTGATTTTTCTGGATTTATTCTTCGGAGTTGTAAAATTGTGGATTGACAGAAGCTAGAGAAAATTAAAAAATTAATTTATTTTTAGACATTTTAATTTTATTTAAATTTTTATTTTTACATTTTTTTATATTTTTATTAAAGAAAATGATTTTTTAAATTAATTAATTATTTGGAAATATTTTTATTTAAATGTTTAAAAGGTCAAATGAAAGAGAATTAAAAAAAAATAAATTTCACATGCAATTAAAAGTACAACATAAAAGGCAAATTTTAATAAATGAGGCAATATATATTTTTTTAAAGTATTAAAGAGAAACTAAAATCAAATGATTTAGTGCTTTTTCATAATTTAATGAAAGAAAGAATTAATTAATTCATTAAATTATTTTCTATAAAAGAAAATAAATAAATAAATTAATTAATTAAATTAATTAAATTAATTTTAATTAAAATTAAACAAAATAAACTTATTCTTTAAAATAACTAACTCTATGTACTAGATGTATTTTAATTTACTCTACATTCTTTGCCTTGTTTTAATTTAATTTAATTTAATTTAATTTATATTAATTTAAATAAAAAGGGTGAATATTTATTGGTACCATTTCTGGTTTCTTGCCTTTTTTTTATATAATTTTTAAATTACCTGTAGTAACAAATGTAATAGAGAAAAGTTTCCATAATATTTTTTAAATTAAAAATTAAATTAAAAATATTAATTAAATATTTAATTAGATGAACATAATACCAATATTATTATTTTTATTATTTTTATTTATTTTCCCACCTGAATCAACATTAATAGGAGAAGGCAATATTCTTCAAAAAACATTGACAAATATAAGAAGAATTACTACAACAATTAATTTAAAAATATTAAATAATAAAAATAATATAAAACAAAATAACAAAAATAATGAAAAACATTTAAATTATTTATTAAATAATAATAATATTAAATTAAATAAATATAATTTAAATAATTCTTTTTGGCAAAATAAAAATGAATTTAATAATAATAAAAGAATTAATTCTTTACCTTTTTCAACACAAACAGGAATGGTTTATTCTGATAATAAAGGTCTTTTCTTTTCTTTTTTTAAACTTAAAACTTTAATTATTTAAATAAAAATAAAGGAAAAATAAAATTAATTGACTATTATTTTTTAAAATTAAATTATTTTTCTTTAGGCCTTTATTTGGATTAATTAATTATTTAATTAATTCGAGAAACACACTACTTTAAAAGACCTTTTTATTTTTTTAAAATGCCTTTTATTTTTGTCCTTTTTTCTTTTTTTTTTTAATTAAAAATGAGTCAGGAAAATAATAATATTTATTTAAAATATAAAATAATTTAATATTTATTTTAAATTAAAAAAATTAATAAATTATTTATTTAAATTAATTAATTAAATCTAATAATTTAATTTAGATTTAATTTTTGCTGAGATTAATTTGGAAACATTAAATGAATTAATTAATAAAATAAAAGAAGAAATTAATAATTATTCTACATCCTTTTCTAATGAGAATGATAATTTAATTAATAATAATATTAATTTAATTTCTGAACGAATGTCTTTTGCTTCTTCTCATTTTTTTGATAAATTACCAACACCAAAAATATCAGAAAATGATAGAAAAAATATTTTAAAAAATTTATTTAAATTATTCTCTAATGAATATAATAAAATTGGAGAAATGTTAGAAGAAGGGAATATTGAAGGTTTTTAATTTTTATTTAATTTAATTAAATTTAATTTAAATAAAATTATAAAAAAAGGAAACAGATAATTAATTAATTAATTAAATTATTTAATTAATAAAAATAAATAATTCTTTTTTTATTAACATTTTAAACTCTTCTATTTAAATTATAATTAATTAAATAATTTTTATTTAAAATATTAATTAAAAAATAAATAAACTTTTTAAAGGTTTAATTAATCCTTATGAATTAAATGAAAATGTAAAGGAAGATAACCGTTTAATGGAAAAAGAATTAACTAAATATTTACCCCAAAATTTGGTTAATAAATCAAACTCTGAATTTAAAAGATTTTTAAATAGAAATGAAGAAGAGGTTTTTAATAATAATGAAATAAATAAACAATTAATGGAATCTGTTAATATTTTAAGAAATTATTTAAATGAGGTAATTATTTTTCTGACATTATTTTTTTTTACAATTAAAAAGAAAGGAAATAATTTTATTTTTTTTAAATTAAAAATATTAAAAAAAACTATTTTAGAATATTGATAATAATTTAAATGAAGTTCAAAATAAGTATTTAAATTTAAATGACTTTTTTGAATTAACAAGAATGCGGAAAAAAAAAGTTTTAAAAAATTTAATTAATAAAATTGAATTGTTTAATATTAGAATTATTTTATTTAAATTAATTTTGGAAGCTTTAAGTGCTTTAAAAAATTCTGATTGGGAAAAATTGGAAAAGGTGAATAAATTAATTTTAAAAATATTTTTTAAAAAAAGTTGGTTAAAAATTAATCAAATTTTATAAACTTTAATATTTAATTAAATAGCTAATTTTTCCCTTTATTTAATAAAGTTTAGTTCATATTTTTATATAAATTAACAAAAAAGTTATAAATAAAATAAATAAATGTAAAGAGTAATTAATATTAAATGACAAAGGGTAGAGAGTGTAGAGTAAGTTTAATTTCTCTCTTCTTCTTCTTTTACTAACAACGGGTTTGTTGCTTTTCTTTTTGCAATAACCCCCTCAATATATTCCAAAATTTAATTTAAATTTTTAATTAAATAAATTTAAATTTAAATTAATTTAAAATAATTAATATTTTGTTTTAAGATTAAACAAAATGCCAAACTTTTAAATTCACGTACAGAACAAATGTCAAAAATAATTGTTTCACTTAAAGGAATGTTTAATAGAGCAAATGAAAAAACAGAAAAATTAAGCTTTATTAGTGAGAAAATTAAAAAACATTTGGAAACAAAATTTATTAATCAAGAACTTCAAATAATTATAGAAAAACAATTATTTTCTTTATTTTCTAATAATTTCCTTGATGAAGGTTGGGCACGTAGATTGGCACTAAAAAGAGGAAATATTGATTTTGAATTATTTACAAACAAAAAATTTAATTCAGATGATTTGGGGAATATTTTAGATAAAAAACTGTTGCAAGAAATGTCTGCTTTGGTTGTTTTGTATTCTCCAACTTTTTGAAGGAAATAATAAATAAAAGAAGAAATAATTAAATTATTAGAATTTAATTTAAATTAATTATTATTTAATTAATTTAAAAATACGTAGTATATATTAATTTTCTTTTAGAAATAATTAGAATAAAATTTAATTTTTTAATATATAAAAGGCCTAAAATAAAAAAAAATAAATTAATTATTTCTCTATAAATAGTACAACCATATAAATAATAAATAATAAATAAATAAATAAAAAATAATTAAAATTTATTTATTTTTAAATAAATAGTTTAGAAACTAATATTAAAGAAAATAAATTAATTTTTAATTCCTCTTTTTCTTGTTAAATTTTATAATTAAATAAGACTAATAAAATAATAATTCTAATTTTTAATTGGAAAAATGCTAATTTATTTTTTAATGCTTATTTAATTTTTTCTCTTTTCTTTTCTTCTTCTTTTCTTTTTAAATTAAATTTATTCAGAAATATATTTGGGTAATTTAAATTTAGGTTTAATTTCAGGAAATACTTCAAATAAAGCAACAGTCTCCAATATTGTTTTTTCCAAATAAATTTCAATATTATTTTGATCAAATAATTTTCCAGTAAATTCTTCATAGCCTTCTATATCTTTATTAATTATATCCCATGCTTTTTCTTCATTTATTTCATTTAAATAATATTTATTAAATAATAAATGCCAATCATCTTCAAGGTAATATTGTCCTTTCTTTTCGTTTATTAATTTTAAATTAATGGCCCAAATAATTTCAAATAATTGTTTAAATGTTTCGTAGTGAGAATTAATTATTTGAATTCTCTGGAAATATTTTTAATTTAATTTAATTTAATTTAAAATTAAATATTTACTTCATTAAACTCTTTACATCCTCCATTAACAAAGCCTTTTGAAGCCTCTAATATATTTAATAATAATTCAGAATGTAATAACATTAAAATTAAATTAGGCATATTTTCTTTAATTATTGTTGTTTTCTGTTCTTTTTCTCTTTCATTCCAATAAGAAGCAAAATAAATAAAACAATTATTTAAATTAATATATTGTTCATTTAAATGTTTAATAGAATTATTTCTTTAAAAATTGAAATTAAATTAAAATTAAATATACCTAAATTCTTTTATTTCATAAATAAGTCTATCAGCTCCTCCATCAAATAAAAATTTATGAAAATTAATTTCCGAAAGAAAATATTCTTTATCATTTAATAAATTAATTGTATCCTGTGTTAACCCCCATTGTTCAATTATTAATTTTGGTATTGTTTCATTTATTGTTTTTATAAATTTTTTTTCCTTTATTTTAGTTGATTCAAGGTCATATTGACTGTCTTCTTTAAAAAAAAAATTTTTTTTAATTTAAATTAATTTATTTATTTATTAAGGCCTTAATTTACCTTCTACATTGTAACAATTAATTAAAGAAAAAAAATAAATAAAAATAATTTCTGTTAATTATAAATAATAATAAGACTTTAACTGATTAATTTAAAAAAAAATAAAAATAAAGACTTTTTTAAATTAAATTAAATAAAGGAAGAATATTCACCCCTAAAATTTAAATATTAAATTAAAAATAAAATTTAAAAAAAATATTTAAACAATTAAAATTAAATTAAAATATTCTATTTTTATAAACCTTCTTTAATTGGAATATTTATTAATTTAATTAATTGTTCTTTTTGTGCCCAAAAAACATGAGAACATGTAAAGATTATTCCTTCATAATTTTTTCTTTCATAAAAATTTTTTTCTTTTTTATTTAAATTTAATTTATTAAGCATAAATTGTTCATTTTCATTAATTTTATAACATCCATTTAATTGTTTAAAAATATTTAATGATTCATTTCTAGCAATAGAAAGATATTTACTTTGAGTTTCAAGTAAAGCTTTTAATAAATATTTTTTTTCTAAAAAATTAAATTAATTAAAATTTAATTAATTAATTAATTAAACTATTTTTTAAAAATTCTATATTTTTTGTTTGATTTAAATTTGTTGAAAAATGTCTACAATTTCCTTTATTTTTTAAGGAATTATTTATTAAATAATTATTAATATAATTATAATTTAATGAAGTATTTTGTTGTTGTCTAAAACTTGGAAAAGGGGAAGGAGGATTATTTGAAGAAGAAGAAGAAGAGGCAATTGAAAGAGTTGAGAAATGAGAAATTAACTTAAAAAATTTAAATTTTTTTAAATTTTAATTTTTAATAAATTAATTTATTTTTTAAAATAAATAAATATTCTGTTAAATTAAAATTAATTAAAAAATTAATTAATTAATTAATTACCTCATTTTTGGACGATAAAGGCTCTAATAAATTATTTTCTTCATTATTAACTTGATTAATAATTCCATTATTTATATTGGAATTATTATCTTTAAATTTAATTAATTTTTTCATTATTTTTAAAACGATTTCGAGGTGCACAAACCAGTGTAGTAGAAATAATAATTAATAAAAATAAAATAAATGAGAATTTTATCATTTTTTAAACTAAATAATTACTTATAATTAAAAGAGAAGGTATTAAAAATCAAAATTTTAAAAATCAGAATTTTAGAAAATCAGAATTAAAATTAAATAATTTTATTTTAAGCCTTAATATATTTAATATAAAAAAAAAATAATAAAATATATTTATTTATATTGAGCGGAAGCAATCAAAGAGAAATACAGAATGGCAAAACAAAATTTGATTTCGTCTAATATTAACTGTCTAGGTTTTTATTTATTCGAGACATTAAAAATAAAAAATAAAAAAAAATTAATTAAACACTAAAAATCGTTTAAATAATTAAAAAATAAATAAAAATAGCGTCAAAATTTCTTTTTTCCTTTTATTTAAAAAGAAATAAATAAAATAATTAATTAATTTTTATTTAATTATTTTTATTAAATGTTTTTATAAATTATATTAAAATAAATAAATATTAAATTTTAATTATTCTTTTAATAAAAAATATTTTTTATTTATTTTTATTCAATTGCATAACAGGAACTTTCATTAATAGCCAACTATAATAATTAAATATATTTTAATTATTATTAAATAAATTTTCTCTTACAATTAATTTTTTAAGCATTTTTTGTTTAGTAGAATATGAAGGTAAATCTAAACGATTAAAACAAGTATGTGCTCTAGGAAGATTTTCCTTTAAAAAATTAAAATTTAATTTAAATTATTTATTTAAACCTCATTTCCCCAACGTTCAATACAAAAAGGTTTAGATCCATTAGAACCTCTAAGTCCTTTAAAACCTTCAAAAGGAACGCTAAAAATAAATAAATAAATAAATAAATTAAATTATTAATTAAATTAAATAAATAAATTAAATAATTAATTAAAAAAAACCTAGCACTTCCAGTTACAAATTGTAAAAGTTTAAGTCTATTAGAATTACACATTTCATGTACACATTGCCAAAACCAACGAATAACAACCTTTAAATAATTGTAAATTTATATTTAGGTTATTTTGGAATTATTTATTTTTAAAAATTTCAGAATTAAATAATTAAACTTAAAAGAGAATTAAAATAAATTCTGATTTTCTGAAACAGAAACGAAAAAAGGTTGGATTTTAATTTTAGGAAATAAAACTTGAAATATTTAAAAGCTTAAATAAACTTGGAAATAAAATAAATAAAGGTAATTTAGTTTTTATTTAAAATAAAATAAAAAAATAAAAAAGAATTAATTTTTAATTAAAAAAAAAATAATTATTATTTTCCCTTTTTAAAATAAAAAATAATTTAATTATTTATTTACTTGATTAGCTTTATATCCTCCTTTATAAATTGTATTTTTCTCCCAATCAGAAATATCAATATAAATATTCCCAGAAATTGCAAACTCTAATTGATCAGAATTAAAAATGTTTAATAAAGACTGATCAATTACCTAAAATTAATTAAAATAATTTTAAAAATTTTTAAATTAATTTACAGCATTTAATCCAAATAAAAGGGATTTCCATTGGTCTCTAACACCTCTTTCAATACTTTAAAAATTAAATAAAAATTAAATAATAATTTATTTTTAATTTTATTTACCGCCATGTTAAAAGTAGTTCAATAAATTGTTTTTTATTTTCATTATTTACAATTATATTTTTACCATTAGGAATTAATTCATAATCAAATATCTGTCAATTAAATAAAAAATAATTGATTTGAATTTTATTAATAAAATTAAAAATAAATTAAAACCATTAAAATTTATTTAATTATTTTATTTAATAATTCCTATTTAATAAATAAAATTAAATATTTAATTATTATTAGCCTATACGTGTTTGATTTATAATAATTATAATTATAGAATGGTTAACCAATAAATAAATTAATTAATTAAATTAATACCTCTCCAGCCAATTCTTCTGTTACACAAAAGGTTAAGTCCAATTCTTCTATATTTTTTGTATTTTTATTTAACCAATTGAGGGAATAAAATAATTCTTTATCTGTTTCTAAAAGATCATTCAATACAAGAGGACTAAAAATTTAAATTAAATTAATTATTTTAATTAATAAAAAAAAAACATTTTTGCCAAAATTTTATAAAAAGGTTTAGTAAAAAAACAGTCCAAAAGACAACGATGCTAAATAAATAAATAAAAATTAATTTAAATTAAAAGAATATTTATTTAATTACCACAAGGGCCAATCCCAACACTCTTCCACACAATTCCATCCAACGAAGATAATTATCAATAAATTTGGACATTGGGTTAATCTATAAATAAAATTAATTTAATTAATTTAAATAAAGAAATAATTAATTAAAATATTATTTTCTATAAGAGGAAGTAATGACTTAAATAATAATTCTAAAAAAATATTAAATTTATTGTAATAAATATTAATTAATTATTTTTAAACGAAATAATACTAAAAGGAATTAACTAATAACAAAAGAAGCAGTAGAAAAAGAAGGAAAAAGAAGAAGAGAGAAATTAAACTTACTCTGCATTCTCTACCCTTTGTCATTTAATATTAATTACTCTTTACATTTATTTATTTTATTTATAACTTTTTTGTTAATTTATATAAAAATATGAACTAAACTTTATTAAATAAAGGGAAAAATTAGCTATTTATTTAAATATTAAAGTTTATAAAATTTGATTAATTTTTAAGAAATTTTTTAAAAATTTAAATTAGGTAAATTAATTATTTTTATTTCTTTTTTTAATTATTAATTTATAGGTAATTTAATAAAATTAATTTCAATAAATTCTAAATAATCAGAACATTAATTAATTGCCCCTTTTAAATTAATTACCTGTATTTTATAATTATCAATACTAGAGTATTCAAATAATCCATTACTTGGATTAAAAAGTTGTCTTGAAAGAAGAAAAAATAATTCTTTTGAAGGACCACCATAATCTAAGCCATCTTCTTCTGCAAAATTTACCTAAAAAAAGGGAAAAGAATAATTAATTAATTAATTTAATTACCATCATTTGATAAGTCCGAAGCTGTGAAGAATTTAAAGAAAGAATTTTTTGATAGGCATCTTCCATTAAATAATCCCTTCTAAGGCTAAATCTAATAATATTTAAATTAGGGTGAAATTAAAATTAAATTAAATAAATAAATATAAATTAATTAAAATAAATTACTTTAATTTGTTTGTACCATTTGCAT
Organism: Meloidogyne exigua; assembly: GCA_018905775.1. NCBI lineage: Eukaryota > Metazoa > Nematoda > Chromadorea > Rhabditida > Meloidogynidae > Meloidogyne > Meloidogyne exigua. The sequence continues at coordinate 1,296,423 of JAGUQR010000013.1, forward strand.
AACCCGTATATTTCAGTGCTGCATGGAACTGTCCCATTGCTTTTAAAAATCCTTTATTTTTTAAATCTTCTTCTTTATAATTAAATTGTTGCCTTTCTTTACCATCATTTCCATTTACTTGTTTTAATAAAATTAAAGCTCTAGCTATGTCTACATCATTAGAATAGTTAATTAATTCTCTTTCATTTAAACGATTGAGTAATCGAAGTTTATTATTTATCTAGAAATTGGTTAAATTAATTAACATTATTTAAATTAATTAATTAATATTAAGTAAATTTAATGTTAATTTAAAAAAAAATAAAAATAAAATTAATTAAATTTATAACAAACTTTTTTAGCTAATTCTGGGGTATAATGTTCTGTCACTATTCTTTCAATTTGATTTAATTGAAGAGATTGTCGATTATTTTGTTTTTTAATTTTATTATTTTCTGTAGTGTTTGAACTATAAATTAAATTAAATTAAATTAAATTAAATTAAATTAAATTAAATTAAATTAAATTAAATTAAATTAAATTAAATTAAATTAAATTAAATTAAATTAAATTAAATTAAATTAAATTAAATTAAATTAAATTAAATTAAATTAAATTAAATTAAATTAAATTAAATTAAATTAAATTAAATTAAATTAAATTAAATTAAATTAAATTAAATTAAATTAAATTAAATTAAATTAAATTAAATTAAATTAAATTAAATTAAATTAAATTAAATTAAATTAAATTAAATTAAATTAAATTAAATTAAATTAAATTAAATTAAATTAAATTAAATTAAATTAAATTAAATTAAATTAAATTAAATTAAATTAAATTAAATTAAATTAAATTAAATTAAATTAAATTAAATTAAATTAAATTAAATTAAATTAAATTAAATTAAATTAAATTAAATTAAATTAAATTAAATTAAATTAAATTAAATTAAATTAAATTAAATTAAATTAAATTAAATTAAATTAAATTAAATTAAATTAAATTAAATTAAATTAAATTAAATTAAATTAAATTAAATTAAATTAAATTAAATTAAATTAAATTAAATTACTTTAATTTTCTTTGTGTAGGAGCACTTAAACACACTTTACTATTAGAATTAAAATTTTCTTTAATTTCATTTTGTTTAAAATTAAAATTAATAAAATTTAATCTAGGATCAAAAGGTGTAATATTCTTCCCTATATGATCAACAAAAAAATATTGAGACGTTGGACTATTTTTTTGTTTAGTTAATTGCCATCCTGAAGGTAAGGGTTGTGTTCTATCAGCAAAAGAATTTACAAAACTTTTGAAAAAAAAATTAATATTTAAATAAATTAATACATATTTTAATTACTTGACTAAATCCCTGTTCTGTTCAAATTGAAAAAACTTTTCTGGTTCTCTTCGTATTCTTTGTAAAATTTGTTTTAGAAGGTTACTTTCATTGTATATTTTATAAGCAATCTTTAAATAAATTTAAAAATTAGAATTAAATTAAAATTAATTTAAATTAAATAGTTTTAAAATAAAGAAAATATTTTTAATAAATTTTAATTTTTTAAATTAATTAAATAAAAGAAAAGGGGGTGTATATAATAAAGGAGGTTTACTAAGACCTAACAAAAGAGAGAAAATAATCAATTAAATATTTTTAATTAATTTTAATTTTTATTCCGGAAAGCTCATTTAATTCGGAAAGTTTTAATTTAATTAAATTAAAATTATTTAAAAAAATATTTTATTTAAATTCCTTACTTCATTAGAAAGCAATAAACGGCTATATAATTCTTTGCTTAATAAAATATTTAAAGCAATTTCTTTAGTTGATTTAATAATTAATTTATTATTATTTTGTAGTTTAGAAAATTCTAAAGAATTTAAAATTGTTCTTCTATTAAAATTATTATTATTATTTTGTTCAATTTCTTTAAGTTTTTCCAAAATAAACTAAAAATAAAAAATAAATTAAATAAATATTTAATTATTTAGACTAAAAAATAAAAAAAAAATATAAATAAATAATTTATTTATTTATTTAATTAAAATAACTGTATAAATAATAGCTCCTTTAGTATATTCTACCATTGTTTAAAGGTATAAAATAGAACCCCCAGGATCGCTATTTTATCAAATAAGGCATATCTGTATATTTTAACCTTCTCTCTACCCTATTATTTATTAAAATAATTAAAATAATATTTTTAAAATTAAATTGTATAATTTAATAATTTTAATGTATATTTTTAATAAAGGCAGAGCCAAGCATTATTCAAGAATAAAAAAAATTAAATAAATAAAATATACCGGAGGTGTCCAAGCTGTTTTTTGATGAATATGACTAAATATTAATTTTTTATTTAATTTAAGAAATTAATTAATTAATTAACTCAATATAAAAAATTCTTCCCTGTCCATCAACACGCATTTCCCAACCACGCGGCAAATTATTGGATAATAAATTCTCTCTTAATTAATAAAATAAATAAAAATTAAAAAATAATTTTTAAAACCTACTTTTCAATATTTATATTATTATTCATTTTTAAATTCATTTTTGAAGAATTATTAATTAAAGAATAATTACTAGAAGAAGAGTTAGAAGAAGAAGAAGGTAAATTATTTAAATTATAATTTTCATTAAAATCAGAATATCCAAGTTTTGATAAAGTTTCTGAAAAAGTTGTAATCTAATAAATAAATTAAATAAATATATTTTTTAATAAAAGACCCAAAAAAGGCTTTAAAAATAAATTTAAAAAAATAATTTTTAATAAAAAATAAATAAATATATTTTTTATTTTATTTAAAAAAAATAAAAAAATATATATAAATTGTCAGAAATGATTGATGTTTATTTAAAAATGTTATTTTAAAGATATACCAAAAAATGGTTGTTGTATTTTAGGGACAAGTTTACATTTAAGCAATATTTGTTGAAAATGGGGACGTAGTAAAAACGAAAAATGACGGCTAAATAAATAAATAAAAAAATATTTTTTACATTGAGATTGATATTAAAGATAAATAAATATTTTAATATTAATTTTAAATAATTAATTAAAATTAATTACCAATTTCCATCATTAGCTGCTCCCTCTAACAATTCCAACTTAAATTAAAATTAAATAAAAATCTAATTTTTAAGAATAAAATTTAATTTTAATTAACCAAAGAAATATTAGCTTCACCAATAAATTTATTTCTTTTACTCCAATCAGAAGGCCTAAAAATTTTAGAACCTTCAAAATTTGTTTTAAAACGAATTTTAAGTTCAGAGGATTTATCTGCTGGGAAAAGAAAATTCTGAAATAAAAAATAATATTTTTAAATATTATTATTTCCTTTTAATAAATTAACTAAAAATTCCCATTTTCCTTCATTAGACTTTTCTGTTTTATAAATTCTATTAGATGAACCAGAACAACTTAATTTAGCATAGAAAAGTTTATTTTTGTTTAAATTATTATTTATCTCAGTTGTTGCAATATTTATTAATTCAAGGCCTATATATTTAAATTATTTAATAAAATATTTATTTATTTAATATTTACCAGTTATTGCCAATTGAGCATCATTATATACAAGAATAGGTTGACTTGTTGCTTTTAAATATCCATTTATACCATCAAAATACCTTTAATTGAATTATATAAAAATCAGAATTTAATTAAAAAATAAAAAATCAGAATTAATATCAGAATTTAATTAATTATAAAAGAGAAAATAAAACCAGAACTTAATAGGAAAAGGTTGTAAAATATCAGAACTAATCAGAATTAAATAGAAATGAAATTCAGAATTTTAATCAGAATTTGTTTAAAAATCAGAATTAAATTTCAGAATTTGTTTAAAAGCAGAAATTAGAATTAAAAAATAACAGAATTAAATATTCTGTTTTTTAATAAACTTACTTAAAATTAATAGACATTGGTTTGTTCAGAATATTTTTATTTTCTTTATTTTGTTGACGTTCAATTTCTGTTTTAACTTCTAATAATTTTTTAGTGTCAATATTCCATTCAATTGTAGAACTTTTTTTATTATAAATATTAAAAATATTTTGATAATCCATAAAGGAAAAAGGGTCACTTGTTTCTTTAAAAATAAAATAAAAAATATAATTATTTTGTTTATTTAATCTCAAAATAAATATTTAAATAAATAAATATCCATTATAAATTAAAGATAAAAAAGGCAAAAGTTTTTCTCCACAGATTGCCAATTTTCTGTTCTTTTTATTTTTAACGTAAAAATAACTTTGACGGATGCCATAAAATGGGTCAATTGGGAATTTTAAAAATGAAAGAGAAAATCTTTGTTTTAAAATTATTTTCTTTTAAAAAATGTTTTTAGTTTTTTCCTGTTATAAATAACAAGAAAAGGTTGAGAAAGTTTTTATTTTAAAAATTAATAATTTTAGATAAAATAAAAATTAATTTAAAACTACTATATATTTACATATATATTTTTTTAAATTAATTCCCTTAATTTAAAATTAATTTAAATATAAATACTCATATAAAATTGAATTAACTACATTAAATAGGTATTAAAAAATAAATAATTAAATTAATTATTTACCATTAAAATAAAGACCTATCCAATCCAATAATTTATTAGTAGTTGAATTATAATTAATTAAATTAAAATTAAATGAAAGATGAAGATTAAATGAATGAAAAGGCCAAACAAGGAACAATTGATTAGTTGATAAACTAAAAAATAAAATAAACTTTAAATTAAAAAAAAAGGTTTAAAAATCCAAACAGTCCATTAATTAATTACCTCTATAATAATATTAAAACAATAAATCCTTATTTATTCTGTTATTTATTGTTTACCTATTATTAAATAAACCTGTCCTTATAAGTGGATTTATTTAAATTTAATTATTAATTTACTTTATATTTTCCTTTAAATTATTAATTTCCTCCATTTAATTAAAAAAAAGTTTATTTAAATATTTATTTAAAATTCTGATTTTTAGGTTATTTTAAATAAAAATATTGAATATTTTTTAACAAATTGAAAGAATTTGGAATTTCTACAAATTATAGACAAAAATATCAATTTTTATTTTATTTTATTTCCGTTACCATCAGAATAAAAAAAAACTTTTTTTTTTCTTTAAAATTAAAGCTTGTCTCTTTCTTTTAAAAATTAAATATAAAAATTGGTGAACAAAAAATAAGGAGAGAAAAAATAATTTTTTAATTTAATAAAATAAAGAACAAATTTTTTAAGATAAAAAATTTTATTTTAAAAAAGGAGTAATAAACTAAATAAAATGCTTATTATTTTTAATTAAATTAAAATATATTTAATTTTTGTTAAGCCCCTTTTTTGAATTTTAGAAATAAAATAATTTAATTAATATTTACTACAATAAATAATATTTACAGTATTTTAATTAATTAATTAATTAACCTAAACATTCATATTTAAACATAATAATGTCTTCATTGATTTTTGTTAGAGTAAAGCAAATAAATATAATAGGTCAACCTTTGTTAATATATACCTACATATTCTTTAAAAAATCTAAATTCTTTTTTTCCATGCCAAAAGAATTAAAAATTAATTATTTAATTTAATAAATTAATTATTTTTTTATTTAAAAATTAAATTAATCCCTTTAAATTACCCTAATAATAATATTTTAATTTAATTTACTACTACTACTACTATGTATTTAATTAAAAAATTAAAAAACAAAAAAAGAAACCTTTTACCAATTGAACTTTTATTTGATATATAAATCAGCTACTACTTTATTTTTTAATAAATTAAAAAAATGGTAAAAAAAATATTTTTTAATTATTAAATTTTTAATTATTAGCTTAACACAATCCACACACTCCTCTTTCTATTTGGAGTACAAAAAGACAAGAAAAATAAATTTAAAAAAATACTGGCCCATAAATTTATTTTTCATAAATGGTGTACTATACAACTTATTTGGGAAATACTTTAAAAAAGCAATGGTAAGGGATTTTTATATATTCTTTAATTATAAATACTAATTATCCGAGAATTTTATTTTAAAAAAATTCTAATAAAAAGTTAAAATACTTTAAAATTCCCCAACCCTCTCATCTTTAATTTAAAAATTATTAAAAAAGAATTAAATAATTTAATATTAATATTCCAAAGAAATATTCTGTTATAATGAATTTTTAAATTTAATATAAAATTTAATTAATTTAAATATTATTCCTTCTTTTATTTTTCTTTAAATTATAATTATTATCATTAATTAGAATTTATACAACAATTATTTAAAATAATACAAAAATCATTTTTTTACCCTTTTTATTAATTTAAATAAAAATATGTCACATGTAGAGTTAAATACTTTAATGTAAAATACATTAGAATTCTGACAATTAAAAATCAGAATTTTATTTTTAATTAATTGAATTTTGATTATTTTTAAAATATATCCAAAACTTTATTTTTAGTTTAATAAATATTATTATTTAAAATTAATAAAAATATTAATTTTGTAGTATTTTTAGTTTATTATTTTAATATTAATATTTATCTGAAAATATTTCAATTAGCCAAAAAAATTTTTAAAAAATTGTTTCCTTTTACTATTAATTATTTTGGCTTATTTTAGGGAGTATTTGATACCCAATAATTATTAATTATTTTAAGAAAATTAATTTATTATTTTTATTTTAATTATAATTTAATTAAAAATTGTTTTGTATATTTAATCATGGCAAAAATCGATAAAATGCCTTTGGAACAACAACTACAATTCAGTAAATACAAATGACCATTTAAAAAGAAATATAAAGTATGGAAACATTCATTCCTCCTCTTTTCACATATTTTTTGTGGTACAACACAGACCTATTAATTTTCCTTAAATAATATTTTCTTCATTTATAAAAAAAGAATAAATAAATATTTTATTTTAATTATTTAAATTTATTATTCTGATTCTGAAATTGGTTTTTTAAACTTTTTAAGTTCACTCATATTTCTGATTTTTCTTTATTGTGCTCTTTCTGATTTTTATTAATATTCTGATTCTGAATATATTAGAGATTTACCTGTTATAATTTAATTATTATATTTTTATCTTAAAATTAATTTTTTACTAAAAGAAATATCCTTTTTTAATTTTTTATATTTTTACTGAGTTTCTAGCAAATATTAATAAATTATTAAAATATTAAACAACACATACATTTTAAATAAAATTATTAAAAATAAATTTTTAATAGAAGGATAATTTTTTCTGTTCAATTTTTACAAATATATACATATGTTTATTAAAAATATTTTTTTGTTAAAATTTGTTTAGCAAAAATCTTTTTCTTCTCTTTAATGTTGTTGTCCCTTTTGAACTTCCTTTTGTTTTTAGGTTAATATTCTCCATTCTTTTTTCTCATTTTTGGTAATTTTCTCATGTCCAAAAGAGTTAAAATTGCAAAATCAAAGTTCGATTATTAACTTAATAAATTCATAAATATTTATTTAATTCAAATTAATAATAAAAAAACCATTAAAAACCCCAAAATATATTTTATTTTTTAGAAAATATTAAAAAAAAAAACTTTATAGACCTTAATTTATTTTTATATTTACATGGAGAAAAAAACTGTGGATGACGTCCAACAATTTGTAAGTATTAAATACTTTAATTAATTAATTTAATTAAATATTAATTAATTTTATTAACATACATAATTTTAATTCTTTCAGTTGGACAACATTATACTAAAGGAGAAGTTAAGAAAAGCAAAAAAAATTATTTCAACACTAAACGAGGCAATACACATGGGGGATTTGGCTATGAATGAAGGAAAATTAGCTGTGGCGCGAGCAAATACATTTTTGAGTGAAATCAGTTCAATGGTTGGTGACGAGCCTGGTACCTCTAGTTCTTTTTTTGGTAATTTTTAATAAATAGGATCTTTGTATTTTTTCACTTATTCAATCTTTTTTTATTTTTTAACCAGAATTTATTTTATAGGTTTTTTAGTTAATTTATTTTTAAACTAATAATCATTAGAGAATTTATATTTTTTCCTGATTTGTATATTTTGAAAATTAAAATTAATTTTGTAAACAATTTTAGGTCTTCCACTTGAATGTTTATTTTGTGGTTTAATTTGTAGTTCAGAAGTTCTTCTTAAATTGCATGTAAAAATATGTGCACGTTCAGGTCGGAAGAGAAAGGATGATGGTGAAGGTCCAGGTCCATCTGAGAAAAAAATGAACAAGGAATGGCCGTAAATTAAATATTGACATTGAGGGGATTAAGTAATTCTTATTTAAGAAGATCTTCAATTAAATTTATATCTCAATTGGTTTTTTGTTATTTTTTAAAATTTAATACATATTTATTAAAAAAATAAATTGTTGCTTTAATTTTGGTTTCTTTTTGATTTAATTATATTTCTAAATTTGGTAAAAAAGAGTTAATTTATGTAGATATACATTTAATTTGTTAAAAATATTTTTTTAATTTTTTAAGCCTACCGGTTTTCATTTCTTGAGTTCAATCAAAATTGACAGCGACTGGTCATTTTCTTCAACGAATATTTATTTTCATTTTTTACTTTTCTCATTTTCAACGGCCGATTGCCGTTGAAAGAAATGTTTTTCTAATTCTTTTATTTATTTATAAATTTGGTTTGTGTGTATTTATTAACAAAAATATTTAAAGATAATTTACTATTAAATTTACAAATTACTAATTTTAACATAAAATAGAATAAACAATATTGGACTATTAAATAGAAAGAAAATTATTTAAAGAAAATAAACTTGTTAAAACTTTTTTGTTGTAAATTTTGTTAAGTTGAGTGGGCTGGAAGGAACCGTTCCTTTCACACTACATAGTAGTCACTTTTTTAAAAATCAAACCAACTACTCAGTGTTTGTTCTAGTAAGTTTATCATAAAACCAAAACAATATATACAAAATTAAGATTAATTAATGTGCACTCTCCTGTGTTGTTCTATTAAATTATTAAAAACTATGTTCGTATTTTGAATATTTTATTTAAACCATTAAATAGCTCAGACATTTCTCTATCGTTTTAAATAAAATAAGAATTTTTAGCTTTTCTCAAAGAATTTTTATAAAATTTAAAGAAGCAAATCAACTGCGAATAAATATATTTAATAGGCAGTTCCGCCTCCTTCAACACAATTTTTTTTTCAATAATTCCTTCATTTTTTCTATTCAAAAATGACCATTGAAAACATCAGAGATGTACTTTTTCTCTCTCTTTATTTTTTCCTTACAAACCGTGGGCAAAACCGCCAGCATCATTATACAACAACAACACACACAAATCAATCCCCAAACCCCCTCAATCTGTTCTTTTGCGCAAATCTTAAGAAATTTGGGGTTTATTTTATTGTATAGAATAATTTCTTTAAAAAATTTTATAAAACATTTTTCATTTGCATTTTATTATTTTATTAAATAATTTTAAAAATAATTAAAATTGCTGTCATTTATAAGGACACCCCAAGAGATTCAAGTTTATTTTCCTTATAATTAAATTATTTACTTTTTAACTCAATTTTTTAAATTAATTTAAAACTTTTTTATTTTATTAATTAATTTTTAAAAATATTTAATTGTTAACAGGAAGCAATAAAAGAATTTATATTGTATTTATAATACTCTTATTATTATTTTCCTTTTACCTCTACATTTAACTTTACTGCTACATTTAAAACTTGATGCTTTATTCTGAGTTAATTAAGCTTTAAAACTTTAGAATTTTTTTTATTATTTCTATTTTTAGTTTTCCAAAAATTATCAAATTTTTATTTATTTTAATAATCGAATTTTCTTATCTTTTTTTTTATTTTATTTAATTTATTTATTTAGTTTAGTTTTTTTAAAATTATTTTTTATTAGGCTTATTATTCATGGTTATATTTGTCTTAATATTTAATTATTAAACAAGTTTAATTAATAAAATTTCCTTTACTTTTTTATTAATTTAATTAATTAATTAATTATATTTTAATTAATTTGCATAATTTTATTTAAATTATTTTTCCTTTTCTTTTGTACTATCAATAGAATTATTATTATGTTCCACATTTATGTACATACATACATCTCTTCTTTTTCTCTCCAACCTTTTTTATATAATAAAGCTTTAATAAATAAATATAAATATATAGTAGAATATATTGTAATAATAAAAAAAAATAATTTTTCATTTTTGTGTATTGAGTGGAACAAGTTTTTGAATTTTGCAAAATTATATATAATTTAAAAAAAAAAAGAAAATATATAACAACTAAATATAGAGAGATAAATAAACTATTACAAAAGAGAGAGCCCTTTTTGCATGCGCAACAAAATAATTTATTCCCCCAAATATTTATAATTTATAGGCCAAAAATGTTTAACAATTTTAATTGACTATACAAAGTCTAAGTTTTAATTTTAATTAATTTATTAGAATTAAAATACATATTATTTAATTAATTAAATTGTCCGCAAATGCCAGTCCGCAATTTAATTTAAATATAATATTAACTTTAATTATTTATTCTTTTTCTTTTGTGAATAGGCTTTTAGAGTATGCAAACTTTTTTAAACAATTGTTTTTTTATTTATTTAAATTATTCCAAACAATAATTATTTAATTAATTTTTAAATTAATCAATTTTAATTATTTATTTTTAATTAATTCTAATTTTATTTATTTATTTATTTAATTCTTTTAATTAATTATATCAAGAATAATTAATTAATTTATTTATTTTTATTTTAAGAAAAAGCCTGTTATTTATAAAGAACTCATCTTTTTCTTTCTTTCTCTCTTTCAGTTCACTTTCAATTGCCTTGGGGTAAATCTTTTCTTGCTTTTATTTTTTCTTTTTTTTCAATGCTGGATATAACAAAGATATTTATTTATTTATTATTTATTTTATTCTAAACAAAGCGATGAGCAGAAAATAAGCATTTTTTAATTTTTTATTCAAAAGTGACATTAGAGTCTTAATATTAAATTTATAAATTATTAATAATTTTGTCCTTTAACTGAACAATTAAAATATTTAATAATAATTATTTAGTTGAACAATTTGGCTTTTTAGGGATTTTAATTCTTGGGCTAGTCCTGTTCTGTTCTGAATTTATATCCTTTCAAATAATTTTATTTGGAGTTGCACCTGCGACTTTGATTTACCTTTTTTTAATTATAATAATTATAAATGTAAATTAAATTATAATTAATTATAGAACAGGGGTAACATTAAAATAATTAATTAATTAAATTAAATTATTTAATTAATTAATTTAAATTAATTTAATTTACCCTCTAAAAAATAATTTAATTAATTAATTTTAAAAAATTAAATTCCTTAGACTCTAATGTCCAAAAATATTTTCCTTCTAAACCAATCCATATAAATATAATTAAATATTTTCAATCTATATTATATAAAATTAAAAACACGTTTTTTTTATTTATTTTATTTTCTATTAACATAAAATCAAAGAAGAAATAATTATTTTTTTATTCAATAATTATTTAATTTTTTAAAGAATTAAAATTTAATAAATTAATTAATTTTAGTCTTATAAAAAAAATAATTATTTCCACAAATATTATTTTTTAATTCAAAAAAATATTTTGGCATTGTGTCCTTAAATTAATTTTTTAATTAAAAATCTGTCAAAATAATAAGATTTATTTATTTATTTTTATTAAAAATAAAAACAAATAAATATTTTCTGATAACAATCTTTTTTTTTTATTAAAATTAAAATTAAAAATATGATAAATAAATAAATAAATGCTTTTTTTTCTTCCTTTTCTTTTAGTAAAAATAAATAAAAAAGAATTAATTTGCTACAATTAATTTTAAATAATTAATTTATTTTTATTTTAATTAAAATAAATATTTTTTAATTAAAACAAAAATTAATTAATTAATTAAATATTTATTTGTATTAAAATTAAAATTTTTTTAGTTTAATTAATTTGACATTTTATTTTTATTTTTTAAAATTAAATTTTATTTCCAATAGTAAATTAAATAAATAGAAATTAAAGACTAATTTATTCATTTAAAAAAAAAATAAAATAATTTTCTTTTCTAAAATTATTTTAATTTAGTAAATAATAATTTAAAAAAAATAAATACGTAATAAATATTTTTGATAAATTTATTTATTTATTCATTAAAAAAAGAAGTATATAAAATGAGCATTAATTTCCTTTTAATTAATTTATTTAATTAAAAATTCTTTTAATTTTAATTTTAAATTTTAATTTATTTTCTTTCTTTTTTTAGAGAAGAAAATAAATTAATTAATGGGAGAATTTTCAAAATTTGTACGTGCATCGGTTGAACAACCTTTATTTATTTTAATTATTTTATTATTTGGTTTATGGTTAATCGAAATATTTAGGTAATTAAATTTAATTTTTAAATTAAATTAAATTAATTTTTATTTAAATTAAATGATCAGATCCCCTCTTTTTTAAAGAAAAAGTTTTTTTATTAATTACATTCCACCCTTATATATTTATTTTAATATTATTAATAAAATCTAATAAATTAATTTTAGTTTAATAATAATATATTTCCTTATCATTTTTAGTATTTTTTAATTAATATTAAATAGACTTAATTTTTACAATTAATTAATTAATTGGACACAAATTATATAGTCTATCTATTAAATATAATAATTATATTAAAATGAGACTCAAATTGCCCCCTATTTAAATTAAACCTATATTCCAACCTTTTCCCTTTCTTCTTAAAAATAATTGTGTTAAATTAATTAATTAATTAAATTTTAATTAAATTTTAATTATTAAAGGTCAATAAACAGCCCTTTTTGGTTACTTCTCCTAACATTTGGAATTATTTTATTTTTATTAAAATTTAATGAAATGAAGAAAAGAATAAATGTTATAGGGGATTTTGTACATCGTTCATGGCTTACTTTGGATAGAGATTTAGCGTAATTATTTTATTTTTTTAAAAATTATTTTCTATTTCTTAGCATTTAAATGAACTTAATTTTAATTAAAATAATTTTAAAAAATTAAATTTTGGTCTTAAAATAAAGCTTAAATATTTTCTTAAATTTTGGGAATGTTGGGAAATGTTTTCAATTTTATTTAATGTGTATATATTTAAAGAGAATAAATTTAAACATTTTCTAATTTTCAATAGACTCTAATGGTTTAATTTTAAATATTTACGTCAATTAATTTATTTTTATTTTTATTTAAATATTTAGAGGTCTTCGTCTATTGGTTAAATTACGTTGGGATATGAGACGTAGAATGAGGGAAAATCGGGGTCTTCATTTAATTTTCTTAGATGTTGTTAAAGCAAATCCAGACAAAATTGCTATTGTAGATATTGTTAGTAATTTTAATTTGATTTAATTAATTAATTTAATTTTCTTTTAAAGGCCACAAATAGGTCTTATACTTTTTCTCAATTAAATTCTCTTTCTAATCGTTTTGCTAATAATTTCCTTTTTAATGGATTTGGAAGTGGGGATGTTGTTGCTTTATTTATGGAAAATGGGGTAGAATTTGTAGCTGCTTGGATTGGTTTAACAAAAATTGGAGTAATTACAGGTAAATTAAATTAAATTAATATATTTTATTATTAAAGCTTGGATTAATTCCAACCTGAGATTGGACTCTTTAGCACAGTTTGTAATTTTCTTTTATTAATTTTTAATTTAATTTTAAGTTGTTTAAAAGTCTCAGAATGCAAAGCAATTATTTGTTCAGAATCACTCTATCAATGTGTGTAAGAAATTAATTTAATTTAATAGACTTTATTAATTAATATTTTAAGGGTTTAGTAAATCCTTCCTTTTACTTAAAATAAATAAAAAATTCTTTATTTAATTTAACAGAAATTAACTTCCTTTAAAAGAACAGTCTTCCCTTATTTACCCATTAATGTCCTTATAATTAGAATTATTTAAATATTTAGATTATTTAAAATCAAAAGAAGGACCTGGTCTTGTATTAAATGATATTAAAGAATTTATAATAAATAATAATAATAATTTAATTGCAAATGGAAATTTAAATAATAATTATTTAATAAATAATAATATAAAATGGTTAAATAATGAATTAGATAAAGAACCTATTTATGATTCTTCAATTAATTTTCATTCACTTCTATGCTTTATTTATACAAGTGGAACTACTGGAATGCCTAAACCTGCTTGTATTAAACATTTTCGGTATTAAATAAATTTAATTAAATTAAGACTATTTTTATTTAATTAAATTTAATTCCTTTTGAGAATAAATTTAAGAAAATAAATAAATAAATTAATTTATTTTATTTTTTTTAATTTAAATGTTCTGTTTATAACACAGAAATTAAATTTAAAAAATTAAATTAATTTTTTTAAATTTATTTATTTAGTTGTTATTCAATGGTTGTTGGTTGTGCTTATTCATTTGGAATTTTACCTACAGATAAAATTTATATTTCAATGCCTTTATATCATACTGCTGCTGGGATTCTTGGTATTGGACAAGTATTATTTAGGGGAGCTAGTTGTGCTATTAGACAGAGATTTTCTGCTAGTAATTTTTGGAAGGATTGTGTTGATTATGAATGCACGGTAAGATAATTTTTAAATAATTTAAATATGGCCACTTCAGTGCCAAAAATTAAATTAGTCAAATGGCCTTTTCATTACTAAATATAGATGTGGCCATTTCATTGCCAAGTTTAAAAATAATTTAAACTTTGGTCACTTCAATGCCAGACCTCATTAAAAAATTAAATTAATTTCTTCCAGGCAAGCCAATATATTGGAGAGATTTGTCGTTATTTACTAGCCCAACCTATTGGAGAAGCAGAAAAAAAACATAAAGTTCGTTTAATGTATGGAAATGGATTGAGATCAGAAATTTGGAAAGAATTTGTAGAAAGGTTTAATATAAAAATAGGAGAATTATATGGATCTACTGAAGGAACTTCTAATCTTGGTAAAGAAATTAAAAAATAATTAAATTAATTTAAAAAAAGTTAATGTTGATGGAAAAATTGGAGCATGTGGGTTTTTGCCTATTTCACCAATAACTGCTTTAGTTCATCCTGTTAGGCTAGTTAAGGTTGATGATAATGGGGAAATAATAAGAAAATCTAATGGGTTAGCTGTGCCATGCAGACCAGGTTATTTATATATTTATTTATTTAATTAATTAATTAAAAAATATATTAAATAATTTAAATTATTTTTTAATTTTCTTTCTTCTATTAATTACCTTTTTACCCTATTTAATTAATTAATTCCATTAACGTTATTAAAAATTAAACTTGTCCAATTTTGTTCAAAATATCTAAAACTTTTTTTTTATTTTAGGACAAACAGGAGCAATGGTATAAAAATAAAATTAAAATAAATAATTAAATATTTTAAAGGTTTCTACAATTAGACATGATAATCCTTTACTTGTTTTTGATGGTTATTTAAGTAAAGCAGAGACTAGTAAATAATTTAAATTAATTTTTAAAATTTTATTTTTAAAGAAAAGAAAGTTATTCAAAATGTTTTTCGTAATGGAGATAGTGCTTTCTTAACTGGGGATATTTTACATTGGGACAGACTTGGATATTTATATTTTCGGTTACGTACAGGAGATACTTTTCGTTTTAAAGGAGAAAATGTTAGCACTACTGAAGTGGTAAAAATAAAAAAGAAAAAACTTTTAATAAAAAAAAATAATTTTAAGGAAGGTGTTCTCCTCCCAATGAAGAGTATTATTGATGCTGTAGTCTATGGAATTAGAATTCCTGGAATTGAAGGGAGTTTAGGAATGGCTGCTTTGGTAAGGAACAGAATAGAGCAAACACCAGACGAAGTAGGCCTTTTTAATTATTAGACTCTAATGTACCCCCCTTTTATCTGAGACTCTATTGGACCCTTTGAACTTATTAAATAGACCTTTAATTAAACTATAGGAATTTCTACAACAACTAAGCTCTCGTCTTCGAGCAGCTTTACCTCCCTATGCAATACCTCGCTTTGTCCGTATATGCAGTTCTGTTGATAGAACAGGTCAACTGTTATTTAATAATCTCTAAAAAGACAAGTTTAGGTACCTTTAAATTAGTCAAAACAAATCTGCAAAGGTTAGCACTTGGCAAACCTCAAAGCAATATTTCTTCTGATGATCAACAAAAAATCTTCTTTTTTGATTCAACAATAAAGCAATATATTCCTCTATGTGAAGATTTAAGGCAAAGGCTTGAAGAAGGAAAAGTAGAACAAAAAGAATTATTTAAAATATTTGCTTAAAAAATAATTAAAATATGAAATAATTTTTAAATTACTTATTGCCAATAATAATTATTATTTATGTATATTCTATATTTGCTCAAAAAAAAATTTAAAGTTTGTGCATTTTTCTCATTTATATATATTAAGAAAATTTAAGTAAAGAAATGTTTATTTTAATTATATTAATAAGTTTGATCTTAAGTTTTGAAAATATAAAAACTTAAGTTTTGAAATAGATTAAAAATGTTTTAAGTTTGAACTTAAGTTTATAAAACATTCTAGAATTTTATAATAATTTTCCAACTTGTTTGCAGCTTGTTTTAGGTATACATATTTTAAATTAAGAAAACGTTAATTATAAATATTTATTTATTTTTATTTTAAATTAAATTAAATTTTATTAATTACCTCTAGATAAAATTAAATTCTAATTAATTATTATATAACAATTACTACATAAATATATTTTTTAATTAATTAATTTTCTTTTTCTTCTTCTATTTATTTTAATTAACATTTAATATATGTTATAGTAGCTCCATAAACATGTCCAACTTTTAAATCAGCAAACTTTTGGAATGCAGGTTTAGATAAATCAATATGTGTTTTATTACAACCCATACATTTATCTCTTATACGAAGTTTTTGACTTAATTAATTAATTAATTTAAATTAATTAAAATTAATTCTAATAAATACCTTTTTTTGTTATAATCAACTTTTACACAAATATTATTACAAATTGGATCATTATTTGGATTTGGAGATTTCCATTCTTGATAGCTAATAGCAACTAATAGATCATTTGCTGCATTTAATTTAGTTCCACAAGCACCAAATCCAGCATCATCATAATAAGTAAAATCACCTTTAAATGGTTTATTTAATGTCCATCCTTGAATATAATTTAAATAATAAATAACCAAAACAAGGACAATTAAATAATTAATAAACATTTTTAATTTTAATTAATTTTAATTTTTAATTTAATTATTTTTTGATTTGATTTAATAATTATTTTAATTGGTATTTATACATATAGGATTTTAGGTGGTGAATTAAGAATATTATGATGCACTTTTAGGTCTTAGAAACTTTAAAATATTTAATTAAAAATATTTATTCAAATGTCTAGTGTTTTTAAATAAAGTTTTAATTATTTAATTTATCCAAAATATTTTTTTTAATAAAGTGCATATTTATTAATATATTATTATTTACTAATAAATTAAAAAATAAAAATATTGTCTGTATAGAAGTTAAACATCTGAATAAACCTTAATTTAATTAAAAATTAAATAATATTTATTTTTAAATAATTTATTTTATATTTTTTTTAATTAAAATTAAATCTCTAGGTAAATTTAAAAAAATATTAATGTCTCAAATTTAACAGTTAAATAAATATTTTTAATTAAAAATAAACACAACCAAAGAAAACCCCTATATGTATAAATACCAATTAAAATAATTATTAAATCAAATCAAAAAATAATTAAATTAAAAATTAAAATTAATTAAAATTAAAAATGTTTATTAATTATTTAATTGTCCTTGTTTTGGTTATTTATTATTTAAATTATATTCAAGGATGGACATTAAATAAACCATTTAAAGGTGATTTTACTTATTATGATGATGCTGGATTTGGTGCTTGTGGAACTAAATTAAATGCAGCAAATGATCTATTAGTTGCTATTAGCTATCAAGAATGGAAATCTCCAAATCCAAATAATGATCCAATTTGTAATAATATTTGTGTAAAAGTTGATTATAACAAAAAAAGGTATTTATTAGAATTAATTTTAATTAATTTAAATTAATTAATTAATTAAGTCAAAAACTTCGTATAAGAGATAAATGTATGGGTTGTAATAAAACACATATTGATTTATCTAAACCTGCATTCCAAAAGTTTGCTGATTTAAAAGTTGGACATGTTTATGGAGCTACTATAACATATATTAAATGTTAATTAAAATAAATAGAAGAAGAAAAAGAAAATTAATTAATTAAAAAATATATTTATGTAGTAATTGTTATATAATAATTAATTAGAATTTAATTTTATCTAGAGGTAATTAATAAAATTTAATTTAATTTAAAATAAAAATAAATAAATATTTATTAATAATTAATCTGTTTTAATAATTAATTAAAAATTAAATTAAATAAAAATATTAATTTTATATTTTGCACAAATTAAAGTAATGAGAAAACACTAAAAAAATAATAAATCTTCCAAAATTAAAAAATACAAAAAAAATTATAAAAGCATTAAATTAGTGATCTTTAAGTTTAAATAATTTATTTAAATTTATTAATTCAATTAAAATTAGAATTAACTCCGATCACTAACAAATAAAGGGTTAAATTGCCATTCAAAATATTTAATTAATTTAAAATTATTTTTTCCTCTCTTAATTAATTAATTTAAATAAAACAGTTATTTCCTGAAGATTTTAAGAAAATTATTTTTTTTTAAATTAAATATTGAAATTAAAAAAAATATTTTTTAATTTAATTTAAATGGCAATCTATTATTAAAAAATAATATTTATTTTCTATTTATATAAATACCTGTATTAATTTTTAATTATTTAATTAATTTTTCAAAAAAGGAAGTAAAACTGCAATTGCTATAATAATTAGAATATTTCTTGAATAATAACATTTTATGCCAGAAGATCTAATATAAGGACTAGCTTCAGCAGTCTCCAAAATGGACAATTCATAATCAGTGGTTGTTAAATTATCTAAAATTAATTAATTATTTATTTATTTATCTATTTATTTATTTTATTTTTTAATTATTTAATATATTTATTTAATGTTTAATTATTACTGAATTTATTAATTTTATTTTTAATCATTTAATTAATTAATTCTTTTTTTTTTAATTAATTTTATTTTTAATTAATTAATTTTATTTATTTTCTTTATTTATTTAATTAATTTAATTTAAATAATGTAAAAATAGTTAACTAACTAAAATGACATTTTCTCATATTAACACCAGCTATTTGCCTTCCCAATGCAGAATACCCCCCAACTAAAGGCTCCTCTAAAAGACAGAGTTGTCCATAATCCATTTGTTGTCGTAAGAACGCAAAAACCAACTCCAAAATTCCTCCATTATTTCCACTTAAAATAAACACTTGTGAGGGAGGTATTGGAGCTTTTCCTCCTTCAAGACTAGCTGTTAATCTCATAGGGAATTCAGCCCCTGCACGCATTCGAAATTGAAGCATTTGAGAAGAGAAATCTGTTGCCTCAATTTCACTAACTGTTGAATCTACTCCTCTACCAAATCTGTCCAATGTTCTGAAAAGACGAAAATCTGTCCCACTAGTCTCATTATGTCTGTTCATATTCTCCCATTCTACACAAATATAGTACCATGAAGCTTCTTGTAAATCATTTATTGAAACCTTTAAAAAAAGTTAATTTTAATAAACTTTGTGTATTTTTTTAAAGGAGGTAACCTTACGCCGTCGTTTATAAAAACTCCAAATTTTTACCTATTTTAATAAAAATGGGTAGAAATGTTGGAAAGTGTGTTAGCTATTTGGTCTATAAATTTTAAAATTTTTGGTTCACAATTTTTAAAGTTTTGGCCAAAAAGTCTAAGGAAAACCTTAAAAATATAAAATTCAACGAATTAAATTAAATTAACGTCCATAAATTAGTTAAAACTTTACCTAAAAAATTCTAAAAATTTTCAAAAATAATTAAGACAATGGAGAATATTTATAAATAATTAAACTTCAAAATATATTAACTTAACTATTTCTAAAAGCAAACGAAACAACGTTAGTTATTTAATTAATAAAATTAAATAATTATTTTTTCTTTTATTTATTTAAATTTTAAGACTATTTTTAAATTAAAAAAAAAATTATTTTTTATTTTTAAATTTATTTTTTTTATTTTTAAATTTATTTTTTAATTTTTATTACTTGTTTATCCTCATTAACAGAATCTGGATATAACACTTTTGTTTGAGAAATAAATCCTTCACTTTGTCTTAAAGGAATAGCAGTTAAATACAATGTAGGTAGTAGTGTTGGGGCCATATGATCACGTAAAAAATCATCTCTTAAAATTATACGAAATCCATTTTTGGTTGGGTCAACATAATGAATAGCTCTTTAAATTAATTAAATAAAATTAATTAATTAATATATTAAATTAATTTATATTTTAATAATTAATATTTATTCGAGACACTTATTTTTACAATTAAAAAATATATATAAATAATATTTTTATTAAAATATATTTTTTATTTAATTTAAATAGTAGAGGGAATTAAGCATTTAATTTTTATTATTTTTTTAATTTTTTATTTTTTTTTATTTTTTAAATAATTAATTTTTTTTTGCCTAAATTTTTCCTTAATTTTTCAATTTAATTTTTATTTTTCTAATTTTTGTAAAATATTTTTTTTTAATTAAATAATTAATTAATTAAGCTTACTTTACTGAAAGAAAAATTCTTTGATTAAATTTAACAGGAGCAAAGCACCTAACAGGCAAAAGAAGTAATAAAGGTAATATTTGTTTAAATAATATTCTTTTTATTATTTTTGTAGTTTTAATTAATGAATATGAAGATGATGAAGAAAATAATTTTTTTGAAGAAATTAATTTATTCATCTTTCTAAAAATTAACTAAATTAATTAATTTAAATTTATGGATATACTATAGTCTATCGGCCGTCAAAATTTTTGAATATACTGACTTATAGGGGTTTTTTTATTTATGGACCGATTTGGCCAAATTTGATGTCATTCGAAAGAGCTTCGAAAACTGAGTCGACCTAGGGGTGGGAAAAGTTGATCCGATAATTAGAAGGCGAGATACAGACTTTCGAACATTGAAAAAGTGAAGGGGGGTAAGTTCTATTTTGAAAGGAAAAGAAAAAACGAAGAGGAATAGAAAGGAGTGATAGGAAAAGAAAAGGATTTTGAGAAAAAGGAGTCTCTACACCCGAACTGGAGGTTTCAGCCCATTCATTGTCAACTTTTTTTTTTGCCCCCCGTTCCGGGTTCTACCCCCTTTCTGTCATTTTTGGAGAAAATCACTTTTTGGCAGAAAAAATAATATTAGACAAAGACTCTAATAACCAAGTTCCCCTAAGGCTATAAGAATGAAAAAACCCCGTTATAAGTCAGTATAGCCCAAAACGATGACGCGCAAAGATATTACCAATAATAATAAAATTTTTTCGCGGCCGATAGACTATAGTTCACCCAAATTTATTTAAATAATAAATTAATTATTTAACTTTAATTAATTATTTAATTAATTAAAAAAGATTTAATTAAATTAAATTAATAAGACCTTCTTTTACCCTTAATTTTGACTGGTACAGATTTTACCCTTTTTTAATATATACTCTCTTTTATTTATCAAATTAGCATAAGTGCTCTTTTTCCCTTATAAACTATCTATATACATATAATAATGGAAAATGGTCTCAATTCTTTATTACATAAATTATTTTATTAAAAACGAAGAAATATTTTTTTATATTTTAAGAGTAAAAATATTTAAATTTGTTAAAATTATTAAAGGAAAAAAAATAAAACTTGGGATTTAAATAAAATAAATAATATTTTTTACATTTATAATAAAATTAATTAATTTAAAAAAATAATTATTTCTTAACAGAGAAGGACAATAAAGGATTAATTCTTTCAATCCTTTAAAACTCGTAAAAATAAATTAAATTAAAAAAGGAATTTACTTTAAATTCTGACCCTTGTAATTTCCAACTTTTTTAAAAATATTAAACAAAGAATTTAAATTTTTTTTAATTTTTTCTGTCTCTTTCAGACCTAAAAAATATACATACATATTATTTAAGAATATATCTATTTTTATTTAAATAAAATAAGAGGAAAAGTTAGGGTTTTTTTATTTCCCTATATTTAATTAATTTAATTAAATATACTCTGTATATTTATTAAGAATTTATTCGCGCACAATTTTCACACATTTAAAAGGATTAATTGTGACCTATTCTTTTATTTTTATATTCTCCTTACTCTCCTCTCTTTTAATTAATTAAAATGACCATTGGTCATTTCTTCCTTTTTTTAATTAAAAAAATTTTATTTTCCTCCTTAGCTTTTTGTTTTCTTTTTTTTTTCTGAATTTGTAATTGAGAAGGGGGAAGAAATAAAATTAAATAAAAAATAAAGAGAATAATAAAATGTTTAAATAATATATAAAGTGATGGACATTGACACAATTGGCACTAGAAAATAAAAAGAAAGGGAAAATAGTAAAGACAATTTTTTAAAAAAATTTAATTTAATTCTTTAGAAAAAATAAAATAAATAAATAAAATAATATTTAAAACAGAAATCACAATAATAAACGAATAAAATAATAAATAATAAAAATAATTTTAAAAAAATTTAGTTAACATATTAATTAATTTATTTTAAATTATTTAAGATAAAAGAACCCTCTCCAATTAGAGGTATTTTTTATTAAAAATATTCTCTTTTAAAAACACTTTAAATATTAGAAAATCTAGAATATAAGAAGGAAATACAGGGGTGAACATTTAAAAGTTAAATACAAGTACCGGAGCTTCTATTAAAGTATCTAAAATAATTTAATTTTAAAATAAAAATATTTTAAATTTATTTTAAATATTTAAATAGACTAATAAATAATTCCCCTTTTAATTTTTATTTTATAAATAAAAAGTCAAAAGCGCTATTAGAATTAAGCCTTTGATTACACAAAAATAGTGGCCAAAAAATAAAAAAGAAAAAATTATTTCGAAAAATAAGGATAAAAAAACCTTCGCGCGCTCATCCTTTTTGGTAGCTAAAAAGGGGATTGACCAACAAACACACAGAGAAAGAAGAAAAGAAGAAAAAGAAAGAAGAAGAAACTGAAAAGGTGTAAGAATAAATGTTTAAAAAAAAATTAAAAAATATTTATTTATTTATTTTATTAAAAATAAGGGGAATTAAATAAAAAAAGAAAGAAAAAAAAGATTAAAAATATTAAAACAAAATATTTGTGTATTTTTTTTGTCAAATTAATTCTTTTTTTCTTCTTTGTTTTACCGCTCCATAAAATGGCTTAAAATGTAAAAACATGTCTTTTTTTAATTTTATTATTTCTCGAAAAAAAAAACAAAATTTTAAGCCTCAGAATTAAACAAAAAAAGGGGGAAACATTAACTTTCGTTTATAAGGACAGTCTGTGATATTTAAACCTAAAATCAATTAAATAACCTAAATAAAAGTGTTATCTCTCTAAAATTAAAATTAGATATAAAAACAATAAATATCCATCGAATAAAAGACATCCGGGAACAGACACCTTTTGGTGTCCTTATAAAGGGAGTTTTTTTTTAATTTAATTATTCCTTTGAATTTTTAAGTTTAAAATAAAAAATAAATTCCTATTTAATCGAAGCCTTTATTAAATAATTATTTTTAATTTTAAAGTTAAAAATTAAAGCCCCAGGAATATTAATAAAATTAAAATTAATTTTTCCTCTCTTTAAAATTAATCATTTTTTGGCTTTCAAAAAATAATAAAAATAAATTTTATTTTAGTCCATAAATTTAATAAAATTAAATTTTGCAAACCTCAAAATAAAGATATTAAGATATTAATCTTTCGATAAAATCTAAAAATTTATTTATTTTTTAATTTTTTAAAAATTAAAAAAATTTATTTTCTCTCCCATAGGACAAAAAAATAAAATAAATATTTTATTTATTTTTTTTTAAATAAATAAAATATTTAATAAAATAATTATTTAAAAAAAGGGTAAATTATTATCTGCCTATTTTTAAAATTTTTAAAAAAAAAAAAAAAAATAAAAAGAAAATTTGCCAAATTATTAAATATAAATAATTGGACACTTTTTTTAGCTTTTTTTCTTTTTTTTTAGTTAAAAAAATAAAT
The DNA here is from genome assembly GCA_018905775.1 of Meloidogyne exigua. Lineage (NCBI taxonomy): Eukaryota > Metazoa > Nematoda > Chromadorea > Rhabditida > Meloidogynidae > Meloidogyne > Meloidogyne exigua. The sequence goes on from JAGUQR010000013.1 coordinate 1,320,645, forward strand.
TATGAAGTAAAGTTAAAAAAAAAAAGTTTTATTTTGGTTAAGTTTAAAAAAGAAATATAAATAAAAGAAGAAAAGTTTTTTAAGTTTTATTTTTTAAAGAAAATATTGGAGAGTAAATAATAAAATATATAAAATGGAAGAAAAATGAATTTTATAAAGAAAATAAATTTTAAAGGAAAAAACATTATAATTAATTTAAATTAATTATTTTTAATTAATTTATTAAAAGAAAAAATTAAATTAAATTAATAAAATAAATAATTAATTAATTAATTAAATAAATTCCCTTAATTATTTTAAAAAATTAAAAAATGTTCAGAATTAATTTAAAAAATAAATTTAAAAATAATTAAAAAAATACACTAAATATTCGAGAACTATTTCCCCCTTTCCCTTTTAACACAATTCATCATTCTTCCGGGGTATTCTTAACATCTGCCAATGACACAATTTTTAAGGAAAATAAAAAATGTTTTTCTTTTTAAGAAAAAATATAATCAGTCAGTTAAAATAAATAAATGTCCAAATAAAAAATATTTATTTTTTACCCTAATTTAAAAGTGACATTTTGTCCCAGAAAAATAAAAATTAAAAAAAATTTTTTTTTAATTTAATACTTTTATTGAACATTAACTAAAAGAGATTAAAATATTTAAAAATTAAATATAATTAATTATCAGAAATGTTCTGAAATTTAAAAAAATAATTATAGTGTTTACTGTATTTTTAACGTAAAACTATTTATTAAAAAAATTAATTAAAATAAAAATAAATAAATAAATAAAATACCTAAAATATAGTTAACCTTTTTATTTATTTTTAAATAAATTTAAAAAATATTTAAATGTTCCAAAATTTAAAAATTAAATTCAAAAGTGTGTGTGGGACAAAATGTCATTCCAACCTTATTTTTTCTTCTTTTCTTTTCTTTTTTACAAAAATAATAATATATAATTTAAAATATTTTTATTTATTTATTTATTTGGCCATCTGTCACAGGAACACAATGGACAAACAAGGGAAAAATGACCAAAACAAAACAAAGAAATAAATGTGACATTTTACTGGAAAAGAAGGGGAATTAGTCTCTTTAAATATTTACTATAAAAAGAGAAAAAAAGATAGGCTGGTTGACAAGCTTTTTCTTTTTTTATATATACTACTTGACAAAATAAAAAGCATATGTACATATATATATATATACATATGTTTGTATAAAATATTTGGAAGAAAAAAAAAAAATACAAAGATTTTTTTCTAGAAGGTTAAAGGGGTAAAAATGTAAAATTTATGATATTTAAAGAAAATTAAAAAATAAAAAGAATTTAAAAATAATAAATTAATTAATTTTAATTAAAAAAAGGAATATAAATTAAAGTCAACTATTCCTTCAAGTTTTAAAAAGTTTAATTTAATTCTTCTGATTTTTCAGAATTAAAACTTTCTTTTCTATTAATTAATTATTAAAACTTTAATTTAAATATTCTAAGAGATATTTTTAAATAAACTTTTAATCATAAATAATTAAAAAATAGTTAAATATTTAATAAAAACAAATTATTCCTTAAACTTTAAATTTCTAAAAAAATTAATAATTAATTGAATTTTTTTTAATTAAATTTAATTAAAATTAATATTTAATATTTAATTTATTAAAATTAATATTTAATATTTAATTTATTAAAATTAAATTAATATTTAATTAATTTAATTAAAATAAAATAAAATAAAAATATTAAATTATATAAATTAATAAATATTTTTATATATTTTTGTATAATTTTTCTTTCCGTTTAAACCCCGGAAATAAATAAAAACAAATTCATCACCTTTAAAAAAAGGATAAATTTGGATAATAAACTTGACAGGTTATTCCTCTTCTTCTCTGACCTTTACTTTTCTTTTTTTCTTTTTTTTTTCTCTCCAAAAAGAAGGGAATAAAAGGTGATCTGTCATTTTTCTTCTACTTTTTAATGGTTTTTCTTTTATTTTTATTTTTATAAAAATAAATAATTTTCCTCTTCTTTTTTATTTAAAATGAACGGCAATCGTTAATCCTTTCCCTTCTTTTTTTTTTTTTTTTTTTACCTAACAAATAATTTTTATCTTTAATTTCTGCATCGCGCGAGAGTAAAAGAAATTCAAATTTTATTTATTCTTTTTTAATCTAAATCTACTAGTAAAAATATATTTTTTTGGTAAATTTCCGGTATTTGGGAATTATTAGAAATATTTTAAAAATATTTAATAATTAATTAAAATAAAAATAAAATAATTAAAAAAAGACAAAAAAAGCTCCTGTTCTTTACAATTAATTTATTTATTATTTTTTCAATTTAATAAATATAAATATTTTTTTAAAAAAATAAAATGAAGGAAATAATAAATTTATTTTTAAATAAATTTATTATTTTATTTAATTTTAAAAAATAAAATTAAATAAAAATTAAATTAAAAAATAAAATAAATAATACTGGTAATTAAAAAATAATGCTATTAAAAAATAAAAAAATAATTTTTTTTAACACAAGCTGTGAGTTTTAAAAATATCTGCGGGAAATAGGTGTGTTGTACATTTTTATTTTTTAATTGTTTATTTTTTTAGAATAATAAATAAAATAAATAAATAAAAATAAACTTAACTACCTTTACTATTTAATTAAATAAACTTTTTTTTATTCCAACTTTTTTTTGTTAAAAAAAGGATTAAAAAGTTTTATTCTGCTACAACAGAAGGGGAAGGCTTTAAATTAAATAAACTTTAAAAGTTAAAACAAAATTTAAAAAAAATTTTTTTTTTAATTTTAAATATTTTTATAACTAAAAGTTCTCAAAATGAAAAAAAAATATTTAAAATATTCGCGCATTTATTTTTTAAAAATAAAAAAAAAATAATTAAAAAACAAAAATAATTTTTATTTAATAAAAAATAAAAAAAGAAAGAGAAAGAAAAATAAATTCAATAAAGGTGGAGTTTATGATGTACACAATTCTCTCAAAATATTAAAAAAATCTCCGAATATTTTTTGTATAAAAATATGCACAAAATAACTAATAATAAAAATAGTTTAAAAAAAAGTTTATTTTCTCAGAATTTTTGTACTTTTTTTTTCTTTTATTTAATACCGACAATTTTGACTTTTAAGGTTTTTATTCTTTTGGCAAAAAATTTTGGAAAATATTTTTGGTAATTAAAAAAAATTTTTTTTAATTTTTATAAAATGGATAAAATATTTTTTAAATAAATTAATTTATTAAAATTTAATTTTTAATTTATTTTTATGCTTTAATAAAAGGTTAATTTATAAAGTGTTTTTAATAAAACTTGAATAATTCTGATTTTTCCAACTTGAATTAAATAAACTTTGTTTGTATAAAGAAAATTAAAATTCTGATTTTTGAATTAAAATAAATAAACTTTAATGTATAAATTAAAATTCTGATATTTCTGATTTCTAAATAAAACTTAAAAAGTTTAATTTTAATATAAACACACAAAATCAGAATTTTAATTTTTATTTAAAATAAAGAGAAAAATAGCTGCTTTACCTTAAACCTTTAATCTTTTTTTCTAACCAATTTTAAACTAGAAAGCTTTATTAAAAATAAATAAATTAAATTTATTTTAATTGCGCGAATAAAAAATTAAATATTTATTTATTTATTAAATAAATAAAATTTATTATTTGAAGAAAAATAACAAATTTGTTGGCGGAATTAAGTAGTGTTGTATTTCTTAAGTTGAAAATAAATAAAAATAAAAATATTTATTTTATTAAGTATCTACATATATTTTTATTTACCGCCCTTTTATAGTAAAAAATAAGAAAATTGTGGTCATTTTGCAGAAAAAAAGATTATTTTTTTAATTTATTTTTTCCTATAAGGTTATTTAAAGAAAATTTTACTAATAAAAAATAAAGTTTAAAAATATTTTTAAACTTTGGACATTAGAGTCTTATTTCTAAATTTACTCTATTTTATTTTAATTATTTTTTTTCAACCCGAAAATATTAATAAAGCTTTTAGTAAATTATTTTGTAATTTTTTAAAGTCTGTCCGCAAAAACAAAAATTGTCCGCAAATTAAATTTTGCGGACAAAAATTAAAAAATATATAAAATAAAAACAATTATTTGTCTACAATTATTTTTGCATTAGTTAAGTGGATTGGAATACATAGATTAGTAGAAGAATTATTTAAAGAGAAAATTAAATAAAAATAAATAATAAAATAATTACTATTAAATTAATTTAAATAAAAAAAATAAAAGAATAATATTTTTAATTTTAATAAAATAAATTTTTATCTGATTAATATATCTCCTTTATTATTAAAAAAATATCTCTCCCTTAAATAAATTAAATAAAAGAAAAAAACAAATTATTTTTAAATAAATAAAATTTATATATTTATTGAAAAAAGGAAGAAAATATCTGACAGATATTTATAATTAATTAAAAATAAATTATTTATTATTATTATTAAATTTAAAATTTTAATTAAATATTTAAATTAATTTATTATTAACAGAATTATTTAAAATAAAATAAAATAAAATAATTTAAAAAAGTATTTTTAAAAATTCTTTCTATACTCTTAAATCCACTATTTATCTGTATTCGTATAAATTTTATAAAGAATTTACTCCCCTTTTTCCTTATTTTCAATTTACTTCCTTTAAAAGTCATTACAAAACTGTCAAGTACGTACAAAAAGTTAAGTATTATTTTTAGTTATTTGGGCGCAGAAATTAGGCGCGGCTTTTAATAAAAATATTTTAAATAATTTCTGCGCCGAAATGACCCCTTTGTGGCAAGTAGGTGAATGGCAGTTAAGTGCTCAACAATCAGTGCCAAATAAATTAAAACTAAATTTGAGTGGTTAAAAATAAATTTTTTTGTCCAATTTTGCGAAGAATAAATTTCCGAGTGGTAAAATAAATAAAATTGTAGAATTCAAAGAATTAATGCGCATTACACAAATAAAAGAAAGGCGATTTAAAATAAAAGGATTAATTAAATATTTAAATTTTTTCCATATATTTAATTAACAAAATGAATAAAATGTTAAAAAATTAAAAGAATAAATTTTTCTAAAAAAATTTTTTTTGGCCATTTTGGTGCGAAAAACTGTTCCAATAAATAAAGGTAAGAGAGAAGGAAAGAAAGAAGAGGGAAGATGTTTCTATAAAATAAACTTGAAACTATTTAAAAAAAAGTTTATTTAATTAATTAGATTAAATATTCAAGTTTAAGCTGCACTCTTATTTAAATGTCTGCGTCGAAATAACCCCTCTTTATATTTTTAATAAATAAAATGTTTTAATCAAATTAATGTAAAATAAATATTTTTATTAATTAATTAATTAAATAAAAAGAGAAATTAAAAATGCCAAAAAAAAAAATTTAATTTTATAAATAAATAATAGTTTCGCGCAATAAAATCAAAAATCAATTTCTTTCAATTTTTATTATTTTTTAAAAATTCTCCAACAGAGTTTTTTTAATGTGAAAAATAGTAAAAAGGCAGGAAAAGGTTGAAAAAAGGTTTGGTGAAATTTGAGTAAATTTTGGACAATTTTTGTGCCTAAAAATAACAAAAAATCTTTTTTTTAAGAAAATGGTTAATTTTTAAATAAATAGGTTTATTGTCCTTTTTTTCTTTTATTTAATTTAAAAAAGTTTTTTTATGGAAAAAAGAGTTTTTTTAAAGGTAAAATGAATGACACGCGCAACAAACAACGCATCACTAATTTTTTAAAATAATTAAAAAAAAAAGAACATTATTCTGAAAGGCACAATAGACACAAAAAATAAAAATAATAAGAGGAGAATAGGAAAAGGGTTTTTATGACTAAATATTCTTTTTTTTTCTAGAAAATAAAAATAATTAAAAATCCTTGAAAATAGGCAAAGGAAATGTTTTAAAATTTAAAAAATAAATTTAAAAAAATTTTTTTATTATTTTTAATTAATTAATTTAATTAATTTTAATTTTTAAACCTTTTTATAATTTTAATCTTTTTAATTTTAAAAGCTTTACCTAATTAAAAAAATAAAAATGTTTTTTTTAATAATTAATTAATTATATTTTAACTAAATTTTAAATTTAAAAATGTTGTTTAAAAAGAGTAAAAATAGGGGAACCAAAAAATAAATATAAAAAAAATATTTATTTATTTATTTTTAATTAATAAAAATAAATAAATAAAAAGAATTATTTATTTATTTATTTATTTTGACCAACAGGTGGACAAGAATTATTTTAATTAGCTAAGGGATTTGTTATTGGATACTTTAATTTTGTGTTATTTTTAATTGGACATGGAAAACAAAAAATAGAAAAAATTGATTAAATTAATAAAAAGGGAAATATTTGTTTTTATTAATTTTTATTTAAATTATTCTTCTTTAAATAATGTTAATTTTTAATTTAATTTAATTAATTTATTTAAATAATTTAATTATTTTAATTAATTAATAAAATTATTTTAATTAAATTTAGTTAATTAATTAAATTTTATTAAATCCCCCAACAGATTCTAAACCTTCTAATAAGTTTATTAATAATTAAATAAACCAGCCAGTACCTGCATTTATAATTAAATAATTAAATAACCAAAGGAAGCCTTTAATTAATTAAAAATAATTAATTTAATTTAAGCAAATTATTACTGTCTTTTTTAACATTTTCTTTATTAAAAAAAAAAACTTTTATTATCTAAAAATAAATCACCCAATTACCAAACAGTTTAATAAATGTAAAGTAATATATGTCTATTAAACTTACAATTAGTTTATTTATGTCCATCATTTTCTTAGCATTTTTCCTAGTTGAGGTAAAATAAAACTTAAAACTTATTAAACCTTTTTAGAAGAGAAACAATTGTTTATTTATTTATTTAATGAAATTTATTATTTTCTATTGTCCTTATTTTTTATTTATTTATTTATTGTTCATCATAATATATATTCAAGTACTTAGATATATTACCCATCATTAATTTTATTTATTTTTAAAAAATAAAGTTATTGATGAATGATTGACAGGTCATCATCTCTTCTTTAATTTTTATATTCTAGACCCCTGGCCAAGAAATATTTTCTTACAGTTGCTAAAAGGATGGGGCAACTTAAGGGTAAAGTAGGGAGGGACAGTTCAGTGCAAGTGTAATTTTTAATTTAATTAAATTAATTTAATTTAAATGGTCAATTATTTTAAATAAATAATTACTTATTTCTATTCAAAATCAATCAAATATTTTTAATTTAAAAATAATAAAAATTGTTTTAATTTAAATAATAAAAAATAAGTTTAATATTTAAATAAATATAAAGATTAAATTTAAAATAAATTTACACATTTTAAGGAAGAAATTTTTTAAATAATTTTAAAGGAATTTAAAAATTAAAAATAATTAATTTATATAAATTTTAAGGGATACTTAACTTAAATAAAAAATATGAGGAAAAAAGGATTAATAATTGGAGGACAGTTGGGTGCCAAAAAAGGCAAACATTTCTTTACTTTAAAAGACACTTATCTGTTCTCCTTTTAATATTCTTTGTTTACAAACACTGGTTTGACCTTTTTAAAATTTAATTTTAATTATTTATTTATTTTTACCTTTTTCTCCAATTCTTTAAATTTAGCTTCTCCAATTTCTAAAATTAATTAATTAATTTAAAATTAAATTTAATTAAAAAAATTAATTATTTAATTTAATTATTCTACATACTTTCACGCCAAAATTTGCGATATCCAGAAGAGAGAAAGGCTATATCATTTTTACGTAATTTGTAAATAAACGAAGTTATATGATGATGATGATGAGCTAAATAAATAGAAATTAAAATTAAAATACAGAATGCCAAAAATTAAATAAAGGTTTAAAAAGGAATAATTTATTTATTTTCTTTTTTAACAAAAAATACTTTATTTTAATTAGTTTTAATTTAAAAAATTATTATTTAATTAATTATTTTAATTTTTAATTAATTTTCTTTAAAACTTATTACTGTCTTCGTTGATTGAAGCAAATGGAGAATACGCTCCACCAACCATTTTAGCAATAAATTCTAACAAACAAGTCTAAATAAATAAATTAATTAAATAAATAAAATATTATTAAAGTATTAATTTTTCAATAAAAAGATTTTTAAAGCCGTTTCGGTGCATAAACTTTGGCCACTTTGGTGCGAGTGTTTAATAACCCTATTTTTTGGCAAATAAAGGTCCAAATTAATTAATTAATATTTTTTAAATTAAATTTACTTGTGTCCCCTTATCCTTTTCTTTAAGCAATCTTTCTTGTGCAACAGCGACAGCAGTCCATAAAAGGTTGTGAACATCTTTCCTCTCAACCAATTGAGAAAATAAATATTTATTTTCTTTACTTGTTTTTCCTCCTTTACTTTTGTCATTATTTTTTGTTTCTTTTGATTTAATTAATTTATGCATTACAATACCCATAAAACCTTTGAAAAATAAAATTAATAAATTTAAGGAAATTTAAAAATTTTTCTCATCAGAATATTTAATAAATTAACTGAATTTATTTTTGTTGAAAATAATTGTTTAAATATTTAATTAGTGATTTTTATTGATACAAAATTTAATTATTCCCTACCATCTAATTGAAACAATTAAATTAATTATTTAGAAATTATTCAGACTCTAATGTCCTCAAATATTTTAATTAAATAATTGTCTATTTAAATTTTCTAAAATTAAAAAAAAAGCTTTACCAGGATGTTCTCCAAATGTTGGAATAATAATTTCCTCTTCTTCTTCTTCTGAGTCATTTATTTCTTTATTTTTATTTTTTTTAATTTTTTTATTCTTTTTATGTTTTTTCTCATTTTTTTCATTTTCCTCTATTTCGTTTTCTATTTCTTTTCTAGTCTTTTTAACTTCTTTTTTGACTTTCTCCATCTCTTTGGTCAAATTCTTAAATTAAAAAAAGTATTTTTTAAGTTTTATAACTTCTCAAAAAGTTAAAAAAGGATAACAAAATAAAAACCACAGAGGGTAATCGAACCAATGACCCACTCCTACATCCATAGTCAAACACACAACCACTAAACCAACAAAGAACACTTATGTTAAAACTTAATAAACTTACTTTAATCACAACAGCTTCAATTGCAGCCATTTCCTCTTTAATTTCTTTCTTCTTTTCTTCTTTCTTCTTCTGTTTTTTAATTTCTTTAGAAATTAATTCTTTTGTTTTTAATTCAATTTCTTTTTTCTTCTTTCCTTCATTTATAAGTTTATTTATTTTTACTTTATTTTTGGCTTCTTTTGATATTATTTGTTTTGAATTTTTTGAATTTTTTTCTTTTATTTTTTTATCACTTTTAATATTCCAACTTTTATCATAATTAACAATATTTTTATTTTTTTCAATATTTTTAATTATTTTTCCAGGGGTTGTTTGACCATTATCAATGCTTTTGTATAAGTTTAAAATGTGGTCAAGAGCTTCATTATTTTTCTAAATAATTTTATTTTTATTTAATTATTTTAATTAAATTTTTGAAGGTAAAAAAGTCTTTGAGTTTCAGAAAAAAATTCTTTTTTATTTTCTAGCTGTCTAATAAATAATTAAAAAATAAAGAAAAATAGTTTAATTAAATTAAAATAATTATTTATTAAAATAATACTCCTCCAATTTTTAAATAATTAAAAAAAACACCTACCACTCTTGCATAGACTCCATATATTAGAACAAATAAAAATAAAAGTTTTAATATAAAATTTCTTTTGCTACTCAATTTGAGTAGCATTTTTGTAAAATAATTTTAAAATTATTTTCCAGAAGTTGAAAATTATTTTAAGCCTTTTTCTCTATTTAAAAGAACTCTTTCTTCTACAAGAAAGGTTCTTTGAAAGAAGAGAGGTTTAAAATAAAAGACAAGGAATTTTCCTCTCTTCTTTTAAATCTTGAATTAAAACAAAAAACTTTTCAGAGCAAGTTTTAACTATTTTTCCCTTTAATTTTCCTTGTTAAGCATTTAAAATGAATTGCCAAATTATTCGACTCCTTTTGGCATTTCTTTTTTTCTTTCTCTCTCTCCTTTTAATTATTTCTTAAATTTTGCCAATAATCAATTTTTGATTTTTAATAAAATTAAAGAGAGGAGAGAGAGAGGAATAAAGCACTTTTAATGCCCTTTTATAGACCTTATGACTTTGGCAGTTGCGCATTCACTTTCTCTACTCTCTCCCTTCCTTTATTATTGACTAATTAATTTTAATTCGTTTGTTGAGAAGGAAGGCATTTTGAGGGATTCAATCAAATAAAATCCTTTATTCAATACATTACTTGTTTACCTTTTATTTCAGAAGGACATACCGAGGAATAACTTGGAAGAGTGTGGTTAAGTTGGATAATTTAAGGAATAAGTTGAAATAGTAGATGTTTTGGAAGGTTTATATTAGTGAAGGGACAGTACAAAAAATTAAAAACAAAAACACACAAAAGAACAATAAAAAACAAAAACATTTGTTTATATGTGTGTTTTTGTTTTTATTATATATTTTCCCTTCACTAATACATTTTCCTCCAATCATTACTAAAAATATAAAACCCCACAAATTGTGATATAATTAAAATATCGAATAGGTTAAAAATTCTGTTTCTTAAAAGAGATAAAAATATAAATAAATTTTATTTTTCGTTCAGAGATCTTCTTTTAATTTTATTTTTGTTATGTTACGTGGACAACTTCCTTTTATTTGTTGTATTATTCTAAGCTTTACATACTATCAATATGCTAATTCTAGCCTAAAAATGGAAAAGGATGGAATGATTGTTAGAGTTCAACTGCTAGATCCAGTAATTGAAAATATTATTGAACAATTTAATGGTTTTTTTTTTAATTTTCTTTAATTTTTACTGACTAAATTACTTAAAATTCCAACAAATATTCCTTTCACAGCCACCTCTATTCTCCTTTAATTTTTTTAAAAGTTCCCTTTCTTCCTCTTGATAAAGGTGGTCAAAATATTGGTTTTTATAAATTTAATTTTTAATATTATTTTAATTAAGTTATATCTTAAAAGATACTTTAAACGTTGTAAATGTCCAATTATTAATTTTTTTTAAAGATTTTAATAATTCAATTCATTTTTGGGCATCGCTTCAACTCATGGGTATTGATGCTAACAGCACTTGTCAGGTAAAAAAGAAAGTTTTTTTTAATATTTTAATTTTTAGGCTACATTGCAAGATGTTTTTGCTGAGGCCTATTTTTTGAATACTTTAGAAGGAAACCGTTTCTTTAAATTTTAAAAAGTTTAACAAAATTCAAATATTTTTTTTGTTTATCTTTGTAATTTCTAACCATTATTCCTTCACAAACTATGACCAAAATGTTTTTTATATAAACTATTTTAAAACAAATTTTTGTTTTTATACTCAAACAAATTTGAAAAAAAAAATTTGCATATAATATGTACAACTACATAAACAGTGTTACTATTCAAGCTTTCGAGAGTTACCAATCAAATTAATTAAAAGAATAATTAAAAAAACGTTTATTGAATTTTATCTATAAAAAATATACTTGTAAAAAATACCCAATAAAAAGTAAATATAAAAATCAAAGATCAACACAATGAGTATTGTTTTATAAAAATAAAATTAGATAAAAATGGCTGATCCAAAAGGAAACAGATAAAAAAGTTGCCATTTATGAGAATGTTATAATATATAAATTATTGTTATATAATAAGGAATCAATCTAAATTATTCTGGAAATAAATGTGATATTAATCAATGGAAAAGCTAAATTCGAATTATTACAGATAACATTATTAAATCAATTTACTAAATCATAATAAATAATAGTTATTTATGATTAGGTGTTTTTTAATTAAAATGTTCACCAAAATAGAAAATATGTAAATGGATTATCGACATTTGTTACATCAATGAAAAAACTATAAGTAAACAAAAAGAAGAAAGTTGAGTAGAGAGCACAGAAAAAGGAATTAGACAAGTAGAATCAATGTCATCAAAACGTAACCGACATTTCGGTAATATACCAAAATAGACATTTCGGTCAATGACATTCAGGTAAACGCATTTCGATAATTCAGACATTTCGGTACTCTATAGCAGAATAAAATTTGGTAACGATATTTCTTTTCATCAACAATTTTATTCTCTACTCACCTCAATGAGTCATCTTGTCATCTTTTCCGTATTCAGATATTTTTGTTATCAGTGGTTAAAATAATTTCAAACACATTAAAATAGCCTTTTTCACTTTTCTATTATTAAAAAAATTTTAAATGTAAACAAAATGAAAAAGATAAACAATTCAATTTTATAATGGTTGTGTTGAAATATTTTTCTATTTAAATAAGTAATAGAGGTGAGTAATATTTCACTCTCAAACAGTCAGATCATTGAATGCATTAAAGTTGGATAAATCCGTTTTTAGGTTATTATTATTCACTCAATAGAATATTAAAAATAAAAATAATTCGTTCTCTCCTTTGTTGATGTTTGATCTTTTTTTTAAATATTTAATAGTGAGATATAATATTCTTGAAAGACAGTCCAACACTCGATTTACCATAATTTAGCTGTTTTTATTAAAAATTACTAATCTTTAAATTTTGTTTATTCTTTTAAATATCCGTTTGAGACCTTACAATTTTTTTACTCACATTTATTATTTTTTGTCTCAAAAATTATTTAATTAATTGCCTTTTGTTTTCTCTAGAAATAAGCTTCTTTAAATTAATAAAAATGTCATTCAAATTAATTTTTATTTTCTCATTTATTCTGCTTCTTTTCTCCTTTTCTGAAGCATTTAGACAACAGTCTGTTGGGATAAAGGGGAGATTATTGTGTGGAGATAAGCCAGATGCTGGTACTAAAGTAAAACTTTGGAATAAAAAAATTGGTAAAAATTAAAAATTCTCTAATTAATTTTAAATAATTAAAATAGGAAAAGATGATCAGCTTGCAGATGCAAGAACAGATGCTAATGGTAATTATGTACTACAGGGAGGGAAAGGGGGTTTATTTGCCTTGGATGTTCACTTTAAAAGTTGGTTTTTTTGCTTTTTAAAAATATCAAAAATGGATATTTCAAAATGTCTAAAAAAGGATAAAATTCGAAATGTCCAAAAAGGAGAAATTAAATACTAACCAGTAAAAATACCCTTCTTTAGTCTATACCAATTGCAACCGAGGAATCCTTCCCTGCCAAAGAAAGATAGATTTGGTCATTCCATCAGATTATGTGACTAGAACAAGTGATGTGCAACGATGGTTTGATGGAGGTGTCTTAAATATGGAATTTAAATTTCCAGATGAATCAACCTCTTGCATTAATTAAACTTGATGAAAAATAAACTTAAGAAAAAAGTTTAAATATATTCTACTTAAAATCTTTTATTTAATTCTAATACTTAAATTATATCTACCTTACTTACAATTAAATTTAATTATTTGCATTAAATTGCATTAATTTAATAAAATTTATTTATGCTACTATTTACATTTATTCTATTTATACATTTGAAATTTTAATGTAGTATAAAAAATCCTTCAATATAAAATAGAATAGTCTAATAAATTAAAATGTTTATTTAGATTTTAAAGTACCTTTTTTAATAAATAAATAAATTGATATAGTATGTGTATTATTATAAAAGAAATATTAATATCTTTTATGAAAAAGAGAAACGAAAATTTTTAAATAGAATATAATAGAAATAATCTTTTAACCTTTTTAGACCCAAGGCTTTCCTTTAAAAAATATTTGAAAAAAAATTTGTTTTATGTATTAACATTTCAGTAAACTTTTATCAAAAATAATTTAACACAATGGAATAGCCGATTTTTCAAGCTCTTCGTTGAGATAACGAATATTATCGGAATGTGCCTAAAATTAGTTAAATTATATTTTAATGATTAGAACAAACAGCAAGAGTAGATCCATCCCACGCAAAATTTAAAAGTGCTGACGGCACAAGTTCTAACTCCAAAAATGTGCAGGCCTCTCTATCAGAGTCATTTCCACTATTAAAATAAATATTTAAAATAATTAGATAGTAAACAAACCTATTATTATAATGTGAAGAAGCTGGGAAAGTGAAGGTGAACGAGCCATGTTCGAAGGCTAAATTTTTGAAAACAAATTCTCTGAGAGCTTGGAATTTCTCATGAACATTAAAAACACCCTAAAAATAAAAAATGTTGAATAAAGCTATGGGAAAATAAGCCACTTCTTATTACTCAAATTTTACAATAATATTATCCCTCACGTAGGATATCAGAAATTTAATAAAATTAATTTATTCTGAATATTCCCTAAATTTTAATTCCTGTAATTTAAAAAAACCTGTAACAAATAATTATTTGGGAAGCGAACACGAATAAGTGTGTATTTATAAATAGTCGAAGAAGCTGCTTTAGCCGTATCCATTTCACGCATCTTTTGAGTTCTCAATGTTGTCATTCGTTCTATTGCCTCTGTACGTTTCTGCTGTTCATAAAGAATTTCATCAGCTGTTCGGGAAAAGAAATCCGGAGGAATATCCATTTCAGGTAAAGGTCTATTTGGATCAATAATAAAAACCTTAAATAATAAAAAATAAAGAGTTGATTAAATAATTAACAATCTATGAATTAATTTATCATATTTAAGGAAGCGGATAATTTCATTAGAATTTTAAAGACCAAATCTTCGGTCCCGAAAGAAAGGCCCAGAGGCGTTGTTTTTAATAAAATCAAACCTTACGATCCCGAAACAGTTTAATAGCAATAGGTCTTGCTTCCAAAAGAACATTTAATGCCTGTTCAACTGCCTCAACTGCTATATTATCCAGAACTAGAAATACTTCAGAAGTTGACTCTTCTTTATGAAATCCAGTCGCTTTCAAAAATTCTAATGCTCCAGTACAAGTTGCTACTTTCTCCTAAGAAAATAATTTTAAATCAGATTCCTTAAATAAAAAAATTAACCTGAAAGACTTTGTTGGAAAGTTTAATTCTTTTAAATTTTTGTTCATTAGGATTTCCAATTATATTTTGTAAATAACGTTGGATAGTTTCAATTGCTGGTACTTTGGTGTGCTCTTTATTTAGAGTATGTATAATACAAGCAGTTGTATATAATGGATCTGCTTCACCGTCTTCAAGCTGTTCAAAAAGGCAAACACCTATTGCGCCCAACATCTTTATTTAAGGTATATTTAATAAATATTTTGAAAAGACCTCAGATTTAGGCAAAGCTTCATCATCTCCAAAAAGTTCACAAGTGTATAGAACACTTGACTGTTCACAGTCAGGGTGTGATTTGGGAGAGGAATCCTCACCTTCAACCTTAATTTCTTGAACTTTCTGATCAAGTTTGCGTTGTTCTTCATCTAATTCTTTTTTTGCCTATTAAAATTGTAAAAGTCAAAAAACTTCTAAAAAAACCTGCATTCTAATCATTTTTTGCATTGGTGTCAACTCTGATTGCTGGGATGCTTTAGCCATTCGTCTCTCTGCTGCTTGTGCTATTGCTGCAGGATCAGGACGAGGAGCCTAAGAAACTCTAAAAAAATATTTTTAATTGCCAAACCTGTTGTGGAGAAGGTTTTGAACTATTTGAATGACTTTGTTCAGCTAAAACATGTCCAGGTCCTGCCAATTTAAAATTTTTATCAGATTTCTTCTTTTTGATAAATGCTTTAATTTTATCCATTTAAAGCTTTTAAATATTCTCTAAGTGATTAAAAGAAGGGTCAGAAGTCCTGAAGGAAAAAAGTATTAGTAATTTAAAATTCAGGGAGATGTCCCTGACAAATAAGAAAAAATATTAAAATAATGTCAAATTAACATGACGAAATCTTCATATTTACTTTAACAACTTTTATTTCCTTTAGTATTTAAATACATCGAAATTAAAATAATACGCAGGTAATTGTAAGTTAAACGAGTGGATAGATGGTCACTTAAAGCAACAAACTAACTAGACCTTTCTTTAAACAAATAAGAAAAAATATATAAATTTGTAAAATGAATGTTCAAATAACTTACAAATACCTTAATATTCTTCTTCTCAAATAATATTATTCCTTAAATTTATTTATTTAACCTTTCCCTTCACTTTAACATTTATTTCTTCATCACTTTCGTCTTCTTCCTCCTCCTCCGAACCCTCTTCACTACTTTCACTTAGAGAGAAATTTCTATCCTGTGCAGCAACTTCGTCTTCGCTGTAATGCTCACCAGAATCGACTTTAAAAATAATTATTTTCTTTAAAATTAAAAATAATTCTATTTAATTACTGAATTCAACTCCTCCAGCATCTTCTTCTTCACCCTCATTCAGTTTAGTGCTTTCAGGCAAATGACCAGCATTTTTGAGAATACGAGCTTCATCCGGCGTATACTTCAGAATCACGTCAGCCTTTAATTTAGTGTTCATCTAATCCTAGAGATCAGGGTTTCGGCCCAATAAAGACCATATTAATAAATTGCATTTTAAACCCACAACGTTTAATTTCTCTAGCAACCTTAAAATTAATAAAAAAAAAAACCTTTTCGTCCTGATAATCTCTAAGTCCAACAAGAATAATATCACCAGGAGTTATCCAAACTTTCTTTCTCAGTTTCCCACGAATATGACAAAGCCGACATTTCCCGTCAAAGCAAAAAGCAGTAAGACGACCATTCCCTAACATTTTCATAACTTGAGCATAGGCTATAGAATAATAAAATATTTTAATAAAATTTAGACCTTGATTGTCACTATCCTTCTCAATCAATTCTCTCTTTAAAGTGTCATTTTCGTTTTTTCCTCTTCTTCGCTTTTTTCCTCCCTTACCTTTATTTTTTGGCATCGTTAACCAATTATTTTAATTATCCTTAAAAGCTGTTATAGAATTAAAAGAATCTAATTAAAAATGTTAAATAAATTAAATTCAATAGAATTATTGATTAGAGAATTTCTCAGACCAAAACGTCAATTGACAAATAGCCAAGTCAAAAATTAAGAAATAGCTAGATTGTTTTACATATGTATTTAAAAGAGGAGTCATAAAAAAATTTTTTTTGGCAATTTTAATTCGTGTGTACAATAATCTTCTCGGATACATTTTGCGAATAATAACGAAAATTTATAAACAAAGCCAAATTTCTTTAAGGATGCAAAATGTGTACAAAATTGTGATAATATTTAAATATAAAAATTAAAAATCTAGTGAAAAGGTAGTAGTAATTGCATGGCAATCAAAATATTATTTTTTGTTATTAAAATATTCAAATTCTTGGGATAATCATTTTTTCTTTCATTTTATGCTCATCCTTATTTTTTCTTTTTATTCCCCTTCTCTTTTTTCTCCCCACTTTCTTCATCATAATCATCCGAACTTTCACTACTCACTGAAAGTTTTCTCATTTGTGGCATAATATCATCAACAATATTGTTATTATCATTATTAACTTAAAGTAAATTTAATTAATTTGATTTCAAATTGCTTACCGTAAACAATTTCGATATCATCTTCTCCATTCAATTTTACAGCTTCAGGTAAATGACCAGAATTTCTGAGAATATTTACTTCATTTGCTGTATATCTTAAAATGACATCCGCCTAAATTTAAAATAACTTTTTTTGTTGAAAATGCTGTACTAATTAAATCTGAACTTTATTCCCCAGTTTTTCTGTCATGACTCCCTTTTACTAAATAGAATTTACTCCTTTTTTATTCATGTTAAAGTAACTGAATTAGGGAGAGAAAGTAATTGAAAGGCCTATATTTGCTAATCTTTCATTAATCAGAATTTAAAAGATTCAAAGAGGTCTACTCAATTCTCAATCCTCAAGGTGTTTTTATTTTCTCCCTAAAAGAAGGCAAACCTTATCATCCTGATAACTTCGAAGCCCAATCAAAAGAATATCGCCAATATTTATCATCACGAGCCTTCGTAATTTACCTCGAATACGGCACAAGCGTTGTTTTCCATCAAAACAAAAAACCGAAAGTCGACTATTTCCAAGTAATTTAAGCACCTGTCCATACACTGAAAATTAGGGTTATTTATTGGATAAACTACTTGTCAGATTATATTTTAAAATTAAATGAAAAAACTGTCTAAAACCTTGATTATCACTGTCCTTTTCGATCAATTGTTGTTCTCTATATTTCCGGTTTTTGTCGATATTTTTACAATTTCGCTGTGTTGCGAGTTTCTTTAAATATTTTGGCATTTTTCTGAATATTTTTATCTAAAAGAAACAATTAATAAGACGAAACTTTCTCATTTTCGGATGAAACTAATCCTTGGAAATTTAATTTTTTAAATATGAATATTTTTGACATTTCACCAATCAAATATTTTCGCCAAATACAGTAAAAATAATAGGACGTTTGGGTGTAATTCAGCTCAATGTTTAGATTTGTGCTTTTGTCTTCTGTATTCTTACATACAAGTTTCTGTATTTTTCTACCTAAGAAGCACCCCTTGCTTTTACATTTCAAATATTAAAAAATTTTAGAATAATAATAAATTAAATTATTTTTATTCCTAGAATTATGTACATCATTTCATTAAAAAAAACAGAAAATCAAAAATTTATTTATAAAATTAGCTCATCAAACTTGGCGAAAGTATAACAAAATAATGATAAGTATGGCTCCATAAAACTGGTGAAAATGCGTATGGAGAAAGTAAAAGTCCTGAAAACATCTTTGGTGACAATACTGTTGGATTTAGTGCAAATGGACTTAAAATCAAAGGTGAAAGTGCTGATGGACTTAAAACTGCTGGTCCGATAATGAAAGGTGAAAGGATTAACGGCGTTAGGATGTACGGACTTAAAATCTGAAAAACAAAATTTTACATTAAAATTTAGCTTCGAATAGGTCACTTCGAAGTTTGCGCCGAAGTGGTTATTTTAAAATTAAAAACAAAATTACAGTTGAATGAAACATTCCAGGAGATAGAATAAATGGATTCAATAATATTGGAGAAAGTATAATTGGAGAAAACCCTAAAGGGTTTAATATTAAAGGACCCATAGCGCGAGGAGACAAAATCTTTTTTTAAAAACAAATTTAAAGAATTAATTTTATTTAAATAAACTGTAGGTGAAAAAAGTTTTGGAGAAAGAAGTAAAACACCAAAAATTGATGGAGAAAGAACTGTTGGAGCAAAAAGAAAAGGTGAAAGAATAAATGGCTGACTTGAACGGCTAAAAGTAAAAAAAAATAATTTTAATTTTAAAGAAGACAAAATTTACGTTGGATTTAGTAGTCCCCATCTAAATGCACTGGGAGAGAGCTAAATAAAAAAAGTTTAATTTAAATATTTCAAAATATCAAATTCCATAAAATATTTCAAAATGTCACAACTCAAAATAACTACCACAATATCATGTTGTCGAATATTAAATGAATCCATTTTTGCTATTGTCTTTATATCCTTCTCAATAAGCTAAAATTTAGATAATAATTTAAAAAACATTAATTTATTTTGCTTGATTTATTGTAGAAGAATCAAGTATCGATAACAATCGTTTAAGTGATATAGAATCATTAAATGGAGATGTTGGGCCATATAAGAATTGAAGCTGATCTTTATTAAGTATAGAATACCCAATTTGGTCTAGATCTTGCTGCTAAAAGAAAAGAGAATTAATTATTTATTCTAATAAAAAGGACAGTCTTTCTAATTGTAAGGACAATGTAAAATGGGAGGAAATTGAACAATAATTGTTTTGAACAAGGAAAATAAATAAACACCGGGGGAATTTATTTTCTATTTATAAATAAAAACTCCACTTCTTTTTTTTTACCTGTTTGTAGTTAAATCTTTTATTTAATTCCTCCCAAGTTGAAATTTTCCTTTCTTCATAATCACCAAACAAATCATTTATCTTTCATTTTAAAAGAGGTGAATATTAATTTTAATTAAAAATTATATGTAAATACATTTTTTCTGGTTAAGTGTAATCCTTTAAATTGATGTTCATAGCGTTTTTCAACTTCCTGATTATTAATATGATTATTATGTTCTTTTCTTTGTGAAGATGAAAAGATTTCCTTAAATTCTATTTAAGTCACTTTAAAGGAAAATAAATATTTACACATATTAAAAGTTAAAAATTTAAAATATTAGAATCTCTAAAAATTCAAAATGTCCGTAAATCTAAAAAAATACAACCTTAATTTCGTTGATTTGTTTATTCATTCCTGAAGATTCCATTATTAAGTTTAGCCATTCATTTTGGTCACGACCACTACTATAGTCTGATTTTAAAAGATTAGGTAAACTTAATTCTTTTTCTAATCCTTTTCCATCATTATGTAAACTAAACAATGATGGAGACAATAAATTGGATAACTTAAATAAATTTAATTAATTTAAGGGAATCTTCCCTCCGCCAAGCCAGTTCGCTACAATTTTCCTGTGTTTCCTTAGTCTAAAAACAAACATTTAATTTTAATTCTGACATTATTTCGAATTATTTTAAACAATTTGACTTTTAATATGATCATTCAGATTAATTATACCGGTACCGAACTGACCTATTAATAGGAAAACTTAAAATTTCAAAGAAAATTGCCTTGTTTGTATTTTTGTTTTCTGTCAGACTTAAAAACCTTGGAGAAAGTAAATTAATATTTCTGTCATTATTGTTTTGCCTTCCAGTATTACTTTCTGTTAATTTAAGACCCATTTTAATTGCATAATTAATTAATTTCTGTATTTTTTGAATATTTCTCATATTTTTAAACTTGAAATTATTTTTCTAATTTAAACAAAATTTTACCAAAAATATTTGGAGGTTTAAACATTAATTTATTTATTTCCATTAATTCTTTCAATTGTTTTGCTTCTTCAATTGTTTTTCTCCACCTAAAATACGATAAAATTCTATTTCGGCGCTTACAGATTTTTTTGGCGCAGCCGATTAATTTGCCTGGTTTTTCCGTTTTTTAAATGAAAACAAGTTTTCTTTAAAAATTATTACCCTTCCTCTCCTTAATAAAAAATTACGATTTAGTCTCAGTTCTATTGCTTCGTTTTAAAATATTAGCCATTAATAGACGAGCTAATCCTCCTATAGGGCTAAGACCTTGTATTCTTCTAGCTCCACTGAGTGTGTAATTCGGCCGTTTCTTTACTTAAAATAAACAAAAAATTAAAGGACTGTTCTTTTATTTTTCTTTTTTTCCTAGGATTGTTGGGCTTTTTACTTTTAATTTTCTCTTACCCTTTACTTCCTTTGCCTGAAGAACCAAAGTTTTTGCCACTAATTTTTCTTTCCCAATCGATTTTTTAGATTCTTTATAATACAAAAATCTCTTTGTTGGAATCTTCTTATTGTCTAATATTTTATTAACACATTTACTCATAACCGGTAAAGATTCAATATTTAAAAAACATTTTGAAAAATTCTCTGTTTGTTCTTTAGGCAACTCTTTTGAATTAATTCTGAAAAAAATACATATTTAATTAATTTCTTATTTTTTAAAAGATACTTGGCCCATAAATAAGCATTTAAAATTGAAGCAAATGCTTTGTTTATCCAATCTTCATACATCTTTAAAAATTAAAATTAAGGGTCATTTCGGTGCAGATATTACAACACCTATGCTAGTAAATATGTATCTTTTAATTGCTCAAACTTTTGTTTAAATAAAGCTATAAATTTTATTTTGGGTTTAAAAAATAGATCAGAGTTTTTACTATAAAATAGCCAGGAAATTAACTTTAGACTTTATTTTCAAAAAAAGATATGATTTTTTAAATTAGCCAAGTTTAATATTTTAATTAATATTAATGGTTCTCTTTGGCTTTAAATTCAATTAAAAATCTTTAAATTTATTTTATTTTTAATTTTTATTTAAATTTCACCCTTAACCTCCGTAATTTAATATAAAAATTTTAATAAAATTATTAAAATAAAATTTTAAACCCTATATCCCTCTGCATTACTAATTTTCAGTGTTGTCACATTTGGAATATTTTTTGATTCATTATCAACAGCTACAGATAAATATACATTAAAAAATAAAAATAATAAAAAAATAATAATTATTTTTTTAATTAACATTTGGATAGAAAAATAATTCATCTTCTTATTGTTAGTAAGAAAAATCATCTGTGAGAAGGGTCATTTCGGCGTGGATATTTTTGGCGTTTTTCTGTTTTTTAAGTCGGCAACATCAATTAAATTTTTAAAATTAAAAGATAATTAATTAATTATTTGAAAAAGAAATTTCGGGGCAAAAACTGCGAAAAAAAAATTTGGAGTGGCAACACTAAAAATAAATTGTCAACCATAAATTAAAAGAAAAAGGAAAAATTTATTTCTTTACAATAAAAAATAATATAATTAATAAAATAAAAAATACGTTTCTTCTCTTGTTTTTTTTTTAATAAAAAAAGTTTAGAAAAAAAAACCTTTTTCTGACCTAAGGAGATAAAAATTAATATTTTCGGGTTATCGGTGACGTTAAAAAAGGAAAAATAAAATAAAAAAGGTGCGGCATTATTCTTGTACTTTTCTATTTTTTTAACTTTATTGGGTGATAAAAATAAGGTCAAAATAAATTTATTCTTTTTTTTAGTTTTCTGTTAAAAGCAACAAAGTAGAAAACAATTAATTACACATCAATATTTAAAAATTTGTACCATTTTTAATTTTCTACCTAAAAATCTAAGATTTTGCCCAAATATTGAGCCTAGTTTATTTAACATTTCTACAAATTAAAAAAATTTTAGATCAAAAATTTCAAAGGTTATGGGCAAATTTGATCATGTTGAATGTTGATCTTCTGGAATATCCTAATCGTACTTTTTCGACAATAACTTTCGAAATTTCATACCTAAAATGCTTAAATTTATTTTCTAATTAGGAAACCAAATCCCTAATATTTATGCAAAATTTGGTTAATTTAAGTTTTCAGTTTTATTGGTGTGAAAAACTTTAACCTTTTAGGTAAATTAAAAATAAATTATTTAAACCTTTTTTGATTATTTTTAAAAATACAAAAAAATTTAAAAAAATTTAAAAAAATACTCAACAATTTTAATTAATCAATTTTATCCAATAAATCATCCATTTTAATTAATTTACTAATATTTGAATTTTGAGTAGTTAGCGTAGATGAAGGTACTCTTTGTGAAGATTTTAAATTAGCCAAGTTTGTTTGTTTCGTAAAATCTTTTTTTAATTAAATTTATTTAAAGAATTCTTTTATTGTTTTGAAATTTAAAAAAAAAATTTTTTTTTTTTCAATTATAATATAAAAAATAAATTTTTACCATTTGCAATAGTAGATGAGAGAGGAATATTTATTTGTTGTTGTTCATCATCTTCATTGAATAAAAACTTTAAAAAAAAATTTTTTATTTATATTAATATTTAAGGCCTTTTATACTTTATTTTGTTGAAATCCTTCATTAGCTAATCTTTGTTGTTTTTCTTTTCTTTCTGCGCCGAGAGAGGCTGTTGTTGTTCTTAATGGAGAATTTAAATAATAATAATGTGAATAAGGCAGAAATCCATTTTCTTTTGAAAAAATTAAAAATTATAATTAATTAAATTTTTAATAAAGAAATTAAGTCATTTAAAAAGGATCTATTCATTAAATTAATTATAAAATTGCTGAAATTCTTTTTTTTAATTTTTACTTCCCTTTTTAAAAAATGTTGATACATTTTCTACATAATATTTGAAAATAAATTTTTTTAGATCTCAGAATTGTCTAAAAATTCTGAAATTTTTAATTAAACTAGACAACACTGTCAATCCTCCCTAGACAAAATTTTAAGGTTTTAGGTGTTCATTTAGCTAAAATTTTAAAGTCTGCGCCCAAGCAAATTTCGCGCCTAAACGTCCCAAACATTTTAATTTTTTCCAACCTTCCTGTAAAATTTCGTTTGAAGAAATTCCTCCAAAAGGTTCTGGAGGTCCTTCAAAACCTCCATTATTAAATTGTAAATTTCCATGTGGAATAAAATTATTTTTTAAAGTTGTTGGTGTTTTAAAAGTTGAAGAAGATGTTGAAAAATTGTCACAAATACCACAACTTGCCCGACAATAATTTAACATATATTCTGGAACTTTTTGACAAAAACCTAATTTTGCCCAATTTGGACATCCAAAAATATGTGAATCACGACAAAAGAAAGGATAATTATTTGGAGTTGTTGTTGAAGGGTAATTTTGGTTATAATCATTATTGTTTTGTTGGTTATAATATTTATTTAATAGAGCATTGTTGTTAGTAGTGGAATAAGGCTGTGGAGAATATTGTTGTGAAAATGTATCTGTTTATTATAAATGTTGAAAACTGATAAATTGAATCTTGTTATATGATTTTTTAAGCAATAAAAATGGCATTCTGTGCCCAAATGGGAGAAAATGCCATAATTGGCATTTTATCCCATACTTCCTTATTTTTGCTATATTTGATATTATTTATTAATTTTTGATTTTTCTTCTAATTATACCTCGATATGCGTTAGAAGATAATGGAGATTGAAGTAATGGACTGTTTCCATTACCATAATTACTATATTCAGGTAAATGTCCACCTGTTGGACAGGGAACTTCACAAGAAACAGGGCAATTTGCTAATGTATTTGGACTGTAAGAACATTTGCCTAAACCTGCCTGTACTTGACAGTTAGTTAATTGGTCAATGCATTGAAAGGCAGGACTGAAAGAATTTTTTAAAAGTTTTAAACTGACAATGAGAACGGCATTTCTAAAGAGAAATGTTTAACCTACTTAAATCGTCCAGTTTGCCCATATCCTGAAGGATAAGAAGCTATTCCTGGCTGCCAATACGAATTTATTCCGAATGATGGGCCCTAAATATTTATAAAATGGATGACAATAAAATGCCAAAAAGGTCAACTAAAATGGCATTAATTGCCATAATTGACAAAATGTTCTCTTTCTAATTTTATCTACCTCATATCCACTTTGTCCATAATTTCCATAAGGAGTTAAATAAAAATAACTGGACTTTCCATAAGAAGGGAAAGAAGAAACATGTTGCTGTTGTAATTGTTGAGGGATATTTCCCAATGGATAAAAAGGATTATTACCATTAGAATATCCAAACTGTTGGCCAAAAATATATTTAAAAGAAAATGTAAGGAATACAAAAAGATTGAAAAATGATGACATCGAATGTTTGAGAAAACAAAAAAAAAGTTCAAAATACCTAAAACCGAAAAATATATCAAAATGTAAAAAATCATCGTTCAAAAATACCCATTAATGTTAAAATATAAATAAAATTAAAACAAATTATTTTAAACCAAAAATAAATAAATAATTTTATTAAGGCCGAAAGTGCTTAAAAAAATGCTTAAATAAGATTATCGTTTAAATATATTTTTTAATAAATAATTTATTTCCTCTGGTTCCTATGTAAAAAAGTAGTACAGAAAGTGACGTTTTTTGCCTAAACTTTTAACAAAAACTTTTTCCTATTTTAATATCCTTTTAAACAAACTAAACAAAAAATACATGTTTTTAATTTTAAGTCTGTGGCCATTTCGGCGCAATCTGAATATACCGGAAAGTAGCCTAAACAAAGGAAAAGAAAAGATAAGTTACGCCTGGATGATATTCTATGTAACTTCATTTACAAATATTTTTGTAACACAGACGATTTAAAAATAATGAATTAAAAAATAATTTTATAAAAAATAAATACTTAATTGGCAATAAATATATGTTAGAGACCGGACGGGCTGATCAGTATCGGTTTTTCGGTATAAAAAAAATATTGAAAAACCCGAAAAAACTGTTGGAGCCAGCTTAGTATTTATGATGTTCTTAAAAAGTATAAGAAATTATTCTAGAAGTCAAATAGCGTTTGACATTTTGTCTTTCAATTTTTGACCATTTTGTCTTTGACCGCTTATAAAGGTTCTTATAAATTGTATTTAATTTCATTGTGCAGAGAATAGAGTGAAAGAGAAGAAATAGTTAAAAATAATCATGTTATTTTGTAGAAGGTATGTATATTTACTTCTCATATAAAATTTATAGTGTTTTTCTAATTTATAATATTTTTGTTCTACATTCATCGGTTTAATTACACATCAAGAGGTTAGAAAAAAACCTTATTTAAGTGGCTTGACATAAATTTTGGGTTTGCCTTATTTGTATAGGGCTTAAATCTTGAGTATAATTAGAGAAGGAAAGGTTTTTTTAAATTATCAGCATAACCGTTAATTTATTTCATACATTTTTTATCTAGACATACCGGTTTCGTAACCTCAATGACAAGATTTTTGCAAAAAATAGTCATCAACAAATAAAAAATTTATAGGGAAAATTTATTCGCAATTTTAAGTTTGGCATTCTGAAATTTAAAAGAATAGTGTGTAAAACGAGGAGGTTTTGTATAATTTTGTAATCATTTATGTTTTTTCTCATTAAATCTGGGATAGTTTCATCCTTCAAATAAAATTATTTTTATTTTAAACTTTCAGATGTCTGAAGAACAGAAATTATTAAATGAATTAAAAGAATATGTCTATAATGGATCTTTTACTTTAAAAGGGCCTGAAAATGTTGACAAAGTTTATAAAGATGAATGCTTCTATTGTTTCGATACTCCATTTTCGCCAGGTTTACATACTAAAATTGTTTTATTTTTTAAAGTTTCATTATACCTTTAGAAGGACTTTTTATTTCATTATTGGACTTTGTTGGTGTCTGTTCAAAACATCTTGACCTTTATGTTGAAAAGACTTCTTTCCGTGTTTTTTTGAATATCAAAAAGTCCAAGCTGCCTAATGAAGATTCTGAAGAGCCAAAAGATAAGGTTATTCTCTTTTATTCAATTTCAATTAGAAAACTTTTTAAAGGGTACTTTCTTAG
Organism: Meloidogyne exigua; assembly: GCA_018905775.1. Classification (NCBI taxonomy): domain Eukaryota; kingdom Metazoa; phylum Nematoda; class Chromadorea; order Rhabditida; family Meloidogynidae; genus Meloidogyne; species Meloidogyne exigua. The sequence goes on from JAGUQR010000013.1 coordinate 1,347,528, forward strand.
CATACATTTTTAGATCCAACGATTGTGCATTTCACAGACTGAGGATAAAATAGGTGCGGAACACAGTCTTCGTTTTCATCCAAAAATCGATTCTCCCATCAAAATTGAACAAGATCTGGGTGATAAACTTCAAGAAATTTGTGATCTGATTATTGCTCATATTAGTGCTGAATTACAGCAACGTTTACAAAGCGGAATAAGTCATTGGGATGGGGAAGAAAGACAAATTTCTAAAGCAGCTGAACATTTAGTGCAGGTCAATTCTTTTAGTTTAATAAATCAATTAATTTTTAATTAGTTAAGATTACATTTGAAGGAACTCTTCCTTATGAAGGCTATGTTTGTGCCAAACCTGGATGTGGACTTAAAGAGAATTTATGGCTTAACCTTAGTGATGGTGTTATCATGTGTGGACGTTATGCTCCTCTGAGTGGTGTTAATGGGAATGGTCATGCTGTTAGTTTTGAATTATAATTAGATTTTCTTATCTGACTTCCACCTTCAAAATATTATTTTTTCTTTTTAATATTAATTTTAAAAAAACCAATTTTTAATTTTAGAAAACTCATTATGAAGAAACAGGCTATCCTCTAGTTGTAAAGCTTGGTACAATTGCTGATGGAGATGGGGATATTTACAGTTATTCTGAAGATGCCCCAGTTCGCGACCCTTTGCTACGAAAGCATTTGGCACATTTTGGTCTATCTATTGATAAACTTACCAAAACAGAAAAAACAACGCTTGAGTTGGAATTGGATGCCAATCTTAAGTATTTTATAGAAAATTAATTTTAAAAAATTCTTATTGTTAGACATGAATTTTCTGTTATCTCGGAAGAGGGCGCAACTTTAAAAAGTGTTTATGGCCCTGGATTTACTGGGCTAATAAATTTGGGTTCTTCTTGTTATATTAATGCGGTTTGTAATTTTTATTTTCAATTCCTTCTACAGATATAATTTATTTTTGGACTTTTAAAGGTACTTCAAATGCTTTACAATGTTCCAGATTTCTTACAAGTTTATGCTGCTAATTCTGAAGAGAATCTATTGAAAAAGATTTCACCTCTGGATTCTTACGAAAACTTTAATTTTCAATTGGCAAAAATTATAAAAGCATTACAGTCTGGAGAATATTCAAAAGAAGGAGAAAAAGAAAATGGAATACGTCCTCTAGTTTTTCGTCGTTTAGCAGGCCGTGGACATGTTGAATTTTCAACAGCACAACAACAGGATGCAGAGGAATATATTCGCCATATATTCAACAAAATTGACCAAAATGTTAAGGGTATTGGGGAATTAAATCCAGTCAATTCTTTTCGATTTCTTCTTGTTTCTCGTTTTGTGGATGAATTGTCTAGTTGTGTTAAATATTTAAATAGAGAAGAAACTATTCTTTCCTTACCTGTGCCTTTAGAAGAATGCATTGATGTATATAGTCTTTTTAATTTTATTTATTTTATTTTTAGTCTCCAGTGAAAGTTGGGGGTGTTCATCGTAAATTGGTTAAATTGCAAAGTTGTTTGGCCAAGGCTTTTTCAGTGGAACATATTGACGATTACACTTCTCCTGTTTTTAATGAGAAAGGAAGAGCCTTGCAAGAGCTAAAGATGGGCAGCTTTCCAAGCTTTTTAATTCTTCAAATTCGGGTATTTATTTAATTTTTTTATTTTTATCTGAATATTAAAATATCGTCTCTTATTTAATTGCCTTTTCTCAATTTAATTTAAAACCTCTCCTGCGTTTTTAATTTTAATTTTTTCCTTTTTTAGCGTTTCACGTATGACTACAATTATCAAATTAAAAAATTGGATGTGGATGTTGAAATTGATGATTCTATTGATTTAACTGCTTTCTATTCGGAAGGAAAACTTCAAAAAGATGAAATTCCTTTGCCAGAATATGAAGATATTCCTATCGATTGGCCACCTTCTAAGCTAAAAGAAATGCATAACGACATTGGAAAATATAATTTGTGTGCCTTTATTTCTCATATTGGATCTTCTCCACATTCTGGACATTATGTTGCTCATGTTAAACGAGAAGATGGAGTGTGGTATATTTTCAATGATGAAAAGGTTTATTTTTTCTAAAAATAGGAAAGATTATTTAAAATTAATATTGGCTTAAATTTTGGGGAATTTATGAAAATTTTTAATTAAAAAAAAATATTTTTTTAAGGTCGCAATCTCACAAAATCCGCCTAAATCTCTTGGCTATCTCTACATGTACAAGCGAGACTCATAAAAATTAAAATTAATAAAAGTTATTATTTTAAATGACTATTTTTTTAATATGAAGAAAATTATATGTTGGTTTTAAATCTGTATTTTTGAGTTTTATTGTTTTTTTCCTTTGTTGCCGACCAGAAAAAAATGTTTTTTTAATTTGTTAAAAATTTTGGTGATACTCTTGTGTTAAAATCTTTTACATAAGATTATTATTTCTATTTTTTTTTTGAATTTATTATTTTTTAAAAAAGTTTTTAATTAAAAAAAAATTTTTTTTTTAAAGTCAGTCTCACAAAATAAACTTGAAGATCTCTTGGCTATCTTCTCTATTTGTACTAGCGTGAGGTTAGAAATTTTTGTTAAAAAATTAAGGTTTTGGTTAGTTTAATTATTTTTTTTTAAATTATCCTTTTATTGACAGAGTTGGGGGAAATTAAAATTATTTTTAATTAATTTTTATATTTTACTAAAATTTAATATTTTTTGTTAAAAATTAATATTTTTTCTAATAAAAAAAAACTCGTTTTTTGCGTATTGGATTTAATTTTTAATCCGGTTTATTAAAAAAAATAAATTATTTTTAATAATATTAATTTTTGATTTTTTTTATTTAAAAATGTTTGTAAAACTTAATGGAAAATAAACTTAAAAAATTTTATTTGGAAAGCAAAATTATTTTTTTTAAATTTTCTTAAAATTTTATTTTTTAATTTTTACAATAAAATCAATCATTTATTTGACTTTAATTATTTTCTTAATTAAAAATTTAATTTAATTTAAAAAAAATTTATTTAATAATATTTGATGTATTTAATAGTAAATATTCTCATATTATTTTATCAATATTTTCTTCTTTTATTTATTTGTTAAACTGTGTTAATTAAATAAATAGTTTTAATTATAAATATTTATAAAAATATGTATTGGGGAGAAATAATTGATTTAATATTAGAATTAATTTAATTAGTTAATTAAAAATATTAAACCTTTAAAATAACACTTAAATTGGTTAAATTAAAAAAATATATTTTAAGATCATTAAAAAAACTATTTTTATTTTAAAGAATTTTTTAGACTTCAGAAAATTCTTAATTTTATTTTTTATTAATATGTACTTGATTAATTTTATTTTTTTAAACAAAAAATATTAAAATAAAAATCATTTTATTTAAATAAATAAATAAAATATTTTTTTATGTCTCGTCAACGTTTTTAACCAACTCAAATAATTTTATTTTTATTATTACCAAAAATTATATTTAAAAATAAAGTGTGAATAAAAATATTTATTTTATTTTAAACTTTTCTCTCGTGATGTTTATATTAAAAAAATACTTTTTTTTTGTTTTTCTTTTTTATTTTATTCGACAGACTAATAATTAAAGAAAACAATATATTATTTATTAATTTATTATTCTCAAGACTTTTTGACATAAAATTTTTTTGCTTTGAGTTGTAATTAATTAATTAATATTTTTTAAATTATTTATTTTTAAATACCCTTAGAAATTAAATATTAATGGTTGGATTTTTTAATTACCTAATTAAATAAGGAAATATTTTTAAAAAAAGACTGAATTTCGTAACTCTGAAAAGAAAAATTCCTGTCAGATTCGGGCTCTGTTTTTGGTATTTTGACATTTAGATAATTTGTACTAAATAATTTTTTTTAGTTTAATTTAAGTTATAATGTCACAAATACAGAATAATTTCATTATTAATCAATCATCTCAACAACAAATATCAACAGAAGCCTCAACTTCCACTTTAGTATTTTTTAATGTTTAAAAATATTTAAATAATACATTTTTAATTTTAGAACTTTTTAACTTCTTCTTCTACTCAAAGTTGTTTAGTTTGTGGCCAGGAAAATGCTAAAATGCATTATGGGGTTTTTGCTTGTCTTGGATGTAAAGTATTAAATTTAATTAAATTAATTTTTATTAAAATTCTTTTATGGCTTCTTTCGGCGTGCTTTAAAAAAATTAAATGAATATGAATGTTTTCATAATAATAATTGTATTATTGATAAAAGTAAGCTTTTTTAATTAAATTTAAATTAAATAAGATGAACGGACTTCTTGTCGTGCCTGTCGACTTCAAAAATGTTTAGATGTTGGGATGGACCCTGCTGGTATTTTTTAAAAAATTTTTAAATTAACGTTAAAGAGAATTTTAATCTTTCGGCGGTCTGAACTATTTTAAAGTTTTTATTATGAATTGTTTAAATATTTTTTTACTCCTTTAAAAGGATAATCGTTAGGCTTCTTTCAATGGCTTAAGGTCACAAAATATAATATTTTAAAATAAATTAATTTAATAATATTTTCCAGCTGTCCGCCCTGACCGTACAATTACTGCAAACCAACAAATTGAAAATCAACGATTTTCACTTTCACCAATACGTTTACGTTTAAATTCAATAGATGAAAAAACCGTTGGAAATGATAAAGAAGGCAAAAATTTGAGTCAAAGATTGCCTGTCGATTTGCGTACAATGCTGATGACTCTACAAAATATTGAAGCAAAAGTTGTTCTTCTCTCTCTCTCTTAAAAAGTTGTAAAAAATTAATTTTGTTTGCAATTTTTGACCATTTCGAAATTAAAAAAATTTCTTTTTAATTCTCTCAATTATTAAAAAAAAGATTTTCTTTTTAGGTTGTACATGGCGACACTGCGCATGATGCTGCTGATATTTATCCATTACGAATAAATACTATTCGAGAAATTATTGAAGAACCTAATAAACTGCTTGGCAGACGAACTGAGGTAAATTGTTAAAAATTAACAAATTGGTCAACTAATAAAAGGTCAAAAGACAAAAGGGTCAAATATACAAATTTTGTCTCATTTATTTTAAATAAATTCCTTTTTAAAAAAAAGATGCGTTACGAGCCCTATAGAATGGCCAAAAATGAAGAATTCTTTATTATCGTTTACCGTCGTTTAATCGCTGCAGTGGATTGGGTGGAAATGTTATCTGATAGACTTGGAGGTTTATCAATTGAAGACAGGTTCACTTTACCTAATTATATTTAAATATTTATTTTAGAATAGCCTTGGTTAAGTCTTGTTTTGGTCCTTTAACTCTATTCAAGTGTTCAGCACGTACTGCAGTGGTTACTAAAAATGAGGATATGCTTTGCCTTTGTAATTTTGCCTATGTTCCAAGGAATATTAGTAAAGCCTATAATGATGCATAGTTTGTGAACTTTTTTTTTTAAAATAATTTCAACTATTGACTGGGGTCGGGCAGGATAGATTATTCCCTAATGTGGGTTTTTCATAATCTATGGGTTAATTTTGAGACCGGACTAATTGTAAGCCCGAAGAATCCATAAACTTCGAAGACGCTGGCTTTTACCCTTCCCAGATTTAACCTTTCGAAATGTCAAATTTTCTAAATAAAGCTATTTTTAACTACTCGAACTAAATTAAATAAAATTCTTTTTAAAGTCATTTGGATAATGGTCTAGTTGACCGTCTACTTAATGAACTTGTCACTCCATTTAGAAGAATTCATTTGAGTGAAGAGGAAATTGTATGTCTTTTAAATAATTTTATTTTTAAATTTCTTCTTTTTTGTTTATGTCTGTGTTTCTGCTATTATTGTACTTAATCCAAGTTTATTTTTAATTATAAAAATTTTTAATTTAATTTTTAAAGTGGCAAGAGACCTTTCAGAAGGAGCGGCGAACAAAATTTATTCTTTAAGAGATCGTATATTTACTACATTAAATCAAATTATTAAGGTTATTTTTTAATTAAAGAAATGAATTCTCTTTTTTATTAAAAAGGAATATAGACAAAATTGTAATGTAAACACTACATTTTCAAATTTACTTCTTTATTTACCAATAATTACGGTTTATTTTAAATAAAATTATTTTTTACTTATTTTAAGTCTCTTGCAAATGCAATGAGTGAAAATCTTCGTTTTGCTCAAACTTTTTCTTCATTCGGTGGAAGTCCTCTTTTGACTAGTTTATTTGGATGTTTCCCTGTTGGGACTTTATTTACATTGCCTGATGAACCACAAAATAATAATGAAAGGGTAAAAAAGGGAAAAGGAAAAAGACAGAGAAATGCCTGTACTCAAACTGAGTGGACAAAATGTCGTGAGGTTTGTTGTTTAAAATTAAAGAATGACCCAGACTCTAATGGTAAAATCAAACCAAAACTGAAAGTAAATTCAGGTTCAACATGCCCGAAAACGTCCTTGGTGCCCTTTTAACCCAGCGGATGACCAAGTAAACGAATTCTGCCTACTCCAAGCTCCTTGCTCCTACGCCTTAACAGAAATGTTTGATGACTGTGCAGTTGCAGCAGAAATACGTAACGAAAAAGATTTTAACTATGAAGATGAATGTAAAACATATCAAAATTATTTTGAATATTAAAAAGAAGAAAAAGTTTTTAAATTTAACAAAAAATTTTTTATTTAAATTTACCCAAAGAATGATAATAAAAAATAAAATTCCCTGTGAAATGTAGAGTATTATTTAAACCAAAGAATAAAGGTAAAATTAATGAGAATAATTTATAGGCGTAAAAAATTATTTTGGGGTTTTTAATTAAAACAAAAATTTTTTGACAGTTTTATAAAATCCCTAAAAATATGAACGCCTATGAATTTAATTTTTTTTGGACTAGAAAAATTAATATAAATAAATTAAATTTTATAAATAATTAATTGAGGTTTCCTTAACAATTTTTTAAATAAAAAATACTTCACTCATTTTAAAGAGTACATAAAATACCTTTTTATTTTAAGAAAACATTCCTTTAAATTTTTTTCTTTGATATTCAACAACTGCGAGCTTTTGATGATTACAATTTAAAATTTCTTGAGCAGAGGCTTTTTAAGTGAATTAAATTTTAATTAAAATAATTAAAAAAAACCTTTGTTTTCCGGTTCAATTTCTAATACTTTACGAAAGTAATTAATTGCTTCGTCATAATCTTGTCTTTGCTGATATGCCTTAAATTAATTTTTAATTTTATATTAACCATTCTAAAGAGTTTAATTAAACAATTTAATTATTCAAATTTAACCTGAGCTTTTCTATAAAGCGCCTTTACATTATTTGGACTTTTTTCCAAAACTTTATCACAAAATTTAATTGCCTCTAATGTCTCTCCCATTTTTAGGCTTGTCAATGCACTATTTAACTAAAATAAAATTAATTAAATTAATCAAAAAACACTCTTAAAACCAGTCCAGAAAAGAACATTTGTTGAAAGGCTTCAGCCATTTCTTTTCCCCCTTTTTCCTCTGATTTTGTAGATCTTGCATGTTCCATTAAATAAATTATTCCGGAATACTTTGAAAAAATTTTATTAAATTAAAAATAATTAATTTTATAAACCTTATTTAAAGCAGTTGAGTATTTTCCATCCTTTAAAAATTGATTTCCAGCATCCTTAAAACTTTGGGCTCTTTCAAGTTTTTCTTCATCGTTTAACTCCCAATTTCCACGATCCTGAAAAAAGATTTAAAAAAAAAAGTAAATGTATTTTTAATTTTACAAGGAAAAGCCCGCAACTTTTTGTCCGCAAGTTATAAGAAAATTAAGCACCGAAAATGATTGAGCTAAAATTTCTATGAAGGGAAAAAATGTAAATAAAAGAGAAATAGGTAGATGCTTTTACACACATTTTAGAATGGATCAAAAATTTGTGGAAAAAAAATTTTGGGCATTTTTTTGAAAAAAGATGTTAATTATTTCAAAAAATTAACCTTTTCATATCCTTTAAGAAAAATAGTAAAATAAACATCTGCCATTTTATCCAACTGATAATGTGGCGGTGGTTCTAACCCATAAGCAAAATGTCCCTTTAAAGTAACTAAAGCCTTTTCTCCTTTATTCATTCGACGAATTGCACTAAAAAGAATTGAATTAAAGGGAATTCAAAGGTAAAAATAATATTAAATACCGATCAACACCTTCAGGAAGGCCATGTCCCAATCCTTCACCTAAGATAAATTCTAAATGTTTTTTTTGATAAAAGATGCGTTCATTTTCACCTAAAAATTAAAAATAATAATTTAAATAATTTAATTTACCAGTTCCAACTTTGCCACAAATATGAACTGAAAAAGTAAATTATTTCTAAAAATTCTAAAAAAAACCTCTAACTTTTCCATGATCAGGCGGACAATCAAAATCACCTTTACCTTCTTTAAGTATTGATTTTGTAATTAATCCATTATGATCCGGACTAAGATCTTCCCCTTCAAAACTTAGTAGTTCGAGCTGAAAAGCAGTTAAATACAAATTTAAAAAAATCCTAGAAAAACAGGCAAATAAATAAAAAGAAGTTTTAAAGGTGTTAATAAAAAGATTAATTAAACAGAATAACTTAAAATTTAGTCAAGACTTCAATTTTAGGCCTTAGAAAATACAAATTGAAACCAGAAAAATCAGTGTTGCATTTTCAGGAATTTTTGGGGGTGACCCAGACTTTCCATAAGCATAATCAGAACGACATTCCAAACATGCACTCTCTCCTAAATTAATCAAGTATAAAGGAATTAAAAACAGAAAAAAACCTTTACACATGCTAAGAAGGCAGAGATCTAAGCCTTTAATTATCTGTTCGAGAAAATTAAAATTTAAAATAAAATTTAAATAATACATGCCCACGTCCAATAGAACAACAAAAAGGTTGATGTCGAGCCCTACTATCATCAAACTTTTTTCCAGTTTCTTTAATTATTCCAGCATAATGAACAAAAATTGTATCGCCTTTCCTAGGATGTTTGTCCGGATCAACTCCTGATCTAACAATGAGAAGAAATAAAATATTAATTTAATTAAAAAAGAAGTACTTTATTATAGTCTTTAAAACACCACCATCCTTATCCTTCGTCAAGTCAATTGGTGAATCTTGATCTTCCATATTTTACTCCTGAACCATTAAAAACATAAAGACATTTTAATTAAAAAAAGAAACAAAGAAAGTTTGTCAAAAAAATGTTTTGGATATAATAAAATTATTTTCAAAAATAAAATAGTGTTGCCATAGCGACAAAAACTTATTTCTCAATTAATTAATGAAATAATATCAATCAACTCTTTCTCTAATGAAATAAGTCCTAAAAGCCACGTTTGAAAATTCAGTTTTATTTAATGGCAAAGTGTCTTTTATTAAACTTTTTTCAGTGCTCTTTTTTTCCCTCTCGTCGTCTAGTCTCTCTCATATTTCGCTCGATCTTTTGCTTATTTTATATATTTTCTCTAATAATTAATCTTCCTTTTAGAGCCTGAACTTTTTAATTTCTTCTAATCTTCAATTGATTTAAGTGCTTCAACTTTTAATAATTTAAATGGAATAAATATGCATGTTTTCATTCTCGTTAAATTATTTTTGCTTAATCGTTTATTTTTAAACTAATTGCCATTTTAAAGTACGTTCTTGATACTCTAATGACCTATATTCTTACTATCAGAGAAAAATTTTTTACAATAATTATAGATTGGCCCTCTTTTATTGTCATAAATATATGATTTCCTGTTCCTTAAACGAACATTTATTAGTTTTAATTACTCACCATTTTTAACTTTATTTTTTAGGGAAGAAAAGCCTTTCATTCAAAATGTTTTAAAATGAGAGGCCAATCAGCTTCTGTTAGCATTGAGGGGTCTCAACAAGATCAATCAAACAGAAATGCACCCTCAGCTAATTCTTGTACATCTGAAGAATCTGAAGAAAGTTTACCTGATTCATTAGGTTTTTTTAAATTATTTTTTGGGGGTTTAATGAAATTTTTTATGAGACTTTTTTTGTCTTTTAAGCTTTTTTAACGTTCCTTTTATTAAAGAAAAAATTAATTTTAACAACTTACTAGAAGAGGCTAGAGCACCATTACTAAGGCGGCCTCAATCCATTCAAGAAGAGGAAATTCGTCAAGACTTTGGTGCGGATGACGCTGATGAAGAAAATGCTCATGGCGACAAACGACCTTTAAAAAATAAACGAAAAATACCAAAGGAACGACGAAAGACTGGGGTATATTTTCATGTTTATTTATTGAATTTTCTGGTTTTTATATATAAAAATGAACTAACAATAAAACGCTTTAAATAACCACTGATGAGTAAGACTGAAAAAATGTTTGGCTAAAATGTGGTGAGTAATGAAAGTGAAACAGCATGGGAGTAAAAAAACAATTTTGAAAAAAATGTATATTCAGAAAAAAACTTAAGCCTTGCAATGCATATAGGATCTATTAGGCTCCCACTGGAAAATTTGTTAATAAAAGTCTGATTGTAAGTTAGAAAGTAGGATTTAAAGAATACATTAAAAAATCCTACCTAATTTTTATAAATTAATTTTTTAGTATGCCTTTCTTCTGCTTGTATTTGCCGGTTTTCTGAACGATTTTGTTCTTTCCTATATTCATGAATTAATTCCTAATTCACCTCCTCTTCCAGACTTTGCTTTTTCAATTTTGCCCTATTGGCCATGGGCATTAATTGTTTCTGAAGTTTTAATGATTTCTTCTTTTTCTGTAATGTTTGTAGTCGCAATTGCACATAAATATAGATGGGCAGTTTTACGGTTTATTTTTTAATTAATTAAAAATAATTTTTATTCGTCCTAGTAAAGGGAAAAACATTTTTTTAATGTTTAATGTAAAATAAAAATTGCATAAAAAATAGAGGAATATAATAAAATATAAAAATTAAATTTTATTATTTTATTTTAGTCGAATCTTTACAATTGGATTTTTACTCTATTTGGGACGTTGCGCTACTATGGTTAATTTTTTTTAATTTTCTAATTTCATTAGTCCACCAAAAAGTCCTTTAATTGTATTTTAATAAATTGTGAAATTTTTCCCTTAATTTTTTTTTATCATTTTTATTTTTTTAAAGTTTGTCACTCAAGTACCAGTTGCTGATCCTAATTATTATTGTTCACCAAAATTACAACCTGTCGAACGAACTGTAAGGGGTTAAATCCTTTAATTTAATTCCATTTTATTATTAAAGTTTTGGAATATTTTGGTTCGTGCATTGTCTGTTTTAATTGGATTAGGACTAAAAATTAATGGAAGGCATACACTCTGCGGTGATTATATTTATAGTGGACATACTATTGTACATGTTTTGTGTTATCTTTTTATTAAAGAATGTAAACACCTTTTCCTTAAGAAAAGCTTAATTTTCTTTAACATTCCAGATAGCCCTCGTCGTTGGATTCCTTTACATTTATTGGCTTTTGTTTTTTCTTCTGTTGGTGTTTTGTCATTACTTTTTTCAAGAGGACATTATAGGTTTGATTTAAATTCTTTTAACATTTAAAAAGACCTCTAATTTTCTAGTATTGACATAATAATTGCTTATTGGATTACAACACGTATTTTTTGGTATTATCACACTCTTGCTGATTTTCCTGAATTTCGGGTATTTTAATTTTTTAAAAATATTTCTCTCTTCTTTTTAGTATGGTTTTCATGGAAAAAATAAGTTTGTCAATGTTATTTGGTACCCTTTATTTATTTTTATGGAAAAATCTGTTCAAAGGCAGTTGCCGAGAAAGTATGTCTTTCAATTAAATTAAAAAAAGAATTTCTTTTTAAAGGTATGAATTACCTTTTAAACTACCCAACGGTTTAATTAGACTTTGGCAACAACGACGGCGTGGACGTTCAAATTCGGAAGAAGGTTTTTTGCCAGTTTGATTAAATTATGCATTTTTTAATAGGAACAAGGTTTTTTAAAATTAATTTTAAGACATAGGTCTACTTAAAAAAAAATTTTTTAGGAAGATTACCTGGGGAGTTTTATGACAAAAAGTCCAAAAAACTTTTACCCCTTTTTTTTAATTTTACATTTTTTTGTTGGATATCCAACAACTTCACCAACCATAAAATAAATATATTGCCTGAAATTAGTGCTTCATTTTCTCTGCAAAAATTTTATTTTAAATACCCAAATAGAGTCTGGACTTGAGCTCATTGTTAGATTAAATTTTAGATAAGATTGATGTGTATTTATATCATATCGATCTATACAGGTCGAAAATTCCGGTCTGATATTTTGGTTCAAAAATTAATCAGTCTATCTCCCTTCCCAAAGGGCGAAAACATGTTACTATAATCTATTCAAAAATATTTAATATAAGAATTAATTAAACATTCAAATTTAAGAGACCTCAGCTTCGAATTTATAAGTTTCTCCTAAAAAGTATTTTTACCTGCCATCACAGTCCGGACTCTATAATAAGTAAACTGCTCATTAATGGCGGAGTACTTTAAATAAAATCTTATTTTTTAGTACCTTAAAAACCAAAAAATCTATTTAAATGTTTTTCAATTTGGGATTATTTTTGTTTATTTTTAACGACAAAATAACCAAAAACCCCTAAAAATTGTAAACTTTCATTTATATATTTTTAGCCCGATGTTTTTTTAAATAATTTAGTTTTATTGCAATTTCTATATAATTAAACAATTGTTTTTTGAGAAATTATATACATATTATACTCTATTAATAAAATAAAAATAATTATTTTCCTTTTAATTAAAATTTAAGGAAATCCACAGTGTACTTCAAATGACATTTCCATTAATCGACATTTTCCTCCTCGCCAAAAAACCCATTCACGGGGAGAATCACCAAATTGTTTGGGTAATTCTTCCCTTGTTGTGTCGTAAGAAAAGTATCTTATGCATTCACGATTCCAACTTGGCACCTTTGGGGGAATTTTTAAATATTAAAGTGAAAACCCTTAAGGCTAACAGTTATCCAGTTTTTTTTAAGATTTCTAATTGAAAAGTCTTTCATCAAAATAAACCTTCGATATAACCGAATCCCTGTCAGCACCACGACATTCAATATTACAAGAAGTTCGGCCTTCAATTTCCCCTTTTGTAATGGTTAATATTTTTACAAAAAATTTAAAAAATGCCTGTTAAAAGCTGAATACTCTCTTCATGACATTTTGCCAATTTAGGTGTTCCTTCTTTCCCTACAGTTAAATAACATTGACCAGAATGTTTTCCATCTTTGCTAGGGCTGCAATAAAGTGTACGACGTTCTTTAAAGATTTTTTAGTTTTCTTTTAAAAAGGTAAAATTTCCTTACTCCATTCAATTAACATATTTTTAAAAATATTTTTATCATCAGCATTTGTTAGAGTATAAATAAAATAAAGAAAGAAAATTGTAAATATCGAATGCATTTAAAAAATAAATGATAAATAAATAAAATAAAGGAGATAAATAAATATATACTAAATTATTCATCTTTTTATTTTGTTTTTGGAGAAAGAACTAGAATTTTCAAGGAAGGTCATAATAATTAATATCTACTTATACATAATTAATGATAAAAAAAATGAATTTTAGCGATTTTTCTTTGTTTTTTGGTAAAATGAAGATTTTTGTTTTTGGTAAAATGAAGATTTTTGTTTTTGGTAGAATGAAAAAATTTTGTTTTTGGTAAAATGAAGATTTTTGTTTTTGGCGAAATGTAATATTTTTTATTTTGATGAAATGAAGAATTTCTATTTTTGGCGAAACGAACGTTTTGTTGACAAAATTTTTGTTTTAATTCTGATTTTTTAGTATTTTTTTACTTCATTTTTAAATAATTAAAAATGCCTCCAACAACATTAACTAGTTCACTTCATCCAAGTAATAAGGATGCAATTGCATGGTTTATTTTATACTTTTTAATTTAAAATTTTTAAAATAGGAATGAGAAAGGACTAATAGCTTTTGGTTGCCATTCAACATTAGTACTTTTTGATTCTTGTAGTCTTTCGGTATTTCAAACACTTGAACAACACAATACAGCAATCAATTTGGTATAAAATATTTAAATTTCTTTTTAAATTTTCCTGCAAAAATTTATTTTTATTTTTACCTCTTTCCTTTATAGAATATATTGGGGGTTTTGATAGTTTAGTTGGGTATGTTTTAGCTTGTAGTTCATCTGATTTTTCAATCTTTTTAAATACTTTTATTTATTTCATTTTTGTAAATTTTGTTTTTACACTTTCCAAACTCCTTTTAGCGATTTTAAACTTAGGAAAAATAAATTTTTATTTAAATTTTAATTAATTTTATTTTTTAAGGTTTGTTGGAAGCCTCCTATCGATCTTCTTTCTTCACCGAAATTAAATGAGAATATTGACAATGTTCGATATTGTGCTAATATTAACGTTGGATGTGCTTCATCTGATATTAGTGGAAACATATTTATTTGGGATGTTCAGAAAGGAATTGTTGTTGCTTCTTTGCGTTATTTAACTACACATGTTAACGGTTTTTTTTTTGATTATAGATAAGGTTTTATTCGAAGCCTCCTGCCCTTGATAATCGTTTACTTTCTCCCTTGTTTGATTTCTTATAAATAATTATTTTCTTTATTAAGAAAAATAGTAGAATTTATTTTTAGACATAAAATGGGTAAATTGGCCAAATTCTAACTACAATCTTCTGTTAAGTATACATTCTAATTCAATTCTAATTCTATGGGATATTGACAAACAAGAAAGAATTTGGGAACACAAATTAAATGTTAGCATATATAAAATTAGTATGGACCCTTTCGATCATTCAAAGGCTGCAAGTTTGTTTTTTTATTAATTTTATTTAAAAATAATATTTTTTAAAAGTAAGCTCTATTGGTACTAGCCTAATTCTTTTGGAAAAACTTTCATCTCTTCATTGGTCAGATTCCAAAATTACATCAATGACACTTGAACCTAGAACAATTTCTTCTTCAAATAATAATTTAAAAAACTCTTTAATTGTTCAATTAAAATATCATTTGGCCTATCCTCAACTTCTTTTTGTTTTATTTCCTACTGAAATTTGTTTGGTCGAAACTCAGCATTGTCAAGTTATTTATAGTGCATTAATTGATACAGGCTCTCCACTTGTTCAGGTTTTTTCTAAAATTTTTTTTGAGGATGTTGACCTCAGATAAATTTATTTGGTATCTCTCTTTTATTTTTTTAAAGATACTTCCCTGTGTCGAAAGAGACGCTTTCTTTTTAATTCATCAAAATGGATCAAAGTCTTTCCGTGTTGCCAATTTTCAATTTTCTGATGAAAAAATAACTTCAACATTGGATTACGAACGCAAATGTTCTTCAGATTCAATGCAAAGGCAATCAATTAGATTTAGAGTTATGGGGGCTTCTCTATGTCCAATAACTAGTTCTTCGTTTGTTTTATTAATAAATTCAGGGAAATTGCTGTTTTATCAATTGGTATTTTTTCTATTTTTATTAGAAATTGGGATTTAATGTCCAAATTAGAAAAATTCAATTTTTAGGAAGATGCTAAACAGGAAATTGAACCTTATCGTCTTGGTACTATAACAGATTTGATTGAATTAAATGATGACTGTCAGATGCGTATTTTTTGTAAAAGTGGGCAATTAAGGTTTTTTTTAATTTTTTAAACGATGATGTTACTTTTCTTTTAATTTTTAGATTAACCCAATACGGAATTTATTTACCTTTGAGTACCACAATTACCGTTGTTAGAATGCGACCAGTAGATATTTCAAAAAATTCAGAGCCTAGTCTAATATATTCTTCAAAAATTGGTCAATTAGCAGCAGTTGGAAGCAGTACAGGAATTATTCATTTAATTGATGTTTGTGGGGAAAAGGTTTGTAAGAATCGAGATTTGCAAATACACAGCTGTCCTGTCAAGTATATGAAAATTAAAAGAATTTCCGTTTTAATTATTTGATTTAATTTTAGATGTTTGGAGTGGGCAGGCCCAAATTCTATTGTTTCCGCGGCATATATAGCCTCTCTAAGTTCTTCAAATACTGTGAGGAATGATATGTTAGTTGTGAAAATTAATTCAAATTTTATTTAAATAAATATTTTTAAAGATTTATAACTGATATTCGGACTGGTTGGAAAAAACGTCTGAGACCAGAACAGGAGGAATCTCCAATTGAGGTTTTCCTTTTTTTTCTCTATTTTGATGGGTTTTCTTTTGTTTTTCTTTCAAAAAAGTAATTTAAAATTATTTTTAGACAATTAGAGTGTCTCATTACAACAGCTATTTGGCAATTTCTTTTCGTCAAAATCCTCTTGAAATTTGGGATTTGGGTACTCAACGTCTTTTAAGAAGAATGAATAAACGTTGTCCAATAATTTTGGATTTGTGTTGGAGTGGAAAACATCACCAATCAAAAGTTGTTAATGAAAACAAAACAAAAATATTTAGAGAGAATTTGGTTGTTTTGGATAATGATAATCGTTTGTAAGGTATTTTTCTTTAATTTAATTTTATTTTAATAGATATCATGTTGTTGTAAAAGGACTTCATGTCCGTGACGGAAAAGAAGTCAGTACCCAATGGAAGAGTGGTGTAGCATTTCTTCGTTGTATGGTTTGGAAGGATGATGTTTTAGCATTTGGTGATAGTGCTGGACGTATTGGTGTTTGGATATTGGGCGATAAATCTCAATGTAGACAATCTGGATTGGGAAATTCTACTAGAGGACCTGTCTTAAAAATTGTTTTTTCAAAGCTGGCTGGAGATTATACTTTAGCAGTTTATTTTTTTAATTAAATAATTTTATTTGTTTAAGTGAAGTTTTGTTCTAAAATGTCTTTTAAAAAATTCTCCTTTGTTTTGGGAATTTTTTTTCTTCTTATTTTTAGATTTCTCTTTGAGTTTTTCCTTTAATTTATTTTTAAAGAAATTAAAAAATTGTTCTTTTCTTTTAAAAGGCTCAACACCCAACTTCACTAGTTATTTGGGATACGGAAAGGCTACATATTGTATTTGTTTTACAAAGGCCTGGATTAAGTGTTATTGACATTGATATGTGTGGATTAACTCCTGGTTTATTTTTTCTTTTTTTAGTTAAGTATTTTTTTTAAAGTTTATATTACATCGGATGGAATGTTTCGTTATGCTATTTCGGATACAGGAAAAGGTTCAAATGTTTCTTTGAGTGAACAAGGTTTTCTTTTTTAAATAATTTGGGAAAGGGTCTGTATTCTGCTCTTTTTAATAATTAAGTCCCCTCGAGTTTATATTAAATATTTTTGGTTTTCCAATATTTGAACATATAATTTAAGGGGTATACTTATTCTAAACTAAACCTCGTTATTTTAATTAAATTTTTAATTTTCCCCAATTTAGACTCTCCATTTCTTATTCGTTTTTCACACACTGAAATACTTCAAAATTTAATTAATACAATTACAAACATACAACAACTGGAAAATAGCTTAAAACTTGACTTGGATTATTACAATCTTGTATTAAAAAAACTAGAAAATTTTGGAGATAATAAAATATTAAAAATTGAATTTATATGCAAATTTATTGGATTTATAGCTTTAACTAACTTTATTAAAGTTGCAAAAAATGCTGCAAATAAAAAGGTTAGAGAAGAAGTAGGAAACCAAGTTTTAAGCGAAGTTAGAGAAAAAGAGGATGAAGAAAAAGTTGGAAAACTTAACACACTGGAAAATAAACTTTTATCAACTAATTTGCTTCAATTTTGGTCTAAAAATTATTTTCAGGTTTCTTTTATTTATCAACTTTAATTTATTTTTTGTATAGAAAAGGATGGAATTAATTGTTCGTTTACTTTTATCAACTTGTAAAAATGATCAACATTTAGAACAAGCAATTGAAAAATGTATAATTATGAAAAAGGTTTTTTAAATTAAAAAAAATAGGAAAATAAATTTTTTTAATTAATTAATTTTTTTATGAAAAATTAATTAATTAATTTTTTTTAAATAAAAATTAAATTTAGACTGAATTAGCCATTTATTATTTATTAAATAACGAAAAAACAATTAATTCAAAAAGTTCAAAAGATGAAATTAGATTTAATGCATTTCGTGCCTGCCTGCTTTCTGCTAATTTTACCAGTGAAAATTCAAAGTGTTTGGTTAAAATGACTGCAACAAATTTAATTGCTTCAAATTTTATTTCAGGTTTTATTTTTAAAATAATTTTAAATTTTCTTTTTAATTTAAAGAAGGTATTCAATTACTTTCTTTAATTGATCAGGGACTTGATGCATGTAAATATTTAATTTCACAAGGAATGTGGCACATTGCTTTAATTTATTCTAAGGTAAAAATTAAATTTTTTCTTTTATTTATTTATTTAATTAATAATAAAACTTATTTTTCTTCAAGATTTACCCAAATTGTAATTTTGTTGAAATTTATACAAGATATGCCGAACATTTAATTTCTAGTTCTTGTGATAAAAATGTAAGAAAAAAAAATTATTTAAAATTTTCCTTCACATTTTAGAGCCTTGCTTTAATGATTTTAGCTAGTTTAGGCAATTGGGATAAATGTAAATCTCTTATTGAAACAGAACAATTTTGCTTAAATAAACATCTGCTTAATTTAATTATTGACACTGCAAATAATGTAAATATTGAAATGATTAAAAATTAATTAATTTAAAAATATTTTTTTTTTATTTAATAAAATAAATTAATTAATTAAAAATAACAAATTTAACGATTTTTAAAAATAAAATTTTATTTATTGATATAACTAATTTATTTTAACTAAATAATTTGGATTTATTTCCCCCTTTTTATTCTTTTCGGATTATTTTCTTCTCGTAAGAGGCTTATATTTTTTAATAATTTTTAAAAAAAGACTCCTTCGCTTCTTTACATGAAGGTAGAAAAATAAATGTTAAAAAAAATGAGGTGTTTAATGTATTTTTTTTTTAAATTAATTAATTATTAATTAATTTATTCTATGGGCTGCGCTTTTAGTAGCACACAGATTTTTTTAGTTGATTCAAAACAAAATGAAAAGAAATTTAATAATAATAGTGCAAACTATAATTTTGCTCGTTCACTTCTTTTTCATGCAAAACAAGGTTAATTTAAATTTAAATAATAAGATTGCATGGGTACATTAGAGTCTTTAGTGAAGGAAGGAATATTCTTTCAACAATTGTTATTTGATTAAACTGAGATTTTTTATTCAGGTTTTAACCGTTCTTATGTTCACGGAACAACAGTAATAGGCAGTGGAGGAGCTCTTCTACTTGCTACAAAATGTGGAAAGGATGTAATTTTAGTTGGACAATTAAAATCAAATGTTTCTCGTCGTAGACCCAGCAGTGAAGCTAAATTTATTGAACAAAGAAGACACTTGTCTAGTGCTTTATGTCAAAATAAGCTTTCTAAAGATGAGAATCAGTTGAATTTAACGTTAAATAGGAGGTTAATTTAAATATAATTTTATTTAAAAAAATAGAGGAAATAAGAGAGAAATCCTCTGACAAGGTTTTGTCTCTCTTCTTTTTACACATTCTTTTCTCTAGACAATAATCGGCTTTTATTATTTATTTTTTTAATATTTAAAACCTGCCGAAATTCTCTCATAGAATGAAACAAATATCTCTTTAAAAAATTATTTCTAAGGCAAAATCGTTTGTCAGACTCAAATAATGGTATTTGTTCTGAAACTCCCATTTCTGGGCCTATTGACTTCCAAAAACGATTGGAAAATTTAAAAATAAAGAGAAATGATGAGGTTAATGATGAGATAATGAACAAAATAGATGAATGTGATGAAGATGAATTTAAATTAACAAAGAAAATATCTCCAAAAGAACAAAAGAAGAAGCTAATTGCAGGCAAGTAAATAGGTGTCATATCGGCGCTATTTTTTTTACGGCGCGGCGCAACTTTTCTTTAATTTTAAAGTTTTTTTAGTTGAAGAAAAGGAAGTTATTATGCACAGAACTGAACAAGAATCAACCATAACTGATGGGTATTTTTTAATTTAAAAAAATTTTTAAAAAATTTATTAAAGAGGAATAGATCAATGGGATGCTTTAAGCAATACAACGCTAAGTGCTGATTGTTGTAGTCAAATAGGTGGGAGAATTGGTCTACAACAACAACAATTGCATGATGGTGATGTTAGTGAAGCTAGCTTTGTTTTAGTTAAAAGAAAATTAAAAGTAAGAAAAAAATTTTTTTAATTTTTGAAAATTGCCTCAGGGCATAAAAAATTTTTTATACCCTTAGGGTTAATTTTTTTTTGGCCTTTTTCTGCCTAAAAAAGAAAAAAAGTGCAATTTAAAATTAACTTTTTTTTTAATTTTTTCTGGTTGCTTGGGAGCATCATCAAATACTCCAAATTCGTAAACAAAGCTTTTTTATGAAGAAAGACAGTTGTGACAATAAACCTCAACAGTTAAGCAATAATTGGATACCTGAAATTACTAAATTAATTGATGAAAATGAATAAATGTTTTAATTAGATTATGTGGACGTTTAAGTCTCATAGAATCTCTGGGACCTATTTTTTCTTTTTACTTCAACGGGGACAGATTTCCAAAGAATTCTTGCCACACTTCATATTCCCTCCCATACACATAAATGCTATATAAATTTGCCTTGAGGGCATATGTTTTGCGAGGATTGTAATGCTGTGTAATTTGAGTACCGGGAACAAGAAAGGATAAAAAAAGAATTTTTTAAATTCTTTTTTTAGATTTTAGAGACTAAATTTGGTTAAAAAATAAATAATTAATAGATTATTTAAAAATAAATTAATTTAAATTATATTAAATTAATTTAGTTGTGACAGGTGAAAAGATTTTTTTAATTGAAATTTTTAAAAATAATTCTTTTTTGAATTTTTTAAAAAATATTTAATTAAAACCTTCCAAATTAAAAAAAAATAATTGGGTTTATATCCAATTAATTATTATTAAAAAAAAGGAGTGGCCTATAAGAATACAAATAAATTGTTATAAAAATTTCTTTTCTTTAAAAAAATTTTTTTTTTTTAATTAAAAATATAAATCTTCTGCGCAAAATTATGCACAGCTATTATTTTGTGTTTTTTCTTCTGCTGTTTTTGAACATTGAAAAGACGACTGCAAAAAACCTTTATTTTTATGATTCTTCTAATGAGTAGGTTTTAATAATCCAAAAAAGAAAATTTTACTGTACGCTTTAGGTATTTTGACATTTTTTTAGTAGTCGACATTTTGAAATTAATAATTTTACTTTAAATATCTGACGATATTTTTCGTTACAGGTATCCTCATTTTCCATTAAATCGACTTCCAACTCTTGATAAATTTAAAGACGCATTGCCAGTAGAGTTTGATAATGAAGGTATTTTTTATTTTTAACAAATATGTATGTATATTCTTTAATATTTTTAAAAGAAAAACGTAACAATGGACTTCCGTTGTCTAACACACCTTTACTTGTTCGTTTATCAAAAAATGATGTTTTAAAAAGTGTAGGACCGTTACGCCTCTTTAGTTCTGGCCAAACACCTAAGTCAGCTACGTATCGACTTATTAGAGTTTCAAATAATCAAAAAGAGCAGAGGAAGGCTGATAAGCCTTATTCTAACATAAATGTTGCTAATCCTCTATTACGCCAACTTTGGACTTGAAAAAACGAAGGGCAAATCGAAAACCTTCAAAATTGATATAATCAGTTTAAAAGAATTATAATAGATATTTTTAATAAATTTTTATAAATTTTTTAGTTGAAAAAGCCCGGAAAAATAAATTCCCCAAAATCTATATTTTTTATACAAGGTTACTGTTAAATAAATAGACTGCTTGTGCGACAAAATTGCTTTCATAGAAATTGTTCGCACCAAAATATCGCTAACAAAAAAGAGTATGAATAAATAGGAGGGACAATTAAAGAATGAAAGAAGAAAGAAAATAGTAAATAACAGACACAGCTTAACGATCAATAAGATTTCGATCTAAAGGGTGTGAGTTGTTTACTCGTTTTTTTGTTTCATGTTTTCATTTAATTTTTAGATGTATTTATAGTCTAATACCTATTTATTTAAATGGCATCTTTTGTAAAATCGACAAAAAATGCTGATAAATTAGTTTACGAAGGTTTCATTTATGTAAAATATAAGAATGGCACCGCAAATAAGCGATATTGGAGATGTGAATATTGGAGAAGTTGTAAATGTTATGGATTTGCAGTGACTGATGCAAATAATGAAGTGACAGTTACCAAACAACACAACCATGGGCCGTCACCTAATCGTATTGAACTAGCAAGAATTAAGGACAGAATTACTCAGGCTGCTATTACTTCAACTTTATCTCCTAGAGAAATTGTTAATGAACAATTGGCCGGGATTAGTGAACAAGCTAAGGTATTTCTTTCGTTTTGACTTTTTTTTTTATCTGAAGCGGAATTGTTCTCAAATCAATAACACATTTTAAGCCTTCTTGGGCCTTGGGATCTACTTTTTTATTTAACAAATATTTTAAGGCAACACTTCCAAAATTTGTAAATCTTCAAAAAACTGTTGGACGTAAACGTTATGCTGATGGACATAGAATGCCTTTACCCCATTCACTTTCAGAAATTGAAATTCCGGAACAATTGCGTAGAACAAAAACTGGAATTCAAGAAGATTTTATTTTGGAAGATACTGGACCTAATGATCCTAATAGAATAATTCTTCTTGGTTCTAGAACAGATGTTGCTAGATTGTCAAGTTGTGATGTTTGGTTTTTTGATGGAACTTTTAGGAATGGAAATGCTCAACTTTTGTATAATCTTTGGGTTTTTGTTTAAAACTATTTCCATTGTGTAACTATGATTTATTCATTTAAGATTGTTCATGGTCGTTTTGGTCGAACCTTTATTCTTCCATTCATTTATGCATTAGTCCCATCAAGAACTTGTGATTCTTATCTAAGATCTCTTGAACTTTTGCTTGTTAAAGTTGAAGAAATAAATCCTGGTTTTCGACCACAAACAATAATTATTGACTTTGAGAAGGTTGAAGAACAAGCCTTAAGAGCTGCTTTTCCCTTTGCAATAATTCATGGATGTTTTTTCCACTTTAAGGTTTTTTCTTTTACATTTAACAACCTTTACTGGTTTATAGGAATCAATATGGAGAAAGATGCAGGAACTTGGTTGGGAATTAAAATACAAAGAGGATGATGGATTTCATACTTATTTGAAAATGTTTGTTTGTCTAACCTTTGTAGATCCAGGTTTATTTTAATTTAAATATGTTCAATAATTTTATTATTCGTTAGCTTATGTTCGTATCTATTTTCGACAATTGGCTCAAATATTTCTTGAAGTATTCAGCAATGGAGATTCAGAAAGTCCACATTTTGCCTTTATTGATTATATGGAAAGAAATTGGGTTGGAAGGGATTTAATGCCACCACGTTATCCTCCTACTATGTGGAACAATAAAGATATTACACTTGAACAAATGCCAAAAACTTCAAATTCTGTTGAATCTTGGCATAATACTTTTTCAGGAATATTTCATAGACATTCTTCGAATCCGTACAATCTTGTTAGGGCTCTTTTAGATAAACAGGTTTTTTCTTAAAATATAATAGAAGACATGTTTTTGGAGAAACTTTGATAGTAAAAAACTTAATTTGATTTTGTCTGTTAAAAGGCACTTTTGACATAATTAAGACAATAAAGTCCATTCTTTTCTTACAATATTTTAATTTAAAGGCTCGTGTTGATACAATTGCTATGCGTATATCTTCTGGTGCTGTTGTTCAAATGTTTAGTCGACCTGAATATAGACGTGATAATCAAAACCTTTTGAATGTTTTGAGAGGTGTTGGTGGACCTAGAGATCCTATTGAATTTTTAACAGCTTGTTCTCATTTTATTAATTTCTAGATGAATATTTATTTTTAATTCATTAAAATTTTTAATTTACTAATAGATTTTTTAATAAAAATTTTCTTTTATTCTATTTTAATTTAATCTGTTTATTCTGTTACATTTCGATGTTCTATTTTCATTTAATAATTGTGCTTAATTCTTACTTTATAGTCTGATTTAATAATGCTTTCATATGCTAAAGCTGCAGCTGGTGCGTCACAAAACGTAGTTACCTTTTGATAAATTATTTGTTTAATTTTATAGTCTGACAATCCTCAACATAAGGTTTTGAAGACAAGTTTGGGTCGTTTTCACTCAGTTTCAATCGAAGGAACTAGTAAAAATTTTGCAATTTTAGGTATAATTTCTATAATTTAATTTAGAAACGAAAGTAACTGTTTGTGATTCTATGTTTTGCGGAATGCCATTGATGAAGCAAAAAACATTGTTGGCTAATAGTCTTCCAATAGATTTGCGGTTTTTTTATTTATTTTAATTAAACAAAATTTTCCTTTAGAAAGTTGGATGAGATTGAGACAAGACCTATTCCATTTGATGGCGAACATTTAAAGGTTTTTTTTATTTCATAGGAATGAATTTTGTTTATTTTTAGGTTCGCTGTTTGGAGCTCAGAAAATGTTTGGCTAAAAATAAAAAAATACCGGCTACTCCACAGTCGATTTTGGACGAGGGGGCCTACCACTATGAACGAGGAGACGGTTTATTGGCAGCTAATTGTGCGTGGGGTGCAGGTTCTCTTCAGCTCCAATGGTTTCTTCTTGCCAATGGAGTCGATGCTGATAGCCATTTTCTGAAGCTTACTGTTGTTCACTTTTTGAAAGGATTGTCATCCCAAATTCACACTCATTGGCTAGTCATGGAAACGTGAAAATTTTATATAATTATTTATTAGATATTTTTATTCGTTTATTGGGAGATTAGGGTTATGGGGTTTAGTAACAATTTGTGGTAATTTTTTTATTATCAATTTTAGTTCGCATAAAAATGGATACAATGATTATTATGGGTTGGAAGATGTTAAAGAATTTTTAGTTGTTGCAGAAAAATTTAGCAATCAGATTTACCAAATCCATGTTAGCAATACATTCAATCCAATTGCCTTTGAACAGTGGGTGGTACAATCAATTACCAAATACAATCAGAACAAGAAGGTTTTATTTTAAATATTATTTTTAAATTCTAATTTTTAAAATATTTTAATTATTTTTTAAAATTTAGTTGAAATTCAAAATAAATGGAATATGGAAGCAGTTGGATGAGATCTACACTGTCAAAGATGGGAAGATTATTAAGAATTCGGCCTAAACTATTTGCATTAAATTTCTTTTTTTTAACGGGTGAAGACAAATATGATTTAAATATATTTGTTTTTATTTGACTTTTATTCTCATAAATTGACCTTAATTAACTTTGTTTTATTTTTTTAAACTGTTTTTATTTAAACAAGAGATTTTTTAAACAATTTTTGATTATTAAATAAATATTTTTGATTTTTAAAAGATGGCAGAATTTGTAGAAAAAGCTTTAGAGGAATTACTTCCCATCTTTGAACAGCTTAAATTAGTTCAATTATTCTCTCCAGAAGAAGTTAACGAATTTATAAAGGATTGCCATAATTTTGAGTACAAACTTTGTAAACAGGTTTTTTCCTTTTTGTTCATTTAATAGTACATACCTTGCTTATTTTTTTTTAATTTTTTATTTTGTAGTGTGATCTAAATAGTTTTTAGATATTTTAACCGTTTAAATATCTTTAATTTTTTAGACAAAATTAGCAAAGGACTTCTTGCTTTATTCTGCTTATTTAGAAGAAAAATTGGCTTTGATTGTTCAAAGACGTAAAGAATTAAATTATTTATATCGTTATGATGAAATTGATCGACCATTAAAAAATAAATGTGCACATCTTTATCGAATATGTTCTGATAGGTTTAAGGTTTAATTTTAGACTTTAAAATTATATTTGGGCTTAAAAAGTCGGCTCGGTCGGTTTTTTTTCGTTGTTCGGTTTCAGTTAACCGAAAAAACCGACACATCCGTCCGGGCTTAATATTGAATAATTTTTATTTTTGGATTTTCAGAAAACGGAATATTATGACAAGGAAATTACTTTTTTACAAAATGCACAAATGTTTAAACAATGTAGTCAGGCATATACTCGTTTACTTCAAGTTTTTTTTAATTAAATTAAATTTTAATTTCATTCACCTAGATTTATTCCCATATACCTGAAAATCATGTACGTGCCTCTCGTTTTGAATTTTTTGATAATAATAGCGCAGAAAATGCTCGGACATTAATACTAATGGGTTTAAGAAAATTTCCTCAATTTATTCAACTTTGGGCGACACATTTTGAAATTGAATTACGTTATGTTGAACAGTTTGGTTTTTTACGATTTTTAAAATGAAAAAAAAAAATTTCAGAATTCTTCACAGAAGAGAATTTTTAATTAAAAACAACGACAGAAGTACTCATTTAAAAAATAACGGAGAAAAATCTTTACAGGCTTCTTTTAATGGTGTTAATGTTGAAAATGATGAATTGTTGAAATTAAGCCTTGCAAAAGTTGTTTTTGAAATGGCTGTTAAAACACTGAAAGAAAGGGAACAAAAAGCAGGTTTAAATTAATTAATTAAATTTTTTTTAATTATTTAATTTTTTTGAAAGTAATATTCATCCTTTAATATGCAAAAAAAATTTTAATTTTTTAGTTTTAATACATCAATTTATTCAAATAGCTGAAAATTGTGGAGAATTTACAAAAGATTTAGTTTCAAGTATGCATGAATATATGGAAATTTATGGGCTTGAATTTGAAGATGAAATTGATAAAATTGAGGTTTTCTTTTTTAATTAAAAAGCAATATTGGGAATTCTTCTTTTCCAAACTTTACATTAGCAAGGGAAATACCTTTTAGAATATTTTATTTTTTTACTTTTTTAAAGGTTCCAAATGAAGAATTATTTGAAATTGATATAAAAGGAGGGAAAGAGGAAGTGACAGAAATGACATTATTGAATAAATCTAGTAAAGAAAAAGTTGCTAAAAGAAAAAGTGTTTTGGATGGTTTTAATCGAGACGATCCCGAAATTAGAAAGGTTTTTGAAAGTAAATAAAATTTAAAAAGTTATTATTATTTTTAGTTGCTTGAAAAGGCTACTCTTACAGAAGTAAGTGTTAATAGAAAATAGTTATTTAATTTTCTCCTTTCTTTCTGAATTTTTATTAGTTTTTAATTAAACAATATTAATTTGTTTAAATTAAGGATTATGATCAAAAACCTTTGGAAGAAGTATTAAAACGATCAAAAACACGAGAGAAGAAAATTAGAAAATTCCAAGCTTCCAAGACTGCAGGGAAAGGTTGGTTTGATTTGACTGCTTCAGAATTGGATGATGATAAACGCAGAGATTTGGAATTGTTGCAAATGCGTAATGTTCTAGATCCACAACAGCATTATAAAAAAATGGATAGAGATGTTTTGCCAAAATATTTTCAGGTTTTCTAATCTTTTTTAATTAAAAATCCAGGGGAATATATTCTTGTATTTTCCCTTATTTTTCCTCTTTATTACAAAATGGTCAAGGAACATAATGGTCAGAAGAACATAAATGAATATAAAATTCCAATAAGTTAGGAATTGAAAAACAGAGGCCTACTGGTTTTGTAAAAATCAAAGGTTAACCATTTTGTAGGTAATATGGAGGGAAATAACAAATCATCCAGAAAAATTTACTCCAAAAAAGATCTTTAAAAAATGCAAAATTTTTTAACATTTTTAGATTGGTGAAATTGCTGAATCAAAGGCAGATTTTTACTCTTCTCGATTAAACAAAAAACAAAGGAAATCAACATTAGCAGAAGAATTAATGAATGACCACGAAACAATTGCTCGTAATAAAAAACATTATACAAAAATAATTCAAAAAAGAGAAGCATCTAAAGGTAATGGAGTGTTCAGAAAATTTGGACATTTGCCTAAACATAAAAAGAAGAAGAAAAGATTAAATTAAAAATTTTTGAAATTTTATTATTAATTTTTTTCTTGAAGGTTTGTTGATATTTTTGTTATAAAATTAATACAAAATTATTTCAAAATAATTATTTTAAAATAATTGATTTTAACGAATTTTGATAATAAAATTAATGAGAGGGGATATGTGGGTAAAATAAAAAGAAATAATTTTTTTACCTTTTTTCCTTCTATTTTCCTTTTTAAAAAGCAGTTGTAAAAACAAAAAAAAAGTCTATGCTTTCAATGCTTTTTATAATAAAAGAAGACGTTCTCTCTCTTCTACTGATTGAATATTAAATAAAAACAATAGAAATTTTATGAATTAATAATTGTCCAAATAAATTAATATTTAGATATGTCTTTTAAATTTTAATTTCCTAAAAAATGTTAATTTTCCCGTTAATCATTATTGTTCTCTTTAATTATTCAATATTAGCTGAAAAATTAAATAAAAATATTCCATCATTATTGGAGAAAATTATTAGATATAAAAGACAACAAATTACTTATCCTCCAATTTATAATATTTGTGGAGTTTTTCCAAATTTTATTTATTCGTTATTACGTAAGCGATAATCTTTAAAAAATTAATTTTTGGGTTTATCCTTGTCACCTAAGAATAACCATCTTGTATCAATTTTACAAAAATAAGAAAGACACAAGGTTTATAAGAGAAAAGGTAGGAGGAAAAGCATTGTGTCGGTGGTTTAGTCGGTATGGTTTCTGATTATATTGAGAAAGAGGAGACAAGGGTGGTTCAGGTTCGAAGCCTTTTCCGTATTTCAAGTTTTTACTTCTTTTAGAAATTAGATTATGTACTTACTATATAAAATAATTACCTTAAATTAAAAATCCTTGAATGAAAATAAGAGCTAATTCCCTTTATTAAAATATTCAACAAATTATTTCAATCTTCACAGCCTGTAAAATCTGTCGAAACGGTGGACGTTCTTTGAATATTCAATGTACATCTCCCGTTCAATGTGTTATTTACTACACCCTTGGCCCAACAGAATGTATTGACAGTCAATGCTGCACTGCTAGCAGCGCTTCTTTAGAAATTGTCCAACCAGCAATACAATTTGATCAACAAAATAGAAAAGAAAACAATTATTTAATTGAAGAAAAATTTGAGGGTTTTTGAATATAAAGGATTTTCTGTTATTTTATAGGTTATTGTCCAAATAATGTACGATCAAAAACAACTTGCAGGTAATTCTTTTTGAATTTTGATGTTTGCGGTTCGAACGGTCGTTTCGTACTAGATTCCATTGGCCATTTCATTGCCAACACAAAAAATTATACTCCCCAATTTTAGTGGAGCCGGTCAGTGTCCTCCTAATTATTTATGCTTAAACGGAATTTGCTGTCCAAAAAACGAAAATAATCATCTTGGTAATATTAGTTTATAGCTCATAAGTCTTTAAATTTTAAAAAGAGGCGTGTGGTGGACAGATTGCAATCGCTCATTGTGAATCAGAATCTTGTTCTAATGGATTGATCTGCACATCCTCTCAATATTGTTGTCAATGTAAAGTTGGCCGATCTTCGGGATACTGTAACATGGTAGGTAAAATTAATTCAACAGACGATAATTATTTCAGGGAGCATGTCCACCTGGCTATCAGTGTCAAACTAATGGATATTGTTGTGCATCTTGCCCAGATAATACAATGCCTTTTGGTATTTGCACAGCAGGAGACTCAACTAGTTATAACTTGCAATACGCAAATGGTCAAAGGCAACTCGGTTGTCCACCAGGTAATTTTGGATATAATGATATTCAAATGGATCAACGAATATTAATGTGTTAAAACTCAAAAATCAATCATTAAAATCAAAAGGGTTAGCTATTGAAAGCTCTTAAAAGGGTCAACCATTGAAAGCTCTTAAAATGGTCAACCATTGAAAGCTCTTAAAATGATCAACCATTGAAATCTCTCAAAAGGGTCAACCATTGAAAGCTCTTAAAATGGTCAACCATTACAATCTCTCAAAAGGGTCAACCATTAAAATCTCTCAAAAGTGTCAACCATTGAAAGCTCTCAAAAGGGTCAACCAAAAGGAAAAGTCAAATTGGTCGACCATTTAAAATAAACAATGTTCTCTTAATAATTTTTCAATTTCAGGATACAAATGTCAAACAGGGGATCTTTGTTGTAAACAATAAACAAAACAATTTAACTTCTTTTAATCTATTCAATATCTTCAATAGTTGAAGGTTTTATATGCATTACATTACTCTTATATTCCATTGTTGATTTTAATCCTTTTCGATTAACCCGGTTAATATCTGCAGGATTTAATGTTATCAATTCTGGCTGAATCTAGAAAGAATAGAAAAAAAATTATTTTCCAACAAAAAAAAACTATTTAAAACCTTATCAAGCAACATTCGTATTTCCCTTTCTTTTCTTTGATTTTTTGATTCAAATGGATTTGCACGTAATGAATCAAAGTTTGCCTGTCCAGCACCTGGTATTAACAGACTTGTAAATCCACAAGTATGTCCTACACCCAAAACATCTTCGTATGGACAAAATTGTAAATCTGTAATTGTTCCCTCACATTTATGAACTAAATATGGAGTGTTGCAAGACGTGGTCAAATGGGGGCTTTTGAGAACCTTAAAAATATTTTTTTAATTAATGAAAAGCCAGGGGAAATCCCTAAATTTAGGGATAAATAAAAGAAGATTCAAAAGGATCAATTTTTGAAATAAAAGAAAAGGGTAAATAAAAATAAACCTGTAAATGCCTTCCGAAATTAACTGCCAAGAAATTTTTTTGACTAAAAGCTACGTGTGTATAATTCAAGAACGGAGAAGAATAAACAGCAATTTCATTAAAATTATTTCTCAAGTCCCAAATACGTAATTTATTATCTAATCCACTTGTTGCCATATAATGCCCAGTTTGGTCTATATCAACACCCAATATTGGGCCCTTATGTGCAAACATTTCTATTAAAGGTTTTGAACTATTTGGTGACCACATTGTTACCACACCACGTGAATTACCACCAACAATTATTGCATTTGATTGATTCTGGGTTAGCACATCTAGAACACCACATTTTGTAGGAAATGATGCAACATAAACAAATTATTTTAATAAAAGTAAAAGAAAATAAAAAAAACCTGTTTACCAACAGAAACATCAAGCCAAGTAAGAAAAGAGTTACCACCCTTAAATTAAAAAAATGTAATGATTGAAAAATTGTTTTTTAATCAAAAATAAAGATTTTTGTTCAAAAAAAGATACGTAAAATAATTTATAGAAATTAACAGAAGAGAAAAGACGAAATGACCAGCGATCTACACAAAGTGGAATCGATCCTATCCCTAAAAAGGAAAAACCCAAGAAGATAGCCACTTAACTAGCACATAACCGACAGGAATGACTATTTAATTACTTAAGGTGATTAAATAAAAATGTTAAATACTTTAAAAACGAAATCTAACTTCCTAAATAATAAAAAAATACCGATCCAACAAGCAAGAAATGTCTAGGCAAAAATTGTAGTCTTTTAATATCAAACATTGACTTAATACAATGCATTTCTGTCCCATTTTTATCATAAATGCGAAGCCATCGTTTCTGTCCTACAGCAAACATTGTTTCTGTGTGAAGCCATCTAAATTTTAACTTACTTAAAAGACAAAAAATAAAGATTAAAAACTGAATATCCCGAACAGTTTCCATTACATTAATCTCAGTCATTAAGTCCTTAGTCATCCAATCAAAAGCAGCAATGTGTCCCTTACGACCACCAAGAAGCATAAAACGTCCATTTAATGTGTAGTCAATAGAATAAGGACCAAAACGAAGATCAAGGGAAAAATACTCAAAAAGAATAAATTGATTAAAATAATATTTTTATTTAATTTTGCTAAATTTTAATTTGATCAGAACTTTTAAGTCCTCAACAATTTTGTCTTTAAAATCAACTTCACAGTTAATCCCTAGTCAAAAGAAAATTTAAAATATAATACTTTTGTCGCACTAGCAATATCAACAGAATCACAAATTTGTGTTTGGTTTGTCAAACATGTAGGAATACCCTCTTCTGGTTCAATAAAACTTTAAAAAAGTTGTTTCCAAGTTAAAGTAAAAAAAGGAAACCCTTCTTGTTGAGTATCAAGAAGTTCGGCACGCGCAGCCCTCTCAATTCGTTCAAAAAATCTACACTTCTTTTTGGTCAATCTCTTCTGAGCAACTATAGTTTTTGCCTTCTCCTAAAAGTAAAAAATGATAAGAAAAATCTTGAATAAGTTAAAAATTTATTTAAAAATCTTCTCTTTTTAACCACTCACCGGGAGTAAAAGTTCAGCACCAGTGTCATATTCTTTCAACCTTTCTTTTGGAATATCCAATTTAGTTGGAAATTTGTCAGCTTTTCTTCTAATCAAATCATTAGGAACAGAAGTTCTTTTATGAAGAAAATTCTTTTTCTTACCATTAGAAATATACTTGAATTCATATTTTTTAAAGTTTTGTGGCTTTTTAGATTCACTCATTCTTAGTTAATACCTAAATATTATATCGAAGGGTTAAAAATAGAAAATAATCGAATTAATCATAAATCAATACAAAAATATAAAAACGAAAAAAAGTAAAATATTTATTCAAAAAGTACCCGATTGAGTAAAAATTAAAAATTTTGAATCTTTTTAAAGTCATTATTTTTTGAGCATACATTCTTAAAATACCAAAAACAAAATAAAAACAAAAGCAGAGATCCAAACTAAGTCCAAAATGCATACAAGTAATGTTAAGCGATCTGTTCCTAGATTTCCTCATCATCACTAGCATTCTTTAAAAAAAATTAATTTTTAGAATTTAAAATAAAATCAAACCATTGATTTTCC
Source organism: Meloidogyne exigua (assembly GCA_018905775.1). NCBI lineage: Eukaryota > Metazoa > Nematoda > Chromadorea > Rhabditida > Meloidogynidae > Meloidogyne > Meloidogyne exigua. Next base: position 1,380,318 of record JAGUQR010000013.1, read on the forward strand.
AGCATCGTGAAGTCTACTTTTCTAAAATTTGTGTAATTGTACAAGTAATAAATATATGTTAAATCAACCTCTTTAGAGGATTCAAAAATTTCGTTCACACCTAATCCCATGTCGCAGCAAAAAATTTCAAGAGCCAACGACGCTGCCTTCTATGCTTCATCGCTGGCTTGAGCTCCTCCAAGTTTTTTTCAGGAAAAAGACAAGCATAGTCCAAATGTAGTTGCGGGGTGATGGGCAGTATTGTGTCAGTTTGGATCTCCTCACTTTTCTTGATTTCCAGACATTTTATCTGAAAAAAGGAAATAATAAAAGATATTTTAAAATATTAAGTATTTAAGGTGTACATAAAATTACCCCACATAGAAAAAATTTTTAAGACAAAATATATTAAAGTATAAAAAATTACTGTCGTGTCTTTCTTGTCAGCCAACGGAATTGTTTCAACAACGGTATTATTTCTAAATTTCAGTTTCAATTAATCACATAAATTAAGAAAAACAAACCTGATCTCATACGGCAGTTTTTCAACAACACTTTCCTTTTGTTTAAATGCAGGAATGTTGTAAAATGATTGATCTGTCTCGCTAAAATATGCAATAAAAAGTATTAAATTCCTACTACGTGTATCGACGGCAACTGAGAAATAATCATTCAGGTTTTTATATTTCTCGTCCATAACCATTTTTGGCATCAGTGGTCCCAAACAACCTAAAAATAAAAATAATTCACCTTATAATTGCTAAAAAATAAAATTTACCTTGAAATTTTTTAAAGCAGCCTTGATAAGATTAAGCATTAATATTTTCTAAATATTGTAAACAAAAACTTTATAAATGAATATAATATGCAATTATTAAATGAAAAAATAAATATCTAATAATGAAAAATAAACAAATTAAAATTGAATTAATTAAAAGAAAATTTTTATTAAAAAATCTATCATTAAATTAAAAATTTTAATGAATTACAAATAAATATTCATCTAGAAATTAATAAAATGAGAACAAGCTGTTAAAAATTCAATAGGATCTCTAGGTCCACCAACACCTCTCAAAACATTCAAAAGATTTTGATTATCACGTCTATATTCAGGCCGACTAAACATTTGAACAACAGCACCAGAAGATATACGCATAGCAATTGTATCAACACAAGCCTTTAAATTAAAATATTGTAAGAAAAGAATGGACTTTATTGTCTTAATTATGTCAAAAGGGCAATCTTAACCTATTGGGGCTCCACCCCAAATAATCGCAGGAGCATAGTAAAAACGTGTTTTTAGGGGTGATTGAGGGCGCTGATTACGAATCTGATATCAGATTTTTCTTATCACTACTCCTTATCATTTTATCACTAACTTCAAAAACATAGATTTTATGGATATTTCCAAATTACTCATTAATACGAAAGAATCTGTTATTCATTTTTACAACAACGTAACATTTTACGGTCTGTGCCCCCACTATGTCCATCATGTAATCAGCAAATAAGTGAAAATCGTAGAGGAAGTACAGGAGTTGTTATTGCCCGGCGCTGTTCGCGCAGGAATCTGTGATTTTTTTAAAAATTGATAAAATCTATGTTTTTGAAGTTAGTGATAAAATGATAAGGAGTAGTGATAAGAAAAATCTGATATCAGATTCGTAATCAGCGCCCTCAATAACCCCTAAAAACACGTTTTTACTATGCCCCTGCGATTATTTGGGGTGGAGCCCCAATAGGTTAAGATTGCCGTCAAAAGTGCCTTTTGATAGACAAAAATAAATTAACTCTTTTTTATCAAAGTTTCTCCAAAAACATGTCTTCTATTATATTTTAAGAAAAAACCTGTTTATCTAAAAGAGCCCTAACAAGATTGTACGGATTCGAAGAATGTCTATGAAATATTCCTGAAAAAGTATTATGCCAAGATTCAACAGAATTTGAAGTTTTTGGCATTTGTTCAAGTGTAATATCTTTATTGTTCCACATAGTAGGAGGATAACGTGGTGGCATTAAATCCCTTCCAACCCAATTTCTTTCCATATAATCAATAAAGGCAAAATGTGGACTTTCTGAATCTCCATTGCTGAATACCTCAAGAAATATTTGAGCCAATTGTCGAAGGTAAACATAAGGCTCAGAGAATAAGGAATGATAAAAACATTAATTAAAAAAATAACAAAAAATTTCATTTATTTATCAACAAAGAAATGAACGCAAATTAACAAATAGTGTTGCAATCGTTTCTAAGCTTCCTCTGCCTTGGTAGCGCGGGTGTACACCAACTGAGCACCGTGCTTCACCACAGTTTTTATTAGTCCTTTATCATGCAATTCACGAAGTCCTGCACGAGCTAAAGATGCACGAACCTTAAAATAGTTGTTTAACATATTAACAATTTTTCAAAGAAAACCTTGAGACGCTCAGAGACAACGCTCGGAGTAATCAATTTAACAGAAATGATTTCCTGTAAAAATGAACAATATTTATTTAATTTTTGTTCATAAATAAAGCTAAAGATGCTATTTAAAACAATTTCTGTTGGCTTCAAATTAGTTAACAGAAAGAACGTTGACTAACAATCCAAAAATTAACCTCTGATAAAAAAATAAAAACCTTGTGAAGCTTATCATATGTCGCTTGATCAAAAAGAACCATGTTTTGCAATTTGTCTCTAACCTTTCCTTTAGACCACTTCTTCTTCTTAGCTTTTCCAGATCCTCCGGATGGAGCTTCCTTCTTTTTCGCTGGAGCTGCCTTCCCTCCTTTAGCATCAGCTTTTTTAGCAGTTTTCGGTGGCATAATTTAACGTTATTTCTAAATAATAAACAGATTCAAATAAATGTCGAGAAAAACCCCAAAAAATAAATAAAATATATACATAAAATTTTCTAGAAATTAATGTGCATGAAAATAGTACATAAAAAGTGAGAGTGGAAAAAGAAAAATTAAAGAAATATCGCCAAAGAAGCTAAAATTAGTAAAAGTTTAAACTTAGCCGCCGAAGTTTAATAACTCGTACTTATTCACTAGCTTTCTATTATCTCTAATCATCTTAATTCTCTTGATTTAAAATCTATTTCTTTACTATTTTGTTAATGACTAACCTTTGCCTTTAAATCAAATTATCCAAAATTTTTTAAAAGGATGACAGACATTAAAAAAGAACCGGACAGTTTTGATTTGGTTCCAGATCCAACAATTCTTAACGACTTAGAAGCTCATGCCAGATCAATTGCTTCTAACTTAGATATGGCTTTAAGAGATCTTCGCGGTTCTTTACACGGAATGAGTGATCTAACTAGTGAATCTATGCAAGTATTTAACAACATAGTCTCCTCAACTTGTGATCAAGTGGATTCAGCAATTCGTTCAACTTATGCAATGCTAGCAAAAGCAGAAGAATTCAGTGAAGCAATGAGAGGAATGCAAAATATTTTTCAACAAATGTTAGAGCACTTTTAATTTTAAAAGGTTTATTTTAATTTTTTTAGAAAAGATGTCAAACAACTTCTGCACGATTTTGAATTAAAACTGACAGAAAATACATCAATTAAATAATACTAATGGTTTAAATTCTATAGAAAAAAAAAATTCTTAAATTTGTCCGCAAAATAAGTTGTGAAAGAATGTAAAAACAAGATCTCATTATTTCTACATAAATACATAAAAGAGATTAATTTTTAATTAATTGCACAAATAAAAAAGAAATGGATAAATTGTTGAACGAAATTAGAAGGGTAAAAAGAAGGCAATTAGAGATCAGCCTGCGGATCAAGGTTTGTAAACCTTCTCTGGAATCTAAAAGCACAAATTGCCCTTTAGGGGATTTTAAAAGAATTAAAAATAAATTTAAAAGAGAAATACCTTAACATCTACTAGTTACTTCACTTTCAGCTAAACTACTAATACTTTCACGTCTTTGTCCCATTTTAGGGTATGTATGCTCTTCCATCTCTACATTCTCATCCATTAATTGTGGTGTCATTTTTTCTAAGGCTAATAAATGTCGTCTCCATATTGGCTCTGATTTCTTTAGTGCTCTAAAAATTTAAATTATTATTAAATACACATAATTATAAAATTTAAAAATTTCTTAATATTCTCCAAAAAATTAAAAATTAGTCTCGACGTCCTAATTCTACTATTTCTGCAAAAATCCTTAAGTTTTAACGCAATTCTTGTTTTTAACATTTCCCAATTCTTTCCAGTTATTAAACTAAAAAGGCGCTTACTCCCTTTGTCTTTCAATGTGATAATGACTTATCCACATTTTATAAATTAATTGTGTTGACATTTGCTTAAAATAAAGGTTAAAAAAATTGTTTATTTAAATTAAAATAACCACGTCACCGTGTTGGGCAATTAATCTAAGAATAAATAATCCATCCGTTTTTAAATATTTTATAATAAATTTTGCTACAGCTTGTTGAATTTCTGAAAAAAAAATTTTTTTAATTAAAAAAGTTTAAGAAGATAAAAATCCAAAAAATTCAACTAACGTTTTGGTTGTACTTCATTTCTGTCGGTCTCAAATAAAGGCTCCCCAGCCATTTCCAAATGATTAAAAATAAAGTGTTCGGCTGAGGCAGTGCTTAAATATCCATAAAACCTTTTTAAAAATTGTTAATTAAAAAAACATTTAAAAAAAACCATGTACTGATATTAGCTAAAGTAACAACGGCCAAGACTGTATACCATCCCCACAAAAGCATAAAAGCTTTTTCCATAAAAACGTTTAGTATCAGAACACATTGAACTGTGTGATTGACAGATTGGCCCATTTCTCTGACCTTTAAAAATTAAAAAAAAAAAAACTTTTGGTTCTATCGAGTTTATAAGTTTAATCAAACTTTGGGGTAAACAAGAGTTTCTAATTTAGCTGATAAATAAAATTATTAGTTGACCAAAATATTTGATTTTAACCTGTTAAATATTTACTGAAAAATAATGGTCAATTAGGCTTATAAACTAAACAAAAGTTAAACTCAATCTTCTCACATCAAAATCACACCAAGTAACTCTGGGAAATACACCAGATTCCTTCCAAAAAGTAGAATTCCAATGCAACAAATTACGCCAAAATTCAAATCCAAAATTGTCATTTGACCCAAACAAATAACTAAAAAAACTTTAATTTTTAATAAAATATTAAAAGATAAACCGATTAAGAAAATTTAATTGTCCTGTCACATTTATAAAGAACAAACATTTACTAAGTAAATAAATAAGTGTCACATAATAAGCAGAATAGTTCATATTTAAAAGACGAAAAAATCTGTGCGGACGAATTCTTCTCTAAAAATTAAAAAAATTAAATAACTGTTTGTTTAAAATAAAAAAAAGAGGGGTGGAAATCTAGCAAAATTACCCGTTCCTTTGGTTATATTTAACTTTAAAACATTTAATAAGGGCAACAAAATAAGTAGAAATTTCTCTTTCCTGTCAGCTCGTAATGTTTACACCTTCCTGCTTCCTAATTTCCACTCCCCTTTTCTCAGTTATTTTTTTAAAAAAAATTTAAAAATGAAATACCGAATCTAATCGTCTATGAAATTTTAATACTTTCTGCAAGTGATTACAAAGAGAATTAATATTTTCAGCTCTAATTGTTGGATCACTGTTTGCTTCACTTGTGGCTATTCGTAAAATTTCGCCAACCTTCATCCCTAAATTATTTAAAATTTTAGTTATAAAAAATTTTTAATTATAAGGGAAAGTTGTATTCTAACCAGAGATCGGACCTTTTTAAAATACTAAACATGATTCTGGGCCGGACATACAGAGGAAAAACCTCCTCAACATAAACATAAAAACCTGATTGAGCATGGAAATATTTCCATATTAATGCAGGAACTTTAAAACAAGCTGCCTGAAAAACTAGAAAGAACGGAATCCATTGATAATAGCTGATTCGACGTTCTCTTCTTTCCTCTTCAGTTATATTGACAATTGTTTGTTCTGCTTTATCTATAGCTACAAAATAAGTATCAGCCGTATAGCAATAATTTTCTGTGTACTAAAATTGTTAATTTAAATGAAAATAAATTTTAAAGTCTTTATTTAACTAAAAAATAAAATGGACATTTTGTCAAACCAAAGAATTAATTAAAATCAGAATATTTTAATAAACCTTACATCAGTCCAAGAAGATGAAAATCCGACAGGAGTCATACATTCTATTGGCCTTCCACCAAATTGTTTATAACTAAGTAGAATAGCAAGTCCAATCAGAAAATTAAACGTAAAATAAGAATGTAAATTCGCTATTATATCCTGAACAGGCGGACGATTACTAAAAATAAAATCAGTAAAAATTAATTAAAAGAATAACCTGAAGGGAACAGTGCTTAAAACACGCAGTATTGACATTTCCTAAACACAAAACCTTAAGCCTACTATTAACAAAAATGATTTTAAGGGGGAAGCGCGAACGCTGTCCCCCACACTCAAAAATTTAGCTGTGGGCCTACCCCAGTTCGGAGCCGCCCTGCGGGTCAACCTCGCCCTCAAGTGCAATGGGGAAGTCTCACCACAGATGTCCTGCCTTGGTGATCGCAGGAACACCCCAGCCAGGTAAGTTTATGAGTGGTCGTATGACTTCCACATAAAAAGCATTAAAGAAATAAAAATGTCAGTTTATAAAACACTCAGAGTCACCCGAAAAAACAAATAGTATTTTCTTTTAACCTTTTCTCTATTTTATTTGTATTTTCTTTCTTTTTTTCTTTAATGTAGTTAAACTCTTCGCACTCTTTTTCACTATCTATAGAATTGAGCAAGACAAAACGCCATGACAAGAGAAATAAAAAAACCAACAAAGATGAGGCGGACAAAACTGCAGTTATCATAATGAAATTAAAGAAGAAAATTGTTGTATAATTGAATATAATTTTATTTTCTGCTTCAATTTTGTCAATTTTATCTGGAGCTATTTTTGCTACAATTTTAATAGTTGGTTTCGTAAAAGAAAAATAAATAAAAATAGTACAAATTTACAAGGAAATTATTTTTATTCATTAAAGTAGATATAGATATTTTTAAATAATTAATTTTTTAACATTTTTTTAGCAATGAACTGTCCAATGGGAATCATTGTTTTTATATTCCAAGAATTCGAAGAGATTTTAATCCTTATATATAGAGTAAAATGTTTTTTAATAAATAAAGAAAATTAAATAAAAAAAAACATTTTTATATTGTAGTTGATATTTTGGAATAGGAAAATGGATAGTTTATTAGCAACCAACAACCTTCCGTCTCTATATTGATTCAAATATGTAAAGAATAAAAGTATACATATGTACATTATTTATATTTTTACAAAATATCCTCATATATATTTAGTATATGTATGTATTGGCCCCAAATCCTCAAATTAAAAAAATTTTTTAAATTTAAATAAAAATGGAACAACAACAAAATAATTTAAACTTAAAAAGACAAATAAAGGCGATGCCTACTGAACTACTTGTTGATATACTTAAAACATCTTCTATTTCTTTAAATGATTTAAGAATATGGTAAAATAAAATAAAAATAATGAAAATTTATAAAAAATTTGGTACTTGTGAAGAACGGGTGGCAGTTCCTGCGGACTTTTTTTGCGGACAAAGTTTATTAATATGTTATAGTGTATATTTTTTGATTGATTTTTACCTTAGGCAATAAGAAGAGTTAAGAATTAACTTTATTCACACAAATATGAATCATGATTGACAATTTGTGATATTAAATGGAAAAAACAATCGGGCCCTTTAAACTTGATATCTACCAACCATTGTTGAAACTCTTCTTCTGGTAGGCTGATCTTGTTGTACAATTGTAAGAAAGTAAAAATTTTAAGACTTTGAATCATTTTATTGAATAAGTAATTAATAAAAATTTAAATGGCTTGGTCATAAACTTAAACACAAATTTATTAATCCTTATATACTTTATTTGCCTTAAGGAAAAGATCAACTATTAATAAACTTTGTCCGCAAAAAAAGTCCGCAGGAACTGCCACCCGTTCCTCACAAGTACCAAAAATTTTAATGAGTTTCAAGCTTAAATAAAATATTTTTTTATTATATCTAGTAAAAGAAACTACAGCTTAACTATAATAAAGGATCAAGAACAACTCATAAAATATTGGCACATGGTTGCTCAAAATATTTTAACTTCCTCTGGTGTGGTTTATTTTTTTGTAAGAGAAAATTTTAAAAGACTGTTGAAGGTAAGAAATTATTTAGAATTTTTAATTAGTACGAAATATAATTTTTTTAGTATTGGTAAAAAATTCAATTAAAAAAATTAAATTTACCGTTTTATTAAAAAAAAGTATTTTTTTTATTTTTAAAGTTTAAGGAAATAAAGAAATACTTATTGTAGTAAATTTGATTATGACATTTCACATAATGTTTAATATTTATTAAAGACAAATTATTAATTGAAATTTATTAAAAAATAGTAAAATAATGGCGCTATCTTAGGACATGCGTCCCATCAAAGTATATGCGTTCCAAAAAAATAGAAAATAATTAAATTTTATATATCAGAATTAAATGTCTATATTTTTCAAAAGTTGGACAAATATGGGTGATGCCTGACTTAAAGAATATTTGGGGATCAATTATGTTAATAATTAAATTTAAATTTATTGTTTAACACAACAGGAAATATAATAAAACAGTATATCTAGTCAGATTGAGGTCCACTATTTTATATAAATAAAAATAAATTAACCCGTATGAGTTCTAACTTTTTTATCCTAGCTCGTTATCCCTTGAGCTGGGCAATTTAATTCTGATATACATATAAAATTTAATAATTTTCTTTTTCTTTTTGGGACGCACATACTTTCATAGGAGTCATATACTTTTTTCGGACGCATATACTTTCATGGGACGCATGTCCTAGGATAGAGCCAAAATTATTTTTAAAATAAATTGTCTTTGTTTTTATGTGGTTTTAATTATGTTGTCATGAAGTCCGCAAGTTTTGTCCGCAAATATTAATATAATATCTTTCCCTCAAAGCACTTGGAATAAACCGTCAAATTACTGAGGAAAATGTAAAAGAAGTTAATTATGCTTAATATTATTAATTGCGGACAAAACTTTGACTAAAAATTACTTAGATATTTTGCTGATTAACTGAGGAAATTTTCTGCAAATTTAAATAAATTGGAAGAAATAAGACAAAATTATTATTATATTTTTGTAAATAATTTTTTAAAACCCATTTCTCCGGTAAAGGACGATTCATCGCCGGCCGATTCAGAGTAGCCTCCATAACATTTTTTGTTTTCAACTGTTTCAAATGATTTTTATCTCATTCGAAAGAGCTCAAAAAGTTTCATCTTTTCACTAAAGTTTGATCAGATCAGTTGATTCTAAAAAAGTTACAACTGAAAAACACGAAAATCACAATTTTCCAGTTTAATCATGCTGTAACTATTTGTGAACTGATTTTATTTGATCGGTCTCGTTTGAAAAAGAATCCGCTTATCGAAAGCTTTCGAATAAAAAAAAATTTGTTCAAATCGCGTAAGAATTAAGAAAGTTATGCCCAGAATAAGACTCAAAATCTGAATCGGCCGGATCTGAATCGTCCCCTACCCCCATTTCTCCCTCCTTTTCTTTTAAAGTGACTAAATCAATAAATGGACGTTAGAAGAAAAAATCTCTAAATACTGACCACTTACACTTTTCCTCTTTCCTATTTTTCCCATAAGTAGACGTTCTTCAGTGTTTATTTTTAAATAAATAAACAAAATTATTCGAATTACTTTTTTAAAAGAAATTTTTTGATTAAGTTATTTTTAAATTTTTTAGAAATAATTATGACGTTTTTTAGTTTTATGTTTTAATTTTTTGGTATTTTCTTAAATTAAAATTGTTTTGTAAATTGGCAATTTTCTCATATTATTGAATAGAATTTTAATTAAAATATTCTTTTAGACCATATTAAATCTTAAATTCAGTCTATGGAGGGAACTACTGGTGGTCAAGAAGAATCTAACGTAGAAGTGGTAATTAACCAAAAGAATTTTGAAAAATTTTTAATTTTAGACAAGCGGAGGAAATGTACATGTATCAGAACTCCTTGATATCCTAGGTCGTCCTGATGCTATTACACTCCTTAGCAAAATCCTTACATACATGGAGAATCAGGCTGAGACAAACGATAAAATAATTCAATTATTGACAAATTCTACTCAATTATTGACAAATTCTAATGCCGTAAATTCTTCATTGGTCCATGACTTACGTTTGATTGTGAACAAGGAATCAGGCAGTGGAGGAGAGTCGCATGGTAATTTTTCTTTTAATAAATTGTAAAAAATTAAACGAAATATTCTTTATTCCCGTCCATTTAAGTTTGGGTGATTTTTAATCTTTTTGTTTAAAATTATTTTCCAGAATTATGACATTAATTTTAAATTTTATTTTTTAGAAATTGGAGAATCTGTACCTGGAACAAGTTCTTCATTTAATACTTCTCAGGGTATATTTTTGTTCTGTTTTATTTTATGCTTATAATCTAAAATTAAACCTACTACATAATTAGATAACATTAATTTGTTTTGAGACAATATATATTTTTGTTTTAATTTATCTTTTTTACGTTTAATTAAATTTAGATAAACAACCATCGACAGATGTTCAAACATGTAAAACCTACTGTTCGCCGTGCAAACAAAACTTTTATAGTCCTTACACTTACAACAGACATCTTTTCTCTCCTAAACATCAAAAGGCTGAAGCTAAATATAAGGGAATTGATGGTTAGGTTGTAAGCAAGTTAAGGTTTGTTTTCTCAAGTTCTTTCTGACTGAAATTTATTCTCTTATGTTTTTTTCGTATTCTGTTCTAGTAGACTTCACTACAAAAAATCAATAAAATTTTAAATATCATTTATCAAAAATAACTTTATTATTTTTGAATTATAATTACTTAAAAATCTAAAATTTTATTTAATTTTGCTTCTTACTTTGTTTTGAATATAAAATGTTAAACCTAAAATTGTTTTAAATCTAAAAGCTAACCAATATATACTTATATTCCTAAAACAATCTTTTCAGAATATGCGTAAATAACTCAATTTTTGATTTTAACATTAAATTGAAAATTTTTGCTATTGTTTATTGTTTTTTAAATAATTTCAAGATTCTCATTCTCTGTACGTTTTTATATACATACAATAACTTATTATATTGTTTTATTTATCAACTCACATATTTTTATTTTTCAACCATGAAAGAATAAAATTAAAAAAATTTTTTGTTTTAACACATATATATTAAATACAAGTAATTTAAAAATACGGGAAAATAATTATTTTTTAAATTATAATTCTTTATAACAATGAACTGATCCCTGAAGTTAATATTTTTATAATTATTCCAAAAAATGAATTGTTTGTTCGCGGGGCGGTACGACAAATGAGGATCGGCAGTTGAGGATGTAAGGACGACAATTGAGGACGCGTCAAAAGAGAATGAAAAAATGCAAGAATATCTGCATTCTGAAATAATCCACTTTTGCCTTTTTTAGTTGCATATCCAAATCTAATTGAGACTACAAACTAAAAGAATGAAAAACTTTAAAATTGAAAGAAGACTTTTTTTGTAATAAATACAATGATTTCTTTTTTTTTTTTTAATATTTTACATATTTTTTAAAATTGTTTTTACATGAAAGTAGTTTTATTTTTTTATATTTTCCAGAAAACAAAATAAATAAAATTTTAAAAATAAATTTACAATTTTAAATATTATTTTAATAAATAAAATATAAAATGAACATTTTTGTCTATTTTTAATAGTTGATATTTTGGGTTAGATTAAGAAGAGTTTATTACCAATAACCAAACAACAACTCCCCGTATTGATTCCAAAAAATGTAAAGAATAAATGTAGTACATACATACTTTCAATTATTTATTGGCCCCAAAATATTCAAATTAAAAAAAAATTTAGATTTAAAAATGGAACAACAAAATAATAATTTAATAAATTTAAATAAACAAAGAAGAATAATAATGCCAATCGAATTAATTGTTAATATATTTAATATAGCTAGTAATATTTCTTTAAATGATTTAAAAATATGGTAAATTAAATTAATTAATTAAATAAATTTAAAAATTAATTTTCTCTTTAAATAATAATTTAATTAAATTCCAAATAATTAAAACAATTTTTTAAAAATAAAATTATGTTTAATTATTATTTTTTTAAATTAAGTCATAAAATATGCTACAAAACAAAAGGTAAAAAAATCAAAAAAGATCAACTCAGAAATGATTGGTATAAATTTGCTAAAAATATTTTAATCTCTTCTAAAATAGTCAACTCCTTTGTAGGAGAAAAATTAAAGAAAAAAAAGGTAAGAAAAATATTTGAATTTTAAAGAAAAATAAAATTTTTAAATAAATATTTAAAATACATATAAAAATAAATCCACAAAAAACAAACATCTACATTCTATATTCCTTTATTTGAAGCAAAAATTCCAATTCTTGTTCCCAATCTTTTTAAACTTTTTAATTATTTTAAAAACATTAACTCAACAATCTTTGTTAGGATATTATTAAATGTCTTATTTCTAAATCTTCTCTCCATAAATAAATTAAAAAAAACATTAGAATGTTTAAAAAGTTCTTTTCTGTTATTTCTATAATTTGCTCAACATTTCTCATATAAACCTTTTAGGGAAAAAGTTAAAAATTGTTTTAGTTTTTTATACCTTAAAAATAGTTAATAAAAACGAAAAAATGTTAATGAGAAAATTCAGACTTTTGAACTTAAAAAACAGAGAGAAGTTAACCGAAAACAATCATCTTTAAATAATCAAATAAAAAATTAATGCTTTAATAAAAAGTTTTATAATTAAAAATGATGATAATTTTTCTATTCAAAAAAAATAATCAAACTTTAAAACCTTTTGTCTTTTTGAAAAATAAATTTAAGACATTTTGAATAATGAACTTAACTTTTTTACATTTCTTGGAACACTTACAAATTAAATAATTATTAGAAACATATTTTATTAATGCTTTTTTTTCTGAATAATTTTAGCTAAAAAAGGTTATTTTATATGTTCTCTTCTTCGATTTTATTTATTTTTTTTTGACTTAAAAAATCATTCTCTCATCCTCTTCTTCCTCTCTTTTCTTTCTTTAATTTATCATTCAATAATAAGTGAAGGAATATCAATAAATATATGGACATAAATAAAACTGACCATTTAGATATTTTTCTTTTCATTATTGCGTATGTAGACATTTTTTTGTTTACAAATATTTTTTATGAACACTCAAAATTAGAATTATTTTGCATATTTTTGTCTTTTTTTACATATATATATTTAATAAATTTTAATTAAAAATTGTTTAGACTAACAAAAATAATTCAAATTTACATAGTTTATTATGGAAAACCCTGCTGAAGAACAAAACATTGACGTGAGTAATACACCACAAATAATCTAAATATGTTAATATCTAATTGTTAGGTTAATGCTGGAATTGAACCGCTTTCAAATCTTTTAAAATTTCTAACTGAATCAAATTCTTCAAGAATCATTTCAAAAATGATTTCTCATTTAGAAGGACAGAATAACTCTAATAGAGAAGTAAAGCAAAATTTTGACCGTGTAAGCCAAATTCTGGACCAACAATCGTTATCAAATGCTGAAATGATTGGGGAGTTACGTTCGTTTTTACGGAATACACAGTCAAATCCACAAGAAGGCTCTTCTTCTTCTATTGCAACAGGTAAAATTGCCTATTCTTATTAAATATTTTTGGACATAAATCAGTTTTTGATAATTTATTTTGTTTTTTGAAATAAATTTAATTGATTTAACTTTGTTATTTTTTAAAAATAAAGAAAATTAAGCTTTTTAAAATAAATTATTCAAATTTAATCAATTTAGTTCAACCACCATTCATCGGAAAACCAAGCACACCAACGAAAAATGTTTCGTGTTTAGAGTGCAATAAAATCTATAGCAGTCCTGGGAGTCTTCAAACACACCTTCAAACAAAAAAACATCAGGAAGTTGTGGCAGCTAAGAAACGGAAGCTTGATGAGGAGACTTCAGCTAGTTGTAGTGGACCGTCAGGAGACTTTTCTGATAAGCAGAAACAATAAAGATTTAAAGCATAATTTCAACAATTAGGTTAGTGTATTAATTTAAAAATGTTCTTTAAATAGTTCTTTGACTCAGGGTTTTAAATCAATTTTTATAAAAAAACACGTTGACTTTTCTAAAAAATAATGTTTAATTTCAAATATGTATTAGAATATAATTATTGTTTTCTATTTTAAAACTTTAAAAACATTATTTTTCTGACAATTACTCTCTTATTAATTTATTTCTCTACTACTCTATATTTACTTACCTATTTTATGCTTATTTTCCTGAATCTCTTCTACATACATACTATTTCTGCGAACACATAAATAATTTAAAATAAAATATTTATTTTATTTAAAAATGTTTTTATTTATTTTTTAAAATAATTATTCAACTTGATTAAATTTTAAAATTTTTTCCAAAAAAATAAAAACATTTTGATTACTTTTTTTCTTTCTAATGTAATTCCGCCTTATAAGAGAGATATAGGCCTTCTTTATTTTTTAAATTATACATTTGTTTTTGATTTCTTTGTTTACAAATGAATATCTATTCGATAGCTTTTTGAAAGAGCTATCGAATGGATAAATCGAAAGAAGGATTCTTAACATTAAAAATTAAAAAAATTTTTTCTTTGTAAATAAACCTAAAAAAGGGGGATTATTCTATTTGAAATTGATGGAATGTTCAAGAAAATGTATTTATATAATTTATTTAAATAAATTTAAAATTAAATTTTAGAATAATTATTTTCAAATATTCTAGGGGGAGGAACATCGCTTAATCTTACTACAAAGAATGATTTTTTTTATACATTCCTTGTCGTTGTTTAAATTATTCCGGAAGGGAATGCTACTACAAAGTAATCAAATAAATAAAATATAAGTAAATATTAAGTTTGTAAACTTGAAATAAAATTGAATTAAATAATGTTTAAATAAGCTTTAAAACTTGGTATAAAAGAAGGAAACAAATTAAAGTTTGATCTTAAACACTCTTCTAATGTTGCTGTTGCTTTTCACTAGTTTTGATATTCTTTTAAGTTTATTTTTTAAGGTTAATTTTAAGGTTGTTTGTTAGGATAAAATAAAATTAAATCTTGCTTTTTATTATTTAATTCTATATTCTCGTTCATCTTAATAATTAGGTATACACTCCTTTTTTGACTCTATTTTTTTAAATCCTTTTAAAAATTCTTTTTAAATTTATAAAAATATTTATAGGTAAATTTATGTCTCAAAATATATTTTTTTAATTAAAAAAATTAATTCACTTATTTAAACAATTTTTTAAGGAAATGTAATGTGCCGATTAATCTTCTTTACTTTTTCCTTATCTTCTATGAAATTATTAAGAATTTTAGTTTTCATTACAACTTTTTTTAATATTTAAAAACGTTTTCCTCTAGAAAAAAATTTTTTATAGACCATTTATTTTAATTTAAGCATTAAAGCCTCACAAAAAAGGATAAAAAATGTTTTCTGATTATGCAAAAATCGAATATACAATTTAAACTTTATTAATTTATTTAAATTGAAAAACTTTAGAATTGAAAGAAGACTTTTTTGTAATAAATGCAATGGTTTTTTTATAATTATGTATTTTCTTCTTAAAAATATTTTTATAATTTTTAAAATTGTTTTTACATGAAAGTAGTTTTATTTTTTTATATTTTCCAGAAAACAAAATAAATAAAATTTTAAAAATAAATTTACAATTTTAAATATTATTTTAATAAATAAAATATAAAATGAACATTTTTGTCTATTTTTAATAGTTGATATTTTGGGTTAGATTAAGAAGAGTTTATTACCAATAACCAAACAACAACTCCCCGTATTGATTCCAAAAAATGTAAAGAATAAATGTAGTACATACATACTTTCAATTATTTATTGGCCCCAAAATATTCAAATTAAAAAAAATTTAGATTTAAAAATGGAACAACAAAATAATAATTTAATAAATTTAAATAAACAAAGAAGAATAATAATGCCAATCGAATTAATTGTTAATATATTTAATATAGCTAGTAATATTTCTTTAAATGATTTAAAAATATGGTAAATTAAATTAATTAATTAAATAAATTTAAAAATTAATTTTCTCTTTAAATAATAATTTAATTAAATTCCAAATAATTAAAACAATTTTTTAAAAATAAAATTATGTTTAATTATTATTTTTTTAAATTAAGTCATAAAATATGCTACAAAACAAAAGGTAAAAAAATCAAAAAAGATCAACTCAGAAATGATTGGTATAAATTTGCTAAAAATATTTTAATCTCTTCTAAAATAGTCAACTCCTTTGTAGGAGAAAAATTAAAGAAAAAAAAGGTAAGAAAAATATTTGAATCGAAATCAAGGAAATAATTAATTATAAACAAACAAAGTTTAATTAATTTTAAATAAATTATTACAATTGTAAAATAAGTTGGAAAGTTTGCATTTTAATTCTTATCTTTTTACCCTTTTTAATTACTTTAAAAGCACAAACTTACAATCTTCATTAAACTTAAATGTCCAACTTGCTCTTCTTTTAATATTTCCCCTTCTATATAAAAATACAAATAAGTAATTAATTAATTTTTTATTATGCTTCTCCTTCCTTTATTTTGCCTTCCGCCAAGTTTTTAAAATAATATCGTTTAGGGAAAATTTTTAAAAATTGTGTAGGGGCGGGTTTATTAATTACTACATATAGGTATAAATATATGATGTATTTTTGTATTTCTCCTCATTCTCCATAGACATTCCTGTGTTTATATTTATTTATAAACAATTTATTTTATTTGAATTATTTGTTTTAATTTTAAAATTAAATTTACATAACTATTATTTAAAAAAGCGAATAATGGCAGAAGAAAAGAATGAGGAACAATATAAAGAATTAATTGTAAATTTTAAATAAAGAGTATAAGAAATTTTAATTAATTTAAATTTAAAGAATTCACAAATTGACAAATATATGAAAGAGCTTGAACAAAGGAAAGCCGAAGAAGATAAGAAAGAGAAGTTAGAAATTATAAAAATTTTGAAAGAACATTTTGAAAAACAAGAAAATGTTTTTAAAAATTTTTCAATAGAAATTAAACATACCATTGAAAGGACCTCTACAGAATTAAAAAATTCTAATTCTTTGGTTTTAATAAAATTAGAATCATTTATTAATAAAGAAGGTGGAGAAGATGCAGATGGTATTTTTGAATTAAAATTAATTTACTTATGTAATTTTGTATTTTATTTGTTTATAATCCATTATAGTCTGAAAGGATTTTAGTTTTATAATAAAGAATATACAATTTTAAAAATTTTATTTTTAATTTTAGGAGGATCTTTGCCAGGAACAAGTTCTTCTGTTTCTGTTTCACAAGGTATTTATTTTATTATATTTTAAATTGCTTTAATTATACAAAATTTAAATAAATTTTAGATTTAGCTAAACAACAACAATTAATACTAAATACTGCTCTAGCCACTATATCTAGTAAAAGACATTGCTCTCCATGTAATCAAGATTTTTATAGCCCTCAAAATTTCAAAAGACATTTGTCTTCTCCTAAACATAAGAAGGCTGAAGATAATTATAAGAGAATGAAGAAGACTGATTAGGCTTTCTCTTGTTTAATGTAAAGAGACTTTAAGTTTCTTCTTCTCTTTTTTTAATAAACTTAATCCATTAACTTTAAGGATATTTTAAATTAATTTTTCGAAAATTGAATAAATTAAGATTTTATTAAGAAACAAAAAAAATTTTTTTTAATGTTAAAAAAATCCTTAAATTATTGGAGTTCAGTAAAAAAAATTATATTATTTAAGTTTATTTTCTTCTTATATATTCTCTTTGCTCTATAGCCACTTTGCCATAAAAAAAAGGTACTAAAAATAAAAAATAATTTTTAAATTATTTTTTAATTACAAAATATTATCTCTAAAAAAGTTTATTTAAAATAAGGTTTTTTATTTTGTCTTTCACAAAGAATTATCTGAACATGTGTACTAGTTTTTTTTTTTATTTTTGCCAACCAAAATTAATTTATTCTTAATTATATGAACACACTATACTTACATATATGTTTATAAATATTCTAGTATATAAAAAATAAAAATTACCTATATTACTAATTGTTTTTATATTCAAAATTTCCTGTCTTTTCATTTACATATATGTATATGTACACTATCAAGGATTGGCAAAATTGAAAAATAAAATATAAAGACTGTCAATCCCTGATATGTTACATACACACTTTTTTAATTTATGTTTTTAAACAACTTGAAGAAATAAAAAATTTTTTTAAATGTTTCTTTTTATCAATTAATAATAAAAGATTATTTAGGAAAATAAATAATTTTATCTTAAAACATAAGGTATTTTTAAGAATTTATTTTTTAATGGTTAAAATATTTTTTTATTTGTATTGTTTTTTAAATAAAAGGCCTCTTTTGAAAATAAAATAAAAATTATTATTTCTTTGCTTATTTTCTCTTTTATTAGAATATTATCCATTATTACTCAATTAAAATAATAATAAACATTTTAATAATTTTTTGAATAAATAAAAATAACAAGATTAATTAATCATCATCACTATCATTAAAAACTATTCGAGTTGGAACTAATTTAACTTCACAATTTTTCCTTTCTACACCATTTTGTTGTTGAGATTTTTGTTCTTCATTATTATTTTCTTCTTTTTTCTTTTTTAAAATTGATTTAAGAGGCAATTCAATTTTTCTGAAAATTTTAAAATTTTATTTTTCGTCAGAAATTAATTAGTGGAAAAACTTTTTTTTTAATTTTAGAATTTATAAGTCAATTCCCGGTGGAGCGTAAACATTAAAAAAACCTTTTCCGCTTTTCCATAGAATTTTCCTCTTCTAATGTTTCATTCTCTTCAACTTGTTCATTCTTCTCTTTATTTTCATCCTTTTCAACCTCTTCAATTGCTTCTTCTCCTTTATTTTTTAATTTTTCTGCTTCTATTTTAATTGCCTCCCAAGCCTTTTTACAAAGAAAAGAGTCTCTGATTTTTAAAGAATTTTTAAGAAAATTAATAAATTTGGCTTCTTTTCTAGGGATATTTGCATATCCTTGTATTGAACAAAGCAACCCTTTTAATTTTGGTTCTGAAACAAATTTTATCGCAGCTCTGACTTGAGTGACCCAACTGTCTTGTTTTACTTCTCCCTTAAAGCATAATAATACAAAAAATAAAATCTAATTAAAAAAAACCTTGTTAATTTTAGCCACATAATTAGCCCCTCCATATTTTTCATTTTCTGAAATACATTTTATATGTTGTTCATAGTTTTTTGAATTAAACACAGCTTGACAATCCATACAAGAAAAAGAACTATTTTTACATTTAAAAGTGTGTTTTTGAACTTGATTTTTCTTTAAAGATTCGCCACAGTTGTCGCAAATGAAAAAGACCATTAAAAACAAATTTTCTGAAAAATGGAAAAAAAAAGTTTTTTTAATAAAATTTCTTAGTGTGGGGAATACTAAAAGAGCATTGGAACTGATACAAAAAGTAAAAACCCGAAGATCTGAAACATCTGAAATTTCCTGAAATGAAACTGAAAAAGAAAAGTCTGAAATGAAAACAAAGAAAAATGTTCTTAGACTCAAAAATCATTAATGGGATAAAATTTCATTTTCTATAAAATAATTATTGGCGAAATGTTTACTTTTTTTTTTAAATTTTTTTCCTTAAACCTTGCTTTTCAATGACTTTACCATTTTATTCTTACAGTTTTTCTGATAATAAATCTTTAAAAATAACCTTTTTCTGTTCTTTTTAGAACATTTACAAGTTAAGCAAGTTTAAAAAGTAATGAATTCTCAGACTTTCCAAAGTCATGAACAACTTGTTAAGTATCGCCAGGATTTGGTTCAAATATCCAAAACTTTAAAACTTGCAGTGACAAAGTTTCATTCACAATCTATTCAACGCTATAAACTTGAGGTTTATTTTCTTCTAATTTTAAGGGAAAAACCTTTCTTTTTCTATAGAAGGATGTTTCAAATTTTAAAAATCAACTTGACCGTGGGGAGGAGCGGCTGAAACAACTTATTGCTGCAAAGAATGATTATGAGGCTATTCTTGAAGAGATTGGTAAATGAACAATTGAAGTTTTTCTTTTTTTCTCAAAATTCTGTCTTTCCTTTTAATTTATTTAATTTTTTGGGAGATATTAAAAATATTTATTGTTTAAATAGTGAAATATAAATGCTCAAATATTGTTTTTTTGTTTAAGAGAAGGCCTTCCAATGATTTATTTTTTTCTAAATATTTGCATTTTATTTTCCTTTGATTATTTGAACGTTTTTATACATGATTACAAATTTATAAAATTAAGCAAAAAGAGAATGGCCTGATTAACAAAGATCATTCTTTCTAAAAATTATTTTCAATTTTATTACATTTTCAGCTTAAAACATTAATTTTCTTTAATATAAAAATGTTGTCTAAGAATATTTCAATCTTCGGCAAACAAGCAGTCACTAAATTTCTATTTCGTTCATTAGCTACTGGTCAAGGTTTTTTTACTTTTCTTAACTTTTACTTTTTTTTAAACTAGTATCTGATTTGGTTGTTATTGGTTCTGGCCCTGGTGGTTATGTGGCGTCAATAAAAGCTGCACAGTTGGGAATGAAGACTGTCTGTATCGAAAAGAATGAAACACTGGGAGGTACTTGTCTTAATGTTGGCTGTATTCCGTCCAAAGCATTGCTTAATAATTCTCATTTTTATCATATGGCAAAACATGGAGATTTAAATTCAAGAGGTTTTTTTCTCTAAATTTTGAAATATGGAGGCATACTTTTTTTAAGCAATTTATGGGGTGTTTAGGGCTCAAAGGTGACTTGTTCCTTTCACAAAAAAAATTAAATTTAAGGAGTAGAAGTTACTACAAACCTAAATTTGGATCAAATGATGAAAGCTAAACTCACCTCTGTAAAGGCATTAACAAGTGGAATTGCATCTCTTTTCAAAGCGAATAAAGTTGAACATATTAGAGGAGTGGGAACAATAACTGGGCCGAATGAGGTTTTCTTTAATGTTTAAAATTTTAATTTAAACAACAATAAGGTGTCCATAAAAAAAGCGGATGGTTCTACTGAAGTAATAAATACAAAAAGAATTTTAATTGCTAGCGGTTCTGAAGTTACTCCGTTTCCCGGAATTAATATTGATGAGGAACAGGTTTTGTTTTTTGAGAGGTTAAATGTTTTTTGATTACATGCATAGATTGTTATTTTGGGGATACTTAAGGTTATTTTGGTTAAGGTATTTATTCTATGTTTGTGTTTGTGGCTGGTCGGGTTAGGTCCCTACTTGTTGATGGTGGTTTAGAATTTTTCTTTTAATTTCTAAAACCTTTATAGTGTGTGTAAAAATTATTTTTGTACGTTTTTATATTTTAATTATACTTTTTGAACCATAATTTTCTATTTATTTTTAGATTGTTTCCTCAACTGGCGCCCTTTCACTTAGTAAAGTTCCTGAAAAAGTAAAAAAATAGCTTAAATTTTACCTAAAAGAAAATGTTTTTTTAGATTGTTGTAATTGGTGCAGGCGTTATTGGACTTGAATTGGTATTATTTTTAATTTTTGTATTTTTTAAACTTTATTTTAGGGAAGTGTTTGGCAAAGGTTAGGAGCACAAGTAACAGCAGTAGAATTTATGGACAGTATTGGGGGTGTTGGCATTGACGGAGAAATATCAAAAAATTTTCAAAGATTTTTAACAAAACAAGGATTCAAATTTCTTTTAAGTACAAAAGTTGTTAGTGCAACAAAAGATGGAAATGGAAAAATTAAAGTTAATATTCAAGGTGTAAAGGATGGAAAGGAACAACAGGTTTTTTTGGCATTTAAACTTGAAAATAAATAAAATTTCCAAAACATTACACGACTTTTAAGCTTCGCCTATTTAAGCTTTAAGTCGAATAGAAGCTCATTTGACTTTATTTGAAGACTTTCAGTAATCAAAAAACGACACAAAAACGTCGCAAAACACGATAAAATAAATAAAAGAACACAAACTTTAACATTAAAACTTTAAAATAAATTGAAGCATTTAAAATATTCTTTTATTTTATTTTTTAGCTTGACTGTGACGTCTTGTTAGTTTGTATAGGTAGAAGGCCTTTCACTACTTCTCTCGGACTAGAAAATGTTAAATTAAATTTGGACGGAAAAGGACGAGTTGAGGTTAACCATTATTTCCAAACTGATGTTCCTTCAATCTATGCCATTGGAGATGTAATTAAAGGGCCAATGTTGGCACATAAAGCTGAGGTTTTTTTAAAATAAATTTTTGAGGTTTTGTTGGGTTTTAGTGGCTTAAATTAAGAAAAAAAGGAATTAATTTAAGGATGAAGGAATTTTAGCAGTTGAAGGAATGGCAGGTGGCCCTGTCCATATAGACTATAATTCAATCCCTTCTGTTGTTTATACACATCCAGAGGTTGCTTGGGTTGGAAGATCTGAGGAACAACTTGAACAAGAGGTTTTTATTTTTATTAAAAGAATTTTTGAGTATTTTTAATTGAAAAAATAGAAGAAATTATTTTGAGAAATTAAAGTTAAAATTTTAGGGTATTTCTTATAAAATTGGCAAATTTCCCTTCGTTGCCAACTCTAGAGCTAAAACAAATAATGATGTGGATGGTTTTGTTAAAGTTTTGGGAGATAAAGAAAATGATCGTTTGTTAGGTGTTCACATTATTGGACCGGTAATTTTTTTTTCTTTTAATTTTTTTTAATTTTAAAATTATTTTAATAATTAATAAATTTTAAAATTATTTTTTAAAAATATTTAAAAAATTATTTTTAAAAATATGACAGACATTTGATCCCAAAAAAAATTTGTTCTTTTAGAATGCAGGCGAAATGATTGCTGAAGCAACCCTTGCATTAGAATATGGAGCATCTTGTGAAGATATTGCTCGAGTTTGTCATCCACATCCTGTAAGAGAAAAAAAAAATTCTTTTATTTTTTTTAAAATTTTTTTGTTTTATTAGACACTTTCTGAAGCATTTCGTGAAGCTAATTTAGCTGCTTATTGTGGCAAACCAATAAATAGTATTTAAATAGAAAATAGAATTTAATTGTGTGAAAGAATTTTGATTTGACAAGGTTTGGATAGGAAAAAAAATTTTTTTTAATTTTTTGTTTTTCTTTAGATTTTTAATTAAAGTAAAAAAAAATTTTTTTTAAAGGATTTTCTTTTCAATTAAAAAAAAAAATTTTTTTTTAAAGGATTTTCTTTTCAATTTTTAATTTAAAAAATGAGGAAATAGTGTAAAAAATATTTAACTAAATTCACACGATTTTTTAAAGGGAAAAAAGGTTTATTTTGCAATTTAATCTTTTTATTTATAAAATAATTTTTAATTTTTGTAAAAGGATTTTAATTATTCTTCATTTATGGCGTTAAATTAAAAAAAAATAAAAAAAAATTAAAAAAAATTTTTTTTTTTTAATTTAATTTCTTTTTTTTAAAGCTTCTCTAATGAGTATTCTTTTTGATAAATATTATAAAATAATTTTTTTTTGATACGTTTTACTGGTCAGTTTTTATTTTTTAATTGAAAAAAAAGAGGAGACTTTCACTAAAAGACACCATTTATTTGTTTAAAAATTATTTTAAGGAAAAGGAAAAAGTCAATGAAAGTTAAAAGGAGAAAAGAAAGAATAGTAAATATTTAAGGAAATTTTTAAGAGAAAAATCTTTTTTTTTTTTAAATTTTTTTCTCTACCTTTCCCTTCTTTACTCCTTTAAACCTATAAATGGTCAATTGGACATAATGGTCAAATTTTATAAATTAAATTAAATTGAAGTACGTACCTTACATAAGTTCCCCTAATTCGTTAATAATTTGTAAAAAATTGATTGTCTGAACATTTTGTCTGTTTGACCATTTTGCAGGTCGTTTTATGTGTTCTTTGGATTATTTTATTTATTTTTATTTTTTTTATTTTTTTCATTAAGGATTAAA
Source organism: Meloidogyne exigua (assembly GCA_018905775.1). Taxonomy (NCBI): domain Eukaryota; kingdom Metazoa; phylum Nematoda; class Chromadorea; order Rhabditida; family Meloidogynidae; genus Meloidogyne; species Meloidogyne exigua. The sequence continues at coordinate 1,404,447 of JAGUQR010000013.1, forward strand.
AAATTTTTGGTCATTTCTTGAGAATGATTCACACCCTTATTCTTTTACCTTTTTTCCCCTCCCCTCCTTTTACTCATTTTTGTCGCAAAAAGAGAGAAAGAAATGAATTTATGTAGAATTGTTGTTTGTACAGAAAGATAAAAAAAATAAAAAAAAAGAAAATAAAATCCTTGCATTAAAAAAAATTATTTTTTTTGTACATTTCAAGAGTTAGAAAGAAGAGTAAATTGCTTTTCTTTTTATTGTAAATAATTTTTTTTTGCTTATTAGGTCGTCCTTAGATAAAAAAAATTAATTTATTTATTTTAGAGTCTGAACCAATATTTTTTTAATTGTTTAGATTTCTTTTTTGTTGTAACGTATATTTATTGGAGATTAAATTAGACCTTTAATTTTTATTTTAATTAATTTTATGGGGTGAACTAAAAGGTTCCATGCCTCAGTTTGGTGTTGATAATGTTCATCTTCATTCCTCGGGGTTTTTCCCTTCTTTTTCTACTAACCTTCAGAGTCAATAGACCCTCAAACTATCGAATTTCTGGACTAATTTTTTCAATCCCTTTCTGTCTGTTTTTAAAGGATTTTTTAATTAAAAAAAATATTCTTTTCTTAATAACACTTTTAAATGTTTTTTCCTTTATTTTATGACTGTTCCATGTTCCTTCACATTTATTCTCATGCTTAGTTTAAATAATGAGTCATTTACCTTTAAATAGGCTTTTTAATTTTAAATTTATTTTTATTTAATAGATTTTGTAATTTTTAATGATAAAATAAAGTACCCTTTTAATTACATTGTCAGAATGCAAAGAAAATTATTTTCCTACTCTAATGTCCAAGTTTTTAATTTTCTTTTTATTTTCCTTCTCTTTCCCTTAATCCTTTCATTTGACTATTTTGACCAATCCGGGAAATTAGAGTCTCAACAAAAACAACAAAAAGAAACTTCACCCTTTTTAAAATCAAATGACTTTGGGCGTGTTAATAAATTAATTGAAGAAGGAAATAATTCTTTTAGACAATTTTCGACTTCTTCGAATTCTTTGAAAGGTCCGAATTATTTAGAAAATGTTAATGTTGAGGTTTCTTTTAATTTTTTAAAAATAAACTTTAAATTAAAGATTCAACTGAGAGGCTATTCAAATCAAGGCTTTAACTTACCTCAAGGACGTCTTTGTACCTGTCCAAAAGGGGAAATTGGAGATCATTGTATACAGGTTAGAGTTTTTAAAAATGCTTTTAAAAATAGGCAAGACTCAAATAATTAAATTAAATTGGGAATAATTTTGCCTTTCAAACTTCCAGAGAATACTTCAAATCTCTTTAATAAACCAAATGCTTTTTTTGTAGGCTAGTCCACAAAGAACTGGATATAATTGTTTAACATCTTTAGCTGTTTTTCTGCTCTCTGCGAGGTTTATTTATTTTTAATTTTATTTTATTTTCAATTTAGTTCTTCTCTCAAGTATTTCCAAACTCTCTACAATCCTCTTAATCTAGCAGGACAGCTCAGTGCAGAACAATTTTCGATACAAAAATTTGTGCTTGATTCTCAACCGGTTTGTTCTTTGCAACTGAAACCTCATAATTCTTAAAGAGAATTAATTGAAATTAACTTGTTTAATTTAAGATATCTATAGCTGTCCTAGTCTACAATTTGGGACCACAAATCAATGCAGATGGAAGTCTATACGAAACAAATACCGTCACCCTTGTTGATAGCTTCATTCAACCATTAATTTCACCTTCTGGTTCTTTTGATTTTTCCTCTCGTGGTCAGCAAAGTGTTAGCCTTATAGGGCAAATATTGGGCACTCAGTAAGTTTAAAAGCTTAACTATTTTTTATTATTGTTTGGAATTATTTAGCATAATAGCACGAGTAAAAATCTTTAAAAATAAATTTTTATTCAGTTTTTAAAATTTTCCAAGTTTTAAGTGGGTTTTTAGTTATTTCTTTTGATAAACACTTTTTTTAAAGACTAACATTCTCTTATTCAATTTCCTGTGCCGGTGGATCAAGTAAAGATGGTAGACGACTTGTCGGTCCCGGATGTGATTTAAATTGTAATACTTCAACATCTCAAAGTACTGTAATTTGTGAAAACGTAAAAACAGGCTTTTTTAGCCAATGTAAATGGATTACTGGGAATTTACAGGTTTTTTAAATGAAATTAAACTTTTACTTAAAAAATAAATTGAAAGGTGACCAATTGTCAAAATTGTCCTTTTGGAGTAAAAGACGGTACGTATTGTGCAGATGAACAGGGTGGAGTGCTGTATGGGGTATATTTTTAATTTAATTTTGAAACTTTTAACTTGTTATTAAATACAACTTCTTATCCCCCTCATTCTATACTTCTATTTTCCGGCTACAAAATGGTCAATGGACATAATGGTCATTCACTCGACTTTCTTTATAAAGTCACATCTAACCTATTCTCCATTGCCCTAACTTCATTTCAATTTAATATTCAATATTGGCTGTTGACCATTATGTCCCTTGACCATTTTATAAGTGAAAGGGTAAAGAATATGAGAGAAAAGTTCAATTTTAAGGAAGTTGTTTCTACATTCTATTATAATGCATTTATTCTTCTTTGCTGTATTTCTGGTGTTTTATTTCTTCTATTTATGCTTACCTGTTTGTTGTATCTGGGAAGGTTTTTTCAAATTTAATTGTATTTTTTTATTTCTTACAATTAGAAATTTCAAAAAAGGAGACAACCAAGGAAAAACAGGAGGATATCGTCGTCCATCAAAAAGAAGCGACGATTCTGCCCTTCTTGGTCCAATGACATTTAATTCTCCTCGTATTCATAGAAGTGGACCAGAAGCAGCTCCATTAAATGTAGCAAAGCCCTTTCCTTCTCCTCTTCCTCATCAAGAAGAGGAAGAAGATAAACTGCCAAAAAACATAAAACTTTTGCCAGTTTATAACAAAAATGAAATGAATAGAGGCCCCTCTCCTTTTCCCAGAAGTAATGCAAGTACTACAAGTATTCCTAGTGAAATAGCTGGCGGGGCAAGTGGACAGCTTCGTTTTCCTACTATTTTGCAGCAATCTAATGGAAAGATGAGAAGTTTGTGATTTTTTAAAAATATTTTTTAGTTTGTATTTTTCCTTAAATTCCTGTCTTTTATGCTAATGAATTTTTTTTCTTCCCTAATTTTAATTTGTTTTTAAAGAAACTCTCTCACCACCACGTTTCCAACCATTACCACATCTTGGACCTCAACATGTAGAAAATGATTTAATGAATACTAGCTTTGCTAGTAATAGTGGTGGTTGCCGTACTCCAAAGGGACCTCCAAGTGTTTCTGCAGATGTTTGAAGAATTATATAATTTTTAAAAGAATTTAACAATTTTGTATTTTTTAATTTACATTCCTTAATTTGCTATATAAATTTTTCATTAGATTATTTTTTAATTATTTGCCTGTTTGACATTTTGTCTTTTGTTTATTTAGTATTTCGTTACTTCCTCAACCGGGGAAAGATTTTCGTATAATTAGAGAAAGAAAATAAAAGAAGAGAGTGGATGACATTTATGTTTCTTTTCCTTTGCATTTAAAAAATGACATTTATTTTACTTCTCACCTAAAATTTATTTATTTTATTTGCACATGTTTGCAGCTTTTGTTACTTTCTTCGGTTTAATTACCCAAGCTTAAGGTACTTTCCGTGCCCTGCCCTCGTATAAGTGGCAAAGCTTAGATAAATTTTGGAATTGCCTTGCCTTATAGGTGAGGCTTAAAATTTAAAGCTTGGTGTTTTGAGTTGATTGTTTTCTTTTAACGGTTTAGTAGGCAAATGGTTGGTCAGCTGCATCTTTTTTTTTGTCTATTGTGGCAATGTTTGACCTATCTTTTGTATCACTGGAAAGAAGCAAAGATTTATGTGAATGCCAGTTGTGGGCGTTCCCTTTTTTTGTGGGTATTTAAGTGTCATCGTTGATCTGTCACACTCCATGCCTCTAAATTTTTTTCTTTAATTTATCCAAAAGCAAAATAAAAAAGAAGCAATGTATGTATTAATTTAGTGAATTCTACTCATCGTTTTGCTCGTTTTGTGTTTGACAAATTTTATCAAGTTTTTGCTCATTAAAATTATTTATTTCCTAAATTAGTTTTTTTTGTTAATTAATAAAAAGAAACATTTTAAAAATTTTTTATTTTTTCAAGTTGTTTAAAAACATAAATTAAAAAAGTGTTCATATATCAGGGATGGGCAGGCAGCTTTTATATTTTATCAAACATTTTTATTTTTTTATTATTCCCATCCTTGGTAGTACACAGTAGGTAAATGAATAAGAAAGTTGAAATGTATTTAATAATGTATTTTAGAGTATAAAAATAAAGTATAATTTTTATTTTTTATATAATTTACAAGCAATAATACATAGAAGTGTTATTTAAAGAAATAAATTAATTTTGTTTGGCAAAAATAAAAATATGTATATGTAATATGTTCAGATAATTCTTTGTGAAAGAACATAAAAATGTTTATTTTAAATAAACTTTTTTAGAGATAATATTTTGTAATTAAAAAAATAGGTTAGAAATTATTTTTGATTTTTAGTACCTCTTTATGGTAAAGTCTCTTTACATTAAACAAGAGAAAGCCTAATCAGTCTTCTTCATTCTCTTATAATTATCTTCAGCCTTCTTATGTTTAGGAGAAGACAAATGTCTTTTGAAATTTTGAGGGCTATAAAAATCTTGATTACATGGAGAGCAATGTCTTTTACTAGATATAGTGGCTAGAGCAGTATTTAGTATTAATTGTTGTTGTTTAGCTAAATCTAAAATTTATTTAAATTTTGTATAATTAAAGCAATTTAAAATATAATAAAATAAATACCTTGTGAAACAGAAACAGAAGAACTTGTTCCTGGCAAAGATCCTCCTAAAATTAAAAATAAAATTTTTAAAATTGTATATTCTTTATTATAAAATAAAATCTTCTTTTCAGTCTCTAATAGATTATAAACAATTAAGTAAATTATTCTTAATTAAAAAATCCATCTGCAGTATCTTCTCCATCCTCTTTATTAATGAGTGATTCTAATTGTCTCAAAACCAAAGAATTAGAATTTTTTAATTCTGTAGAGGACTTTTCAATGGTCTTTACAATGGTCTTTTTCAACTCATTAAAGTGATGTTTAATTTCAATTGAAAAATTTTTAAAAACATTTTCTTGTTGTTCAAAATGTTCTTTCAAAATTTTTATAATTTCTAACTTCTCTTTCTTATCTTCTTCGGCTTTCCTTTGTTCAAGCTCTTTCATATATTTGTCAATTTGTGAATTCTATAAAATTAATTAAAATTTCTTATACTCTTTATTTAAAATTTACAATTAATTCTTTATATTGTTCCTCATTCTTTTCTTCTGCCATTATTCGCTTTTTTAAATAATAGTTATGTAAATTTAATTTTAAAATTAAAACAAATAATTCAAATAAAATAAATTGTTTATAAATAAATATAAACACAGGAATGTCTATGGAGAATGAGGAGAAATACAAAAATACATCATATATTTATACCTATATGTAGTAATTAATAAACCCGCCCCTACACAATTTTTAAAAATTTTCCCTAAACGATATTATTTTAAAAACTTGGCGGAAGGCAAAATAAAGGAAGGAGAAGCATAATAAAAAATTAATTAATTACTTATTTGTATTTTTATATAGAAGGGGAAATATTAAAAGAAGAGCAAGTTGGACATTTAAGTTTAATGAAGATTGTAAGTTTGTGCTTTTAAAGTAATTAAAAAGGGTAAAAAGATAAGAATTAAAATGCAAACTTTCCAACTTATTTTACAATTGTAATAATTTATTTAAAATTAATTAAACTTTGTTTGTTTATAATTAATTATTTCCTTGATTTCGATTCAAATATTTTTCTTACCTTTTTTTTCTTTAATTTTTCTCCTACAAAGGAGTTGACTATTTTAGAAGAGATTAAAATATTTTTAGCAAATTTATACCAATCATTTCTGAGTTGATCTTTTTTGATTTTTTTACCTTTTGTTTTGTAGCATATTTTATGACTTAATTTAAAAAAATAATAATTAAACATAATTTTATTTTTAAAAAATTGTTTTAATTATTTGGAATTTAATTAAATTATTTAAAGAAAAATAAAATTTAATTAATTTACCATATTTTTAGATCATTTAAACAAATATTACTAGCTATATTAAATATATTAACAATTAATTCAATTGGCATTATTCTTCTTTGTTTATTTAAATTTATTAAATTATTATTTTGTTGTTCCATTTTTAAATCTAAATTTTTTTTTAATTTGAATATTTTGGGGCCAATAAATAATTGAAAGTATGTATGTACTACATTTATTCTTTACATTTTTTGGAATCAATACGGGGAGTTGTTGTTTGGTTATTGGTAATAAACTCTTCTTAATCTAACCCAAAATATCAACTATTAAAAATAGACAAAAATGTTCATTTTATATTTTATTTATTAAAATAATATTTAAAATTGTAAATTTATTTTTAAAATTTTATTTATTTTGTTTTCTGGAAAATATAAAAAAATAAAACTACTTTCATGTAAAAACAATTTTAAAAAATATGTAAAATATTAAAAAAAAAAAAAGAAATCATTGTATTTATTACAAAAAAAGTCTTCTTTCAATTTTAAAGTTTTTCATTCTTTTAGTTTGTAGTCTCAATTAGATTTGGATATGCAACTAAAAAAGGCAAAAGTGGATTATTTCAGAATGCAGATATTCTTGCATTTTTTCATTCTCTTTTGACGCGTCCTCAATTGTCGTCCTTACATCCTCAACTGCCGATCCTCATTTGTCGTACCGCCCCGCGAACAAACAATTCATTTTTTGGAATAATTATAAAAATATTAACTTCAGGGATCAGTTCATTGTTATAAAGAATTATAATTTAAAAAATAATTATTTTCCCGTATTTTTAAATTACTTGTATTTAATATATATGTGTTAAAACAAAAAATTTTTTTAATTTTATTCTTTCATGGTTGAAAAATAAAAATATGTGAGTTGATAAATAAAACAATATAATAAGTTATTGTATGTATATAAAAACGTACAGAGAATGAGAATCTTGAAATTATTTAAAAAAACAATAAACAATAGCAAAAATTTTCAATTTAATGTTAAAATCAAAAATTGAGTTATTTACGCATATTCTGAAAAGATTGTTTTAGGAATATAAGTATATGTTGGTTAGCTTTTAGATTTAAAACAATTTTAGGTTTAACATTTTATATTCAAAACAAAGTAAGAAGCAAAATTAAATAAAATTTTAGATTTTTAAGTAATTATAATTCAAAAATAATAAAGTTATTTTTGATAAATGATATTTAAAATTTTATTGATTTTTTGTAGTGAAGTCTACTAGAACAGAATACGAAAAAAACATAAGAGAATAAATTTCAGTCAGAAAGAACTTGAGAAAACAAACCTTAACTTGCTTACAACCTAACCATCAATTCCCTTATATTTAGCTTCAGCCTTTTGATGTTTAGGAGAGAAAAGATGTCTGTTGTAAGTGTAAGGACTATAAAAGTTTTGTTTGCACGGCGAACAGTAGGTTTTACATGTTTGAACATCTGTCGATGGTTGTTTATCTAAATTTAATTAAACGTAAAAAAGATAAATTAAAACAAAAATATATATTGTCTCAAAACAAATTAATGTTATCTAATTATGTAGTAGGTTTAATTTTAGATTATAAGCATAAAATAAAACAGAACAAAAATATACCCTGAGAAGTATTAAATGAAGAACTTGTTCCAGGTACAGATTCTCCAATTTCTAAAAAATAAAATTTAAAATTAATGTCATAATTCTGGAAAATAATTTTAAACAAAAAGATTAAAAATCACCCAAACTTAAATGGACGGGAATAAAGAATATTTCGTTTAATTTTTTACAATTTATTAAAAGAAAAATTACCATGCGACTCTCCTCCACTGCCTGATTCCTTGTTCACAATCAAACGTAAGTCATGGACCAATGAAGAATTTACGGCATTAGAATTTGTCAATAATTGAGTAGAATTTGTCAATAATTGAATTATTTTATCGTTTGTCTCAGCCTGATTCTCCATGTATGTAAGGATTTTGCTAAGGAGTGTAATAGCATCAGGACGACCTAGGATATCAAGGAGTTCTGATACATGTACATTTCCTCCGCTTGTCTAAAATTAAAAATTTTTCAAAATTCTTTTGGTTAATTACCACTTCTACGTTAGATTCTTCTTGACCACCAGTAGTTCCCTCCATAGACTGAATTTAAGATTTAATATGGTCTAAAAGAATATTTTAATTAAAATTCTATTCAATAATATGAGAAAATTGCCAATTTACAAAACAATTTTAATTTAAGAAAATACCAAAAAATTAAAACATAAAACTAAAAAACGTCATAATTATTTCTAAAAAATTTAAAAATAACTTAATCAAAAAATTTCTTTTAAAAAAGTAATTCGAATAATTTTGTTTATTTATTTAAAAAATAAACACTGAAGAACGTCTACTTATGGGAAAAATAGGAAAGAGGAAAAGTGTAAGTGGTCAGTATTTAGAGATTTTTTCTTCTAACGTCCATTTATTGATTTAGTCACTTTAAAAGAAAAGGAGGGAGAAATGGGGGTAGGGGACGATTCAGATCCGGCCGATTCAGATTTTGAGTCTTATTCTGGGCATAACTTTCTTAATTCTTACGCGATTTGAACAAATTTTTTTTTATTCGAAAGCTTTCGATAAGCGGATTCTTTTTTCAAACGAGACCGATCAAATAAAATCAGTTCACAAATAGTTACAGCATGATTAAACTGGAAAATTGTGATTTTCGTGTTTTTCAGTTGTAACTTTTTTTAGAATCAACTGATCTGATCAAACTTTAGTGAAAAGATGAAACTTTTTGAGCTCTTTCGAATGAGATAAAAATCATTTGAAACAGTTGAAAACAAAAAATGTTATGGAGGCTACTCTGAATCGGCCGGCGATGAATCGTCCTTTACCGGAGAAATGGGTTTTAAAAAATTATTTACAAAAATATAATAATAATTTTGTCTTATTTCTTCCAATTTATTTAAATTTGCAGAAAATTTCCTCAGTTAATCAGCAAAATATCTAAGTAATTTTTAGTCAAAGTTTTGTCCGCAATTAATAATATTAAGCATAATTAACTTCTTTTACATTTTCCTCAGTAATTTGACGGTTTATTCCAAGTGCTTTGAGGGAAAGATATTATATTAATATTTGCGGACAAAACTTGCGGACTTCATGACAACATAATTAAAACCACATAAAAACAAAGACAATTTATTTTAAAAATTATTTTGGCTCTATCCTAGGACATGCGTCCCATGAAAGTATATGCGTCCGAAAAAAGTATATGAGTCCTATGAAAGTATGTGCGTCCCAAAAAGAAAAAGAAAATTATTAAATTTTATATGTATATCAGAATTAAATTGCCCAGCTCAAGGGATAACGAGCTAAGGATAAAAAAAATTTAGAACTCATACGGGTTAATTTATTTTTATTTATATAAAATAGTAGTGGACCTCAATCTGACTAGATATACTGTTTTATTATATTTCCTGTTGTGTTAAACAATAAATTTAAATTTAATTATTAACATAATTGATCCCCAAATATTCTTTAAGTCAGGCATCACCCATATTTGTCCAACTTTTGAAAAATATAGACATTTAATTCTGATATATAAAATTTAATTATTTTCTATTTTTTTGGAACGCATATACTTTGATGGGACGCATGTCCTAAGATAGCGCCATTATTTTACTATTTTTTAATAAATTTCAATTAATAATTTGTCTTTAATAAATATTAAACATTATGTGAAATGTCATAATCAAATTTACTACAATAAGTATTTCTTTATTTCCTTAAACTTTAAAAATAAAAAAAATACTTTTTTTTAATAAAACGGTAAATTTAATTTTTTAATTGAATTTTTTTACCAATACTAAAAAAATTATATTTCGTACTAATTAAAAATTCTAAATAATTTCTTACCTTCAACAGTCTTTTAAAATTTTCTCTTACAAAAAAATAAACCACACCAGAGGAAGTTAAAATATTTTGAGCAACCATGTGCCAATATTTTATGAGTTGTTCTTGATCCTTTATTATAGTTAAGCTGTAGTTTCTTTTACTAGATATAATAAAAAAATATTTTATTTAAGCTTGAAACTCATTAAAATTTTTGGTACTTGTGAGGAACGGGTGGCAGTTCCTGCGGACTTTTTTTGCGGACAAAGTTTATTAATAGTTGATCTTTTCCTTAAGGCAAATAAAGTATATAAGGATTAATAAATTTGTGTTTAAGTTTATGACCAAGCCATTTAAATTTTTATTAATTACTTATTCAATAAAATGATTCAAAGTCTTAAAATTTTTACTTTCTTACAATTGTACAACAAGATCAGCCTACCAGAAGAAGAGTTTCAACAATGGTTGGTAGATATCAAGTTTAAAGGGCCCGATTGTTTTTTCCATTTAATATCACAAATTGTCAATCATGATTCATATTTGTGTGAATAAAGTTAATTCTTAACTCTTCTTATTGCCTAAGGTAAAAATCAATCAAAAAATATACACTATAACATATTAATAAACTTTGTCCGCAAAAAAAAGTCCGCAGGAACTGCCACCCGTTCTTCACAAGTACCAAATTTTTTATAAATTTTCATTATTTTTATTTTATTTTACCATATTCTTAAATCATTTAAAGAAATAGAAGATGTTTTAAGTATATCAACAAGTAGTTCAGTAGGCATCGCCTTTATTTGTCTTTTTAAGTTTAAATTATTTTGTTGTTGTTCCATTTTTATTTAAATTTAAAAAATTTTTTTAATTTGAGGATTTGGGGCCAATACATACATATACTAAATATATATGAGGATATTTTGTAAAAAATATAAATAATGTACATATGTATACTTTTATTCTTTACATATTTGAATCAATATAGAGACGGAAGGTTGTTGGTTGCTAATAAACTATCCATTTTCCTATTCCAAAATATCAACTACAATATAAAAATGTTTTTTTTTATTTAATTTTCTTTATTTATTAAAAAACATTTTACTCTATATATAAGGATTAAAATCTCTTCGAATTCTTGGAATATAAAAACAATGATTCCCATTGGACAGTTCATTGCTAAAAAAATGTTAAAAAATTAATTATTTAAAAATATCTATATCTACTTTAATGAATAAAAATAATTTCCTTGTAAATTTGTACTATTTTTATTTATTTTTCTTTTACGAAACCAACTATTAAAATTGTAGCAAAAATAGCTCCAGATAAAATTGACAAAATTGAAGCAGAAAATAAAATTATATTCAATTATACAACAATTTTCTTCTTTAATTTCATTATGATAACTGCAGTTTTGTCCGCCTCATCTTTGTTGGTTTTTTTATTTCTCTTGTCATGGCGTTTTGTCTTGCTCAATTCTATAGATAGTGAAAAAGAGTGCGAAGAGTTTAACTACATTAAAGAAAAAAAGAAAGAAAATACAAATAAAATAGAGAAAAGGTTAAAAGAAAATACTATTTGTTTTTTCGGGTGACTCTGAGTGTTTTATAAACTGACATTTTTATTTCTTTAATGCTTTTTATGTGGAAGTCATACGACCACTCATAAACTTACCTGGCTGGGGTGTTCCTGCGATCACCAAGGCAGGACATCTGTGGTGAGACTTCCCCATTGCACTTGAGGGCGAGGTTGACCCGCAGGGCGGCTCCGAACTGGGGTAGGCCCACAGCTAAATTTTTGAGTGTGGGGGACAGCGTTCGCGCTTCCCCCTTAAAATCGGTTTCGTTAGAATTTTTTGTATTTATTATAAAGCAAATTATTTATTTCATCTTTTTAGTTAATCATTCTACTTTTATTTCTTGGCTTAATCTTTTAATTTTCAATGGACAATATTTCAGTTGAAATTCAAGAAGAAAAGGTTGAAAGATGTCAACTTGAACAGATTATTTTACAACCTAGTGAATATCAACCTTCAACTTCAACTAATCAAAATTTAAACCAAGAAGAACATCCTTCATTTCAGTGGAAAAAACCAACAAAATCAATGTTCATTTTTCAACATTTAATTCAAAAAGGAATATCTCCTCGTGGTGTTCTTTCAGTTTTATATCCAATGTATAGTGTTCCTTCTAATATACCTGACATTTGGATTTTACAACTTTTACAAGAATTGAGTGAAAGTAGAACAAGAGACAAATTGCCACAATGGAATACCTTTGAAGATGCTGTTGAATTAATTAGGTTTTTTTTAATATTTAAAATTCCTTTATTTTTTTAATTTTTAGACGTAGCAAGTCAATAATAATTTTATCTGGTGCTGGTATTTCTGTGAGCTGTGGAATTCCTGATTTTCGTTCCGAAAAAGGAATTTATGCTCGATTGAAAGATGATTTTCCTGAATTGCCTGATCCTCATTCAATGTTTGATATTGACTTTTTTCAGAAAAATCCTGCTCCATTTTATGCTTTTGCAAAGGTTTTTTTTTAAATATTATTTGTTTTTTTTATCTTTTAGATCTTTCTTAAATCGAAAAATAAAATTTTTTTTGGCTTAAAAAATAGTTAATTATTTGGTCTATTTTCTTATGGCTTGGAATTTATTTTTTTTAAGTTTTTTTGGGAATTAAAAATTTATTTTTAATAATTAATAACTTTCAAGGAACTAAAAATTATTTTTTCGATTCAGTCCTCTTTAACCACTTCAACCTTTTAAAAATCTTTTCTTTTTTGTATAATTAAATATTTTTAGGAATTATTTCCTGGCAAATTTCGTCCTTCCATTTCTCACAAATTTATCAAATTTTTGGAAGAAGAAGGAAAGCTTTTAAGGAATTATACCCAAAATATTGACACATTGGAACGTTTGGCAGGGATAAACAATTTAATAGAATGTCATGGTTTGAGGGGAAACATTTTTTTAATTTTAATTTTAAGGTTCATTTGCTCGTTCAACCTGTTTAAACTGCAAATATGAAATTGATTCTGAAGAAATTCGTCAAAATGTTTGTCAAAAGGTTTTGTTTTAAATTACATTTTATGGAAATTTTTTTCCTTTTTTTTTTAAATTAATTTTTATTTTTTGCATTTATTGATTTAAAAATTATTTTCTCTAAAAAAAAGAATTTTTTAAGGAAATCGCTCTTTGTCAAAACTGCAAAATTGGAGTAATAAAGCCAAACATAACATTCTTTGGAGAAGATTTGTCCGAACATTTTCACAATCAAATAGCCTTAGACACAACAAAAGTTGATTTATTAATAATTATTGGGTCTTCTTTACATGTTCGTCCTGTTAGTTTAATTCCTTTTAATATTGACAATTCAATTCCACAAATTTTAATAAATCGGGAATTGTTGCCTAATTATACTGCTGATGTTAAACTGCTCGGAGATTGTGATAAAATACTTTGTTTATTGGCCATTGCTTTGAAGGGTCAAATTTGTGAAAAAATGATTACAGGTTTTTCTTTATTATCTTTAATTTTATTTTTCCAATTTAAACGGAGTTTGTCCGCAAGTTTTGTCCGCAAATTTTTTTTTAAATTAATTTTTTTCTAGAATTAAAATCTCGTCCTTCTAATTGGAATGATTTATTATTAACTTACTTAAATCAACACAATTCCGATCAAAATTCAATAAATAAATTAAATATCGACCAATTTAAACAATTATTTAATGTCAAAAAAATGAAAATAAGCCAGGAAGAAGAAACAAAATTATGTGAAGGAAATTATGTAAAAGTTGAAAAATATTTACCTGAATTTAATTCTACTCTATTGGTATTTTTATTTTATTTTTAAAAATTAAAAAAAAATTTAATTTTAATTTAATTTTTTAATTTTAAAGGTTTCCCCCAACATTAACGTTTTTAAAGGAGCAGAACTTTATTATGATAAAGAACAAGACAATTTTGTTCCAAAAGTGGGTCGTAAACGAAAACAAAAACACAAAGCAGATAATGACGATTATGAAAAGCTTATAAATTCTTTGGAGGAGACTTCTTCCTCTTCAGTTAATTCTTTAGAAGGAAAAAATGGGAAAAGTTGTTCTTCTCTGCCGTGCGATAATTTTAGTGTTTCTACTGATAATTTTGGTTTATTTTTTTTAATTTAATTTTTTTTTTAAACAATTCAATTAATTGAAGAGTTTTAAGTAAATTATTAGAGGTCTAAAATGTCCAGGCTTGGACTCTGAATTATTTAAAAAGCTTAAACCTTGGCATAGACTCAACTTTGTCGCTTAAAGACGGTCCCTGCAATTTTTAAAAATTTCCTTAAAATTAAAGAAATTTTTAATAATTTTTTAAAGCATTTATAGAACAAAGAAAGTCATCAAGTTGTCCGCCAGAGGAAATTAAAAAAGGAAATGATAATATTTAAAAGAATTATTTCTGTGTATATAAATCCTGATATTTTTAAATAAATATTTTAATTAATTTTTTTGTTCATAATTTATTTGTTTCAAACTGATTTTAATTTTTAATTAAATTTCTTTTTCAATAACCCGAACAATTTCCATTACATTAATCTTTCAAAATGGATGAAGATTCTAGTTCACCCACCTCTGGATTGCCGTCTTCTTCTATTTCTACAAGTACAAATATTTTGTCTTCTACAACAAGTGTTGAGAAAAAAGAGAAAAGGTTTTTTTAATTTTAATTTTAATTTGTTTTTTAATTTTTTAAAGAAATGAACGTTTTCGTTATGGCAATTTTAATCGTTATTATGGCATTAGAACGAAAGGATTTGACCACGATCCGTTAGTTTTCTTTTATTTTTAAGACATTTTCTGATTTTTATTTCAAAAAGAGTTCCTAAAAGCTTTAAAATTTTCCTTTCTTTTCTCATAAAATTTCTTTACATTTTTCTAGACGTCTAGATTTATTTCCTAAAGAATGGTTTATTAATAAAACAATTCTTGATGTTGGTTGTAATGCTGGACATTTAACTTTGGAAATTGCAAAGAAATTAAGCCCTACTTGGATTTTGGGTATTGACATTGATGATCATCTTATTGGTGTTGCTAGGAAGAATATTAAACATTATTTTGATTCAAATGAAGGACCAGAGGTTTTATTTTATGTATACTACGACAGAGTCCGCGATTTTTATCCGCACTCTATTAATCCATTTTTTGTTCAATTTTCTTATTTCTTTAGAATATTTCTTTAAATTATTATTAAATAAAATTAATTTTTTTCAGTCTATTGAAAAATGCCCAGCATCAAGAAGAAACTATAATGTTTGGTTTTCTCGAGAAAATTATGTACTTGAATCAGATGAATATCTTGAAATGATCCGAGAAGAATATGACGTTATTTTGGCTTTAAGCATTACAAAATGGATACATTTAAATTGGGGAGATGAAGGAATTAAACGATTTTTTAAAAGAATTTTTCGACAATTAAATCAAGGTTTTAACTTTATAAAATTCTAATGTATTTATTTAACTTGAAATTCTATAAGAAAGAAAAGGGAGAGTAGATCCTGATAGCTTACCTGAAGTCTTTTAAGTAATTATTAATAAGGGTTAATGGTTCAAAACCTGCTCTGTACCTAAACCTTTCTTTTAAGAGTGTAAGCATATTTTATCGCTTTAAAGTGACCTTTAATTTTTTATAATTAATATTCAATATATATTCTAGAAGGGCATCTACTACTTGAACTTCAAGATTGGTCAAAATATTATAAACGAGCAAAAACAACGGTTTCTTCTATCATTTAAAAATGTTAATTCTCATTAATTTTTTAGTCAGATATGAAGGAGATGTATAAAAATATTAAATTCAAGCCTGACCAATTTAAAGATTATTTAATTAATGATGTTGGTTTTGTTGAATGTCAGGCATTGGGTACTCCTAAAGCTGTGTCTAAAGGTTTATATTTTTTAATTCTGACCCTTTTCTGCTCGTTTAGTAATCAGACACTAATATTTTATTTTTTAGGCTTTGAAAGGTCCATACTTGTCTTTCAAAAAGTCAGTAATTTAAATAAAAGAAAGCGAAGGTTAATTGACAATAGAGAACCTGAACAAGAATCATTGAAGGAAGCAAAAAAAGGTTTTACTGATTTTTGACATTTTTTGTATCTTATAATTTTTGATAAGTTCTTTTTTATATAATTTCGAAAATATATATTGTTAAAATGCTTCAAATATACGTGTTTTTCATTTCTAAAGTAGATTAGCTTTTATTTTTGTTTTTGATGACCCGATTAGTCGCGGGCCAGTTTTTCTCTAATTAGTATTTCAATAAAGAAAATATAGAGATAGAGTTTAAAATACTTCCCATCCTCGATTAATTTGGTTCTAATTTATTTCAGTGTTTATTTTACTCTAATTTATTTACTTTTCTTTCTGAATGGATCAGTTCATTTCGGTGAGATTTTTGTATTTTTTAAATTTAACTACGTAAGATTTTAGGAAACATCTCAATTTCTTGTTGACCGATACGAAGCTATTCAAAGAGAACTAGCTTTTATGGTGAATAATGGTTATTATTTGCTTATTTATTTGATTAAAGATTTTATTTCAGCTGCCGAAATGGACCCAGCGTTATCTCAGACCTTTATCAATTCTTTACGTAATACAGCACATCAGATTGAAAGAAATTTAAGGAATGTTGGAGGTATGACTTCTACAATATTTTTACCAGTTTTAATATATATTTTTAGTTCGTGTAAGAAATCATCAGCATTGGAATGTGGAAGTTGTTCAAAAGTTTATTAATATTATTTTAATTCATATTATCTTTTTAGTAATACTCTCATGGCAGCTTTTAATCATTTTGAAAGATGCGTTCTTCTGCTGTGTGCTCTGGCTGATGAAATTAATGAGGGAGCTGAGGCAAACGATCGTGAGCAACATGCCATTAATGTTGGCCGAGAACTTATTGTAGGTTTGGCCGCTACCTATGGGAGACCTCCAAGTGTTTCTCCTAATGCTTCAACATCGAGCGCGGAGACAGAATAAGACTAAAAATATTTATTTTATTTGTTCAGTTTTTGTTTGACTTTATAAATAATTTTATAGCTTACAATATAATTTTTGAATATATTATTTCCTTTAAATACTTTTTTAACAAATATTTATGTTCATTTCTTTAGGAACGCCTTGTTTTTTTCGGAATGCCCAGTAGATTCAATAGGAATGGTTCGGTGAGTATAAATTTTAGGTAACTAATGTGTATAATTTTAAAATATTAAGATCAAGGCTTATTTGCTGTATTCACGACAAAGCAAATTCTCAGTTCTTTTAAAACAAAAGTATGAAATGTAATATTAAATAATTCTTTATTTTTTTAAAGTTGGGATCGGCTTACACTTCCAGTTATTCATGAAGTACAGAATTCAATAGTGAATGCTAGCGAACAAATTGAATCAATGTTGCGTCATAACAATGGTATAAAATAGGTTAAATTATAAGTAACTCTGACATGAGTGACATTTATTTAAGTGTGGATTTTCGTCAGTGTGTAATTGAACCTTACTTTTATCCCCATTAACCCTTTGTGTTTTTTATAATTTATTTTTTAAGTTCGTGTTCAAGATCATGTACGTCTTGGAAAGCCTACATTGCCTGATGTATTTTTTCTTTAACTTCTTTTTTAACTTTAATTTAGGAACCAACGTTTAAACAACTCTTTAAACGATTAAAAAACCAAATTCATGTTTTGTGTGTATTAGTTGAAGTAGATGATTTAAAACAAGGACCGGCTCTTAATGAAGATGAGAATAATGTTATTAAAGAAGGAAACAAAATTCTCGCTGACCTTTCTGAAAACATACATAAATTTATTAACGAAGCAGAAGGAAAAGAGTCCTCAGATGAAGAATTCTTTAAGGTTTATTAAAACATACATTTTATATTTGGGTTTTGAGCTTACAATTTTTCTAATTTTTAGAAAATTTTTTTTGCCAATTATGGAAAAACATCGGTTTGATTCATTTTAGATTTTATGATTTAATTCTATTTTTAAAGGAAGTTGATAATGTTGAAGAAACTAAAGAACAATCTCAGCCTTTAGGATTTTTTATTTAAAATTTCCTCTAGTCTATTTCGTATTATTTATTTATTGATAAACATGAGTGGGATTAAATTAGACTTCAATAGAAAGTCAAGCTTAGGCGGGAGTAGATACTTAAAATATAAAAAGAAGGATAAAGTTCCAATAGCTAGCACTCAGTACTAATTTAAAAAAATAAAAATATTAAGCCGAAAGAAAAATACTCAAATAAAAAGTTGCAGATGACAGGTTAATACAACTATTGCCAAGAAAAGTTCGTGTGTCAGCACCGTCATTTAACGCAAAATAATTTTTTAAATTGATCAAAATTTAATAAACATTTTATTTCAGTCAATTTAAATTACATAAACTACAGATTTTTCGGTTAAAAATTTAAAAATTACACTGAATCATAAGATTTTAAAAAATCTGCGTGTGGTCTATTCAAAAATGAGAGATATAAATCTTTCCTTTTTTAACGCTGCGCCTAAACATTAAGAATCATTGATTCTTATTTTTGTCTAAAGTTTTGGACTTTCAAAACAAATAGATTAAAATAAAATATAAAAATCGAAAGGTGGAACATGCAAAAAAGGGGCAAATTTATCATATAAGATTGTCAAATCCCTCACTTTTTTTCTTTATTAACGTCAACTTTAATGTCGTCGAGATGTAGAATGGCGTATTGGTGAACGTTCCCTGTAACGTGAACGACTTGGTGAACGTCTATGACGTCTACTCGTTCTTATCGGAGATCGAGAACGTTCTCTGCGATGTTGTCTTCCTTCACGCTGGAGATTGGGTGAATCTTCACGACGGTGTTGTTTTCTAACTTCTGAGCTGCTAGTTGAATTACGGCGTTGTGACATTCCCAGCTTTTCCATCTTTTGGACAAGATTTTGCCGAAACTTGGCGAGTTGTTCCTCAATATCTTCCTGTGAAGTTTTCCCGTCTGCTTCTAGATTGTCTTGTAGTTTCATCACTCTCATCTGATTAACAAAAAATATTTTTTTAATTAATTAAAAGTAACAACTTCAATTTCCCTAAGCATTTTTCTCCGTTCTTCTTCATCATTGACACTGGAAGTTTCAATCATTTTTTTACTTTCTTTATTCTTCGGAGATGGAGATAGTTCGGATAATTTACAGGATTTATTATTTTTATCTTTCTGATCGTCATTATGATTCCCGTTTTCTGATTCAAATGTTTTTAATTTTAAAGAGTTATTTTTGTTAGATTTGCTGCCACTATGTTGCTCCCAGCGACTAATTCCAACAGAAGATTCCCATTTTGAAGGAACAGGTTGAAGATCTTCAAAAGTGTTATCTACTGGTTCCAACTACAATTTAAAATGCAGGCCAAAATATTGATAAAAAACATCAAATGTTTGGAGTCAAACCGTGCTCCATGAGCCAGTTGTAAATCGATCATTTTCTCTATCATCATTAATAATTGGAATTCCATCGAGATCACCACCATCAGACCCCCCATCGTCGGCCATTGGCATCCCGTCAATGTCATAACCACCTTCTTCTTGTATTGGCAGTCCATCCAGGTCTTCGTCTTCTAGTAAAGGTTCTCCATCTATTAATGTGTCTTTTTCGCCATCATCGGTCTAGTAAATTGTTAAAGAATTTTAAACAACAATTAGTTTGTTAAAAATAAACCTTTAAAAGGCCCAAGAAAATATTCTGCCATTTAATCAAGTCTTGGGTGGGATAGACTGCATGGTCTTCCCAATTACGAAAACAAAGCATAACTCGTTGTCGAAACTTAGAAAATCCTTTCTTTATATTAAAAAAAAAAAGAAACCTGTTCCGCTTTCAATCGACTTTCAATAGAATCGAGTGTTTCGTTAAGCTCGGAAAATATCTTTAACAAATAATCACTAAAGTGTTGACGATAATAAAAAGCGTCTTTTACTCGAGCTGCACAGTTGGCTAGAATATCAGACACTAAATAGATTCGAGCAATCTAAAACTTAAAATAAACACTTAAAAGAGAAATTAAACCTTTCTATGTAGTGGAGTTTCTTTTAAACATAACGACTCAAAGATGCAATGCGTAACTTCTTTTGAACATTCTGCATGGTCCAAACACCAAATCATTGCATCACCGACCACAATCTAGATTTGAAAAAAACAATTAAATTAAAACAAACAAACCTTTTCAGGCGTTAAATTTCTAAGAATATTTTCTAACTCTTCTCTTGCTTGGTCATTCAATACACCTTTAAGTCGTTTACGTTCTTCTTCTTTTTCAGCAATATTTTTTAAAGCCTTTTTTCTTCTTTCTACTCGTTTTATATTTTCTTCTGTTTCTTCTTTTTCGTCTCTAATTTTCTTTTCTTTTGATAAAGGATTTCGTAAATTAATCAGCTTTTTATCGTTAGAACGACGTCTTTTTGGCACATAAGCAGTGCTATAAAGCTGTGGAGGCATTCCTAATTCAAACAGAGCATGAGGGGGAGGACACCACCAACTTCCACCTTCAAACATTTTAAATTTGTCAAGACGCCATTTAACTCTATCATCGCCTTGCAAAATTGAGTAAAGACGCCAGCGATAGTAGACATGTGTTGGATGATGATTGTCGAAGAGAAAACGAAAAAAAAATTTTTTTAATAAAAATAAACAAAAAGAGGAGAAAAATGAAGCCATTGATTAAATAAAATTAAAAAAGCTCTCACCGATACATCGGATTTTGACGTTCTTTTGCCATTAAAATTGCTTCAAATAAAGGTCCAGAGCGAACAAGGAATTCCACTACTCGATGAATTAGTTGAAGAAGTGGTCTAGAATCAAGAAAATTTATATTTATTTTTTATTCTTTTTATTGAATAAAATTTATTTTATTAATTATATAATTTGTTGTTAATTTGCATACTGACGATTGAACAAGAAGTTAATGATTAATACCTTTCTGTGGGGACGACGACCCGAACAGTCGAGTTTTCTATCATCTATAGTTTGAAGAAGTGAACAAATAACATTTTTTGGAAAACAATTCAAAAATAAATTTCTTTTTTTTTGTATTTTTCGATTAAATTACAATATTCTTAAAAAAATATTTAACGGAGGTTTTAATTACCAAACGAATGGAAAGAGATTTTAATAACTTTAATAAACCTTTTTGTAGTCCTCGCACATTTCTACATCGTTAGTATCAAGAGGAGAATTTAATTTTGGCAAATCATGGTACTTTTTAAGAAAAACACGCAATTCTTCTGTTCGAGGTTTTGCATTAAACGGAAGTCCAGAAGGAGGATCAGGCATGGCTAATTCACGAAGAGGTGGGGGAACATAAAAAGGCTAAAAAGAAAGGTAAATTGAAGATAATCAATTATATAACAAACTAAAGGCGGTATTACAACAGGTCTGGCCCAAGAAACACGAAGTTCACAACCTCGGTAAACCTCTCCGTGTAGAGCATAGATTGAACGTTCAGCATCCGATCGGCTCTGTTAGAAAGGTAAATTTTTAGGCATTAAGCACATGACAAAATAACCATAAAAGCCACAAATCCACTCAACGTATTTCTATGCCTTTCTTCATCTGGTTTTGGAAAAAGAACTTTAGCTGAAGCAAGAGGCCCAAAGGATCCAAACGTTTCAAAGAAGTCCTCAAGCTTGGCCTAGAAATGAATTTATTGAAAAGAAAATTTTAAACAAACATCGGAGGGTAAATTGCAAACATAAAGATTAGTTGTCGTTGGATCATTCTCGTAATCAACATTTACGGACACTCCAGGCCCCAAATAAGGTGAATCAAGTGTTGGAACAATTCTATTTACCTCCTCCTCGGAAACACCTTTTTCCTTCAAATGCTGTCGAAGACCTTTCTTTTCATCACGAATAGCTTGTATTCTTTAAAGAAAAAGAAAGTCATAAATTAATAAAACTAAAAAAAACTGTTTGAGCTCTTCTTTAAATGCTTCAAGGTTTGTAAGTTTAGACTTTTCAAGTTTGGGAGCTGCTGGCTTTAAAGGTCGATTTATAGCGAAATCTTGTTGGTCTAGAATCGCTATTTGAGGCTTATCTTTCTGAACATTATTTTCCACTCCACCCATTATTTTCTTTGCTGTTTCCTGAGCTATTCTCTTTGCAACTTCCAACGTGTTTTTAATTTGGATAACGGGAGTTGGTTTGTAAACATTAGAAGTTGAAACAAAGGAGGAATCTTAAGAAAGGTTTATCTTAATCAAATTAATTTTAAACAGAAAACCTGATTTGTCAGGGTTTACAATATCACCACGAATAAATGTTTTTGAAGTTTTGACAATCCCGTCTTCGAAAGTTTCACGAAATTCTTCATAAGCTTCTTCCAAACGTTCCTTTTCTTCTGCTACCTTAAAATAAAGTCAAATAAATTTATTTAAAAAATTTTTTACTCTTTTCCTCTTATATTTCTCCATTTAGATGAAAAATAATTTTTAGGAATGAAGTTATCCACTGAAAAATAAAAGAATTTACGATTAAATTAAATACACAGAATTTTTTTTTATTTCATCGATGTTTAAACTGGTGAGTTACTTTTCCGTGCAGGCGTTTCGGTGCTAGAAAAGTCAAGTATTGGCCGGTTCCGTGCCCTTTATAAAACGGACAGTTCCGTGTCAACTTTATTTTTTAAAGCAATTTTATTTAATTTATTATCTGAAATATTATTTTCTTTCACTAGAATACGCGCTAGTGGTATAGGTGAGAGGTAGTTCTCAACAATGCTCAACAACTGACGATCAATACTTTTATGTTTTTCAGCCTTAACTGGCTGATTTCTACCCATCGTGTCCTAGTCCGGTCTACACAATTAGAATATTAATTTCTATAAATTAGTCAAAAAAAGTCAAAACAAATGGAACAACAATTTTATTTCAAAAGGAGTCAAAAAGAGAAAAATCTGAATTAATCTGAAAACGCCACAAAAATAAATAAAAAAACAAGAAAATTAAGTAATTCAGATTTTTCGAACAAATATTTTTTTTAAATAAAATGCAAAATTAAAAACGATTTGCTCTCAAAATATTCTTTTCCTCCTCATTTTCATTATAACATTTGACAAATTTTACGTTGGTGCTCCATCAACGCTCTTCCCTTTTAATAAGTCATTCACGTTTACTAGGACAGTCACGACTGATGTGTCCTGAGATTTTGGCAATTAATTAGATCAAAGAAAAGCAAAAATAATACCATCTTCTCCGCAGTTGTAGCAACTACGATTGCCACCACCTCCTCCACCACCACGACGGCCACCTCCTCCTCCACCACCTTCAGGACATTCACGAGACATGTGTCCATATTTGTTACCTTAATTGTGAAGTTTTGTATTTTAAATCGCATTAGTCTCTTACAATTGTAACATTTCATGTCTCCTCCACGTCCACCACCACGGTCATCACGTCGATCGCGTCCACCACCTCCTCCTCCACCGCCGCCACCACTTCCTGCATCACAATCACGAGCAAAATGCCCATATCCACCACAATTGTAACCTGACAATTTTAAAGGAAAATGGAAAGTTTAAGGAAACGTTGGGATCCTAAAATTTTTAAGCTTTCAAATCTGCGAAAAATGATTAAAAAAACATAACGTTCCCTAAACAAATCAGGGTGTTAATTTTAAAAATTCATACACTTGCTACCGCCTCCTCCTCCGCCTCCACGTCCTCCACCACCACCACCACCACCACGATCACGCCCACCGCCTCGTCCTCCTCCATCGCCGTCTCTGCATTCACGAGCGAAGTGTCCAAAGCGTCCACAGTTGTAGCACTTGGATTGTCCTCCGTCACCGCCTAAAAAGTTTAAACATTCTTTCAGTTAAAAAAATTAAAAAAAGAAACCTCCACCACGTGGACCACCTCTTCCGCCGCCACCGCCATCATTGTTTGGACATTCCCGCGAGATGTGCCCCTTAAGTTGTGCCGTAGCAAGACTCCGTTACACACCAAACTACTACACCCAAAAATTCAACAAAAACCGTTTCATGGCAGCGATAGCATTCCACTCCTGAGCTCATTTTGGTCAATTAAAATTAAAAGTTTCTCCACACGTCAAAAACTTCTAGCAACTTCGCGTTCTCTTCCACCAGTCAACTTCACCACGCACAAATAAAAGAAAGCTTGAAACGCTTAAAATAAAGATGTAAAATTTATTAATTTAAAACAAGAAAAATACAAGGAGCAAAAAAGAAATTTAAAGATTTTTATGTGCTTATTACAAAAATTTTTCTAGTTTCCTTGGATACTTGGCTTCAATTTAACGTGTTAAACTATTGAATAAAGCCATTTATAAGCATAAAAATCCATATAATCCAAATAAAGCAAAGTTACGTAAATATTCCCTTAACATATTTAAAATGGAAGCCATCAACTTAAAGAATAAACGCAGCAAAAAAGGAAAACTGAAGAAAAACACATAAATGACAAATGTGGCTCTTACATTGGGTTATATAAGAGAATAAATTATAAAGGGCTGAACTTGCAGAGGATTTAAAAAAAAGAAGAAAGAGGCGTGTATGTCTGTAGAGAAAATAAAGTAGATAAAACAAAGAAAAAGAAATAAAGTGATGTGCAAAAATTATGGAGGAGTGAGTGTTTCAGCTTGAGATAGTGTATATTAAAAATAGACAAAGAATAAAGAAAGAGAAATAGAATGATGTGCAAAAGTTTTGAAAAGAAAGAGGAAATGGTAATGTTATAATTTCTAGTTTAAAAAAGCTTTCCCTAACCAACTTTTCCGCAACCTTTGAACCAGGCAAACTTTGTAATACCTGGGAAAGTAAAGTTTAATCTTTATATTATTTGATAGAGGAGAGTTTGGAGTATAAAATGAACCAAGAGAATTTGAAATATTTTGGGATTATTTAAATTTATACAATTTAAAAGAAAAAAACAGCAAAGTTTTGGATTTTTTGATTTTAACCTCTTTAGAATTAAAATGTGATATATACATTTATATTAAAAAAAGTCAGAACCTTCATCTACAAAAATATAAAAAAATTTAAAAAATTCTTTTAACATAAGAGGAATTATTAAATTTTTAGTAAGCTTGGGTAAGCAACTCTAAGGTGGATTTTTGTCCTTCCTGAATTTATTTAAATTTTTAACTTCATCCAGACAAAAGTTAAAGGCTTTTTAAAATTGTTAATTATTAATATAATTAATCTCTTCTATTTCCCCTTTAAAAAATTTTCTTTAAAGATTTAAAAATCGTTATAATTTTGTTTCGAAATAAAATTAAAAAAAAGCTTAAAAATACTATAAAACATATATTTGTTCTTGTAACCTTTTTTTCTTCTTTGCTTGGAGGATTTTTGGCTTTTTTAAATTTTATACAGAAGGAAGAAAAGAACCAAAAGAAAGAAATTTTTGTTAAATTAAAAGCTCAAATTTCATTAAAATTTAAAGCGCAAAGGAGTGTTAAGTTAAACTGGCATTAAATCGACATTCTTTTTTTTCTCCCCTACATTTTATTTAATTTTGGCTGTTTCTTTATTTTTGAGAAAATTGTGAAAAAGTTGCAGAATATAAAAAAATATTCCGCCTGCTTCAATAAAATAACTTTTACAATTACAATCCTTTTAAAAAAGTATTCCGCCTGCTTCAATAAAATAACTTTTATAATTACAATCCTTTTAAAAAAATTCCGCCTGCTTCAATAAAATAACTTTTACAATTACAATCCTTTTAAAAAAGTATTCCGCCTGCTTCAACTTTTATTGTTTACAATTTTACAATTATTAATTCATTTGTAAAACTTTAATTCCATTCCAATTAAAAAATGATTTGGGGAGGTAATACAATAGGAGAAGAGGAGGAAGATGAAGAGACATTTGAAAATAAGAATAACAATCATGAACTATCAACATCAACTCAAATATATCCAGTAAAGGGTCCCCTTCTTGGTTCTCGTTTTGTTGGAAAAGTTGCAATTATTACTGGTTTGTTAAAAACATTAAAAAATAAATACAATAGTCTTTACAATTATTTTAAGAGTCAAATTGTTGGATTGATAGGGCAACAGCTATTTTAATGGGAAAAGAAGGAGCAAAAGTAACTATACACGGAACTGTTGAAAAAGAATTAAGGGTTGAAATTTAATTAAAATTTTTTTTATTTAAATACTTTTATTTTCCTTTTTTAAAGGAAACAATTGTTAGGATGGTTAGAGCGGGTATTGATCAAAACAATATTCTTGTTGTTCAAGGAGCTATAGAAAATGATCAGGCATTTTATTAAATGTTTAAATGTTTCTAAAAATATTTTTTAGACCCTAAAAAACCTTGTGGACAAAACCTATAAGAAATTTGGACGTATTGATATATTAGTTATATTTAAATAAATAGTTCAACAAATTTAAAGAATTTTAAAGGTTAACAGTGCTGGAGCAATTGGCCATCAAGCACAAAGGAGTAATAGTCCAGCTTCTGCTATATCCAACAAACACAAACATAATATAAACAGACAGAATAGTGGAAGTGTTGACAGTGATAGAGAAGAAAATGATTTATTAGAAGATGAAGGAAAACCAAGTTTAGGCTTCAGAAACTCACTTGCTAGCAGGCGTCGGTGAATATTATTTTTATTTAAACTTATTTTGTAACATTTACAATTATTAGCAGGCGTATTTATTTTTACAATTGTAAAATAAGTTTATTTTTTATTACAATAGTAGCAGGCTTATTTATTTTTACAATTGTAAAATAAGTTTATTTTTTATTACAATAGTAGCAGGCTTATTTATTTTTACAATTGTAAAATAAGTTTATTTTTTATTACAATAGTAGCAGGCTTATTTATTTTTACAATTGTAAAATAAGTTTTCTCTTAATTTGAGCTCTTCACATTTTGATTCACATTTTGACACACTTTTCAATATTAATCTCAAAAGGTATTGTACACTATAATTGAATTTTTAAACTTCAATAAAATTAAGTATTACAAAACTTACCCGGTTATGTGTTCCTTATCTTGAAAAAGGAAAGGGAGCAGTTGTTAACGTTAGCAGCTTTGGTGGTCAACAGGCGGTAATTTTAAATTTCTCTTTTGCTTCAAGTTTAATTTATACTTTTACAATTGTAGTTTTCTGATTATGCATATTACAATACATCAAGGGTTGCTTTAGGTACGCTTTGGGAGAAGGTTTTTTAATTTAATTTTTAAAGATAATTATTGTCGGTCAATTGCTATTAAATATGCTCAAAAAAATGTTCGAGTCAACAATGTTAGGCAAGTTTAAATTCTTTTGTTATTAATTTAATATTTTTTACAGTCCTGGCTTTATTACTAGTGCATCAGCTGATGAAGAAAGTACTGTTAATAAAGTAATTATTTTTAAATATATGAGAAATATCCTTTTTTTAGTTTTATTTAAATTGGATTAAAGAACACGTTCCTATGGCTAGAGGAGGAACTGCAGAAGAAATTGCTAAAGTAATAGCTTTTTTAGCTAGCGATGATGCTAGTTATGTTACAGGAGCTACAATTGTAGCAGATGGGGCTGTTTCAGTATTTTCTAAACCCGCCGATTTCTTTTAATTTTAATATAACATTAACGCTCTTTAATATTGTAAAGATTTGTAAAATTTAATAAAACCTGATTTAAAAGAAGTTTATTTATTGCAATTGTAAAATAGGCGCATTTTAAAGTACAATTGTAAAAACAGACGTATTTATTTGAATATGATTATTAGGAAACATATTTTTATATTTTCAATTGTAAAATAAGTTTATTTTTTATTACAATTGTTAGCAGGCGTATTTTTTATTTTTTACAAATTCTAAATCCTCTCTTGATATTCCTTACTATTTTCATAAATTTCAATATTTTAATTTGTCATAAATAAAATATTCTATTTAAACAAAAATATTTTAAATTAATTAAATTAAAGAAAAAAATCTTTTAAGTTGGAGTTTTCTTTTAATCAATTTAATTTTTAACTATAAATTATATTCTTTAAAAAAAACAAGTTTTTTCTTGGTACATAATTTATTTAAAAATTGAAAGTACTTTTTAAAAAAGGGAAGAATTATTTTAAAAAATATTAAATTTAATAAATCATTCCTAATCAATTATTAAGTTCTTTTTGCTTCAAACAAAATATAACTTTTACAATTACAATCCTCTTAAAAAAATATTCCGCCTGCTTCAATAAAATAACTTTTACAATTACAATCCTTTTAAAAAATATTCCGCCTGCTTCAACTTTTATGTTTACAATTTTACAATTATTCTATCCCATTTTCTCGTGATTTTTTTGTTGCTAGGTTAGAAGAGTTAAAATTTTATTTTTATTATTTGTCTGCCTTGTTTATTGAATACATTGTAGTATTTATTAGTAAGTTAGACGTTCTTTTATTTATTTTTTTCCTATTTTTAAACTTAACCAACTGTTTTTAAGTTAAAAAGTCTTTAAAAATGAATATTATTTTTAATAAAAATTATGTCAATTTTTTAATTAAAAAAATTAAAATTAATAATAATAATATTGGTTTAATTGTTTGTAAGGCTTGGAAGTGTACAGATAAAGAAGAAGGTAAGAAAAATTTAATTAATTATTTTAAAAATTGATTTGAAAATAAAAATATTTTTTTAAATACTTTTTAGTTGTTAAAATTTATTTTATCAAATACAAAGTATTTAACCAATAAATTTCTAATCTTTACATTTCTTTAAAATAATATATTTTTTGAAACAAAATTTATATCAAAAGATAGAGCAGAAAATTTGCTATAAATTAAATGTAAAAAAAAAATTTTAGGTTAATTAGAAAAAAAGTTATTTGCAAAAAACCAACATTTTTGTACAAAAATGCTTATTTTTAACAGTTTTTTAATTTTAATATTTTTATCTAAGAATTAAAAAATTTTATTTTTATTAAATTTTGTAGTAAAATTTCTGCTCTATTTAACAGTACCAGAAGTAATTTAAAATCTTTTTTTATTCAAAAGTTATACAAGTTAACGTCAAGTTAGTTCAATAGCTTTAAAAATATACTCTAGACTCAAAAACTTTAATTTAAATTATTACAAAAATAAAACAAAGAGTAATTGTCAATTAGAGTCTCAGTATACAATTATCTTCTTTCACATAAACCTTTTCCTATTTTAATCATTTAATTTTTAGTTTTTTTTCTAATTTTTAATAGACAATGTTTTGATTGATTTTACACACCTTTGTTTATTTTACATTTATTTCTAAATAATTTCCTGTTTTTGTTTTTATCCTTTATTTGCCACGTGGATTAGTTCTCCACTGTTTAATTTATTTCTTTTTTAGTTAAATTTTCTTCTATAAATTCCAAAAAAATGTCTGACAACACAAAAAAATTTAAATTAAATTTAACAAATGGAACAATCTATACCGAAGACCAAGAAGAGATTTTTCAACCTCCAACCTCTCTACTTAAAGAAGCACACATTTCTGGACTTGACAACTACCATAAAATGTATAACCATTCAATTAATAATCCAAACGAATTTTGGAAGGATGTGGCTAAACAATTATACTTTGAACAATTTTCTGATGAAGGACTTGAGTGGAATTTTGATAAAAGAAAGGGAGAGGTTTTTTTCTTTAATTTTTAAATAAAATTAATTTTAAAGGTAAACGGTGGGGGGAATTTAATTATAATAGTCCTCCAACTATTTTATTTAATTTTTTAAAAAAATACTTTAATTAATACTCCCCTCTAAATAAATATTTATTTAAAATCAATTCCCTTCTAAATTTACAGCCTTTCTTTTTCCTTTAAATTAAAACAGATATTTATTCGCTTTATGAACGGTGCAAAGACAAATATTGCTTACAATTGTCTGGAACGTAATGTTCACCAATTTGGACTAGAAAATAGAATAGCCTATTTTTGGGAAGGGAATGAGCCTGGGGACGAAAAGAGAATTACTTATGGACAATTATTAAAAGAGGTTTAATTTTTAATTATAAATATGAGAGGGGTCTATTTTACCTAGTAGAATAATTTTTGGAATTAATTATGAAATTAGAAAGGAGTTTTTTTCGTTTATTTTGAGCATCTATTTTTATAAAGAATTTAATTCTTTTAAATTAAATTAAGGTAATCAAATTTTCTTCTGTTCTTCGTTCCAAAGGTGTAAGGAAAGGAGATGTTGTAGCAATTTATTTACCTATGATATTAGAATTGCCTATTGCAATGTTGTCTTGTGCGCGTATTGGGGCTATTCACTCTGTGGTTTTTGCTGGGTTTTCTGCAGATTCTTTGGCTTCTAGAATTACACATGCTAGATCTCGTATTTTGTATATATTCTATTTAATTAATTTAAATTTAATTTAATTGATTTAATTAAATTTAATTTTTAAATTTAATTAAATTTAGATTTAATTTAATTTAAATTTAATTTTTAAATTTAATTAATTTAAATTAAAAAAAAAGTCTCTCCCAGCATTAATTTAATTAATTTAATTCCCTCCTTTTTCAATAGAATAACCGCAGATGGTTGTTTCCGTGCAAATAAATTAATTAATTTAAAATCGTTGGCAGACAAAGCAGCTAATATTTGTACTCTTAGAGGAGAATCTCTTGATAATATTATTGTAGTTGAACACTTGAAGGTTTTCTTTTTTAATTATTTTAATTAATTAATTAATTTAAAAGGGGTATATATTTAAATTAAAAAAATAATTATTTAAACCCTTTAAATTATTTTAATTAATTAAAACTATTCTTTAGAGAATTAGTTCTCCCGAAGGGACCCAATTTCAAATAAATTCAACACCTTTACAAAAAGGAAGGGATTCAACTTGGAACGAGGAAATGGAACGAGTAACGGAAAATGAAAATAATTCTCTAGTAGAATGGATGGAAGCAGAGGATCCTTTATTTATTTTATACACTTCTGGATCTACTGGATCACCCAAAGGTTTTTATTTTTAATTTTCTTTTATTTTTTAATTTAATTAAATTACTTTAATTAATTAAATTATTTAATTAAATTATTTGATTAAATTAATTAGATTATTTTATTTAATTGAATTAATTAATTAAATTAATTAATTTTATTTAAATTAAATAATTTAACAAAAATTTTTTTTCCTTTAATTTAAAAGGTATTTTGCATTCTACCGCAGGATATATGTGTTATGTTTATATGACCACAAAGGTTTTTATTTTTAAATAAAAAAAGTTTTTCTTTAATTAATTTATTTTAAATTAAAAAATAAAAAATTAATTAAATTAAAAAATTATTATTTTTAAAATTAAAGTGCTCATTTGATGTACAACCAGAAAAAGATGTTTATTGGGCAACTGCAGATTGTGGTATTTCTTTTTTATTTTAATTAATTAATTAATTATAAAGGTTGGATTACTGGCCATTCTTATGTTGTTTATGGACCTTTATTGAATGGACTAACTTCTGTAATTTTTGAAGGAATTCCTAGTTATCCAGGTTTTTATTTCTTTTAAAGAAAAGTCTTTTTTTTTAATATAATAAAAGAGTGGGGAATTATTTTTTAAATTAAAAAAAAATTTTTTTTTAATTTGGGATCAAATGTCATCTTATTTTTTAATTTAATTTTCCTTTAAAAAAATTCAGATCATTCCCGTTTTTGGTCAATAATTGAAAAATATTCTGTTACAAAATTCTACACAGCCCCAACAGCAGTTAGAGCATTAATGGCATTTCCAGAAGAATTAGTAAATAAACATAATTGTTCTTCTTCACTTAAAATAATTGGGACGGTTGGAGAGCCAAGTTTTTTTTTAAACAATTTTTAATTTTTTAAATTAAATTTAAAGTAAATCCAACAGCCTGGAAATGGTTATATTCTGTTGTGGGTAAAGGAAAATGTTCTGTTGTTGATACTTATTGGCAGACTGAAACGGTTATTTTATTTTTTATTCCTCTCTTTCGGTGTTGTTCTGCGCTGAAATGGACTCCCATTTGATAGCCTTTTTTTAAATTCTTTCTTTTATTTATTTTTTTCTAATTTCCTTTCTTCTTTAAAAATTAATTAAAATAAAATTTTAAAATTTAGTTGAGGTCATTTTTAAATTATTTAATTTAATAAACTAAAGAACATGTTAGAATAAATTAAAATTAAATATTAATTAATTTTAATTAATTTTTTTTTAATTTTCAGGGTGGACACGTGGTCAGTTTCTTCTTCTTTTAGAACTAAAAAAATTAATAAAATTGTTTATTTTTATTTATTTGTTTTAAAAGATTGTTCCAATGCCAGCAGCTACACCTACAAAACCAGGCTCTGCTACTCTTCCATTTTTTGGTGTTCTTCCAAAATTGGTTAATATTGAAGGAAAGACTTTAGAGGTTTTTTTTTAATTTAATTTAATTAATTTAACTTTATAATTTTTAAAGGGTCCAGGGGAAGGTAATCTGTGTTTTTCTCAACCTTGGCCTGGAATTATGAGAGTATTTTAATTTTAATTATTTAATTTTAAAAAAGTCCGCAACTTTTGTCCGCAAATAATATTTTTAATTAATTTTCCTTTTTTATGGATTTTTAAATATTTTTTCAGTTAAAGGAATATTAAAAAATGAAATAAAAATTAATTAAATATTTTTTTACCTTTACAATTTAATAAAAAAAAAAAAAGAAAATAATTTTTCCCTTATTTTTAATTTTTTGCGGACTTTTTTTTGGTGAAGCAAATAAAATTTAATTTTTAATTTCCCTAGTCAATTTGGTGTGATCATGAACGTTTTATTTCCAATTATTTTAGTACTTATCCTGGTACTTATTTTACTGGAGATGGGGCACGTAGAGGTTTCTCTTTTCTAATTTAATTAATTTAATTTTAGATGATGATGGTTATTATTGGATTACTGGGAGAATGGACGATTTAATGAATGTTTGTTTTCCTTTTTTTTTAATTTTTAGGTTCATTAGGCTCTCAATATTTTAAACTTTTTTATTTTTAAAGGTATCAGGCCATCTTCTCTCTACCAGTGAAATCGAATCTGCCTTAGCTTTGCATCCAAATGTTGTAGAAGCTGCGGTTGTTTCAGCACCTCATCCTATTAAAGGACATTTTCCTTATGCTTTTATTGTTTTATCTAATGATAAGCTTTTGACTGAGGAATTAATTAAAGAAATTAAATGTGTTGTTAGAGACAAAATTGGAGCTATTGCTATTCCTGATATTATACAGGTTTTCTTTATTAATTTACTTTTTGGGTACATTTGAGTCTTAAAAGTTTTTTTAATTTTTTGGGATACTTGAGTCTTGAACAAAACAAATTTTTAAAATTTTTATTCATGGGGTACCCTCAAGTCTCAATTTTTAACTTATTAAATCGAGGGACACGAGAGTCTGGGTATTTTATCTTGAAAACATTTTAATTGTGGAAGCCTTTGTTAATTAATAAAAGGGGGAAAATATTGTTCTTGATAAAATTAATTAAAATAATTCTTTCGCTTTTCTTCTTTTTCTAGCAAACCAATGGACTACCAAAAACTCGTTCCGGAAAAATTACAAGAAGAATATTACGTAAAATAGCTGAAGGGGATAAAAATGCAGATTTGGGTGATATTTCAACACTAGTAGATGAAACAATAATTGAACATTTATGGGAAAATAGATTAAAAGAAGAAAGGATAAAAATTAAATAAAATTTAGTTTTTAATTAGAAATTAATAGGAAAATTTTTAAAAAATAAAATAAAAATATTTATGTAAGAAAATAGGGTTATTTTTAATTAAAATTAAACATTTAATTATTTAAATAAAAAATAGTGTAGTGATACATCCCCCCAATGAGAGACTTTTTCTTCTCCTTCTTTTTTTTTACACTTAAATATTATTTTATACCCAAAAATTAAATTCTTTTTTTTTTAATATTTCTCTTAAATTCCATTAATAATTTGCCAATTTAATTATTTTTAGTTTAATTTTTAAAAATTCTTTTTTTGTTTAAAATTGTAATAAATTTTATTTTTTTTGTATTAATTAATTAATTTTATTTTAAATATTTTATTTTAATTAATTAATTATTTTTTATTTAAAAAGAAAAAAATTGAAAGAAAAACATGGCAATTGATTTTTCAAAAATGCAACCTTACAATAGTCCGGTAAGCTTTTTTTGTTAACCTTACAGAATAAAACCAACTTTATTTAATTAAAAGAAAAATTAATTTAATTAAAAGAAAAAATTAATTTTTAATTTTATTGAAATTAATTCTTTTTTTTTTTTAATTTAAATAAATAAAATTTTATTCTTTCTTTTTCAGATTAGTTCTTCATTATTCCCACATTTGACAATTATACTCCTTGGCATTGGACTTGCTTCAACTGCTTATTTTTTTGTTAATGGGGTTATTTTTATTTATTCTTTCTTTGTCATAAATTAATTTCTTTTTTAAACAGGTAACTGGAACTAAAAAGACCCGAAATATTTTTAAAGAATTAATTATTGCTTTAATTGCTTCTAGCTTTTTGGGCTTTGGAGCTCTTTTTCTTATGCTTTGGGTTGGGATTAATATTTAAGAATTATTAAATAGAAATAAGACAGAAAAGTTTGTTAAAAATAAATTAAATTATTTACATAAATTTCAATCTTTTAATGTTTATTTAAATAAATTGGTCTTTTTATTTTGTTAGAATAATTTAAGTAAAAATATTCTTTAAGTTTAAATTAGTGTTCGGTTCACTACTACTGAAGGTATTGAATCGGTCGGTATCGTAAAAATCAGATTTTAGACTTTCGATGTTATCAGTAACGCTACCAATTAACTCATTTGCCAAGCACTAGATTAGATTAATTATTCTAAATAATTAAAAGAGCCTAAGATAAACATGTCAACCCCTAAGAAACCATATTTATTCTATAAAGTTGTTAGATATTTTAATCAAAAAGATCCGTTAAGAAGTATATAAAATAATGTATTTAATGTAATTTAAAAAGGTTTTAAACTTGTTAATAGTACTTCCATTCACTTATAGATCTCCACTCCTTTCCTCTTTTTTCTAGCATCTAAAATTAGAAGTAAACATTATAGCTTAATTAATTATAAAAATAAACCTCGCTCTCAATTCTTACATTCAACGATTCCAAGAAAAGATGACAATCAAATTCCTTTTTGTTTAAATACACTTCATAAATGAGATTACAAACAGTTTTTGCAGAATTCAAAAACGACTTGACATCATACAAATTGTGGTAATCTCGGTAGCTGTTGGTATGAGCCCTGAAACTTTGGATAATAAATAGAAGTTTAAAGAAAATAACAAATCTCAGACTAAATGAATTGAAAGGATATATGCATAATATTTTTTGGAAAATAACCAGAGAGATTTGCAAAAGCAATCTAAGACTCTAAAAGATATAATAAGCTTTTTTGCTTTAAGATTAGCTCCACTATGTCAATTTTGAAACAAAGTTATTTTATAAATAAAAACATTACACTTGCAAAGAACTCCAAGCTAATTGAAGTTCAGTTGATTTCTTTTTACCCTCTTCATCTTTTTCAAAACAATTTTGATACATCCAGGAGACTACTCTGTAAAACGCTCTATCTGATACTGGGTCGAGATCAAAACAAATTTGCATAAACTTTTTTATCTGGCAAACACCAGCATACCATGCATTGTTCGATGCGGTCATCCCTTCTCCTCTTTTCAAACTTAATTGTGCTATATCGAGGTATGCTTGTGCAGATTCTTTCACATTCGTTGGAAGGCAAGGTTCATCTCGAATTTCAACAGGTTTTAGCTAAAGAAGAAATTAGTAAGTAAAATTTAATAAATAAATATTTAAAATTAAAAAGTCAAAACTCAAAACATAATGTTTATTAAAACTAACAAGGTTGATTTTTTAAAAGGAAAAAGAATTAGGAAATACTTAAACCAACTATGTCTAAAACAAAAATTACCATTATGTCATCTTCATCAACCGTCCTCGTTTGTAATTCAAACTTTCCTCTAAAATTTTTTTTATTAAATATTTAAGAAATAAAAAAACAAACTTTGCATTATCTGGAATATCCTTCATTACCATTGCTATCTGCTCCTCTTGAGAAAGATTATTAAACCTCTTATCAGTAACAATTATTATGTGCCCTAAATTAAGTTAAAAAATTAAATAATATTTTTTCTAAATAAAATTTTACGTTCTTCAACTTTCATATAGAGTGATTTCAAAATTCTAGTTGACTTAAACCTAAAAGGTTCATCTTCATTATCTTCAGCCAGCTTACGCTTCCTCTTGTTTAAATTATTGACCTTCTGAAAGACAAGAATATGAAGTTGAAAACCTAAAAATTAAAAACAATTAAAGAAAATTTAATAATTAAAAATATAAACCTTTATACACAGCTTTAGGAGTACCCAATGCCTGACATTCAACAAAACCAATATCATTAATTAAATAATCTTTGAATTGGTCAGGCTTGAATTTAATATTTTTATATATCTCTTTCATATCTGGCTAAAAAATTAAAGATAAATTACTATCAAATTTTAAATAAAAAAGAAACCGTGGCTGTTGCTAGTTTATTATAGGTTGACCAATCTTGAATTTCGAGTAGTAGACGCCCTTCTAAATTAGGAAGTTAGAAATATCTATAAATCTTTAATTAAAGTCATAGACTTTGAATAAATTTTTTAATTCGAAAAGACTAAAATTCCAAATTATATAAAGTTAAAACCTTGATTTAATTGTCGAAAAATTCTTTTAAAAAATCGTTTAATTCCTTCATCTCCCCAATTTAAATGTATCCATTTTGTTATGCTTAAAGCCAGAATAACATCATATTCTTCTCGGATCATTCCAAGATATTCATCTGAAGTAATTACGTAATTTTCTGGAGAGAACCAAACATTATAGTTTCTTCTTAATGCTGGCCATTTTCCAATAGACTGAAAAAAAAATAACTAGTAAAGGTTAAAGAATTATAAAGAAATACGCAGACATTTGTCTGTGATAAAAATATTAAACACCTGAGCCACTTAACCAGAATTTAAAAATTAAATGAACTTCATATTTAAAAAATAGAGGAATAAACAGTTAATAATATAAATACCCTACAATTAACTAAAAAGTATTTTACCTACGCCTTATTTTTATTAATAAAAAATAAAACCTCTGGTCCTTCATTTAAACCAAAATAATGTAAAATATTCTTTCTAGCAGCATCAATAAGCTTATCATCAATGTCAACACCCAAAATCGAAGCAGGGCTTAATTTCTTAGCAATTTCCAAAGTTAAATGTCCAGCATTACAACCAACGTCAAGAATTGTTTTATTAATAAACCATTCTTTAGGAAATAAATCTAGACGTCTAGAAAATTGGAAAGAAATTTATTTGAAAATAAAGGAAAATTTAAAGCTTTTATGAACTCTTTTTAAAATAAAAATCAGAGAATAAAAGAAAACTAACGGATCGTGCTCAAATCCTTTCGTTCGAGCACCATCATAATGATAGAAATTGCCATAACGAAAATGTTCGTTCCTTCAAAAAATTAAAAAATAAATAAAATTTAAATTAAAAAAACTTTTTTCTTTTCTTTTGAAGTTAAACTAGTTATTGAGTCAGAAGCTGAAAACAATGAAAATCCAGGAGTTGAACTAGAACACATCGATTCTTCGTCCATTACACAGAGATTTAAAATTTTCTAAAACAATGAAATTAATTAAAGAATAATCACAAAAAAATAAAAAAATGTAAATAAATAAATTAGATTAAAAACAAATAATAAAACAAATAAAATTTAAAAATAGTTATTTAAGCGACAACAAAGAAATGAACATTTAATTAATTAACAAATAGTGCTGTAATCAATTTCAAGTTTCATGTGTCTTAGCAGCGCATATATCAACACAGCATGACCACCATTTTTCATTGTAGTTTTATTAACCTTTTATATCTAAAATTCACAAATTCCTGCACAGCTAAGGATGCACGAAACACTTAAAATAATTTAATATATTCCAATATTATTTAAAAGAAACCT
This sequence comes from Meloidogyne exigua, assembly GCA_018905775.1. Classification (NCBI taxonomy): domain Eukaryota; kingdom Metazoa; phylum Nematoda; class Chromadorea; order Rhabditida; family Meloidogynidae; genus Meloidogyne; species Meloidogyne exigua. Next base: position 1,442,475 of record JAGUQR010000013.1, read on the forward strand.
TTAAAACGTTCAAAGACAACGCTTGGAGTAATCAATTTGACAGAAATGATAACATACAAAAATAAACAATCTTTGTAGTATCCTTTTTACAAAATATAGAAACCTTCCATTCCCTCCATAATAAATAAAGCAAACAAAAAGTTTGAATTCTTCAATGGAAAAATGAGAATCATATGTACATATTATAATTCTTTATTTTAAATATTTAAGAGTTGTTCTACTCTGCCTAACAAATAAATTTGTCTTTCACTAAAAAATACCTCCCATTTATCAATAAATAATACGACATAAACGAGAAGATTTTTTAATTAAAAAATCCTAAAGGCTGAGATTGTTCTTTAGTTTCTTCAACATTATCACCTTCCTTTAAAAATAGAATTAAATTATAAAATTTAAAATGAATCAAACCGATGTTTTTCCATAATTGGCAAAAAAATTCTTCTAAAAATTGTAAGCTCAAAACCCAAATATAAAATGTATGTTTTAATAAACCTTAAAGAATTCTTCATCTGAGGACTCTTTTCCTTCTGCTTCGTTAATAAATTTATGTATGTTTTCAGAAAGGTCAGCAAGAATTTTGTTTCCTTCTTTAATAACATTATTCTCATCTTCATTAAGAGCCGGTCCTTGTTTTAAATCATCTACTTCAACTAATACACACAAAACATGAATTTGGTTTTTTAATCGTTTAAAGAGTTCTTTAAACGTTGGTTCCTAAATTAAAGTTAAAAAAGAAGTTAAAGAAAAAATACATCAGGCAATGTAGGCTTTCCAAGACGTACATGATCTTGAACACGAACTTAAAAAATAAATTATAAAAAACACAAAGGGTTAATGGGGATAAAAGTAAGGTTCAATTACACACTGACGAAAATCCACACTTAAATAAATGTCACTCATGTCAGAGTTACTTATAATTTAACCTATTTTATACCATTGTTATGACGCAACATTGATTCAATTTGTTCGCTAGCATTCACTATTGAATTCTGTACTTCATGAATAACTGGAAGTGTAAGCCGATCCCAACTTTAAAAAAATAAAGAATTATTTAATATTACATTTCATACTTTTGTTTTAAAAGAACTGAGAATTTGCTTTGTCGTGAATACAGCAAATAAGCCTTGATCTTAATATTTTAAAATTATACACATTAGTTACCTAAAATTTATACTCACCGAACCATTCCTATTGAATCTACTGGGCATTCCGAAAAAAACAAGGCGTTCCTAAAGAAATGAACATAAATATTTGTTAAAAAAGTATTTAAAGGAAATAATATATTCAAAAATTATATTGTAAGCTATAAAATTATTTATAAAGTCAAACAAAAACTGAACAAATAAAATAAATATTTTTAGTCTTATTCTGTCTCCGCGCTCGATGTTGAAGCATTAGGAGAAACACTTGGAGGTCTCCCATAGGTAGCGGCCAAACCTACAATAAGTTCTCGGCCAACATTAATGGCATGTTGCTCACGATCGTTTGCCTCAGCTCCCTCATTAATTTCATCAGCCAGAGCACACAGCAGAAGAACGCATCTTTCAAAATGATTAAAAGCTGCCATGAGAGAACCACTAAAAATATTAAAAAGGTTTAAAAAATATTAATAAACTTGTGAACAACTTCCACATTCCAATGCTGATGATTTCTTACACGAACTAAAAATATATATTAAAACTGGTAAAAATATTGTAGAAGGCCTACCTTCAAGATTCCTTAAATTTGTCTCAATTTGATGTGCGGAATTGTGCAAATCATTGATAAAAGTCTGAGTTCCAGTATAAAACAGCGCCAGGTTTATTTCGCCAGTAAAACCATTGTTAATCACAAAAGAAACATGTCTCTGAATAGCTTCGTATCGGTCAACAAGAAATTGAGATGTTTCCTAAAATCTTACGTAGTTAAATTTAAAAAATACAAAAATCTCACCGAAATGAACTGATCCATTCAGAAAGAAAAGTAAATAAATTAGAGTAAAATAAACACTGAAATAAATTAGAACCAAATTAATCGAGGATGGGAAGTATTTTAAACTCTATCTCTATATTTTCTTTATTGAAATACTAATTAGAGAAAAACTGGCCCGCGACTAATCGGGTCATCAAAAACAAAAATAAAAGCTAATCTACTTTAGAAATGAAAAACACGTATATTTGAAGCATTTTAACAATATATATTTTCGAAATTATATAAAAAAGAACTTATCAAAAATTATAAGATACAAAAAATGTCAAAAATCAGTAAAACCTTTTTTTGCTTCCTTCAATGATTAATCAATCTGCCAGAAAGGATAACCTACAAAAATAAACAATTTTTCTCTTTAATAAAGGTTAACATGTATATAAAAAATATATTCATTTTTTAAACTCTATTTTCTCTTCTTTTTTAGACATTTATTTTTCTGTTCTTTTATACTTCTTTTACGTCCAATTACTTCAATTTTTGACTGTGTAATTTTTAAATTATTAAATATTTTTGTTGTTTTTGTATTTATTGCTCCATTAATTCCGGCACTTAATACCAAAAAAAGTTTTCGTTGTTTTGGTGATTCTGGATTGTCAATAATTAATCCTCCCTTACATAGAAAAAAATTAAATAAATTTTTTAAATTCATTTTAATCTACAAAATGTCAGTAGGACATAATGGTCAGACAGCCATTAATAAAGAATATTTATAAAAGTATATATAAATGTCAGAAATTTTTTTTATAATCCCATTATGTCTTACTGACCATTTGTTTAGGTTAAATAAAGTAAACCTGAAAACCAGCACGTGTTGCTTGTTGACAAATTAATTCAGTTTGTAAATCACTTTCTGGGTAAAACCTTTGAAAAAGTGAAAATAAATTAATTAAAAAAATAATTAAATAGGTAAGGGAAATAATTCACTTAATGACATTCTAATTAAGATCATTGCAAATTTATTTTAAATATTTAAGACTTTAGACGAGTAATTAAAAAATTCAAGTTACCCCCAAAAATATTAATAATTTTTTTAAAGGAATTTTAGGTGAACTTTTCGGCATCAAAATAATCAAAAAATAAATTTAAAAAAAAACAAACTGAAAAACAGCTCTAGCAGAACGAGAAAGACAAGCAAAAAGAGACTCAAAAAATACTCGTAATCTTCTCTGTGGATTATCTTTTTTTGAATTTGAATGACAGAGCCATTGAATAGCAGAGATGCTTATAGCACCATTAAATGCTCCAGGTTGAAAAGGCAAACCTGCGCCGATGTCTAATTGAACAAAATCACTCATTTCTGGTTGACTTTCTTCTTCGTCTTTTTGTTTTTCTTTGGCAACATCTTTAAAAATTTAAATGAAAATTAAGAAAGGAAAAAATATTTTAAAATTTTAAGGTATTAAATTGCTTTAATTGAACCTTGGAAAACTTTAAATTCTTTAGAAAAGCTCAAAAAATTATTTTACCCTGAGCGGGTTCGAACCCATCCCTAGTAATTATTTCTGTTTATTTTTCTGTCTTTAGAAAAGAATTTAGAGGCATTCTCTTAACAAAATAATAAATTAAAAAATAACCTATCATCGGTCTACTTATATCCACACCAATCCAATTATGTCCATTTTGTTCGAGTACATCCCCACTTAAACCAGAACCACAACCAATGTCAAGTAGTAAGTTACGAGTATTATCTGGAATTTCTAACAAATCAAAGGCTCTTTTGGCCAATTCAAATTGTATCTAAATTAAAGATCTTTTTAAAAAATTAAGAAAAATGACATTAATAGAAGTTGGGAATAAAAAACCTGTTGAATTCTGCTATTTGATGTATACTTTCTAGCCTCCTTTTCATCATAATATTCTTCTGGTGGCCCTTGATATTCTGGTTTGCTCATACTTTTAATTAAAAATAAAAAGTTTTCTATAAATTTAAATAAATTAAAAATAATTTAAAAATATTAAATAAACCCAAAATAAATTATCAATAAATAACAAAGAAAAATATACATTTATATCTATAGAAAAAAAGTAATAAATTTAAAAAATAAAGTTAAAAAATTGAATAATGCTTGTAAATTAAACTATCCATTTTTAATCGAAAAAAATAATTTAAAATTAAAAAAAGAAAAAAATAAATACATTTAAAGAATTAAAAAAAAAAGAAATTAAAAAATATATAAAAATAAAGCCGTTTTTTAAAGCAATAAAATATTGTTAAAAAGAATTAATGTAAATTATGTTTTAATGAGAATTAAAAACGTTTTTTAAAGTAATAAATAATACTTTAAATTTTTATAAAGTAGTAAATATTTTAAAGAAGGGAAATTTTCTAAAAGAAACTAAAAATGAAATAAGATTAAAAAGAATTTACAAAATATATATAATTATTTAAATATTCCATCTAACATGTAGATTCCGAGAAAAGTTGTTTTTCTTTAAAATAGAATTAGGCCGAAGATATTCATCAGACAAAATAGCATTAGAGTTTAAATCTTAAAGAAAGAAAATATTTCTTAATTAAAACAAAAAAAAAACCAAAATTATAATCATGTAAAAAAGGTGAATTCCTACACCTACTTGAGCCAACATCCATTTCTGGGGACATGAAATAAATAGAATTAAAATTAAATGAAAGATTAAACCCAAAAAATAAATAATTTGAAAAAATATTTTCTGATAAAAAGGTAATTTAAAGAAGTTTTTTTAAAGTTTCCATACAAATAAACCCAAAATATATACCAGTGTTTATTCACATCAACGTTATTCCCAGATGTTGAAGGAAGACCTCTTTTCAAGACCTCAATCTCTTTCTGTAAATTAGTCAGCATTTGGTGTGTCAAAAGATTCTAGCAAGATTAAAAATTATAACTTTTTTTATAATGAAAAAACTTGTTCATTAAACGCCTGCCGTTCTTTTGCCATTTCTATGGACTAGTACAAATTGAAAAATTAAAAACTTTTTTATAATGAAAAAACCTGTTTTTGTACCAATTTCTCCAACTTTTGACGTTCTTTTTTCTCCTCCATTAATAGGTTATAATAATTTGAATTATTCTGAAAAAGATAACTGTAAAAATATATAAAAATATATAATTATTTTCTGTCATTTCAAGAAAAATAATGAAAATTAAAATAAAAAAGTTACTTATTGTACGAATTTTTCTAAATATTGTCCTTATAAAAGTGAGAAATTTTTTTACCGATGAAGTTGATTGAGTAAAAGAGTTATTGAAATTTTTTGTCCTTTTCCCGATTGTTGAATCCAGGTTGACGTTAAAAGTACAATTATTAAAAACAAAATTTTCTGGAATTTTAGGTTCACCACCTTCTTTGTTCTGAATATTCCAAAAGTAAACGCCAATTAAAAAATAATTTCTTACTATTTGATTTTTAATTTTTTAACAAGAAAGCATAGAAAAAAGATTAAATGAAAATTTTAAACCTCATCTATTCCTCGTTGACCTTTAAAAGAAGAACGTTGTAGTGGAAGATTCTCTTGTTTGTGAGCAGTTTCGTTTTTATGATACGGATGACTGAAAATGATTCTAAAAAATAAATAAAACTAAATAAAACCATCCATTTAGCCAAGAATTAATAAGAGAAGAAGAAGTTTGATGATTCTGATTGTAAGACAAACTTGTATGAAGATTCTGTAAAATAAATTAGATAAAAACTCCTCACAAAAACGAATTAAAAACAAACAATTTATAGGGAAAATAAAAATAAATTAAAAAAACCTTATTTTGACGATTTTTCTTTTCGTTCAAAATCTGTTTCTGTTCAGGTAGTCTATAAATGTAAAATTAAATTAAAAATAAAAAAATTAAAATAAATTTTCAATCCAGGCTACATCTAATAAAAGTGGAGTTTTTACAAACCCATTAGAATTTTCTAAAAAATGTATTCTCTTGAACAGACAAAAATAAACAAACTGTTAGCTTTTTAAATGCTCATTCTATTGCCCAGGATTTAAGTAAATGTTTAACATAAAATAAAAAAGCAAACCCAAAAGTAACACGCCAAGGCTGACTAACAAGCTCTTGCAACTGAGTTGCTCCATTTCCCGGAAGTGGATGATTTTGAATCTTTAAACGAAGATTCCGAACTTCTTCATCTTCAGGAAATGGACTATATTGTGATCGAGTAGACCCTGTCGAAACCAATTTGATTGACTTTTCTTCTGACTTCTTTTCTTTAGTCATTTGTTGTATTTTTAAACTTTTATTGTTGCCACGAACAGTTTCTAGTGGATTTTGATTCTAAAATATTTTTAATATTTCTAAACAAGATTTAAATTTATCGTCAACAAGTGAATAGAACTAAAAATAATTCGTGTCATTTAAACACAAAAGATATAAAAGATTAGAAATTTTGAAAGTTCTCTACAACAAAAAATGTCCAAAAACTTGCCTGACAACAAACTCCCTAACATTACCCAAATCACCAAAATAAAAGAAACCTCTTTAGCAGCACATTCAGCACGTGGAGGTGTAATAAACGGATCCTTATTATTAAGTGAAGACTGAATAGTAATAGATCTCCTTCTTCCACCTCCACAAGTACTTGCAATCACATCAGATAGATGCTCATCAAACGGTGCGTTCGAATCGCTATCTCCTTCACTGTTTTTACACCAAGAATGCAGCATTTGGGAAGAAAAAGACAACAATTCTCGGATCTAATAAAAGCTAAAAAAATTAAAGAAAGTTTTCAATTTATAAGTAAATGAGTTATGTAACATAAACATGGAAAAAATATTTGAAAAAAATCTTAGTCAGTTTATCAAAGAAAAAAAAAATTTTTTTATAAAGCAAAAAAAGCTTGTGCAAGTAAATTATATATATAAGTGAAGGTTTATTTTTTGTTCTGGTATTCGTTCCAATAAAATACTATGCTTATTAAAAAATAAGTGATGATAGTATAGAAAGAAAAGAATTCATGTCAATAGATAATTAATATTTAATTTGGGTTTGTTAGAGTCCAAAAAAATACTTTTACTAAAATAAATTCCCCAAACAATTTTAACATTTTCCCTCATCTACCAGAACCTCTTTTTTTAATTTTATATTAACGACGAGTAATAGAAGAACTTCTTCCAGGAATATGTTGGAATATTGATGTTGGATTAGATTTGAGATTTATACGTGAATTTGTACGTTTAGCCTTCTTCAATTGATCCTGGTTTGATTGCCATTTTATTGCATAATCAACACGACGATCTTCCTAATTAAAAAAAAACAATTACACAAATTAAAATGTTGAAAGTAAAAAATAAATATTTTGGAACCCACTTCCCAAGGATTTTAAACTATGACAGTTAAACACTTCACTTTATTACTTGCAGACTTGTGCGCAAACTGAGGAATACACCCATAAACAAGTCTCCTTACCTCAACTCATAAAATTTAAAAAAATTAACCGAACGATTTGGTGTTGAAGTAAAAGGTGAACTAAAAGCCACACGAGGTATTTCCATTCTACTAGCCCCAGAATTTCTTGTTGTGCTAGGTAATACTGTTTTCTTTAAAATTGAAGTTGGAGGAGGCAATGGATGAGAAGTATGAAGATTTGAACGATTTGAAGTAAAAACACTTCTTTCAATTTCGTTTTGTTCGAGGAGACTTTCTTCAAACTGGCGACGACGCACATCCAATTCTTGCTCACGGTTTAAGAGTTCCAACTGTTAAGAAAAAAATTTCTCAGCTCTATTGTAAGACATGCATGGCCATTGACAGTTTATGCGTCCCAAAAAGATCAAAACAGGATATCAAACTCATATAATCGATTCTCTTTTCCTCATTTTTCTAAAGTCCAATGTTAAGATATCTTGGATTTAAATTTAATGGGAATATGATAAATAGGAGAACGAAATAGAAAATACCGAAAATAATAGGGTCCTTAGGTCGATTGTAAAACGTTTTATATTCTGGGTTAATCCAATTATGGCAAGTAAAAGTTAATTTTGGAACGCATAAATTGGGAGGGACGAATAGACTTCAAGGGATGCATGTCCTACATTAGAGCCACTTGAGTTCACTTTAGAACGAAGTACAAAAAACTCAGTTAAGGAATAAAAATTAAATTCAAAACCTCATCCAATTCTTGTCTACTCTTCTCATCAAAACGTTTCAGTTGTGCACGAAGCTTGGCTTGAATAGTTTCATTTTCACGGATTCTTTTACACAAACCATCAAGATAAATACTAAAAATGTTTTAAAAATATTTAAAAAAAACAAAAAAGAAAACCGTCTACAATGTCGAGGCCCAAGTGCCCAACTATCCACATTAATAGGAGGGGGCAAAGGGTTTGGTCGTTGATAATGAAGTGGCGATAGCAAATATGATGGCCCAACTCTTGAAGTGAACGCAGACATTTTTTGGGGAGAAGAAGAAGAAATTGTTGATTGATATCGATTATTGAAGACATTTTGATCCCTCTTTTCGAACACTGGTTTGCCATTACATTTGAAACTTTCATCAGTTTGAATTTGTTTATCACGTCGCAAAGAGAGATTAGGAAGAGTTTGATGTTGTGAAGCATTAGTTGTTTGTACAGGTATTTGAAAATTCTGTAAAAAAGACTGATAATGCCGAAGACCAAAAATATTATGAAAATAAATGGGAATTACTTGACGACCTCTTAGACAAAATATAGATTAGGTAAAAGAATTTGACTCGAAAAAAGATACAATTAAAACTGAGAATGGAAGCAAAAATAAAGAATAAATGCTTCTCTAAATAATAAATTCAACTAAAAATATACCCGAGTTTGAGTACTTTTCTGCCCATTCAAGTTTTGTTGATTTGAAAAATTAACAACTTCTGGAGTATCATGCAAAGGTATTTCAAGTCCGTAGTCTTAAAAGCAAGAAATAAGGTTACATAATTCCACTAACGAAATTAAAAAAACCTTTATCGAGAGGAGTATACATTGACGGTTTATATGAAGAACCAGCTCTTTGAACTTCCAATTCACGCGAACTAGCGCCTCTGCTCTCTTGTGCCCTTTAAAACGATAAATCATTTAAAAATTAAATTTCAGGTACAAATCCTGAAAGTTAACTCATTCCATCCCTCGATAAATTATGTCCACTCTATTGCCCAAGATTCAAGTTAAACTTAAAAACAAACCCAAAGACAATACGCCAAGGCTGACTAACAAGTTGTTGCAACTGAGCTGCTCCATTTCCCGGATATGGATGATTTTGAATCTTCAAACGAAGATTCCGAACCTCTTCATCTTCAGGGAATGGACTATACTGTGATCGAGGAGGTGTTTGTGCATCTTTACGTGCCGCAACCAAAGTTATTTTTGACTTTTCTGCTGATTTTTGTCCTGTAGTCTTGGGTGTTGCATTTAGCTGATTATTGTTGCTTCGGGTATTCGACAGAATATTTCTAGGTGGATATTGATTCTAAAATATAAGCTTTTATTTAAACATTTTGGTACTTTCTTGTTATCACCCGAAAAACTTGCCTGACAACAAACTCCTTAACATTACCCAAATAATCAAAATAAAAGAAACCTCTTTAGCAGGACATTCAACACGTGGAGGTGTAATAAACGGATCGTCATTATCATGTGTAGACTGAATAGAATTGATAGATCTTCTTCTTCTTCCACCTCCACAGGTACTTGGAATCAAATCAGATAGATGTTCATCAAACGGCGCGTTGGAATCGCTATCCCCTTCACTGTTTTTACACCAAGAAAGCATTTAAATAAATTAGTGTGTTAAAAGAGAAAATTCTGAAAAAGATTTATTAAAAAAACATTCTTTAGTCAAATCAATAAAAGAATAAATTAAGGGAATTCTTCTAGTTTAAATACCTACGCAGAAAAAAGAAAAGAACTTATTCAATTCACATAAGGATTACTCTCATTCTAAACCAGTCTTTTGACTTATAAATGTATTGAGTTAAATAAGGAAGGAATGAAAGAAGCGAAATCAAAAAAGGAAAGAAAAATGACTCTTAATATATTTAAATTAAATAATTACGCTAAAAAGAAAGTCGTTTTAATAAAATTAATTTTCTCGATAAATAATTAAATAATCAGTGGTACCTAATTTAAAAAACAGATTTAAGCTTAAATAAAGAAAAAAATATAAAACAAATCAAAAGAAACGAATAAATAATGTCTACACCCTCCCCCCCTTTTTTCCTTAAAAACAACACCTAAAAAAAAGAAAAAACCCTTGGCAGAGTAATAAACGTTGCAGTACAGGAAAAATGTTTTGTAATTAATCATTGTCTTCTCTAATTTTGGACATTATTTTTTATTAATTTATTCCTCCTTCTTTACCCACTCTAACCTATTTATGTATATCAGACAAAGAAAAAAAGATAAAAACTATTAATCTAAACAAAAATCACAACCAGACATTTTGCCATCTGCCAAATTGTCAATTAGAGTAAAAAAGACATTTCGCCACAACGAATGCTTTTTTTTATTTAAATGAATTTGTTTAAATTTATTCTACAAGAATATGCTAAAAAATATTTATTAATTTTATATACAAAATAAAATACATATTTTAGTCTCAAAATAAAAGAAGAAAAATGGGCTGCCAAAAATATATTTAAAATAATTAAATTTAATTTTTGGCCTAATCTCCCCTGAGAATGTAATTTTCGCCTGTAAAATTGAATGAGGTTAAAAATGGAATGAAAAGGAATTTTTTAAAAAGACAAATTAATTTTAATTAAAAAACACTTTGTCTTTTTAATTAAAATTATAATTTTTAAATAAAATGAAAGAAAATAATTTAATTAAAAAAAAATAACTGAAAGATTCAAATTGTAGAGGATATGTGAAGGAAAAATAAAATGATTAATAATATCAATAAATAATTAAAATATAATATAAATTTTAATATCAATAATTTTGAAAGAAAAAAAAAGAAAATAATTCTAGCGAGGTTCTGATTTATTGAACTAAATGAAAGCCTTATAAAAATTGTATTTTTTCTTTAAAGTTAAAAAGTTGGTCAACTTGTTGTTTTACACGCTCGTTTAAACAAACTTTTCAAGTGAAATGTTGCTTCATTAATTGAAATCCTTCTTGGAAGAATTATATTCTGAAATTGTATTGTAATTTTGTATTTTTAAAATAAACTTAAAATTCTGGTTTTTAAAATAGGAGTTACAGTTGACCAGAAAATAAAACTTTCCGGAAAGAATATTCAGAAATACAAGAGAAGAAACGAAAAAATACAAAAATTTAAACTTTCCGGAAAATAACAAAATTTACCAACTTTGTCCGGAAAAGTTTTGAAATTGTATTTTTTTGTGTTTTGTATTTTATTTAATTTATTTGCTCACCTTTTCATTTTTAATCGTTTCTTTTTTTATTTCTTTATTTTCTTCCTTTTCAGTTTTAATTCTTTTTCTTCCTCTAAAGTCTTTTTCTTTATTTTTTTCAATTTCACTTCTAACCCATTCAATTGTTCGGGAATCAATGCAATCATTTACTTAAAATTAAGTTTTAAATTAAGTTTAAAGTTGTATTTTTAAAAAATAAACTTTTATAAAGTAAAACACAAATGTTTTTTTTCCAACTTTCCGGAAAGAATACAATACAACTATTAAAACTTACCAAACGGAAACTTAACAACACACGGCCGAAATTCAAAACACGAAATTTTAACATTGTTTTCCTCCAGTGTTTTTCTTGTATTTTGTTTATTTTTAGTTTCATTGTGTGTACAGCCTGAAAGTTGACCAAGTTTATTTATTTAAACATTTTTGTATTTTCTATAAAAGACTCTACTTACGTATGTGATCTCGCAATGTTCCCACCTTTGAGAAGCGAAGAGTACAACCTTCAAACAAACATTTATGAGGACGAGATTTTGGGGCATGTCTAAACAGCAAATGGTTGAGAAGCCAATCAAGCTAAAAACATTTTAATAATTTTTTTAAAAAATTAATTAAATAAAAAAAGACCTTTTTTTGTGCATCCCCACGTCTAGGGTATTGTTCACATTTACGCCTTTAAAAAAATTAATTAAAAATTAAAAAAATTAATTTCCCCTACCATTGACAACGAAAACGTTCTTTTACACTTTCAATTAAAATTCCACTTCCACACCTTCTCCTTTTTAGTCCATTATTCTTTTGTTGTTGTTGTTGTTTTTCAAGTTCTCTTTGTTCGCTAATTACCCATTTTGATAAAACATCAACATGTGCCTTAATAGAAAAATTAAAATAAATATTTAAAAAGATTTACCAAAGTCAAATGATCGTACAAACCATCCTCATCAAAAAACATTTCTTTACAATTTGCCCAACGACATTGAATTTTCCCGTTTTTTAACTTTTGTGGGGATTTTTGTTCTTCTTTGTTAGACTGAACATCTTCTTTATTTGATTCGTTTTTATTATTAGATTCTGGTATTTTTATTTTTCCTTCTAAAGGAGAAGATGACAACAACAACGATGATGAAGATTCTTCTTTGGGTGTATCAGAAGAAAAAGAATTTACAGAAGAAACAGAAGGTGTGTTTTTTGTATTTTCTATTAATTCTGTAGTTGTGTTTTCCTAAAGTTTGTATATTAATGTTTTTCTGATTTTTGTATTTTATTTAATTTCTGATTTTTGTATTTTATTTAATTTCTGATTTTTGTATTTTCAAACTTTAAAGTTTTCAAGTTTTATTTTTGTATTTTCCTATTTATTGTAAAACAAGTTGTAAAAATAATTAAAGAATTACAATTTTTAAACTTTCACAAAGAAAATGCTCGTTTGTAGCCAGTTCATCGCAAACAGACTTCTTATCCTTCAGCTTCAAGTTTTTATCATTTTTTGGTTTACAATCTTCTTTATTTAAAGCAATTTGTTTAGCAGATTCATCAATTTTTTTATCGTATTCAATAATTATTATTTCCTCATCCTGAGAACTTGAAGATGGTGAGAAAGGAACAACAGAAGATGGCAAAGTATTTAGTGAATTTATGGCAGTGTTTTTGTAGGTTTTAGTATCCCTTTTTGCTTCAGATTTTGTTCTCTCCTTTAAATATATTTTTAAATTAATTTTATTTAATCAAATTCACCGCAGTTAAACGTTCAAATATTCCATCTTCGTCAGGAAACATTTCTTTACAATTTACCCATCTAACCTTTTCCTTTGTTAGTTTTATAGACTCTTCCTTTTTAGGTTTATAAGCTTCTTCTTTGTTAAATATTTTATTTGAAACTCCACTTTTATTTTTGTATTCATTTATAATCGAAATCTCAGAGTCTAGAGAACATGAAGAATCGTCTGGTGATGAAGGAATACCAGAAGATGATAAACTATCCACGGCTGAAGTTCCAGCTGAATTAAGAGAGCCATAAGACTGAGAAGGAGAAAAAACAGCTCCAAAATTCTATAAAATAAAATAATTACAAACTTAAAAGAATTGTAAAACAAAGTTGTAAAAAACTTAATTAAATAGTTAAAAACAAGTTTACAAACCAAGTTTATTAAAAAGTTTGTAAAACAAGTTTGCAAACAAGAAATGATTACTAAAATTGTAAAAAACAAGTTTATTAAAAATTTACAAAAATGGATTGTAAAACAAGTTTATTAAAAATTTACAAAAATGGATTGTAAAACAAGTTTATTAAAAAAAAACGATGCAAAAAAAGTTTTATTATTTAAAACTATTACCGGAAATGCATAATTATTATAGAATGAAGGCGTCATATTTCCAAGCGACGGTTTAGTTGGCTTAAACGAATTATTATTACTTTCAGCATTAAGAAATGAGGGAGTCGATTGCACTATTTGTTGTTGTTGTTGTTGATTGTTTTGAGTGAAATGTTGCATAAAATTTGCCGCTACAGCTGCCGTAAATGGGTCGAATAAAGGTGAATAATATTGTTTTTGTTGAGTTGAATTAATACAAGACAAATTTTGAGGTTTGTTAGAGGTCGTTGTAGTAAATGAAGTTGGAGGCAATGATTTAAATACTGAATTTGAGATGGGAGGAAAATTAATATTTGTAGCAGAATGATTGGTAGTAGATGTAAATGAAGAAAATGGCTGTTGATTAAAATATTGTTGTTGTTGAGGCATTATTCGAAAAATATTGTAATTTAAAGGTTGTTGTGGTTGTTGTTGTGGAGGTAAATAATTTTGATTAATATTTTGTTGATGCATTAACATTTCCTCATAAACTATCTATTAGAAAATAAATTAAACTTTGTTTTTTTTTAATTAAATTAACCTTTTGTCCACAAGCTAATTCCTTCATATACATGTCCATAACACTCATCTTTTGATACTACGAATACAATCACTAGCCAAATAATTAAAAGAAAAATAAAATAAAAATTGGCAGAATTATATAAACACAAACTATAAACAAAACTAAAAATTAATTTTAATTAATTAAATATTGACAATTTTATAATTAAAAATTGAATTAATGCCAGACATACTATAAAAGTACATATGCAGCACACACATATTTATGAAGTATTGAGAAAAAAGTACAAAGAAAAGAGAGAATATAAAATGGATAGACACTGATTTTGAAATTAAAATAAACAATAAACAAGTTGTAATTACAATTCTAATAAAACTTGTTTCAAGTTGTAATTAAAATTCTAATAAAACTTGTTTCAAGTTGTAATTACAATTCTAATAAAACTTGTTTCAAGTTGTAATTACAATTCTAATAAAACTTGTTTCAAGTTGTAATTACAATTCTAATAAAACTTGTTTCAAGTTGTAATTACAATTCTAATAAAACTTGTTTCAAGTTGTAATTACAATTCTAATAAAACTTGTTTCAAGTTGTAATTACAATTCTAATAAAACTTGTTTCAAGTTGTAATTACAATTCTAATAAAACTTGTTTCAAGTTGTAATTACAATTTTAATAAAACTTGCTTCAATTTTAAAACATTTGAAGCGTATTCTATTTTCAAAAAAACTTTGTAAATTTTTAAAAATTAATTTATATTAATTAAGAAAAATAATTTTGTTTTATTATTTTCAAGTTCCGTTAAAATTACCAATTTATAAATAAATAGATATATAATTTAAATAAAGAATTATGCAAAATAAAATTAATGAGAGAGTAAGTGGCTTTTAACCATTTTGCAATTTTGTAACAATTGCTCAGAAGTTTTTGAAAATATTTTTGCAAAGAATAAAAAAATATAAATTAAATTAAATAGACCAAAGAGATCAAAAAACACACTAGAAAAATTAAAAAAGTAAAAAACACGTGTATTAAAAAAATGAATAGACAATAAATAAGATAAAAAGGCTTATAAAGATATAACGTAAATTTTATTTAAAGAAAAGTTTTAATTTTAGAGATGACATTTAATAAACTTACCCATGTTTTTAAGAGTAAGTTTGTTTATTAAGTTTATTAATAATGCTTCAGATTTAATAAACTTTGTATTTAAATAAACTTGTTTTCAAGTTTATTTAAACAAACTTAAGTTTTTCAGTCTTTAAATAGCAAAATAAGCATCAAATTGTAAACTTAAATAATTTAAATATTTTATCATAATATTTAGCGAATTAAGAAGGTTACAAGTTTAAATAAAATGATTTTTTTAATGCCTCAAAAAATAATTTAAAATACATATTTTCATAAATGACGCATTTTAAAATAAAAAAATATCCTTTAGACTTCATTTTGCAAAAAAAATAAAAATAAAAAAAGTTTATTTGCCAGTGTCGTCATTTTATATTTTTAAGTGCGCAAAAGTGTTCATTAAGTATACACATTTTTTTATTTTCTTTTACATATAAATGTATATTACCTTAAATTTTATAATTTATGAGCAAATGGCTTTTATTTTTTACGTTAGGATATATTAATATTATTACAACTAGAGACAAACAATTTTTTATTAGCGCCCTAAAGAAAATGGAAAAGAGTGCGAATAATTGGAAGTAAATAGAATTTAATTTAATCAGTTATTTATTGTAAATTTTAAGTTTATAAACTTAAGTTTTTAATGCAGCTTCTTTAATAACTAAACTTGAATCACAAACTTAAATGTTAGTTAGTAAATAAACTTAAGTTTGTAAACTTTACGCTTGTTTTTAAACAATAAAAGGTTGCTATTTACAATTGTAATTATTTAAACATAATTGTAAATTACAACTTTTTTTAAACAAAAATTTAAATTTGTAAAAAACAAGTTTGAATTGTAAAATTAAAGGTACACACTTGACAAAATATCAAAGTTGAGAATTATACAATTTTAAAATATAAAAAAAAAAGAAATTAAGTTTACAATTCATTTTTATTTAATAAAAGTTAGTTTGTAACAGAAGTAAACAGTCAGTGCTACTTTTGGGTAAAGGCTTTAAATTTCAAGTTTTTATTCCGAATATTTTAAACAAAAATCAGACATTTTATTAATTGACTATTTAATTAAAAAAGAGAAATTTAATTTTTCTTATTTTTAATCCATCAAAAGCTTTAATAAAAAATTGTATCTGCGCATTACTTAAAATACAAAAACTAAGCTTACGGCATTAAAAAAAAAAGAAAAAAAAGTTAAACCGGAAATTGGATAAAGTTTGACATATAAAAGAATAAAAAAAAAGATTCAAGGTTTTACAAAAAAGACCCAGAAAATTAATTAATACATCGAAGCAAGTACCTTTAAAAAAATAAATAAAAAGGCTTCTATGTATTATAATAAAATATTAAAAGAAAAGGAAACATTTTATATAAATCATAAAATAAACTTGAAACTAAAAAAATAAAATTTTATTTTTTTTTAATTTTTATTAATTCTATTTTTTATTTTTTTGCGATTTTTTTAACAAAGATAAAAATATTAAAAAATAGTCGTGGCAACAAAAAAGATAAATAAAAAAGTAAAAAAGAGTTTGACATGATCATTGAGTCAGAGAGATAGTTTTTAATGTTAAGAGAAAATAATGAGGGAATAAAATAAAGTTGTGTGTGTGTATGTTAGTGTTGTGTGTTTGTGTGTATGTCAATTCTATCGAATAAAAGGTGTGGCTTTTGAAAAAGACAAAAAATAAAATTAATGCGGACAAACTTTCTTCTGGGGATAAAATACAAAAGTTAAATCAAAAAATACAAACTTGAAAAAATAAACTTGAAAAAATACAAACTTTAAAAAATACAAACTTGAAAAATACAAACCTGAAAAATACAAACTTGAAAAAACACAATAAAACAAAAAAAAGTTTATTTCAAGTTTTAAATGTTTGTTTCCAGGTTTTAATTTTAAATTGTGTTTCAAGTTTATTTTCTTCAAGTTTATTTTAATGTTTTGTATTTTGTTTAAAGTTGTAATTATTAAAAACAACTAAAACTTGAAGCATTAATATTAAAAAACAGAATAAATAAAGGTAACAAATTATTAAATGAAACATTAAAAAATAAAAGCAAAAACAGATTAAAAAATATTTTCCATGTTAAAAAAAAAAGTGTAAATAAAGCAGAGTACTAATCGAGAGGAATTACTAAATTACTTCAAATAAAAATATTTTTAAGAAAATACATGAATAAATGAAAGTAATAAATAAATGCCTGATAATAACATAAAAGTGTATACATTAAAAAAATATATTTATTATTAACTGGGTGAATAAAGTACATTTAGTATATGATGCAGTTGGCAACGCAAAAAACTTGCAACGAGAAATAATAATTTTTAAAGCCGCAACGCATAAAGGATTATTAAAGATAAAGATTAAATAAAGTTAAAAAAAATACAATGTGTGACTAAGAAAATACATTTTTGTATTTTTTAAATAATTAAGCATTTTTAAGGTTGCTACAATAATCCAAGTTTGCTTCAAGTTTATTTTTCTTTGCTTCAAGTTTAATAAAAGTTAATGTTTAGATTTAAATTAAAAAATAATTATTTCTAAAAATATTGTAGTAGCTATAAATATATTATGGGAAATTAGATAATTTTACACGTTAATTTTTTTATATTTGGTCTCACTTTTTCTTTTACCAATTTTGAACAGCTGCAATTACACAAAGGCCTTCGTTTTTATCGATTTTAAAACATTATTTAAAATTTAAATAAATTGTTTAAATTAAGTTTTGTTAGTTTATGAGTTGAGTTATAATTAGATAAAATAAATAAACTTGAAACAGAGAAATGAATTACAAAAATATAAACTTGAAATACAACAGAAAAATAAAATACAATGAACAAGAAAATATTTTAAATTTAAGGTTTAATTAAAAAAAAGTGTTTTTTAAAGTAATAAAGTTGAAACTTTTTTTTTAGAATAAAAAAATAGAAAATAATATGAACAAAAAATAAATTGGGAAAAGCTGAGACGACCAAAAGTTGGGTTGTTATATAAAACAAATGACCTCACATCGATGGGAAAGGAAAAATCGCCTAGAAAAATGGGAAAATGTGAATGCGCAAGAGAGTAAAAGCTTCCCTTTTATCAATAAAATATGGATTTTTATTGATTAAAAATTAGAAATAAATTTAATTAAAGTTAAAGTTAATTAAAGAGAAGGGAATGTTTAGAAAAAGGTTTCAAGTTTATTTATTTCCAAGTGTTTTAATTTATGTGTTTCTCCAAGTTTATTATTGTTTGTCTTTCTTGTTTCAATTCAAGTTTATTTTTCAACATTTGTGTTTCATTTTTTAATGCTTATTTTAATGTGTTTGCTTTTAATACAGTTTATTCAAAACTGTATTTCAAGTTTATTTTATTTTCATTGAAAAACACAATAAAACTTGGAGACTATAAATATTATTATTAGAATTAACATATATTTGTGTATTACATTAATGTATTACTGGGAAAATACAATCGAAAAAAAAGAAATAGAATAGTATCATAAAAGAAATAAAGCGTCACCTACGACAATAAAGAAGAAAAAAAGTTGAAAATTTAGGGAATGTTAAAAAATGGTCAGAAGAAGAAAAATCAACAAAATGTCAATTTTATTTAACTTTTCTTTAAAATTAAAAAAATTTTTTAAACCTATTAGAGTATATTGTTTAAATATTTGACATTTAGAAAATTTGACATTTTGAATTTTCTAAAATTATTTTTTACATTTAAAATAATTGGCAGGTAGTGAGTGTAAATAAAAATTAATAATTGTGTGGGCAACGAAAAAGGAGGGAAGAAAAAAGAAAAAAAAGAAAAAGGACTTAAAACCCCTATACTAGAGTAAAGGGAAGAATTAAAATTAAAAACAATAAAATTAAATATTAAAAAATAAAATTAATTATTTTTTCAAAATAAAAATAAGAAAGAGGCCTAGAAGAGATTAAAAAAATTAAATTAAAATAATAAATTAATTTATGTATTTATTACGTAAATAAGCAAATAAACTAATAAAAAATAAAAACATTAAAAGATTTAAAAAATTGTTGTTTTAAAGGAAATAAATAAAATAAAAATAAATAAAATGTGTCAATACTCTAATGACCCTTTTTGTTTTATTGCACCAATCAATTCAATTTAATAGTTCCAATACTACAAAAACCCCTAAAATACGGTAGCTTTTATGCTTAAAAGATTCTGCTTCTGTTAAAGCTAATTTTATTCTCATTGGGCAGTTGTATAAAATAGGGGAATTGGGTGGCCTTTATAAATAAATAAAATAAAAAATAAAAAATAAATAAAATTTGTCGAATGGTCAAAAGCTGGACAAAAAAAATTTTTTATTGATGGCAATTTTATTTCGGGCAAATATACATAAAAATAAAAAAAAATTATTTACACAAAAGAAAAATAAAAAAATTCCCAATAAAATCAGAAAATTAAAATAAAATACATTTGGGCGCAAACCACTTTATGGCGCTTGCACTTTTTATTCAAGTTTTAAGGCGCCCAACGAATATTCTGCGCCGGGATAACCCTTGATTAATAAACAATTAAATGTCTAATAAATTTAAATAAATTCTAGAGGAGTACAATAGAGTATTTTAATTTAACAAAATAAAGAAAAAAATAATCTAAAAATAGGCCAATTTTATTAAATAATTAACATTTTTAATTTATTTTTTTGTTGGCCTTTTTTCTAATTTTTCTTTTGGTCATTTTCTCTTAAAAAGAGTAGTGCTTTTTGGTCTTGTTTGTGTTGTTGTGTCTGCTGTACCCTTGAAGAAAAAAGAAAAAGGAGAGGCATCGATTGTTTTGAAGGAAAAATGAGGAAGTTAAAAAGAAGAAGAAAATTGGGGAAAAAATAAATAAATAAAAAAGAGGAAAGAAAGAAAAATATGAACGCCCTTCCTTGTACATAATATTAAAAAAAAGAAGGACATTTTTACTATCAAAGTCTGAACATTTTTGTTGTTAAATTACCAAGTTTTTAAGAGTGCGTACTTTTCGATGCGGACGTTTCAATGTCCTTTTACAAATCAATTTTCAACTTTTTTAGTGCCATAGGTCGATTAGAAAGGACAAAATCTCAACTACTAAAATCTTACTAAAAAACTCCTTAACCACTCAGTTTAAATAAACACAAAATCTCTTAAAACAAGAAAAATTAATAAAAAAACGGTTAGACCGCCCAAAAACTTTTTCTGCTTCTCTAACCTATTTTATTATTATTATTCTGTTCTTTACCCATTCGTGGTTGTGTACTTTGATGGAGAAAATAAAAAAGAATAGAGTAGAAGAAAAATGGAAGAAGAAAAGGATTGGTCATTTTGTCAATAAAAAAGGGGAATAAAAGGAATTGACCGATTGGCCTTTCTGTGCGATTTTAAATAATTAAAAAAAAAGTATGTGAAAATACAAAAAAGATTGAAAGAAAAGTTTTTTGAAACAGTAGCAATTCATTAAAAAAAATAGTGGAAATAGTGATAAAGAAAAATAATGAAATAGCTAATTTATTGAGATAATTTCCTTTAAATTTTACTTTTAAAATTGTTTTCAATTAGATTATGCTTTTTTGATATTTTTCTAATGGCATTTTGTCCTTTCTTCTTCTTAGTTGTTTTATAAAGTTGACAATGTTTAGATGTTTTGCGGGAGAGTGTGAGACGAACGAAGTCCTAGAGAAAGAATAAGAAAGAAGAGAGTGGATAACATTTGTTTCTTTTCCTTTGCATTTAAAAAATGACATTTATTTTACTACTCACCTAAAATTTATTTATTATATTTGCACATGTTTGAAGCTTTTGTTAACTTTATCGGTTTAATTACCCAAGTTTAAGGTACTTTAATGTCCTGCCCTTGTATAAGTGGCAAAGCTTGGGATAAATTTTGGAATTGCTTTACCTTTTAGGTTAGGCTTAATGTATTGACTTATTTTTAATTCATAAATTTCTTTTGGTTTTAATTTGCAAGAATTGATTTATTAGTTGATCGGTAGTGTTCTTTATTTCATTTATGCCGGCAATCTTGACCTTCAACTGTTGTATCACTAGTTGGGAGAGTTCACTTTTTTTTTTGGATAGTTATGTGCCATCGTTAATCTGACACAATACATTCAGCTAAATTTTTTCCAACATTTATCCAAACACAAATAAAAAGGAAACAATGTGTATTAATTTAGTCAATTCTACATACTCATCGTTTTGTGTTGACAAGGCTAGTCAGTTTTTTATTCAAAATCAGTTAAATAAAATAAAACGTTCATTCACTAAATGGTGGATTTATGTTAAAATTTATTTTCTTTATCGAAAAGGATTCCGTCTTAACGGCGAAGTTTGTTCTTATTTTCATCAGGAATTTGAAAAAGTTTCAGCACCTTTATTGAGTATAGTTTGAGATAGTTTAATTAGAGTCTCTCTTTGCCTAGAAAATAATCCTACTTGATGTATATAGATAGAGAAAGAAAGAAGAGAGTGTATGACATTAATGTTGCATTAGCATTGCATTTAAAAAATGACATTTATTTTACTACTCACCTAAAATTTATTTATTATATTTGCACATGTTTGCAGCTTTTGTTACTCTCTTCGGTTTAATTACCCAAGCTTAAGGTACGTTCGTGCCCTGCCACTGTATAAGTGGCAAAGCTTAGATAAATTTTGTAATTGCATTGCCTTTTAGGTGAGGCTTAAAATGTTGGATGGTTTGATTTTTATTGTCTTTTGCTTGTTACCTGTAATATTTTGATTTACTTAAGATTCTCACTTAAAAATTTTGAGTAGCGTCTATGATTTGTTAATTAAAATGTACATACATATTTTGTCAATAGACTTTAAATTCATAATATGTATGTATGGTTGTAGAAAAATAAGTTATGGTATTATTAGCTTTAAAATTTTTTATGTTATAGAAATAATACATAAACTCACTTTTATATTTTTAACCTGATCAAATTTTTAGAAGAACTTATAAATGCTTTTTTCAAAATTTAATAATTCTATGCTGCGAATACAACAAACAAAAGACAATAAAAATCACACCATCTAACATTTTAAGCCTCACCTAAAAGGCAAGGCAATTCCAAAATTTATCCCAAGCTTTGCCACTTATACAAGGGCAGGACATTAAAGTACCTTGAACTTGGGTAATTAAACCGATAAAGTTAACAAAAGCTTCAAACATGTGCAAATATAATAAATAAATTTTAGGTGAGTAGTAAAATAAATGTCATTTTTTAAATGCAAAGGAAAAGAAACATAAATGTTATCCACTCTCTTCTTTCTTATTCTTTCTCTAGGACTTCGTTCGTCTCACACTCTCCCGCAAAACATCTAAACATTGTCAACTTTATAAAACAACTAAGAAGAAGAAAGGACAAAATGCCATTAGAAAAATATCAAAAAAGCATAATCTAATTGAAAACAATTTTAAAAGTAAAATTTAAAGGAAATTTCACAAAAATTTTTGTTTTACATATGTAGAATATATTTTTTTCATATACTTTCATTTTTTGCCAAATAGCTTAACTAACACAATAAGAAGATTAAAAAGTTTTTTTTAAAGTCAATGTTTGCCCAATTAAAAAATCGGTTTTATTCCTGGTTTAGTAACTATTTGCCAATTTTAACTAATCATTCATAGGAGTTATTATTAGATAGAATAATTTGAAAAATTCCAATTTAAAAATTCACGACTCTATGTATTAATAAAAGTCGTTAAAACAAGCAACCTCTCCAATGCTCCTGCGCCCAAACATCCCTGCAATTTACTTTAAAGTTGCTTAAAAAATTGTTTAATTTTTTATTTTCTCTCTAGAATATAGGTACAAAATTAGAATAAATAAATAATCTTCAAGTAGTTTATCTTTAATTTTTATTTACTCTTTCTATTGTCAATTTCTCTATTTTTAATTTTTGTTTGTTTGTCACGTGCTAACAAGTTGAAAGAGAATATTAAATCAGTAAATGTTTGTAAATCTTTTGACATTTTAAATTAATTAATTTTAACATTTTATTTGTCCTATTTTGTTTAATTTTAGTTGTTTAAAATCCTTTCATTTTTTGAGTATTTTTTAAATCCACTTATGTTTAATCCGAGTCAATTAAAAAAGTTATTTTATTTTTTCTTCAAACATCTCATTTTGAAGAAGATTTTTTTCTCTATTTTTTCGTATCAAAATAATTCTTTTTCGACCATCCGTTCCAAAGTTATAACAAAAATAGTGTATTTTATTCTAATACTCAAACAGCCCTTTTACTCAACTAATCCGTTCAATAAAAAAAATTAATTTTCCAACAGAAATCAGATAAGAGAATGTATGTTCGCTTAGTTTTCGATTATTGGTTTTATTCTTTTTTGTTTAATATGTATTTATTGTAAATTACACAAATTTTAGTTTATGATAATCATCTGACATGTAACATTATTTTCCCATAATAATACCTTCTCTTTTATTTTAATTTAAAATTTCCTTGTTTAATCAAATTGTTAACATTTTTAGAAAAAAGCATTTCTGAACAGATATTAATACATTTAAGAATATTCTGATTTGTTCTGAAATTTATTTACTTCTGAAAACCTTGTTTCCATCCTTTTAGGTATTTTATTTCAAAATAGAATGTTTTATAAATTAAAATGCAATAATACAACAACTAATGTCTCAACTTGAACTTTTGCTTCAAGGCGCAATTAACAAGTCCTCAATTGGCTAACAGGGCAACAAAAAAAAATAAAAAGCTTTATTTATTAATTCTTCTTTTAAATTTTGTGACGTCAGTGAAGGACAGAGTTTTTTTGCTTAAATTTTTAAGGTTTTCTTTTTATTTAATTTTGGGGGAATAATATTAAACTGATACTTTTCGTTGTAAATTTTATTTCTTCCTGATTCCTTCCTTCCTTGTAAATCTTCAAGGAACTTAAAAAAACAGCCTCGGTAATCGTCTTTGCTCTCCCCTTTAGGAACTTTCAGACATTTAAATTGATACCATTCAATTCAGCTGTTCAAAATGAATAGGTTTGTATGTCCTTAATTCAATTTTAGAGGGGTGTATGACTCCAAAAAATTTTTTAATTAACTTTCAACCCTTTAATTTCTTTTTTAACTAATTTCAGTCTTGTCCAACGTTTTTTCACAATTTTCCGTAAACTTGGAAGTAAGACGCGAGACGGGGACAAAGAATTATCTTCCCCATCTAGTGTCAACAAAAAGGAAACAATTTCAAGGCGAGAATCCTCAGAGTCAACTCCTTTGCTTTTTGCTGGGGAAGAAGGTTTGTAGTAAATTAATACTTTTTAAAATTTAATTTTATAAACAATTTTGGGGTTTACTGAACAAACTTTTCAGAAACGGTTTTTGCTCAATCCTTTCGACCTTATAACTCAATGATCGTTGGTAATTCTTCCACCCATTCTCTTGGAAATAATCAAACAAAACGAGAGCACATAACTGCTGATAACTTATCAAAAACAGCACATTATCATATTGGCAATTCTGCCCCTAATATTCCTCAGATTATTCAAATGGAAGATGAAGACGAAAATCAGAATGGTAGAGAACTTCCACATCATGCTGAAATTGAATTGCAAGATGAAACTTTGAATATTTTTGGTTATCAACGATCTTTTCCGAGAATGGTTTTTTTTAATTTTTTTATAAATTCTGATTTTAATTTTTTTTCAGAAATTCTGATTTTTATTATTTTTTCAGAAATTCTGATTTCTAATTTTTTTTTTCAAAAATTCTGATTTTAATTTTTTTCATAAATTCTGATTTTTCTATTTATAGTTTATAATGTGGTTTTTAACCATTTCTACCCTCGGCATTTTTCAACTTGTTTTGCATTGGTACCCAGAATGGTTGGTCTGGTTCACTTCTCGTAAAACATCCCTGTCCCTTTGTGATCACATTTTAGTAAAGTAATTAATTTTTTGTTTAATTTTTAATTTAATTTTTTTAATCACAGAGATGACCATTTAAATATTGCTTTTCGTCCAATAAAATTAATTTATTCTAAAACACAAGAAGGATTTGTTTTACCTAAAGGAAATGGACAGATGCGTTCATTAAACAAACTTCGTTATTTTTCCTATAGAAAATTAAAATATTTTTGGAATCCGCAAAAGAGTTGTTTTGCGACAATTTCACAATTGGAAGCTGAGGTTTTTTTTTCTTTTAAAATTTTTAAATTAATTTTTAAAGTTACCAATTAATTATTTTCATAATTGTGTTGAACCGCAAACTGGTTTATCTGATCTGGAAGTTCAACAAAGGTTTGGAGTTTTTAATTTCAGAATTTATTTGTAATTCTGATCCTTTTAAATATGTTCGCTTTATTCTGATTTTTGTTTATTTTTTGATTTTATTTCTGATAATTCTGGTAGTTAATTCTGGTATTTATTTTTAAATTCTGATTTTTCTTTTCATTTATTTTAATCTTTTCCCCTCATTTTCTATCAATTTTAGATTGTTCACATATGGCAAAAATGTAATTGAAGTTAAGGTCAAACCACTTGTTGTTTTACTATTTAAGGAGGCAATTTCACCTTTTTATATTTTTCAAGTTTTCAGGTTTAATTCTTTTAAATTAATTTTCTCTTTTATTCTAATTTTTAAAGTGTAACAGTTTGGTATATGGACAATTATGCCTACTTTGCTTCAATAATTGTTGGAATGTCTGTAATGTCAATAAGTCTAGATGTTTATCAGATTCGAAAGCAAGAAAGGAAATTAAGGTTTTTTTATTTTTTAATTTTATTTAATTTTTTATTTCATTTAAAGAAGTATGGTACACACAGAAGGTCAACTACAAGTTCTACGTAATGGTGGTCAAGTATCTGACATATCAAGTGCAGATGTATTTATTATTTTTTATGATTTTTAAGTTAAAAGGCTTAAATTATACTGTTAGTTTAGACGTTAAATTAACCTTTTTCTAGCTCAAAAGTCTTTTGGGCAAAATGTCTAATTTAACAACCTTTTTATTTCTGTTTGTAGTTAGTCCATGGTGACATTCTCTTGATTCCACCGCGTGGTTGTATTCTTCAATGTGATGCTGTTTTAATGACTGGAACTGTTATAGGTTTCTTTAAATATTAACGATTAAGTAGGGGGAAATCAGAGTTTAGTTTAAGCTGATAGCTTAATAATAGGATTTAAGATATGAAAGAAAAAAATAGTTTACAATTAGTCGGAATAGTGTTTCTGTAGTTAAGTCGTTTAAGAACCCGAATTTGTTTAGGATGGCTTAGGTTCTATGCATCTTTTGTGTTAAATTTTTTTTTAATTTTTAAAAAAAATTAAAGTAAATGAGGCAATGCTTACTGGAGAATCTATGCCTATAACTAAAGTTGCGATGCCAGAAACGGATGAAGAGCACGGAGACACAGGACAGTTGTTTTCCTTTAAAGAACATTCCAAGCATATTTTATATTGTGGAACACAAGTTTTACAGGTTTTTTAATTTTTTTAAACCTTCTAAGTTGGCTATGTTTATAAAATTTAATTTTCTAAGAAATTAATTTTTTCTGAATAATTTGTAAAAATATTAAAAAATATTTTAGACTCGTTATTACCCCGGAAAACATGTGCAAGCTGTTGTTCTCCGCACAGCTTACTCCACCTTAAAAGGACAATTAGTTCGTTCAATAATGTATCCGAAGCCTGTTGATTTTCGGTTTACAAAGGTTTTTTTAATTAAAAAAAGAAACTTTTTCATGTTTTCCTTCAAAGGATCTATTCAAATTTGTTGGATTTCTTTCCTGTATCGCTGCTTTAGGCTTTCTCTATACCATTCTTGTAATGATTTCAAGAGGCTCTTCAGCCTGGAAGATTATAATACGTTCATTAGATATAATTACAATTGTTGTCCCTCCAGCACTTCCTGGTTTTTTTTTATTTAAATTTACTTTAAAATTTAATTTTTAGCTGCAATGAGTATCGGTATTTTTGCCGCTCAGTTGCGTTTACGTGCAAAACAAATTTTTTTGTATTTCTCCTTCTACAATAAATACTTGTGGTGCTATTAACACAGTAACTTTATAATTTAATTATAATTCAATTTTTTTTATTTTTCTAAATGAAGATTGAATTATTATTTTTAATTTATTTAATTAATTTTATTTTTCCCTTTTCCAAAAGGAATTTAATTTTTAAATTAAATTTAAAAAATTTCTTTATTTTTTTTCAGTTTTTAAAGGATTATTTTTCTTTAGAAAAGGGGTTTTTAATTTATTAAATAATTAAAGAAAAATATTAAATTATTTATTTTTCAAAAAAAGGTCTGCTTTGACAAGACTGGAACTCTCACAGAAGATGGATTAGATTTCAATTGTTTTAGGGCAATATATTCATCAAAGAATAACAATAATAACAACGATAGTTTACCCGAATTTGGGAATGAATTACACGACTTTTGTACCGATCAATTACCTCAGAATGGGGAATTACTTAAAGCTGTGGCTACATGTCATAGTTTAACACGGTTATTATTTTATTTATTATTTTTGAGAAGCTTTTTTGGGGATTAAAAGATTTAATAAAAATGTAATTTTTTAAAAGTTTTTATGTTTTTTAAATTAAATTAATTAAAATGAACTAACTTGTAAAGGAAAATATTTAATTTGGTTATTTTTTCTCTTTTTAGTATTGATAAAGTGCTCAATGGAGACCCTCTCGATTTGGTTTTATTCCGTAAAACTGGTTGGATAATGGATGAGGCTTCTGAAAGGATTGGGGATGAAACAGCACAATTTGATATTTTACAGGTTTATTTTTTTTTATTTAATTTAATTTATTTATTAATTATTTAAAAAATAGCCAACTGTTATTCGTTCCCCTCCGTTACATTCTTGTATGGAATCTGAAGTTGAACTTGCTGTAATTCGCCAATTTACTTTTAGGTTGTCTTTAAAAATTAAAAATGAATCAATTTTTTGTTAAATATTTAAAAAATGTCAAAGTGACAAAACGCCAAAATTACAAAATGTCCTTTAATTTTTAAAATTTTAATTTTTAATTTCAAGTTCTCATCTTCAAAGAATGTCTGTTCTAGTGCATAATTTGAGTGAAGAATCACATATCCATCATTTGGTTTTTCTTTAAATTAAATTTAAAACTTTTTTTCTTTTAAAGTATTGTAAAGGTGCTCCAGAGAAAATAGCTTCTTTATGCCTTCCAGAATCTTTGCCTTATGATTTCCAATCTTTTGTAGATAATTATGCACAACAGTTAGTCTTTTAAATCTTTTTATTGAAAATTTTAATTTTAAAAAATAATTTCAAAATGTCAACTTTTTGCAATATCAACTTTAAAAATTTTTCTTTTTCTTTAAAGTGGTTATCGCCTAATTGCCGTTGCTTCACGTTGTTTAAGTTTAAATTATGTAAGGGCACACAAGGCAAAACGTGAAAATTTGGAATGTGATTTGGTCATGTTGGGACTTATAGTCATGGAGAACAGATTAAAACCTCAAACTATTGGTGTTATAAACCAATTAAATAGGTTGGGAAATTTAATTTTAATTATCCTGATTTTTCTTTTTTCTCTCTACCGTCTCTTCTTTTTATTTATTATTTTCTTTAATTTTTAAATTAATTTTTTTTAATTTTTAGAGCAAATATTCGAACAGTAATGATTACTGGAGACAATATTTTGACAGGTTTATTTAAATAAATTAAAAACTTTGTTTTAAATTGCAGCAATGAGTGTAGCACGTGAATGTGGGATTATTCGTCCAAATAAAAGATCGTTTTTATTGGAAGCGGGGGATACAAAAAGCAGAGATGGGAGAACACATTTAGTGTTGAAACAGTCTGTTAGTTCTTCTGATGAAGTGGTATTATTTTTAAATTGAATTTTAATTAATTAAAAAATTAAATTAAGTTGGAGTTTGAGGAAGACAATTCTTCTTACTGTTATGGACCTAAACAGGGAGGGAAAAGTGTGATTGAGTCTTCTTATCATTTGGCTATTTCTGGACCCACTCTTAGTTTGTTTATTTATTTTTTTAAAATTTTTAATTGAAGAGGAAGGGGAAATATATTTATTTAATTAATTCTCATTGTCAGTAATTTCCCTATTAATTTGTTTGTTTAAAGTTAAATTAAAAGTATTGAAAATATGAGACTTTTGCCCTTCTTTTAATTAAATTAAATTAATTAAAATACATGGGAGTAACTAGAAAAAAATTTAAAAACCTTAAAAACCCCAGAATTAATAAATTCCAACCCCTCTTCGATTAAATAAAATTATTATTTTTAAATTAATTTTTTTATTAAATTTAAATTTTAATAGGTGTAATATGTGAAGAATATCCGGAAATATTAGAACAATTAATTTGTGTTTGTGATGTCTATGCAAGAATGTCCCCTGACCAAAAACAAATGGTCTTTTTTTAATTAATTAATTTATTTTTATTTATTTATTTTTAGTTAGTAAATTATCTTCAAGATGTTGGCTACACTGTTGCTATGTGTGGGGATGGAGCTAATGATTGTGCTGCTTTAAAGGTTTTTCTTTAATTTAATTTTTTTTCTATAAATTATTAAGGCCGCCCATGCCGGAATTTCCTTATCTGAAGCGGAGGCTTCAATCGCTGCTCCATTCACTTCCAAAACTCCAGACATTCGTTGTGTACCTACGGTATATTCTACTTAATTTCTAGACTCTAATAGACCTTTTTCGGGACTTTTTATTGTTGGGTCTTTTTGAGTCTGAGGTTTAATGTCTGTGTATTTTTATTAATTATCAAGGATATTAGAGTCTTTAACTATTAGAGCTGTTTGAGTCTATTAATGGGTAAATTAGAGTCTTTTTAACATTTACCAATTAATTATTGTTTAAATAATTAAGATAATCCGTGAGGGTAGAGCAGCCCTGGTAACGTCTTTTGGTGTTTTTAAATATATGGCTGGATATTCATTGACACAATTTGTTACGGTTATAATTTAATTAATTGAAATTTAAATAAAAAAATAATTTTTAGATTATGCTGCTTTACTGGCTAAATACTAATTTAACTGATTTACAGGTTTCTTTAAATTAAAATTTTTTTATTAAAATTTTTTTTATTATTATAATGGGTGGGTGAATTAATATAATTAAATTAATTTGGGAGATTTTTTAAAAATATAAATTAAATATTTAAAAAAATAGATTTAATGAAGTGAAGATTTAAAACTCTTATTCTTTGAATTTAATTTTAATTAAATTATTGGGAGAATTTATTTTGACCCTGACACATTAAAAAAAAATAATTTTTTTTATTCCACAGAGAGCTTAAATCAAATTAATTAATTCATTTTTTTCAAGTTTCTTTATATTGACCTTGCACTTGTAACTCTTGTTTCTCTTTTCTTTGGCTATACCCCTGCATGTGATCGTTTAGCTAGAACACCTCCACCTACTCGTTTATTGTCCTTAGCTTCTATTTTTTCTGTTATTGGGCAATTATTAATTATTTCATTCTTTCAGGTTTTTTTTTAATTTTAATTAATTTAATTTATTTTTATTTTTAGACTTTTACTTTTATTTACACAAGTATGCAGCCATGGTATTATTTATTTTTTAAAAATGTTTATTATTGTTTAATTAAGTGTTCTGGTGCTATTTTTAATTCAAACTAAATTGTCCCTTTTAATAAATAAATTTACAACTTTTTTTGTTCGAGACTCTATTGTCCCTTTTTCATAAATTAAATCCTTAGCTTCAGACTCTATTGTCCCCTTTCAAATAAAAATTAATTTTCTTATGTTTGGGACATTTTTTGATCAAAATAGCTTTCTAAGATAATAAAAAATTAATTTTTTCTTTACTTTTTAGGTTTATTTCCCTATGCAACACCCGCAGGTCCAGAACCTGACGATAGGCGTTCAATGCAAGGAACTTCTGTATTTTGTGTTTCAATGTTTCAGTATATTACTTTGGCAATTATTTATAGCAAAGGATTTCCTTATAGAAAAACTATTTTTAGGCAAAATAAAAAATAATTAAATTAAAGTAAAATTTATTTTCTTTAGTAATATACCTTTGTGCCTTTCCCTTTTCACTGTTGGAATATGTTCTTTAATTATTGCTATTGAACCACCTCAAATTATTATAGAATGGCTACAATTTGGTAAACTATACTTTTCTCTTTTTTTTGGGTTTAAAACAAAATTTTCAGACTCTAATGTTCCTAAATTTAATTTCTGACTCTAATGACCCTAAATTTAATTTCAGACTCTAATTCCTCAAATTTAATTTTCGGACTCTAATATCCTTAAATTTAATTTTCAGACTCTAATATCCTTAAATTTAATTTTCAGACTCTAATGTCAATCTTCAATAATAATTTTCTTCCTTTTTAGACCCAATTCCTTACATTGAAGATCGCCTCCTTATTCTAACATTGGCCTTATTAAGTGCTGTGCTTTGTTATCTTTACGAAAAATTTGTTATTGACATGTTAATTTTAAATATTCATGCAAAGTAAAAGAATCTTCTTTAATTAAATTAATTTAAATTAAATTAAAAAGACACAAAAAACATAAACAAATAATTTCTGGTTCTTCTTCTTCTCATCGTTTTGAAAGAATATTATTGTCTATTGGAAATGAACCAAATTGGTTAAGAATAATAACTGGGGGATCAACATCAATGTCTGGATTAAATTTAATTCAACAACCATCATCATCATCTTTTTCTTTTTATAGAAATTCATTTCCTTTAAATAATAATGAAATTAATGGAAATAATAATACTACTGGTAAAGACTTTTAAATTAAATTAATATTTTTTTTAATTAATTAATTTTTATTTTGTTCAGTTGTTAACGATAAAAATGGAAGGACAAATGACACTAACAACAATAATAAAATTACTGTTTGTTTTTTTAATTAATTTTATTTGAGGCAAATTAATTTTTAATTTCCTTAAAAACTTTATTTTTTAAATGAGAGCAGAGAAATATGAAGAAAAGTTTATGACAGAGAAAATCTCTCTTCTTTTCCCATACTATTTCTCTGCGTTAAACTTTGTTTTTTTTTTTCTAAATTAATTTTTTGCTGGGTAATTTTAAATTAATTATTCCTTTTTAACTATTAAAAAAGTAAAAAATAAAAGCTTTAATTTTTTCAGATTGTTGTTGCTGAACAGTGTGACACTTCAGTTGATAAAAAAAATGTGTTGTTTTAAGTTTTGATGACACCTAAAAATTATTTTTATTTTTTTCTGGAAAGAAATATTCTTTTTTAACCCCCTAAATTTTGTTCATATCATAAATGACTTTTATGCAATTATTATTTTTTAATTTTTTTTAAAGTTTTATTTTTGCCTTTTTTGAGTACTATAAAAATGCTTTACATATTTTTCTCTCTCATATCCATACTATTTTTTAATTTCATTTTTATATTCTTTTTCTCTTTTTTTATAAATACATATATTTATTAGATTGGTAGTGTTGATATTTTGGATCTAATAAAATGGGTGGTAGTTTACATAAAAAATTGTCTCTCTCTCTCTCTCTATTGATTCAAATATGAATAATTATATATATGTACTACATACATAATATATACTTTTAAAATATTTATTTATTTATTTACTGGCCCTACATCTTCAATTTGAAAATTACAAAAAAATTTTTTTTTTAAATTAAAAAAAATGGAACAACAAAAACAACAAAATAATAATTTAATAATAATAAATTTAAATAAACAAAGAAGAATAATGCCTATCGAATTAATTGTTAATATATTTAATATGGCTAGTAATATTTGTTTAAATGATTTAAAAATATGGTAAATTAATTAAATATTTTAATTAATATTTTGTTTGGTAATACACACATTTAATTATTTTTTAATGGAATATTTAATTAATTAAAATTTAATATTATCTAAATTCTTAAATAAATAATTTAATTCCTTTTGTTTTTTTAATAGTCTAAAAATATGTCTAAACGAAACAATAAAAAAAGAAGAAGATCAACTTAAAAAATATTGGAATAAATTTATTAAAAATATTTTAATTTCTTCAGGAACTGTCTCCTTTTTTGTAGGGAAAAAATTAAAAGAAAAGAAAAAGGTAAGATTAAATATTTATTTTTCTAAACGAGTAATAGTATTTTAATAAATTTAAATAAAAAAGAAATAATTAAAAACTTGAATAAAGATCAAAGGTACTCTTCTGCTATTTTATGAAAAAGTCCGCAATATTTGTCCGCAACTTTTCAAGCTTGTAACTTAAGAGTTTCTTTAATTCTACACCCTGTCTATTTTTTACATTTCCTTTTCATACATATAATTCATTTCTGTGTCTTTATTTTTTTATCATATTTTCCCTATTTTAAATAATATTAAAAATGATTTGCTGGAAAGGGTAAAATGTTGTATAAAATAAATGTAAGGGTTAGCAAACAATATTTAAATAAGAGGGTCAAGCATTCTTTATTTTTTGCCTTCCGCCATGTTCTACTCGCATTAAAAAATATTTTTAATCTTTTTAGGAAAATTATAAAGTTTTATGCTTTTAATTAAGTCATTACTTTATTTTTTCAAATATACCGTATTTACTCGATTAGTTACCCTCCCTTGATTAGTTACTCTCCCTCGATTAATTACCCCATCCAGCGAGAGGTTGAAATAATAATTACCCTCCCTCGATTAGTTTCCCCCCTCGATTAATTACCCTAATTACTATAAAAATTTTAATTAAAACAATCAATATTCTTAAAAAAACCCATTATTACGCTTCAACATCAAAAAATAAATCACGTTCATAGTAAAACCATTGAGATCTACACCATAACCATCCAAATGCATCTCGTATTCATCGTCAACTTCTTCATTTCAGTTTCATTCCCTCAGTACGTCCATCTACTGGACTTGATTTAGCTTGATTTCACGAAGAACTTCATGTCCTTTCTCAATAATAGAACCAATATCCTTGAAACATGATATTAATCCATCTTCTGAACCATCAAGTGAGTTTGAGATTAGGAACTTTGACCCCACCCCCATCTAGCCTCTTTCGCTTTTATCCTCCTATATTGTTGCTTTGCTGTTCCAACTTCTTTTTATCTCTTCTCCTATTTCTACTTATCTATCTTTAAACAAGTAATGAAAAAGAAATATTAAAATATAAACTGCATTAAATTTCCTTGCAGCAGAATGTACTGAATTCTTCCAAGCCCACTAAACCGCTCCTAGTTCATCGAAGTTTCATGGCTTCTGTACCGTTTATTCTTGTTAACGACTGATGTTTCCTTTGCAATTCGAATATTTAATCATTAGACGACATTATTTATTAAAAAAAAGTTCCGAAGAAAGTTTTCTAGATAAAGAAGAAAAATAAAAATTATATGAAGAAAGTTAAAAATTAATATTAGTCTTTTAAATGAAGGACTAGTAAAGAAAAACAGAATGCAAACATACAAATTATCGATTTCAGAATGCCAAAATTTATTTAGTTAGATTTACCGGTAGGGGACGAAAGAGTCTCGCCAAAAGAGTCTCGCCGAAAGAGTCTCGCCAAAAGAGTCTTGGCCAAAAGAGTCTTTGCCAAAAGAGTCTCCGCCAAAAGAGTCTCGCCGAAAGAGTCTTCATTGAAAATGGCCATATGAGTCTCCATCAACGTTTTCTAATTAATTTGCTTAAAACACCCAGTTTTTCTTAAATTTCCTGAAAAACTATTGAAAACTCTTCCAAAATTAAAAAAAAATACAAAAATTAAACCGGATTGACTTTATTAAACAAATAATAAAACATAAAGAATCTAATAATATCACTGAAAAGTCAACAATGACAAAATTGGAAAAAAGCAAATTTATATAACAAAAATAAATTGTTAATTTATGTGTCAGATGGTACAAGCATCCTCTAATTTCACATAATGGAAAAATGCGTCTTATTGCATTAATTGCAGCGAGCTCATAGTCAACAGAAATAGATTGAGGTTCAAAATTTGGCCATATATTTAAAATAAGAGCCCACATTCGCTCATAAATAAGCTGGCTCTTGTCTGTTAGAAGACAATAGACAATGGGGAAAACCCAATTCTTTTTTCTTTTATTATGATTATAAATAAATTTTAAAGAAATTAAACCTTGAAAGTATTACGTATATTTGACTAAAATGAGGGGGAGCCAAGGAAAATGTACCATCAGCAAAAATCTCCTTCATTTCTCCTGACCAATTTCTATATGATTCTCTGTCAAATATTAAAATACTAAAAAGAAAACTGCTAAAAATAATACAAAAAAAACCGTTGTTGCCGACCATTTTCAAAAAAAGTCTCACTATCACCTAAGAGAAATTGCTCCTCTTCTTCCGCTCTTCTTTTATATACCTGATAATTTTGAGGTATTTCTAATTCACCTATATTAATTGGAACTGCTGGCGGTGCATCTAATTTTCCCCTTGTTCTTTTAATTATCTTAAATAGCCTTGCTGTTTTAATTCTTAATGTAAAAATAACCTTCTTCATAGCATACTTGTTCGGTATTTTTGCTAGGATTGGGGTTGGAACATTTTGTAGAATATTTGCACGAAGAACTGCAGGAGGTTCCATTGTTTCTTCTGCCCTTCTTTTAAACGTTGTTATAATTCGTTTGGTTCCAACATTTTCAGCACCTGACGGGCAATTATGTTCATTCAATTGACGAATAATATTTCCATCAAGACCAGTATGAAGTCTTGCCTTACATTTGAAATCTTTGTTGTTGAAAAATTCGCACCTATGGAATTTCATATTCTGATCTTTACTGAACATGTGGAATACATAAAGAAATCCGTTATGCTCAATTTTAGGCTTGCCTTTTTGTGATTCAATATCCATCTAAAAATAAAAACAAGAAAATATTGTTAATTACCAGAGAAATACATATTTAAAAATTTAAAAATTCATAAAAACGTCGATGGAGACTCATATGGCCATTTTCAATGAAGACTCTTTCGGCGAGACTCTTTTGGCGGAGACTCTTTTGGCAAAGACTCTTTTGGCCAAGACTCTTTTGGCGAGACTCTTTCGGCGAGACTCTTTTGGCGAGACTCTTTTGGGACGTTCCCAGATTTACAAAAATAGGTTGAAAAAATAATTACCCTCCCTTGATTAGTTTCCCTCCCTCGATTAAATACCCCCTCCAGAGAAGGGTTGAAACAATAATTACCCAGGGTAATTAATCGAGTAAATACGGTATGTATATTTATACTCATAAATTTAAAAAATAAATATACCTAAATAAATTATTTTATTTAAATCCATTTAATTAACCCTTAAAAAATAATTAAGTGAACTTAATTTTAAAAATATTAATATTAAAATTATAATATTTTAAACTTAATTATTAAATTAAGCTTTAATTGGAAAACTTATTAAAAATCATATTTTCTATTGACAATTAAGTTAATGGACACTGAACAACAACAACAAAAACAACAAGAAAGTTTAAATGTAACCCCTTTTATTATCTAAAGGCTAAAAACATTAAAAATATATAATTTTAAATATAGGCTAATGAAAGAGATGAATTAAATGCTTCACGAAGGCTCATGGAAAGAATTGCTCAGCACTTGGAGGTGCAGATAGATTCTCAGAAGGCAATGTTGGATGAATTGAAGGGTTTCCTCCAAAATAAAAAAACCAATGAGTTTGGAGATAAAGGAACAACAGAAGACGACTCTCTGTTGACTGGTAAAAACCCTTTTTATTAAAATTAAATAATAATAATAAATTATTTTTTAATTTTTTTTAGAATTTTTTAAAAATAAGAATTTAATTTTAATCTATTCTTATTTTATTTATTTTGTTTCTATAAAAATTAATTCATTTTTTAAAAATTCTATTAATAGCAAACTACTTTTTTTATCTTTAAGAAAAAGATAAGAAGCCTGCAAAGAAGCGTAACGCTAAAAAAGGAAAGTGGACTTGTAAGGAGTGTAATCTAACAATTAAACGCTCTTCTCGTGAGCAGCATCTAAATTCATCGTTGCATATAAACAAAAAACTTGAAACAACGCAAATAACATCTTCATCAGATGAACTTTCTCGTCCATCCACATCTAAAAAACTTCAGTAAAAATTAAATTTTTTAAAATTATGTTGCTTGGGTAAAAAAAAATTCTTTTTTTAATTAAAAGAATACTATTTTTAAACTAAAAAAAAATATTTTAATAAAAAAAAATAAGAAAAAGAAATAATTATTTTATTTAAAAAATTAATTATTTAAGAGAAGGATTTAAAACAACCAGTTGAGGCTACAGATTGGGAATGGAGTTCACTATATGTGGGGAAAGAATCAGAACGCCAAAATCATTTGGAATCAGAAGTACATAAAACCGAATGTGTGTATTAAAATGTTTGGTATAGAATAGAGACCGGCGCTGAGACTAGTCTCGACGAGATTTTCGAGTTCCCGCTCCCGAAATCTCGACCTTTTTATTTTCCGAAATTTGTTCCCGCGGGGTCTTGTCTCGGTTTTAGTTCTAATAAATAATCTCGGTTCGGGATCTCGGAAATGCAATTTTATCGGTCTCTAATATAGAAGTAAAGTTAGCGGAAAATTCATTTATATTCTCTTGTAATTTAGTGCACACTATCACGTACTCGTCACCCCATCATATCTAGAAGGCGATGAATTTTATAATGGGCCATTTTGTTTAAAAAATTCCAAAAATCAAATTGAGTGCAATAAGACAACAAATTTCAAAACAATAAATATTGCAGCATTCAGGTAATTTTAAAAACCGATACTAAAAACAAGATGAGATATGGACAAAAAAGTTTGGTCCTATTTAAGTTTGTTTTTGCATCAAATTTACGTTTATGCGTTCATTTAAACCCCCTTGGAAATTTTTGATTGGACTCAAAGTTTTACGTAAAATTTAATTGAACGCATAAAAGTGAATTTGACGGACGAACATGAATAGCATAAAAATCTGTTGGACTCTCGGTCTCGTAAATTAAAATCTAAATTTAGACAGACAATACGTGAACATTCAAAGGCCAATATAGCGCAAGAATGGACTGAAAAATTTGGGCCAAAAATAATTGAGATTTTTGCGTGAGTATTTTGTTTATATTCCCTTATCTTTTACTGGACATTTTCTATTGTTTAACCTAATTTAGACGTAAAAGAACATATACAAGTTTAACAATGTTAGCTGGTGAGATAGCAGGTGAATTAGATGGAATTTTACATCCAGATGCATTCAGAGGTTATGTATTAATGTTTAATACAGCCTGGACATGGAAATCAAGTGTTATTGAAATCGGCCTCTTTTCGCAACCAGCAAATACTATACAAGCATATAGTAAAATTGAATATGGTGAAGATCCATTTTTCGGAAAGGCATTTCAATATAATCTTTTTCTATTCCTCTAAAAATTTTTTGAATTTGTAAATTTCTGACAATTAATTCAAATATTTTTAGTTATTTGTATTTTGTATAGAATATCCTGCTCAATCTTATGACCAAAGCATCTAGAACCACCCTATACATGATTGACCCTTTTGAGTTGCATAAAGTTTAGGCCTTTCGTTATATATATTTTCTCATAGAAACATTTAATGGGCAGAGATATAAACATTTTTAGTGTTGATTAAATAGAGAAGGAGAGAAAAAGAAGAGAGTGTATGACATTAATATTTCTTTAGCATTACATTTAAAAAATAACATTTATTTTACTACTCACCTAAAATTTATTTATTATATTTGCACATGTTTGAAGCTTTTGTTAACCTCATCGGTTTAATTACCCAAGTTTAAGGTACTTTAGTGTCCTGCCCTCGTATAAGTGGCAAAGCTTGGGATAAATTTTGGAATTGCTTCGCCTTTTAGGTGAGGCTTAAAAGTTTTATATGGTTGTATCAGTTTGAAAGTTTCTTTCTAATTTCATTTGCAACGATTTATTCATATGGCTGGTCAGCAGCGTTCTTTTTTTGTTTATGCCGGCAATGCTTGACCTTCATCTTTTATTTTACTTTTGAATGGAAAAAAGATTTATGTAAATTGCATTTGTGGGCGTTCCCCTTTTTTGCCTTTTAAAGTGCCATCGGTAATTGGCACAGTCCATTCCTCTAAATTGTTTCCAACATTTATCCAAAAACGAAGAAAAAAGAAGCAATGTGCTTTAATTTATTAAATTCTACACATCGTTTTGTTCGCTCTATGTTTGACAAAGTTTATCAAGTTTTTGCTCAGTTAAATAAAATAAAACGTTCAATCACTAAATGGTGGATTTGTGTTAAAATTGATTTTCGTTATCGAAGAGGATTTCATCTCAACGGCGAAGTTTATTCTTATTTTCATCAGGAATTTGAAGAAGTTTCAGCACCTTTATTGATTATAGTTTGAGATAATTGTTGTAATTTGAGTCTCTCTTTGCATAGAAAATAATCACAGTTTAATGTATATAGATAGAGAAAGAGAAAGAAAAGAAGAGAGTGTATGACATTAATATTTCTTTAGCATTGCATTTGAAAAATGACATTTATTTTACTTCTCAATTAAAATTAATTTATTTTATTTGCTTATGTTCACAGCTTTTGGTTACTTCTTCGGTTTAATTACCCAAGTTTGAGGTACTTTAATGTCCTGCCCTTGATAAAGTGGCAAAGCTTGGGATAAATTTTGGAATTGCTTTACTTTTTAGGTGAGGCTTAAAGTTGAATTTCTTTTAATTGTTGTATTGACGATTTTTGTAGAGTAACGATTTACATACTATTCAATAGGCTTTGGTCTCGTCTCGTTTCTCGTGTATTCTCATGATTTTCGGCAGTCTCGTCTCCCGTTCGCGTTTTTTGTTTTGCAATTTCGTATTAAAAATTCGATTCTCCATAACCCTGCCATACAACTACTTGGTCAGCGGGTACTTTTCTTTGTTTGGATTGGAATGTTTGAACCTTTCCATAAAGAAAAAACTTTTAGCTTTTTCTTTTGTAAATATGTCTAATTTTGTTGAGCTTTTAGAATTTTAACTTTAAAAAAATTTCTTTCTAGATTTATTTAATGATTTATTTCACCTGCAATACGTGTAAAGAATCTTTAAATAAAACTCAAATTAAACGACATTTATTAAAATGTACAAATTGTTTATTTACTTGTATTGATTGTCAACAGATATTTAACAGCAAAAATTTTAAATTACATTTGAATTGTTTTGACAAAACTGAACAAGAATGTGGAGTTGTTAATTATATTGATATGGCTATTAACAAGGTTTTAATTTTTATAGACAGTGACCTAATTTATAGGTGAAATTGTACACTAATTTCTATTAAATTTTTTTAATTCCTTTCAATTATATTTTAATTTAAAGAAATTTAATAAATCAACCATTTTTCAATTGTTTGATATTTCTTCAGTTTCTATGGAAAATTCCCTCACTAACAAAAAATCAATAGAAGAATCTGAGTACTTTCCTAAGGTTTTTATTTTAATTAAAGTTAACTTCAGTTTAATTGCCTTTTTAATAACAAGCTTTTTGTGGGTAAACATTCGCAAAAGTTTGTTATTAAAAAAGGTTATTTTACGTTATTTACCAAAAAAGTCCTTAACTAATTCTTTCAAAAAAGTTATCGAAGTTGAACGATTTTTGAAATAACAGTTATAACAACTTGCGGATTAAACTTGCGGACATTTCTTGAAAATATCAAATTTACTTTTATTAAATTTTCAGAATTTTAAATTATCAATACCCTCCCAATCATCCAGCACTTGTTCAGTTTCTATTGATACTTCTCTTGATAATAAAAAGCCGGATAAAATGCAGAGGCTTTTGGAAGAGTTGGAAGAAGAATTTGAAAAACAAAACGGGGAAAATGTCGAAAGGAAAAAAGGTTTTTTTTAATTTTTAGTTAAGGGTAAATAAGGATTTGTGTCTGCAAAGAGAAGAAAAACATTTAAACTAATTAAGTCCTTAAATTCTTCAATATTTTTAAAGTTAAGTTTTTCTGAAAAATATGAATTAATTGCATTCCTCTTTTTATTTCAAAATTAAACAGAGACAAAGAACCAGGGAATAGAATTGTTTTGTCTAATAAAATTTATTTAATTCAACTAGACATTTAGAAACACAACGTCACCAATCGTATAAATTATCGCCCATTAACCCAACCAAGAGATCAATTGCAAGACGTAAAATTCTTCAAACAATTCCAGAAACGCCTGAAAAACAAATTGAAGATTCTCAAAGAAGAGGAAGTGATGATTCTTTTGAAGTAGTTAAACAAACACCTATAGGGAAGATTTCTTCAGGTTTATTTGTGATTTATTTAGGGGGTAAATTCCTCTAGTTTTCCTGTATTTTGACCCAAAATTGTGTCTTTCCAGTAAACACAATTTTTTAAATTAAAGTAACAGAAGGTGTAAATAATACCCTTTGTATTAACTAATTCCTTTAAATCTTTCCTTTTCTTTTTCGATGTTTGTTGGCCATTTAATAGTGTTAAAAGGGTTAATGTTTAAGTCCGTAACACCTCTAAAGGTACAAATAAAATCTAATTGTTCTCCCTGCTACTATTAAGGGACTTGGAGTGTTTAAATAGTAGAGATCTTTTCGTTAAAATTAAAAAATTAAAATTTCATTTTTCAGAAAATTCTATTTTGGCCTCAAAATTATCAGAATTATTACTACAAGAGGAGGCAAAAATGGATAAAATACAACGCAAAAGAAAATTAAATTTTTCAATTGGTTTAAAGGAAGGAATTGAAGAAAAGAGGAAAAAATAAATTATTTTAAATATTTTTTATTTTTTAATACTATTTATAAAAATTTTTATAATTTTTTATATTTTATAGTTTTAAAGGATTTTTTTTAAATTACCTTAATTTTTATTAATTAAAAGAAAAAAGCGTTTTTTAATTTTTTAGAATGTTCACAAAACACAAATTTCAGGTTAGAAATAGTGCAAAGCTTAAACACTCTGAAAGGTTTATTTTTATATTTTTAATTAATTTATAATTATTCTTTTTCTTTTTTAGTAAAACTTTGTTCCCTGAATTTATTAATAATTGCTTTAATAAACAACAACTTACTAAATTAAAAGTACAATTTACTTATGGAACAAATGCTGTAGTATATGCATTAGATAAAGAGCCTATGCTTTTCCAAATTGGAAATGTGTCTAAAACAGAATTTTTTCCAACAGGTTTTTTTCTTAAATTTTTTTTTCAAGTAGATTGTAGAACATTTTTTGTCTTAAAAGCTGAGGATTTAATTCTTCTGAATAAAGCTTATTTTATGAAAATTTCTCTGTGTATATTTAGTTGAGTGGTACAAGTCTTTGTTCATTTAACGTCTAGGGCTGAGTTCGATCTCTGTTGTTTGTTTTTATCGTTTTTTGATGTTTTTAGAGTTTAAAAATAATTAAATAGTTTAAAAACATTTAAAAAAAATATTTTTTAAATATTCTAATGATCTAAAATATTTTTTCAATTTATTTTTATTTTTTAGTTTATTTTCTCTGGTCTCACCCAACAGTTTTCCCTACATTAAATATTCATCATTCAACCTTTGGCTTTTTACAGAAAGGAGCAGATCTAATGATTCCAGGAATTGAATTAATTGATCCTTTTCCAACTTTTGAAGAGGAAAGCATTGTCACAATTTGTACAATTAATCAAAATTCAGAAAGTGGAATTTCCACAATTTGTGGGCCTCTGGCTGTTGGAAAAGCACTTTTTAATTCACAAGTGATGAAAGAAAAAAGAGAGACAGGGCAGAAAGGGAAAGGTTTAATTTTATTTTTTATAAGAAAATTAATTTTTAGTTTAAATATTTAATTTTTAAAAAATTAATTTAATTAATTTATTTAATTTATTTTTCATTAGAAATTAATTAATTTTTAATTCTTTAAGCAATTGAAATTTTACACATTTTTGGTGATTATCTTTGGTATTTTTTTAAATTTTATTTTCTTAATATTTAATCTATTTTTAGGGAATTTGGTTCAAAAAGGTCATTTCCTCAATTTATTGATAAATGTCCACATCAACAGCCTTCTCCTGATATTGAAGTAGCAGATAATTTGGTATAAAAGTAGACTAAGGTTTAAAGGAAATAAAGTCTCTGATCCTTATTTTTGCTCTTTAATTAAATTAAAAAATAATTTATTTTTTGAACAAGAAAAATTTAAATTAAAAAAATTGTCTCTTCCAGGCCTCCTTTTTTAAACAAAAAAAAATTTATTTAATTTTTAAGTACATGTCCCTTTGGGATTTTATGGGTAAATCAGTACAGAAGAATGTCTTAACAAACTCACAAAATATTTGTTCAACATTGGCAGTGGAAGCTGATAATTTATTAAAACAGGAGGAACAGAGTCTGACTGGCGAAGAAATGGACAATTTGGTTATCTTTTAATTTAAATAAATTTTTTAAAATTTATTTCCTTCCCCTTCAGTTATTTAATATTTTCTTCTCTTCCCTACGGTTTCAATTAACCCCAGAAAGTAAATTTCCTTTCGATGCCGGTCAATTCTATGCTACTTTTATTATTAAAAATTTACCTATTGGGAAGAAATTGGAAATTAAAAAGACAAGGTTTTCTTCTTTCTCTTTTAATTAATTAAATTAAATTAATTAAATTAAGATATAAAAAATTCACAACATTTTTGGAACAAATAAACAACAATGAACATGGATGGGTTGTTAAACTTAAAAATGTTAAAAGTATTAATTTTATTGAAGATGTAAGAGAAAAATAAAAACATTTAATTTTTTAACTTCCTTTTTTGACTATAAAATGGAAGGGAAATTTTTAAATTAAATTAATTAATTAATTCATTTTTATTTAAATTAATTATTTATTTAATTAATTAATTTTTATCTAAATTAATTAATTAATTATTTATTTAATTTTGCATTAAAAAACCCCTTTAATTCCTCTCCTATAAAAAATAATTAAATCAAAAAAAATTAATTTAAATTAAGATAAATTTTGAACATCCTTACGTCCAAAATGCCGCAGAATTTGACAACCTATTAACCTCTACTTCATCTTTACAACCTTCAAAACCTTTGGTTAATATTCAGGAACAAATGTTTTCACTAACAGAACAAGTTATGCCTTTATTTAGGAATTTTGGACATCGAAAAGGAGAGTTGGTTAATGCACAGGAAATTCGTTCTGTTCTTCTTGAGTACGGGAAAGAAAAGGTTTCTTCTTTTTAATTAAATTATTTAAATTTTAGAATATTCTTTTAAACGATTGTAAAGACATTAAATTAGAGGATGATACACTTCAAATGGTTATTAAACATTTTTTGCCTGATATTTTCCCTACCAAAATAATTGTACAAAAATTGTGCGAAGCAATGACTAAAGCAATACTTGTTAGGACTGGAGAAGGGAAAGAATTTATTTTTAGAGGGAAAGTGCCTAACATTGAATTTAAGGTTTTCTTTTTTTCTCTTTAAAAAATCTCTTTTCTTTAGGTGGAAAAAAGAAGCGGAAATAAATTAGTTACTTTAGTCAATAATCTTGCTTCCTTTGGCATTGAAGCAAAGGATATAGCTAAAGAAATTAGGGGAACTGGAACTTCAATAAATCCAACAGTTTGTGGGTGTGAAGGTCC
The DNA here is from genome assembly GCA_018905775.1 of Meloidogyne exigua. NCBI lineage: Eukaryota > Metazoa > Nematoda > Chromadorea > Rhabditida > Meloidogynidae > Meloidogyne > Meloidogyne exigua. Next base: position 1,487,302 of record JAGUQR010000013.1, read on the forward strand.
TCAATTATTAATTCAGGGAAATGAAGTAATTTTTTTTATATTTTTATTTCAAAATGTCAACTTTCAAAATGGCTAAAATAATAAATATTTTAATATTTAGGTTAATGATGTTACCAAATTGCTTATTGAAAGTGGAATTTCTAAGAAGTATATTAAAGGAATTGATCTAGGAATTAAAGAGAAGAAAAAGAAATAAAATATAGAAATTATAATATTTTTTATTATTTATTTATTATGCCAAGATTAAAACAGAATAGATTTTTATAAAATTGATCTAAACCCGGTTTTGTAAAATAGGCATATTTTTAATCATAGTTATCAGTGATGCACGCGATTACAAAAAATTATCTACAAACACATTTACAATCCGTAATTTTCAAAAAATCTAACCCTAACGCAAAACAATAACACAAAACAACACGCATCACGCGCACACCCGATCGGTTAAATTATCTTTAAACTCAAAAACGTTAAAAATATAATGCAAAAACAAACTCATTCTCAAAACCATTTTAAGCCTCACCTAAAAAGTAAAGCAATTCCAAAATTTATCCCAAGCTTTGCCACTTTATCAAGGGCAGGACATTAAAGTACCTTAAACTTGGGTAATTAAACCGAAGAAGTAACCAAAAGCTGTGAACATAAGCAAATAAAATAAATTAATTTTAATTGAGAAGTAAAATAAATGTCATTTTTCAAATGCAATGCTAAAGAAATATTAATGTCATACACTCTCTTCTTTTCTTTCTCTTTCTCTATCTATATACATTAAACTGTGATTATTTTCTATGCAAAGAGAGACTCAAATTACAACAATTATCTCAAACTATAATCAATAAAGGTGCTGAAACTTCTTCAAATTCCTGATGAAAATAAGAATAAACTTCGCCGTTGAGATGAAATCCTCTTCGATAACGAAAATCAATTTTAACACAAATCCACCATTTAGTGATTGAACGTTTTATTTTATTTAACTGAGCAAAAACTTGATAAACTTTGGCAAACATAGAGCGAACAAAACGATGTGTAGAATTTAATAAATTAATGCACTTTTTTCTTTGTTTTTGGATAAATGTTGGAAACAATTTAAAGGAATGGACTGTGCCATATTAACGATGGCACTTTAAAAGGCAAAAATTTTGCAAATTATTTTAAGCTCTACCTAAAAGGTAAAGCAATTCCAAAATTTATCCCAAGATTTGCCACTTTCACAAGGGCTGGACATAAAAGTACCTTAAACTTGGGTAATTAAACCGATGAGGTTAACAAAAGCTTCAAACATGTGCAAATATAATAAATAAATTTTAGGTGAGTAGTAAAATAAATGTTATTTTTTAAATGTAATGTTATAGAAAATTATTGTCATACACTCTCTCTTTTCTTTTTCGTTCTTTATTCATTTAACATAAATTTTATATCTCTGTCTATTACAATGTTTCTATTAGAAAATATATAAACGAAAGGCCTAAACTTTATGCAACTCAAAAGGGTCAAAAAGGTAAAATATTATAAAATGTCGAATGAAAAAGTAAAGAAATTTTCTAAAATTGCTAATTAATTAACTGATTAATTTTATTCAATTTAATCAATTCCATTGTAAATTTAACTGTTCAAAATAAGCTTTTCCCAACTGATCCTTTGGTGTTATTCTAACTAGATGATTCTGTCTTCCACTTCTATTGTAAATTATATATCGTCTGAAGAAAATAAAAGCAGTGGAAATATAAAGAAGTTGAAGCTTAAAAAGTGGGTATATTTAAATTAAATTTATATGTTTTTTAATAGAGAGGACTTACAATAGTAATTAAATTATAATTAGCTAAGAAAACACTAAAAGGGATAAATGGTTGAAATGAACGTAGAACAATCACTAAACCAAAGTAAATTGAATAAGATAGTCCATAAGCAATATCTAATGGAAGAATAAAGCGAATAGCTAATAAATTCTCATGAAATTGATAATTCTCTGCTAGGCTATATCCATTAATTTGATTATTCTTGTTTGCACTAGAAACAAAAAGTTTAAAATTTTAATTTAAGTTTGCATTTTTAAGCTCTTAACATTAACTTAAGTTTGTTATTTTAAGTTTCAAGAGTTTTACATAAAAAAGATGTTTTATATAAACTTAAGTTTAAAATGTTTGCTTTGTTGCATACATACATTGTATTAATTAAAACCTAAGTTTGTTATTCTAAGGTAGCAGTCTTAAGTTTGCACTATTTAGAAATACAATAAAAAAAATAAACTTAAACTTGTTACAATAAATAAACTTGAAGCAAATTATAAGTTTATTTTTTAAAATAAACTTAAACTTGTTACAATAAATAAACTTGAAGCAAATTAATTAAAACAAGCTTAAATTTATTTTTTAAGTTTATAAACTCACGCAGCCAACTTTCGCAATCTTCCATTCTTTCGTAACAACAAATAGTCACCCAATGCAGTTAGGGATAGCAAAATAAGCATAAAATAGGATTGATAAATGCTAAGTATGTTGCTTCTAACCGTTACTGTCTATACATTAAAAATAAAGTTTAAATATTATTTTAATTTAATTACTGCATTATAGGCCAACATTTTATTAAATTCCATATTTAAATCATCAAGTACAACATACACGTAAATAATTAGATAAATGAATGAACTTAGTATCTAAAAAGGATTTAATTTATTTTTAAAATAAATTTAAAAAAATAAAAACTTACTATAATTACTACAATTAAAATCCCAAAATAATTCCCTTCATTCTCATAATTTTTAGCCAATTTTGTTGCTCTCCAACGTTCCAAAACTGCACAAAAATGAAGGAGAGGTAAAGGCAAACGAAAACATAAATCCAAATAAGCCTCTGGTTAATAGAGCATACCATAATGGACATAACATTGCACAAGGATTGGAACTAATAGAATCAAATATTGAAAGAGACTGAAAATTATGAAGCAAATAAATGAAGCAAAATAAACAAATAAAGGAAACTTACAACATTACGAAGCTCAGCCAAAAAATAGCCAATAATTAAACACATGGAACTAAGCACAATAAATATATAAATTAACTAAAAATTTAAATAACTTAAAATATTAAAAAAAAAAACAAACCTTCAAATTTCCATGTAAAGCTAACCGATAACGCTTATAATCAACAATTAGAAAAATAAAAAGTATTACTGGTATTGTATTAAATATCAACATAATAATCCTTGCAACTTGTGCATATATTGATAATATAATTTCTTTAGCATGAATACAGTCACTATTATCGCTATTATTACTCATAGACATTTTAACTGTAAACAAGTTTATTTAGTTATTTAATGAAGCAGGCGGAATATTTAAAACAAAGTTTATTTTTTGAAGCAAGTTTAAAGTTTATTTTTAGAATTAAGTTTAAAGTTTATTTTTTAGAATCAAGTTTATTTAATCACATTAAGTATAAGCAAAATATAGGCTATATAAAAGCATATATTATTTAATACATACAAGCATTAATTATAAGGTTTATTAACCTGACATTTTTTATTTTATAAGAAAAAAATAAATTAAAAAAAATATATATATTTACGTGTAACTAATCACGATAATTAAACTTTAACTCAGCAAAAAATAAAATAATTTAAACCAAATTATTTGACCGAGAAGAAACCACTCAATAGACGTCAACCGACACAAAACAAATTAAAATTTTTTCATTTTAATTTTATTTTAAATAAAAGTTAAATTATTCTTTACTAATTTTTGTATTTTATTTAAATTAAAAAAATTTAATTTAAATAAAATAAATTTAATTAAAACACGCAAACCATTTTGAGGTAAATAATAAAATAAAAATATATTTATTTATTACCTTGACAATAAAAATTAAAAGAAAAAAGAAAAAGAGCATTTATTAATTATTAGCTGCTTAAAAATGTTTTAATCCTTTTTTTATTTTTACCTTTAAATTTATTTTTATTTTAACCAAATTGCGTGTGTTTTATTAAAACTTTTTTCTTTTCTTTTTTCTTTTAAAATAAAGACAGATGTACAAAACATCTGTTAGTCAAATTACTCATTTTTAATTAATTTATTATTAAACATAATAATTATAATTATTTTTTAAATAATTAAAATTTTATTTTTTTAAATTTCCTTCAAAAAATAAATTAAATTAATTTTTAGAAAATTTAAATAATTAAAAAGGTTAAAAAATGCCTTAAAAAAAGAAAAAGAAATTAATTAAAAATTTATTTAAATAAAAAAAGAATTAATTTAATTAATTAAAAAAAGAATTAATTAATTAAATTTAATTAAAAAAATAAAAAATTTAATTTAATTAAATAAAATAAAAATTAATTAATTAATTAAAAAAATAAAAAATAATATAATTACAATGGCCTTCCAATTCTACCTAAATAATAAGCCCAATAACCAATGTTAAATACAAGATAAGAGATTGGAAATAAAACTTTAAAAATAAATTAAAATTAAATTAAAATAAATAAACTTACTCATTGATATTCTATCAACCTGTACAGAAGTTATTGTCCACTCCTTCTCAGAAACAAATGGATTTAATTTACGCAAACGACTAAACAATTGTCTAAACAATTTCTGCCACCAATGCATTTTCTTAAAATACAAAATATTAAAGGAACTGTATTTTTGTTAAAATAAACTTACATAAATTGGAGGGATTAGTAGAGAATTCTCCTCTTCTGAATTTTTGTATTTTTATTTTTGTATTTTCCGGAAACTTGTTTTTATTAATAAACTTGAAACTTTTTCAATAAAACTTATTTTGTATTTTATATACACAAAACTAAAACTTTTTTCTTTTAATTTTCTTTTGTAGGCAATCCGGAAAGTTTCAGTAAGGTTTTGTGTTTTAGAAATTGTATTTTCTGTTTTTTTATACGCTTTATTCGCTTAATGAAATAAATAAATGTATTTTCCGGAATTTACACACATTTAACAATATTTAAATTAATGCGCATATAACACTCTTACCCTGTCTTGTAATTGCTGTGTTATTAGCAACATTATCTCTCCCATTTATATTTGTCGTCGTCCGAAATATAGCAGCAGATTTTTTATTATTTATTGAATTATTTTTATTATTATTTTTTATTGTTGTATTAATATTATTACATATTGTTGTTAATTCTTTTTCTGATTTTATTTGATTTATTGTTTTTTCATTGTGTACAGGAGAGTTTCCCCCTCCCCCTCCTCCACCACTAGATGGTGAATATATTGGGGAAAGTACAGGAGAAGCAGAATTGCTTTCTTTTCTTATCGGAGAAAGCAAAAATCTTTTTCTAACAATACCGGTACTTCCCATAGCTTCTAAAGGATCTGGGTTATTAGAAGAATCAAAATTGGTTGCTTGTTTTCGTGTTTTTCTTTAATTAATTAATTAATTAAATTTTAAAAATTACCTTATTTGATTAAGCCAATGACCTAGCACCTTTGATCCTATTTGTCGTTCACGTTCCCAACGATTTAACTTTAAAATAAATTTAAATAAAATTTAATTTAATTAAAAATAAAAAACCTGACAAATTATAGACAATTCAACAAGAGTTCTTTTTTTTTGTATTTAAATATTATTTATTTTAAAAATAAATTAAACACTTACAAAAATATAAATATAACAGAAAATATCATCCAAACATCTAAGCACTTTAATTTTAATTAAATATTAATATTAAACAATTATTTTACCTTTATATAGCTGACCCGAGGTAGATGTCTGTTATTTAAAGAAAGAAAGGTTATTTAAATATAACTGTATTTTTTCAGGAAATATTAAAAAATAAACTTGAATTATTGTATTTTCCGGAAAATAATAAATAAACTTTAATACAGTTCTTTTGAAAATAAACTTTAATACAGTTCTTTTCAAGGTTGTAAGTTAAATAAACTTTCCGGAAACTGTACAATAAAAAGTTTAATTTCAAGTTTTAAGTTATTAACTGTAAATTACTGTATTTTTTCCAGAAATATTTTTTATTATTATTTAAATTAACCTAAGAACATTCCCAAATTGAAAGGTTAAAGCAAGAAGTGAAGAAACGCCAAGAGTAATGCGAGCAGAAACAGACCGAACATCAAAAAAGAATCCTACCCATGAGCTTATAACAGTTAAGCTTGTTGGGAAGTAGGATTGGAAAAGATAAAAACCATAACGTCTAGCAAAGGTAAATTTTACTTGGGCACGGTCCTTTAAATAATTAAAAAATAAATAAAATTTAATTTAAATTAAATATTAACCCATATTCCATTTGGATATTCTAATCTTTCATGATCAGTTCCCCATCCAATTAAATCAAAATCTGGTAATTCAACCTTCTCCATCATCTAAAATAATAATAAAATAAAATAAATTGTTTTTAATAAAAATTAACCGTCACAGGTGTTTCATGCCAAACAAGTCTTACTTCTTCAGTGTTAAATGAATATGATTCAAAAATTAAATGACAAACAATTGAATCAAATGGAAACATTTTCTTTAAAGAAAATTAAAATTAAAGGCTACTACAATAATTAATAAACTTGCCAAGTCCATTTTACAAGGAGCTCTCACATTCAATCTTAATATTAAAAATATAAATAAACTTGAATTATTGTATTTTCCGGAAACATTTAAAAATAAACTTGAATTATTGTATTTTCCGGAAATATTAAAAATAAACTTGAATTTATTGTATTTTCCGGAAATATTAAAAATAAACTTGAATTTATTGTATTTTCCGGAAATATTTAAACTACCTAAAATTAGACCAAACAAGTCCATGTTCGTACAATATTACAAACTTAAAAATAAAATTTAAAATAAACTTTACAAAAATACAGTATTTTCAGACGGACTGCGATGTATCGAGGAACCTCTTGAGTTAATTATACCTAAAATAAATATAAAATAAAAAATGTATTAAAATTAACAAGTATCAGGTGTCCATATTCTAGCACGAAAATCGCTTCTACAAAATTTAAAAAAAAATTAATTAATTAATTAATTAAACTTTAATGTAATATTTGTAATGCAGACATTTAAATGCTTAAAGCTTAATCGAGGGTCCATCCTTTTTTTAAAAATTAATTTTTATTTAAATTAATTTTATTTTTATTTTAATTACCATATTTCACTGTACATTAAATCGAGTTCTAAAATTAAAAAAAAAATTAAATAAATTAAAAATAGAATTAATTAACCAAAATCGGCCGTTATTTCTGAGATTTTTGAAACACCCTAAAAATAAAATAAATTTAAAAAAAAATATTTTTTTTTAATTTTAAAAAATTCTAAAATTATTTACTTTTTTAAATAAATTTTAATTTTAATTTATTTTAAAAGTTTATACCTGTACATGTAATTCTATTGTAACATTAACTCCTTCAGCTTCAGGTAAAAGACTTTAAAAATTAAAAATTAAATTAAATTAATTAATTTAAATTAATTAAATTAACTGTGTATCATAATCCTTCAAAATTTGTTCTATTATATTTCCTAAATTTATTGAATTTCTGGTACACCGATTAGAATCAATAATTGAAGCATTTGAAGTCAAAAATAATAATTGAATTAATAAAAATAAAATTAAAATAATATTTATTAAATTAAAGGCACATAAGAATGAAGAAAAAAATATTTTTTTATTTTTTTTATTTTTTGTTGTTGAAATAATTAATTGTTTTTTATTATTTGTAGAGGAATGATTTTTTATTAAATTACTCGTATTTTTTATTTTATTTTGAAGGGAATTTTTAAGTCTTTCTTCGTTGTCTGAAGCACAGGGAAAATTAAGTTTATTTATTTTGAACATTCTGGTAATTAATTAAATTAATTAAAATTATTTAAATTAATAATTAAATTTAATTTATTTTTAAAGTTTATTTAACAACTGTTTTGTATTTTTGTAAAACTTGGAATAAAAATAAACTTAGAAAATACAGTAAAAACAAGTTTATTCCGGAAAACTTACAAACATGGCTCTTTGCTAAAACACACAACAAACTTAAAAATAAATTTTCCGGAAAACACAAAGAATATAATTACAACAAAAACAACCTTAAAACTTAAGTTTGTGAAAAAACATTAAAAACACAAACAATTCTAAAAAATAAATACTACAAATTAAACAATAATTTATTGCTTTATTTTAACATCTTTACTTAATAAAAAAAATAATTTTTTTTAAAAGAGAGAAAAAATCTGCCAAAATTTCAAACTTATCTTAGCAATAAAAAAAATTATTTATTCTATTCTTTTTATTATTCTTCATTTTTTAAGGCATCTACAAACTATTGAATAGTAGGAGAAAGGCTTTTATTGGCACTTTAAACAAAAAATAAAAAATAAAAAAAATAAAAAAGGGCTTCTTTTTCTCGTCTAAATAAAACCTTCTTTAATACTCGAAAACATTTTGTTTTCATTACTTTTTTTTTAATATAAAATTACATTATCTATATACACAATACTGACAAAATAAAAATAAAATAAAAAATAAAAGAAGAAGTATCTATTCTTTCTATAAACATCAAAATGCTTTAAACGATTGAGAGAATTGAGTTATATTTATTGAATAAATTCAAGTAAAATTTAAAAGAAAAAAGAAAATAAAAAGAAAATAAATAAAGTTGATATAAAATTAAATGGATAATAAAACCCATTAAAAATTAATCTAAAATTTAATTTAATGTTAAAAAGTAATTAAATAATAAAAAATTAGTTAATTCATTAAAGAATAAAAATTAAATAAAAATGCATCAAAAGTAAGCTTATTTAGAGAAAATATAAACTTTGTTTATAAAAAAGTTGCAAGTATATTCTATATACCTTTGTATATGAGTAAAATAAAAATAAGCATATTAGTAACAGAGAGAATAAAACAAACAAAGATATTGTTTACAATTAGAAATTACAAATAAAAACAAAAAAATACAATAACTAATTTGTATTTTTGTATTTTTATATTTGTAGTTAAGTTTTACAAGTTTTACAAAAATACATGTTGAAAATACAACTAATACTAAAACAAAAACACAAACTTAGAAATAAAACTTGATGTAAAACAGAAACTTAATTTCCTTTTTAAGTTTGTAATTTTAAGGTTGTAATTTTAAGCCTTAAAGTTTAAGTTTGTATTAATGCTTTATTTTTAAGTTTGTGTTTTTAAGGTTTATATATTTAACTAATTGCGTTTATTTTTGCATATATTAATTCCTTATTTTAATATAAAAAAAATAATAGTTCAATATTTAAAGAAAACACAATATCATTTTAAATTTCATTTTTAATAAAAAACACACACTATTTTTGAAGACTTAGAGGAAAGTGTGGCAAATGATGCTTTTTATTTTAAAATGCCGTCTATATATTATACTCAAATCTCTTCAAAAAATACTAACGACTGCTGCTCCTTTTTCCTCATAAATTCTCCTCTCAACTATGTATGAGTCCATCATTTTACCCCCATTTGTTTGTGTGTAAATCGATAGGTTTTTCTATTTTTTTTTTTAAGCCTAGAGGGGGGAAAGAAGTGGTAAATTGATGAAAATATAAAATTAGAAAAAAAACTTTTAAATTTTATAAAGTCTGTGCAAAAAGAAAAAATAAAAAAAAGTGAAGGAAACAAGAAATAAAATATTAGGTACTTTTTACTTTACGTCCACCAATAAATCTTTATTTATTAATTATTATTTTTTAGCTTTTATTTATGTGTTTTTTTATTGTAAGCTTAATCTTAAACTTTTTAAGTTTATAAAATACAACTACTTTTAGTTAAAGAATAAGTTTATTTTTTGTATTTTTACAATAGAACAAGTTTATTTTTGTATTTCATATTTTTACAATAGAAACAAGTTTATTTTTGTATTTCATATTTTTACAATAGAAACAAGTTTATTTTTGTATTTTTACAATAGAATAAGTTTATTATTTTTGTATTTTTTATATTAAATTCTATAACTTGAAATAGACAAAATCCAAGTTTTAGATAATCTTAGAGAATAAACACAACCAACATCTATCGCACAAACACCAGAACAAATTATTAATACAAAGGATTCAATAAATGCTAGATCGCTTCTTTGGTTGTCTACTTGTATTAAAAAATAGGGAAGGTTGAATATAGCAATCATTAATGAACAAAAACTGAAGCAGATACATAAACAAAAATAAATTGAAGCCTCCTGAAAAATTAACGATTGAAATTGAGCGTTCTGCACTGAACTGTCCATAAAATAAATTCTAAAACTTACCATAAAAAACCATTGTTGATCTGTTAAATAATAATTTAAAGAAAACAATTTTATTAAGAAAATATTGACAGAGCAAAATAAAGCAAAAAAAGAGAGAGCTAAACAAATTCCTCTTTCACCATAATTGCCTTTAATGAACAAACAAAGAATAAAGGAAAGCAGAAAAATTGACTAATTGTTAAAAACAAGTTTAATTATTTTTTGTATTTTTGTAAAAACAAGTTTAATTATTTTTGTGTTTTTGTAAAAACAAGTTTAATTATTTTTGTATTTTTGTAAAAACTTACAATTTGTAATGTTTTGATTATAAATTGCCCACTTTTAATTATTCCATTATTTAACCTTTTTTTAAATAAATTACAAAAATAACAAAGAGAAAAGGAAATAAATGAATTATTATTATTATTTGAACTTAAAACAAATTGTTTATTAAATTCTTGTTCAATATAAGTTTTATTTAATTTCTTTGTTATTGAATATATTTTTTGGTGTTTTTCTTTTATATTTTTGGTTTTTGACATTTTTTAAAATAAAAAGAGAAGTAAAAAAAAATATTTTTTTTTTATTTAATGTAGGGAACTGACAATTTAAAATCAACCAAAAAAATAAATAGGGTTAATCCCTCTCGTCGGTAAAAATCCATAAAATTATTTTTAACAATAACAGCCAAGGACAACTATTAAATAAACAATTAAATAAACAATATTTAAACCTAACTTTATTTAAAATTAAATAAAAAATTAAATTAAATTAAAAAATAGGCAATTTAATTATAAATTGTTTGTTCCATCCCTGAGCTTATTTTTAATAAATATTTTTTTTTAATTGAAGCATTGAAATTCAATATATAATTTTTTAGCCATTTATTGCACGAACACGAGCTCTAAATAGTATTTATTTTATTTTTAATATTTAATTAAAAATTAATTTTTAATAAATAATATTGCCTAGCAGCTGCAGCATTTGCTCTAGCTTCTGCTTCAATTCTCTAAAAAAATTTAATTAATTAAAATTAATTAATTGTTCTGTACCCTAGCTCTAGCCTCGCTTTCAATACGTCTTGCTCTTGCCTCTGCTTCAATGCGTAATTGACGTGCCCTTGCTTCAGCTTCAATAACACGGACTCTTGCCCTAGCCTCTGCTTCCCTTCTTCTAGCTTCCGCTTCTGCTGCTATTACAGAAGCTGAACGATATGGCTCTGCTAAAACACTAACTGACTGTTATAAATATTTAACAAATTAATTAAATAATTTTAATTAGTTTATTTACATGTTTATTTGGCATTTGATCAATAATTACCAATAAAACCACTAATATTATAATTAAAGTAATGAAGTTCATTGTGTTTATCTTATTAAAAAAGCATTAAAATAACAAACAAAATACAAAACATTATTAAAATACATTCTAAAAACACAGTAAAACACAAAAACATTAAAAACAATAACAACTAAACAAACTTGACAACTTTTTAAAACTTGAAAATACAAAAGCATTTTCACTAACAAATAAAACTTGATCTCTATTGCAAACTTAAGTTTTGTGTTTCACTTAAAGCAACTTTTTTTATGCTTTTACATTAGAAAACCTAGTTTGTAATTTATTTACAAACTAAAAAAGTTTTAAATAATTATTTAAATAAAAATACAAAAATCGAGAAAATGAGCAAAATTCGCTTCTTATAAAGAGAAAATTAATACAAAACTTGTTTTTAAAATTTAACAAAACTTTTTAATTCAAAGAATGTTTTGAATATTTTTCTTTCTAATGTTGATATTCTCGTTTTTCTTTTTATAGTAGAAAGTGACCTTGGCGTATTTAAATTAATTAATTTTTTTCCAATAAAATAAATAAAAATTAAATATTTTAAAAATAAAATTAAATTTTTTACTAAAAAATTAATTTTTTATTAATTTAATTAAATAACCGTTTTTTTTTAATTTTAAAATTCCAACGTAAAAATAAATAAAAAAAATTAGATATTTATTGCTTTACTAAAAATATTTTTTTTAATTTAAAGAGTGAATAAAATTTTTAAATTAAATTTAAAATAATTATTTAAATTCAAAGGATTGTTTATTCGGTAAATTCAGGTTCAATCTATTTACAAAAATAAAATTAAAAATTTTTTTATTTCAATTTCTACCTGAGAAAACAAACAAAAAATTAAAAAAAAAAATTTTTTTATATTTTTATAAAATTTATTTTAAATAGCAAAATGCTTTGTTGTCGTCAACTTGCCACATATAAACTTTAAAGCTTTATTTAAAAAATAAAATTATTTTATAAAGCATTAAATTAATTTTTTTAATATAATTTAAAGCTAAACAAATAAATAAATATTTTATTACCTCAAGTTTTTTTTTAATTTTTTTTATATTTAAATAATTCCGAATTAACCAAAAATTAACTCCTTTTATTTATTAATATTTTAAAATAAAATAAAATAAAATTAAAAATTAAAAATGGCTTCAATTAAAAATATGCTGTTCATTTTAATTTCAATTTTTGCAATTATTTCAATTAATAATGCTAAAAAAAATGAAGACAATACTAAAAATCAATGTACTGTTAAACAAGGTTTAATTTAATTAAATTTAATTTTAAAAAAATAATTAAACAGAATGCGATCTAAACATTAATACTTGCTGTCAAACAAACCCAGAATTGAGAGAGTCATTTGAATGTTGTCCACCAGAAAGTAAAAAATGTAATCCTAATTATTGTTGTCTTGTTAAGGGAGGTAAGAAAATTAATTTAATTTATTTAAATTTAATTAAATTATTTAGGAAAACCAGAGAAAAATAATAAAAGAAATTGTTGTTCAGGCAGAATTGGTAATGATGGAAAATGTAGTTGAATTAAAATTAAAATTAATTAAATGGAATATACAACAATTAATTAAATTTAAAAAAATAAATGGGAAAATAATTTAAAGTACTAAAAATGGGAGAAAATAAATAATAAATACACTACTATTAAATACATATATTCACAATTAATAGTAAATCGTATAAAATTAATTAAATTTGTATTGTTTGTTTTAATTTAATTTTACAAGTTTGTGTTTATTGGTGTTGTTGCGTTTCCTGGTAAATCTAATAACACAATCTATTACAATTACAAACCTTTTATAAACTTAAGTTAAACAAAAAACAAGTTGTAAAAAAGTTTATACAAGTTGAACACTAAATTACAACTTAGTTAATTAAATAAACTTTTTCTTTACAATTTTAGAGTAAAATTACAATTACAACTTTTTTTTTAATGAAATAAAAAAGCAATTGTTTAAATGCACTTTAAAACTTTTTTTTTATTAAGTTAAAAATAATATAACTTTCTTAGAAATTAGAGATGAACTAGAGCAAATCAATTTATCATAAAGTTTGTAAAATCCAATAAAATTAAAGTTACTATCTAGACAAGTGAATTATTAAAACTTTTTTTTATTTATTGCTCAATTAACATTGTGTCCATTTGACAGAGAAGAGTGGGTATTATTATTTAAAAATTACGACATATACCGGAAATTAAATAAAAAAAGTAAAACAAAAAATTAGTTGTTAGATATTTTAATCAAAAACTTCCATTAAAAAAAAGTATAAAATAATGTATTTAATGTAAATTAAAAAGATTTTAAACTTGTTCATCTTTTCCAAAACAAAATTGAGACATCCAGGAGACTACTTTAGTATTCGCTCTATGTAATATTGGGTCCAATCCAAACCTAATTTGCATGAACTTTTTAATCTGCCAAACACCAACATGCCATTCTTTGTCCGATGCAATTGCTCCTTTTCCTCTTTTCAAACTTAATTGCGCTCTATCAATGAATGACTGCGCAGTCTCTTCCATATTCATTGCAAGGCAAGGTTCATCTCAAAGTTCAACAGGTTTTAACTAAAAAAGAAATTAGTAAATGAAAAATAAATATTTAAAATTAAAAGGTAACTCGGAAGCCAGAATGTTTATTAAAACTAACAAGGTTGTTTTCGTAAAAGGAACTAAAACAAAAAAATAGGAAATACTTAAAACAACTATCTCTAAAACAAAGCTTAAATTACCGTTATTTACTTTTCGGATTCAATCGTCTTCGTTTGTAATTCAAACTTTTCTCTAAAATTTTTTTATTAAATATTTATTTAAAATATAGAAAAAACTTTTCATTATATGGAATATCCTTCATTATCATTTCTATCTGATCCTTTGGAGCAAGACTGTTAAACTTCTTATCAGTAACCGTTATTTTGTGATCTAAAATAATGTTCATAAATGAAATAATATTTTTCTAAATAAAATTTTACATTCTTCGACATTCATATAGAGTGATTTAAAAATTAATTTTTTTCTAAACTAATAAAAAAATTCGTTAATTAAAGTATAATAGAGTAAAGCGGCTGACCCCATCCCAGGAAACTGCAAAACATTGGGTGGGCTTGATCCTAAGAGCTCTCGTAATCGGGGATGTTATCCACTCAACCATCCCACCGCCATTCGAAGGCTTTCCTTTTTCATTTATTAGCTGGCTGCAACCTAGCCGGCCTTACAATAGCAAAAAATAAATGTAAATACATAAATTAGTTTAAAAACAAATAGTAAAACAAATAAAATCTATAAATAGTTTTTTAAGCATCAACAAATAGATGAACACTTAATTAATTAACAAACAGTGTTGCAATCATTGCTTCCTGTACCTTGGTAGCGCATGTCTACATTAGTGTGCGGAAAAATCGATTTCGAGGTCCCGTAGCGGGACTGAGTGTTTTGGTGTGTAACGGTATAGTACCTTAAATTTTTTATTTTTTTTAAAATTAAATTTACTATAATTTTCTTACAAATTAGAACTAATAAAATTTTCATTTAATTCTTAAGAAATTAAGTGCCTACACACTTTTTATTTAATTAAATAAATGTTAATGTAAATATTTATTATTATTTTTTATTTGTCTAAATAATTTCATTTTTTGTTTATTTAATTTAAATAATTTTTTCTTTTAATATTTGTATAAAAACATTTAAATTAAATTATTTCAATGTTTTGCTACAATACCGCCCATTGCTTATTCCTTTAAAAAGGACATGTTTAAAGCAAGTATAACTCAAAAATTTTTTTATTAATAAAATTTTTTAAGGTTTTTATTCAACTTAAATCTTAAACATTTTTTATAATTCTTGTAAATGTTCAAAAAAATTTTTAATTATAAAAAATACATTATTTGTTATATTAAAAATACTAGAAATTACCAATTAAATTTTTAATAAGATAAAAAAAATTATTTTTCATTGAATTATGCAAATACAAATAATTCAAAACTTAAAAGAAAGCATACAAAATGCTGTTTTAAAAGTATTTAATAGACGGGGAAGTAAATTGCCTTTTTTTTAAATTAATTTTAATCTTTTATTTTAAGTTGTAATTCTTAAATTAGAATTGTAAAGTTTATTTTAAGTTGTAATTCTTAAATTAGAATTGTAAAGTTTATTTTAAGTTGTAATTCTTAAATTAGAATTGTAAAGTTTATTTTAAGTTGTAATTCTTAAATTAGAATTGTAAAGTTTATTTTAAGTTGTAATTCTTAAATTAGAATTGTAAAGTTTATTTTAAGTTGTAATTCTTAAATTAGAATTGTAAAGTTTATTTTAAGTTGTAATTCTTAAATTAGAATTGTAAAGTTTATTTTAAGTTGTAATTCTTAAATTAGAATTGTAAAGTTTATTTTAAGTTGTAATTCTTAAATTAGAATTGTAAAGTTTATTTTAAGTTGTAATTCTTAAAAAATGTCTGTATTTTATTCTTCAAACATTTCTTCTATAGAAATTAATTTCTTCCCTGCATTAGTTGGTTCTTTAATTGGATTAACTTCATTTATATCAATTACTGCTAACTTAACTATTTTAATAGTTTTACTTCGTTCAAATTTATTAAAATCAAATCCTTTATATATTCTTTCAACATTAAATTTATTTAATGATGCTTTTCATGGATTTGGATTTTTGGTATTTTTGGCACCAACTTCTTTTGCCCAAGTAGTAGAAATATTTAAATTTAAATAATAAAATAATATTTTTAGAATTATTTTTTTTTAATTTTGGAGCCATTTCAACCACTCTGGATTTTCTTTATGTTTGTATTTCAATTATCATATTATTCATCACTTTTAATATTAATGGTAATTGCTATAAATAGGTAAAGAATTAATTAAGAATAATAATAATTAAAATATTATTAAGAATGATAGCAGTTGTACTACCAAAAAAGGCACATTTGATAAATAAACGTGCAGTTTATTACACTGTTTCTGTTGTATATCCAATAGCATTAATTCTTACATTAATTGCGGATTATGTTTTACCCTGTTGTCGGTTAGAAAAAATTAAATATATTAAAACTTTAAATCGATTTAAGAACAAATTATTCTTATAAAACTTATTCTTATCAATTCTTTGTTTGGAATGAGAATAAAATAAATTACAAAAATATGTTAATGGATTTACCAATGAACATAATTACAACGATAATAATTTTATGCTGTTATGGAGCTGTAAGTAATTACAATAAAGTTTATTTAATAAACTTTAATTTGTAATTGTAAAAAAAAGTTGTAGAAATATTTACAATTCCTCAATTTAATAGATTATTGCTAAAGTAATCTACACAAATAGGAATGATGTTATGCGAATGGGAACAGATACACAATTAAAAAATAACAAACGTAAAAGTGAAATAAAATGCGCATTACATTTTGCTTTAATTTCAACCTTTTTTATTGGTATTTAAAAATATTTTAATTTTATTTTTTTGTTTTAGCTGTATGGGTCTCTTATCGAATATTTCCATTAATTGTTTCTTCATCTACTCCAGAATGGTATTCCCTAACTGGGTTTTTTATGATATTAAATATATCCTCAAATTCAATCATTTATTTTACAATAAATAAAGAGGTTAAATTTAAATTAATTAAATTTTATTTAAATTTTAAGGTCCAAAAACAATTAATAATTTCCTTTCGTAATGTTTTGAGTTTACCAACACAAAATGTTTCAACTAGTCAAAACATAAACATTAACAATGGACAAGAAAGATGGGCATATCAAAGAGCAACAAGGCTTTTACCAATTAAACCAAGAATACACAATTGTTGTATTAATTAAAGAGGAAATCTTTTTTTGTATTTCTTTTCATTAAAGCACAAAAAATTAATTCGAAAAAATAATTTAATCCTAAACTAAAATTAATATAAACCAAGAATTTTGTGGAAGTTAAAATGAATATTGTTAAATTCAATCCAAAAAAAGAAAAGCTTGTAATTCTTCCGTTCATAAAGCTGTTATATTGTGTCAGATGGTGGTGGTTGTCTTTCACCAATATTTTGACCTTCAATATCTTCATCCAATTTAGCTCTTTTGTTTGGTTTCAAATCTGGATCAGAAGAAGAACAGGAAGAACTACTTTCCTCCTCTTTTTGTTTAAAAGCCTTTTCTTTATGTTGTTTACTTTTTTTAACATGAACAACTATAGCATTAAGACTTGAAAAGTCTATATCACAAATACAGCAACGAAAAACCTTTGTTGGGCTATTTCGCAATTTACGCTCCTCTAAATTTAATTAAATTAAAATTTATTTATTTGATCAAAAATATTATAAAATCAAAAATTGTAAAAAACAAAAAAAAAAGTATTAATTTTAGAAAATTCAACAAAAAAAAAAGTAAAAATAAGCCAAAACATTAACAAATAAAAATAAAGAATATACACATACTTTGTTTAAATTTTTACAATTTTTTGATTAAAAGAAAATTTTAAACCTCCTTTTGAAGGACTAGTTGTCATTTGAGTTTTAGGAAGAGTCTGTTGTTCTTTTGACAATTCTAAAAAATTTTATTAATAAAAATTAATTGAGACTCTAATTTAATTTAATTTAATTCTTTTGACCAAAAAAATAAATTTAAAAAATCTTTAAGCTCTATGAATTATTTAAAAAGAAATTAAAGAAAAAAAAATAAAAATCAGTCAAAGCCTTCTCCATTTTAACTTAAAATAATTAAAGTAAATTTAATTAAATATAAAAAGATTATTTATTACCAATAGACGACACAGATTCACTAGCAGTAGTAGTAGTCCCCCTTTCCAAAAAAGAACACACTTTCCCAAGCATTTCACAATTAGAAACTTTAAATTGCCTTATCCACTTGTTTTGACCTCTAAACTCTTTGACTATTTTAGAATTTTCAGTGACCAGTTTAATCAACATATTGGACTGTTCTCGGAGGCGTTCAGCTATTTGATTGGTAGCAGTTAACATTTGAGTCATTGCAGTGTTTTGGTCTTCTAAATGTCCCACAAGTTTGGTCAGAAAAATATTAGTTGATTCTTCATTCTAAAATTAAAAAACAAAAAAAAAAGAATTAAAATTATTAAACATCCACAAATTTAATTTTTACCCTTTTCCTTTCTTTTAGTTTTTCACCTACAAAAAAGGAGACAACTCTTGAAGACATTAAAATATTTTTAACAAATTTATTCCAATATTTTTGAAGTTGATAATATTCTTTTATTGTTTCATTTAAGCATATTGTTTTACTAATTAAAAAAAAATATAATTGATGAAAAGTTTTATTTTAATTTCTTTCCTTTATAAAAAGGTTGGAATTTAATTAAATTATTATTTAAAGGAAAAGAAAGTTTAAAGAAAGTTTAAATTTAATTCTGATAATTTTTAAAGAAAGTTTAAATTTAATTCTGATTTTTAATTTAATTAATTAATTTAATTTACCAGAATTTTAAATCATTTAAAGAAATATCACTAGCTATGTTAATTAAATTAACAATTAATTCAATAGGCATTGTTTTTCTTTGTTTTTTTGAATTTATTAAATTATTTTGTTGTTCCATTTTGTATATTAAATTTGGAATTTTTAATATTTTTTAAATTAAAGATTTAGGGTCAATAAATAAATAAATAAATATTTTGAAAATGTAATAATATAAAGAGTATGCAATGCTTTTATATTTAATCAATAGAGAGATTGTTGCTTGTTTATTGAAAATTACCTTTCATTTACTAGGTCCAAAATTATTTATTTAAAAAACAATTTTAATTTTTTTGGAATATAAAAATATTAATTTCCATTGGTCAGTTCATTGCCATAAATTAACAAAATTCTAAATATAGCGCAATTGCCTTTGACGAAATTAGTCGACGAAAACTGATTTTGAGGAAATAAAAGAAGACTATTTTTATTAATAAATTTATCCTGATTCAAGTTGCAAAATTCTTTTTAATTAAATTATTTGGTGATCTTGGACAATTGGGGCGCCACCCCAAATAATCGCAGGGGCATAGTAAAAACGTGTTTTTAGGGGTTTTTGAGGTCGCTGATTACGAATCTGATATCAGTTTTTTGTTATCACTAATCCTTATCATTTTATCACTAATTTTAAAAATCATAGATTTTATCAAATTTTTAAAAAATCACATATTTCATAATTTTTAGGGAAAAGGATTAAAAATCAAAAAATATCAATTGTTAACTGGGTTTACCTATCTGTACCACTCTTCCGTTACCACCAAGACGAATTGGGTTCTCCACCAAATAGCGGCTACAAATGTCTCGGAACCATTGGTTCCATTGCACCACAGTGTCCTCACCAACTCCACACATTGCCGCTTGTGAAAAAGCAGAAATGCCTTGAGCCCAAAAGTATGCAAGCATAACAAACTGTTTAAATTCCAAATTAGAGTTGGCAAGAAACGATCCATGACGAAGTGCTATCTTCCTATTACATCGTGGAGCTCCCTGATGCCTGCGCGAACAACGCCAGACAATACTATCACCCCTACTGACTCTACGATTTTCACTCATTTGCTGATTACATGATGGACATAGTGGGGGCACAGACCGTAAAATGTTACGTTGTTGTAAAAATTGGATAGCAGATTCTTTTGTATTAATAAGTTGAGTAATTTGGAAAATATCCATGATAAAATCTATGATTTTTAAAATTAGTGATAAAATGATAAGGATTAGTGATAACAAAAAACTGATATCAGATTCGTAATCAGCGACCTCAAAAACCCCTAAAAACACGTTTTTACTATGCCCCTGCGATTATTTGGGGTGGCGCCCCAATTGTCCAAGATCACCAATTATTTTTTGTCAAAAAAGAAAAATTCTTTTTTTTTCTGTCCTTTTTATTTTCTAATTAAATTTTCCTTTTATTTCAGATTAAAAATGTCAACAAATGAACAAACTATTTCACAAAAGATTTTATTTAATGACCTTTGTAATGTTTTTCAAGAAATTAAAGCAACATATCGTAAAACTAAATATTCTGTTTTTACCAAGTTTTTGAGACGTTGGCGAGCTGAAATGATTAAAGAAAATAATAATGGAGAATACAGGACAGATGATACGTTTTATCCAGCTTTGCGTTTGTTTGTTCCAAGTAAAGATGAAAGGACTAGAGAATTTAGAATTAAAGAGGTTTTAATTTAATAAATTCTCTAAAGGGGAGGGGAATCTTTCCACGCAGCCCCGGGACCAATGCTTGGAAAGTTAAAGTTCCGAAGCTTTAATCATGGAACTAGCAAAAATCCAGAAATGTTTTGGGGCTGAACTAAGGGTCTGGTTTACTTTTTAGGGTTTACAAATGAATGCGGGATTTATATAAATATTTGACCATTATGTCCCCCTATCTATAGGTAAAGGAAAGAATAAATTAAAAAATGTCTTTAATGTAATTCTTATTTCCTTTTCTAGTCAAAACTCAATCAATTAGTATGTAAAGCAATATGCACAAAGCCATTAGACCCTGTACCCACAAACAAAGATTTGCTGGTTGAAAGACTTGTAAAAATGGTTTCCGACAGTTTTCCAGTTTATACGGGGAAATTAACCATTGCTGAAATTAATGATTATTTGGAATGTATTAAATACCCAAATAGCGTGGTTGTACGTAAGTCTTTTGTTTTTAAGTTGAGAAAGTTTTCTTTAAATTTTAGAAGGAGGAGCAATGCGTACACTTTGCCGTCAATGCACTCAAACTGAGCTTCGTTGGCTTTTTCATATTATTATGGGAAATATTGAGAATTCTATGGACTTTCCTGCACGCACTGCAATGTACGCATTTCATCCAGAGGCGGATAATTTGTGGAAGGTTTTTTTCTTTAAATTAGAATTCAAAAAAAACTAAATTAAAAAAGGATGGCGATTCACTCCAAATAATTTGTGAAAACTTTGCTGATCCAGAAACTCAGAATTTAATGAAATCGACTGGATATCTACTTTGCAAACCTTTTCGTCCAATGCTCCCTAAGCGTTTAAATTACAATAAAGAATGTTTGCCAAAGGTTTCCCTTTTTTAAATTTATTCTATTTTTACATTCTTCCCCTTATATGTTTTATTATTTATTTTAAAAGACCCATTATTTTTGGTGTTGTAGGGGTCATGGGTTCGATACCCAGTCGGTGTCTTTATTTTCTATTTTACATTTTTTGATTAAAAGAGTGTTAAAATTGAATTTTCTCTTTCTAAAAATTAAAAATAAATTATAAAATAAAGTGTTAATCTAAGAAATTAATTTTAAAGATTATTCTCAATTGTCAGCGTCCTTTCTATGTAGAAACAAAATATGACGGAGAGCATTTATTAGTTCATAGATATGAAAGAACAAATTATAAATATTTTACAAGAAATGGAATAGATTATACTCACAAATTGGGAGGAAATTGTCATTTATTATTTTCAAAAAAAATTCATAAATTTTTTAAAGAAGAAGTTCGTGACTGCGTTTTGGACTGTGAACTGCTTATTTGGGATAATGTTTTGAAATGTTTTGGTATTATTTTTTTAAACTTTTTTTTTTAATTTTATTTTATTTTAAGCATAAATTTAAAATATAAGTATTAAATTTTGGACTAGGAAATTTAAACAACTGAATAAAAAGTATTTTTGTCCGCAAGTTCTGTCCGCAATTTTTTTGTGTTTAAAAAATTTTTTTTTCCAACTTTTTTAATTTCCATGGTACAAATATAGTTTAAAATAAATATAAAATTTTTTATTTATTTTTAAAATAATTTTTGAAGCTTAATTTACCCATTAATTAAATTACTTGCGGACATAATTTGCGGACTTTTTTTTAATTCAACAATTAAAATTACTCTATTTTTACTAAAAATATTTTTAAAAGTTGGGAAAAATAGAAAAGCCTCAGATGGAAATATTTATGATTCAAAACATTTGGATGATGACTTTTTTAAGAATCATACAAATTTTGAAAGAAGCATAGGTAAATTATATTGAATTAATTTAAATAATTGTTTTTTTTAGCTGTTTTTGATATTCTTTATTTAAATGGAAAATGTCTTATAAACCAAAAACTTAGATTAAATGACCGTGTAGAATTACTTGCAAATAATATATTTAATGGAGAAGATTTTTCTGCTCTTTTTGTTTCAAAAAAAGAATTAATTAATAAAGCGTAGGTTTTTTTAATTTTTCAAAATGTCGATTAATTGAAAAATGTGAAAATGTCAATTTTCAAAATACCAAAATTTTCTAATCTTTTTTTATTGTTTCACCTAACCGTTCCAAATTTTCTTAATTAGTTTTTCTTTCATTTGAGTAAATTGAAACAATCTTTGAAAACTGAAGCAAACCCTTTTAAAAAAATAAACTTTAAAGTTTCAAGTTTTATAAACTTGAAACTTTTTCTTTTCTTTTTATAGTGAAGACTTTGATAATTATTATAAAAAAGCAATGTTCTCAAATGAAGAAGGAATAGTTGTAAAATCATTAAATTCTCTTTATTGTACTGGTAGTC
Organism: Meloidogyne exigua; assembly: GCA_018905775.1. NCBI lineage: Eukaryota > Metazoa > Nematoda > Chromadorea > Rhabditida > Meloidogynidae > Meloidogyne > Meloidogyne exigua. The sequence goes on from JAGUQR010000013.1 coordinate 1,510,368, forward strand.
GTGCAGAGAAGAATGGATGGTTTAAAATTAAGCCTGATTATGGAATTCAATCAGTTTTGGATTTGGCAGTTGTAGGGGTTAGAATAGAGGTTGGAGAGGAGTCAAATCGGTTAAAATCTTTTTTGGTAGCTGCTAAAGTTTGTAACAACAAAAATAAAGATGCTAAGGAAACAAATAAGTCTTCCAATAGAATGGGACAAATTAAACTAAAAATTGTAAGAAAAATCTCAAAATGGTCAAAAAATAAAATGTCCAACTTCTTTTAATTTTTAGGTGGCCGGTATAACTTCTAGACTTAAACCTTTAAAATATCAAATTCTCCGTTCTGCTATTGGTGATACTTGTGATTTATTAATTAATAAACCTAAATGGTTAGTAGACTTTGATGAGTCTAATAAACCTTTAAATACTTACCGTTTTGTCTCTTATGAAAAAATACAGGTAATAAATAAACTTGGTTTTTAAATAAACTTTGTTTTAAATAAACTTGGTATTTTCTTTTTAAAGGTTGTAGAAGTAAGAGCTTCAAGTTTAATTAATGGAAAGCTTCAATTCCCTGCTATTGTTGAAATTAGAAATGATAAATTGGTAAATTAAATAATTATATTTATTTATTTCTTTTTTTAGCTTGATGAAATTGATACAACTGTTGATGTAATTAATTTTGATGAGGTAAGAGCATATTTTGCTTCAAGTTTTTATTTTTGCTTCAATTTATTTTGCTTAATTTTTATTTTGCTTCATTTTTTATTTTTGCTTCAATTTTCCTTTTTGCTTCATTTTTTAATTTTGCTTCACATTTTATTTTTGCTTCATTTTTAACTTTTGCTTCACTTTTTATTTTTGCTTCATTTTTCATTTTTGCTTCATTTTTTAATTTTGCTTCACATTTTATTTTTGCTTCATTTTTAACTTTTGCTTCACTTTTTATTTTTGCTTCATTTTTCATTTTTGCTTCAAGTTTTTATTTTTGCTTCACTTTTTATTTTTGCTTCATTTTTAACTTTTGCTTCACTTTTTATTTTTGCTTCATTTTTCATTTTTGCTTCATTTTTAACTTTTGCTTCACTTTTTATTTTTGCTTCATTTTTCATTTTTGCTTCATTTTTAACTTTTGCTTCACTTTTTATTTTTGCTTCATTTTTCATTTTTGCTTCAAGTTTTTATTTTTGCTTCATTTTTCATTTTTGCTTCAAGTTTTTATTTTTGCTTCATTTTTCATTTTTGCTTCAAGTTTTTATTTTTGCTTCATTTTTCATTTTTGCTTCAAGTTTTTATTTTTGCTTCATTTTTCATTTTTGCTTCAAGTTTTTATTTTTGCTTCATTTTTCATTTTTGCTTCAAGTTTTTATTTTTGCTTCATTTTTCATTTTTGCTTCAAGTTTTTATTTTTGCTTCATTTTTCATTTTTGCTTCAAGTTTTTATTTTTGCTTCACTTTTTATTTTTGCTTCATTTTTAACTTTTGCTTCACTTTTTATTTTTGCTTCATTTTTCATTTTTGCTTCATTTTTAACTTTTGCTTCACTTTTTATTTTTGCTTCATTTTTCATTTTTGCTTCATTTTTAACTTTTGCTTCACTTTTTATTTTTGCTTCATTTTTCATTTTTGCTTCATTTTTCATTTTTGCTTCAAGTTTTTATTTTTGCTTCATTTTTCATTTTTGCTTCAAGTTTTTATTTTTGCTTCATTTTTCATTTTTGCTTCAAGTTTTTATTTTTGCTTCACTTTTTATTTTTGCTTCATTTTTAACTTTTGCTTCACTTTTTATTTTTGCTTCATTTTTCATTTTTGCTTCATTTTTAACTTTTGCTTCACTTTTTATTTTTGCTTCATTTTTCATTTTTGCTTCATTTTTCATTTTTGCTTCAAGTTTTTATTTTTGCTTCATTTTTCATTTTTGCTTCAAGTTTTTATTTTTGCTTCATTTTTCATTTTTGCTTCAAGTTTTTATTTTTGCTTCATTTTTCATTTTTGCTTCAACTTTATTAATTTTCCAGAGAATTCGTTCTCGTCCAATGATAGACGAAGATGACGATGAAAACATTCGTTTAATTAGAAAAAGAAGGAAGCAAATTAAATTAAAACAAAGTAATTGTTTATTAAGTCCAAGAGAAACAAAACAAGTTGAACATTTTTGTAATGAACTTGAAGACTTTAAAGTTTGTGTTTTAAATGCAACAGAAGGCTATACAACACAACGATTACAAAAAATATTAATACAACTTGGAGCTATTCCCATTGCAAATCCTAGTAAGCAGAAAACAAAGGGGAAAAGAGGGGGAATTTTTAACTAATTTAAAAAAAATTTAAATTAATTATATAAATTTTAATTTATTTTTTAAAACAATTTTTAGGCAATAGCACAGCATTTTTGGTTGCAATGAACCCAAAAACGTTAAATTGTGTAGCTCATATTAAAGCAAATAAATGCCAGTAAATTCAAAAATTAATTTAAATTAGTTTTTAAATTTAATTTTTAAAAGTATTGTGCATGGCGATTGGCTTTTGAGATGTGAAGAAGAAAATAAATTATTGCCTTGGTAAGGCTTTTTAATTAAAAAAAAATTGTTTTTTTAAAGGAAAAATGCCGACATTATTCATTTCTGTCAGTCTAGTAAATTTAACCTTTTTTCTATTTCTGATGATAATTTAAATAAAATGAGAAAAGAAAATGTTGACAAAATAGAAGGGGAATTAAATCAAAAAAAGTCAACAGAAAACAAAAAATTAATTAAAAGAAAAGAAGAAAAAGAAATTGCACCTTCCGAGCCTACTAAAAAAAGCTTAAAAGAAAATAATGTTTTTAATGAATTGGAGAGTAATGAATATTTTGAAAGGTTATTAGAAGAAGAGGAACAACAAGGATTTCAAGTCTGAATTTTTTTTAATTTTAAATTATTTATAAAAACAAAGTTGGCATTAAAATGCCATAAATTACTTTACTCATATTTCAGCCTTATTTATTTAAAATTAATTTTTAGTTTAATTTAACAGATTAGGCAAGAATTGCAAAATCAATTGAACGCCTCGGACTGTCAACCTGTCGAAAAGGGCAATTTATTTGCCGATTTTTCCTTTTACTTACATTCATCTCTACACTGTAAAGGGCTAATGTCTAATATTCAAAAATTAATTGAAGCACAAAATGGGAAAATAGTTAATAATTTGGATGAGTCTGTTACTCATGTAGTGATTGATAAATTGTAAAAGAAAATTAATTTAATTAATTAATTTATTTAAATTTTAGAAAATCAGGTGAAGAACAATCCCTTTTCAATTTTAATGAACAAAACCTTTTTTTAATTCAATTTGTTAATTGTGAATGGATTAAAAAAGTGATAGAAGAAGAGGATCGTTATCGACTCCCTGTACGGTTGGATGAACTTATTGAATATTAAATTGTTTAAAAAATTATTTTTTTTCTTTCGGTGCTTTATTCCCAGAATTTTAAAAAAGAAATAAATTTTAATAATTTTTTAAATTGCTTTGTTTAAATAAATTATTCTTTTTACAATTACCTTTATTAATATAATTTTAAAAATAAAAAGAGAAATAAATAAAGTTGAAATATTCATGGTAGAAGACGCAAAAAATACACATTGTCTAAATAGGTAGTTGATATCTTGTATCTAGTTTACAGCAAAAAAAGACAGCTTGCGATAAAGAAAAATTATTATTTTTTTAAACTTTATATACCTCTTTTATTTATTTATTTAAAAAATATTTGCCCAAATATGGCAAAATTTAATTTAAAATAAAAATACATTAAGCAAAAAACATAGTTTATCAGAACAATACACTTGTTTTTATTTGTTGCTGTGGGTGTATTCTATCTGCCCATCTTTCCATTCCATTATTTACATTTCTATTACTGCTATTGTTTAAATTATTATTTTGATATGTTGGAGTTAATAAATTAGTTGTTAAAGGTAAGCCAAAAACATTACGAAAGGAAATTATTAATTGTTTTTGGACCTTAAAATTTAAATAAAATTTAATTAATTTAAATTTAACCTCTTTATTTATTGTAAAATAAATGATTGAATTTGAGGATATATTTAATATCATAAAAAACCCAGTTAGGGAATACCATTCTGGAGTAGATGAAGAAACAATTAATGGAAATATTCGATAAGAGACCCATACAGCTAAAAAATATAAAAGTTAAAAACATTATTAATCAACAGTGTTTTTCAATTGTAATAAATAATTTAATATTTAAAATCCTACCAATATGAAAGGTAGAAATTAAAGCAAAATGTAACGCACATTTTATTTCACTTTTACGCCTGTACTTTTTTAATTCTGTATTTGTTGACATTTTTATAACATCTTTGCGATTTGCGATAATTACTTTAACAATGATCTTTTAAATAAAAAGATTTTAAATATTATTAAATAAACTTTATTTTACAATTACAAATTAAAGTTTATTAAATAAAGCTTATTGTAATTACTTACAGCTCCGTAGCATATGAATATTATTAAGGTTGTAGCAATATTCAAAGGCAAATCCATTAACATATTTTTGTAATTTATTTTATTCTCATTCCAAACAAAGAATTGAAAAGAATAAGTTTTGTAAGAATAATTTGTACTTAAATAATTTCAAGTTTTAATATATTTAATTATTTCTAACCGACAACAGGGTAAAACATAATCAGCAATTAATGTAAGAATTAATGCTATTGGATAAATCATTGCTGCAATAAAGCGAACAGAACGTTCCTCAGTTAATTTAGCATTATTAGGTAAAACAACAGTTATCATTCTTAAATATTTTTAAATAAATTCCTCTCATTATTATTCTTAATTAATTCTTTACCTATTTATAGCAATTACCATTAATATTAAAAGTGATGAATAATATGATAATTGAAATACAAACATAAAGAAAATCCAAAGTGGTTGAAATGGTTCCAAAATTTTAAAAAAATAATTCTAAAAATATTATTTTATTATTTAAATTTAAATATTTCTACTACTTGGGCAAAAGAAGTTGGTGCCAAAAATACCAAAAATCCAAATCCATGAAAAGCATCATTAAATAAATTTAATGTTGAAAGAATATATAAAGGATTTGATTTTAATAAATTTGAACGAAGTAAAACTATTAAAATAGTTAAGTTAGCAGTAATTGATATAAATGAAGTTAATCCAATTAAAGAACCAACTAATGCAGGGAAGAAATTAATTTCTATAGAAGAAATGTTTGAGGGGGTGAGAATGTTTGTCATTTGTAGTTGTAAATTAAATAAACTTGTTCTTGTCTTGTGTTTACAATTACAACCTTTTAAATAAATTACAACTTGAAATAAACCTAAACTTGTTAAATAAACTTTTTTTACAATTGTACTTAAGTTTATTTATTTAAATGTTTTTGTGTTTCTGTTTCAAGTTTTATTGAATGTTCGAACTAAAGTTGCTACTTTTAAGCTAAATTCTCTTTAAAATGTTGTTTTAGCTCCTTTTTAATACAACATATGTAATAGAATTATTTAAAGAAATTAAATTAATACGTTATTATTATTTTACAAGTTTGTAAAATAATTATATATAATTATTTATAATCTGTGATTTTAAAAAGGTGTGTTTTAATTAAAAAATAAACTTCCGTTGAAATTAATTTTTTAAATAATTTAATTTAAAATATACTAATTAAATAAATAAATTATAAAAAAAGGTTATTTAAATTTAAATAATTCTATACTTAAATAGAAATATTCTAAAAATAAAAAATAGATTAAAATCAAAAATACTAAAAATAAATTAAGGCTTAATTAAATAATTTTTTTACTAAAAAAATTAAAAATAATTTAATTATTTTTAATAAAATTATTTTTAAATATAATTCCTTTATAAATTTAATTTTGCAATAAATTTTCCTTATTTTTCCAAGTAAATGTTGGAGAGACTGTGAACGTGTGTTGTATATTTAATTCCAAAAATGTGTTTAATATTTTTTTGTTTTATTTTAAACAAAGAAGAAATATTTAAAAATAACTTTAAAAAATACAAAAAAGCTTCACAAAAAAAGAAAAAGAAAAAAGTTGTAATTTTATTAAAAAATTATGTACAAAATATTCCTTTTTAAAAATAATTATTTATCAAAATAACAATATTTATTAATTAAATTGTTTAAATTAACGCCAAGGCCTTCTATTATTATTTGGATTTATTGCAGTTTTAGTTTCAAAAATATTATTTTTATTTTTTTGATGTTTTCTCCAATCGGGCAAAACTATTTTCTTTTCTAATGTTCGTCTTCTTCCTTTTGCAACATTTGTTGGTGGAGATAACAAAGTAGAATGTGAATAAGTGCTATTTGCAACTGTTGGGCTATTTGGAATCCACGGAGTTAGTGATCTTTCACTGTTAACTCTACGCTCAAAATCTAGAATACGAAAAGCAAGACTGCGACGATATTTGCGTTCTTCGTCCTTTAATTGAAAATATTATTTTTAATTTAATAAAAGTATGAGCTTTAAAAGATTGTAATTTTAATACAAATTGTAAAACCTTTCAAGTTTGTGTTTGAGTTATAAACTTGCTTTTCTATTTCAAGTTTTACAAGTTGTAATTTTTAAAACTTGAATTTCAAGTTTTACAATTTGTAATTTTTAAATCTTTAATGTTAAATGATTGTATTTTCAATAATTGTAAAAAATAATTTGCCTTCATATTAACCCATAAGGAATAAGCTTCTTCAGCAATTCTGGCTTTTGCTTCACTCTGTTCACGACGTTCGTGTTCTTTTCTCTCCTCCTCCTCTTGGACTAAAGTCTGACGAGTACGTATACGTTCATCAGCCATTTGAATCCTTTATTAATTTTTTAAAATTTAATTATTTTAATTATTATTATTATTAAAACCAAGCATGAAATGCAGCTTCAGCCTCCCTTCTTTTTTGTTCTTTAGTTTGTTCAGTCTGTTGAACCTTCCTCTGTTCAACACTACGTGCCCTTTCTCTTTGTTCTTTTCTATGTTGAGCATCCTGTTTAGACCAGGATTTAAATGTTTGTTGAGCTTCTATTCTTTTTTGTTCTCTGAAAAACAACTTAAATCATTTAAATAACATTAACATTCACAAACTTCTTTTGCTTCTCTAACTCAGCCTTTTCTTCAGCCTTTAATCGTTCTGCCGCCTTCTTCTCTACCAAACGTTTATCTAATTCTGCTTTCCAACGAACAAAGTTTTTAGCGGAAAGTTCGCGTTTTTCATTCTGTTGTTGTTCGCGAGCAGTTTTTTCAGCAATTTCTTTTTCCTTTTTAACATTTTGTTCCTTTTGTTTAAGTTTTAACCAAGCCTGAAAAGTTAAAACTTGTTTTTACAATTTGTTTGTAAGATTAAAAATGTTTTTACAATTGTTGTTTAATTTCTCTTTTCCTTTAAGTTTACAACTTGTTTTAAAGTTTAAGACAAGTTTTTAAAGTTTGCAACTTATTTTACAATTATTTATTATTTAAATGTTTCACAAACTAGCCTTATAATAAGCTGAATTTTCTTCTTTTTGAGACCCCACTAAACTTGAGCTTCTTTTCCTCCTTAAAACTTGATTATTGCTTTTATGTATTCCAGAAGCCGATAGAAGGCAAAATCTAAAAATAAAAAATATTTAAATAATTTTTTTTAAAAATTAATTTGCCTTTCACTACTCGACCCAAAACCTAAAGGAACTTTTTGTGGAATAATACTATTATTTTCCCCTTCTTCAGATTTTTGTTGAAACGATCGACGTTGTCTATTAATTAATTGTTCAGAAATATTTGAATTTTGTCTAATTAATTTTTCCTTGATATTAGGCTTTAAAGAAGGCGTTCTAGAATCACTTTTATTTATTTTTTCAATTTTATTTTCTTCTACTTCGTTCTCAGTTTCGTTATAATAATTATTTTCTAATTGTTGTTGAAGTATTTGAGCCTTTAAATAAATTAATTTTATTTATTTTAAATTAATAAATTTATTTTTTATAAATAATTAAAAACCTCAGCTTCGGTTTCTTCTGAAGATTTTGAGGAAGATGAGATCTGTGGCGGTCTAGACAAATTAGAAGAAGAAGAAGAAACAGAACTTTTAAACACATTTTTATGTCCTTCAAGTTTATTATTTTGTAATTGTAAAGTTTGTTTATTTTCAAGTTCGTTTGTAGTTGCAAACTTGTTTTTTACAATTGTGTTTTCTACAGAATTCTTTCTTGTTGAAAATTGTGAATTTTGTTCTTTAAATAAAATATTAAAAAAATTATTTTATTTTTTAATTTTAAAAATTATATTTAAAAATTAAATATTTTTTGAAATTAAATAATTAAAAAAAAATTTTTTTTACCTTGAAAAAATGTTTTTTCTTTACTTTCTCCACTAATAGAACTTGAATTGCTACTAAACTTTGAAACATTTGCAACTTGTTTTACAACTTTTTCACTGTTGTTTTCACTTGATTTAAGGTTTATTTTGTTTCCTTTTGGAATGAGTGGGGGTAGTTGAGTTTTATTATTTTTTATTTCATTATTATTAAGAGATTCATGTAAACTTCTTGTTCTTAGAATGGCTAGAGCTCTTCTAAAAATTTATTTTTAAATTAAAAAAAACAGAAAATTAATTTCTTCTTTCTCCTTTATTTTTTTAAACGATTTATTTTAATTTTTAATTAAAAAAGAATTTTTAAAAAATTAAATTAAATAATTTTAACGACTTAAAAAAAATAAATAATTAATTTTAAAATATTAAATATTCAAGTTTGTAAAAACTCAAAAAAAGTTTATTAAAAACTTACAGTCGTTTAGTAAAGTCGTCCTCTTTCTTTTCCTCTTTATTGTCCTCTTCATCTGTCTCGTTCTTTCCTTCTAATTTATTCTGTTCTTCATTCTCAGATTCATCAAATTGTTCAGAGCTGTATCTTTCAGGGTCACTCAATTCTGGATATTTATTTTGTTGTTTTGTTGGGGTAAAGGCAAATTGGTGATTGGAAGAGGTTGAAGGAGTTTTTGAATTTCTTCGTCTATTATTGGAATAAGAGGCATTGGAAGATGAAGAAGAGGGAATAACAGCTTCACTATTACGGCTAGATTGATCACGTGTCCAAACATTTACAACAGGGATTTTTTCTTTTTTTAAATTAATTAATTATTTATTTAATTAATTAAATTAAAAATTAAATTCTTTTTTAAAATTAATATTTTAAAACCATTTATATTATCTGATAAATGTTTTAATTGTGAAGAAGAATCTTCTTCATTAACATTATTATTAGTTGATTGACTTCCAGGCCTTCCACCCCTTCTAGTTCCTGGTCGTTCCATTTCCTCACTGCTAGGTTTAGACAAATTTAATTGATTTTGTAAATAAAGTTTAGGCTGTTGTTGAGGTGTTGTAGTTGAAGATGAACCACTACGGGACACATTTGAGTACATTTTAGAATTTTAAAAACACAAAAATTAAACCAAAATTGATTAATTTAATTTTAAAATATAAAAGGAAAAAAATAGTTTTATTTATTTATTTTTATAATGTACTACATACACTATAGTATTATAAAAAAATAAACAGAAAATAATTTAGCAAAAAATAATATACATATACCCTTTATTTAAGTGTTGTTACCTAGCAACGAAATGAAAAAAGAAGAAAATAATTAAACTAGTAAGAACAGGCGGATTTAAATTGAAGGTTAAAATAATATTGCATAAATCTATTTGAATAAAAAAGAAAAAAGGAAATTGTCTAAGAATTGCGACATTTTTAAAAATAAAAACACCTGTCCAATTTATTAATAAATTTAAAATTTAGTAAATTAAATAGTTTAATTTTTAATGCAAAATTAAATTTAATATTTTAATAATATCAACTTTAATAGATTAAAGATAAATTATTATTTTAATTGAAGTCATAAAATTAATTAAAAAAGGAGCTTATAAAACTTGACTAATTACTCAAATTGTAAACTTTATTTGTACACTTGAAAATTGAACAACATTGGATTAATTTCCGAAACTATTGAAGACCCAATTGGTAGGATCTTTTTTAAAAAGATTGCCGATTTAATACTTAATATTTTGAGTTGTTGCTGTTGCAATTGCTTCAACCGCTGTGTCGATATATTCGGCTTAAATTAAATTTATAAATTTTAACATTTAATATAATTACTTTTCCATAAGCATATGACACTTTACTAAATTCTAATGATGAGCACATAGCCCATGGATATGCGCCATAATTACCAATAATTAGCAGCAATGAAAATTTTTTTCAGAAATGAAATCAGTTCCAAGCTTCTTTTCAAGTGTTTTGCCAATATTTTCAAGTTCCCCGTTGTACAATGAACTAAAATAATATTTTTTTAATTGTGGAAAAAATAATTATTTTTAAAAATTTTAAGAAAAACTTTTACTTCATTTCTCTTAAAATAGTAGCATTAACTATTGAAGAATACTTTTTTAAATCAAATAAATGTGCATTTGTTTTTTCTAAAAATAAATAATTAATATTAATTTTTTAACTTAGGTAGAAAAATATTACCTCTTTCGTTTATATTGAAAAAATATTTTGGAATTCTGTTAATAAGTGTAACGAAGCCAAAAAGACATCGATTACATGAACAATAGTCTTTAAGGCCGTAGTAATAGTGCTCTTGGGTATCCATTCTTGTTATTAATACCTTATAAGCAAACCTATAAATACTTATTTAGTGTGAGAAAATACTATAGTAATAAAATATGGGTTAAAAAGAACAGAGCTGATAATAAAAAAAATTAATAAAAATAAATAAATAATTTAAAAAATTATTTAAAGGTAATATATGTATTTTTTAGGGGTGTAATTAATTTATAAAATAAGATTTTAAGTATATAATAAAAAACAAAACATTATAATAACAAAATTATTACATATAAATTACCAATTATTTTTTAATTAAATGACGAAATCTTTGCAAAAAAAAAATTAATGTTCAATCACAAAGAGTAAACTTTTTTTACCTGTCAATCTAAAACATTACTACTAAAATTCACATGCTAAATAGAATAAAAAAATACTATTCCAAAAATCAATTAATATTTTATAGATAAAATATAATTTATTATTCTTTTACAATCATATGATAAAATTGAGCAGAAATTATAAATAAAACTTTAATAAAATATAAAAGTTTGTTTCGTTTTCTAAACACATTTGTAAAATAAACAAACAAAAATAAGGAAATATTACAATCGTTATATTAAATATATTTAATGGTTAAAACAATGTTTAATAAAAGTTTGAGATAAATATAAAGTTTAAAAACAAGTTTTACAAACTTGAAAAGTTTACAACTTGAAACTAGTTTTGTACAACTTAATAAACTTTACAACGCTTATTCCAACCTTTTTTACAATTCTGTTGAAAAAAGGTTGTATTTCAGTAGTTGTAAAACTTTCAAGTTTTACAATCTTTAAAACTTTAAAAGTAAAACATTAAATTGTAAAATGTTTTAAAATTAACAAATTATTAAATATTTGTAGTATAAATACGTTTAGGGTGTTTTAAGTTTCTTTTAACTAAAACACAATATATTTAGCAGAAACAAGTTTCAAAACACCCTAGTAAAATACATTAATAAAGGTCACAGGGTATTTTTATATTTTCAAGTTCACAACATGTTTTTAAGTTGGATTCTAAAAACACAAAAAAAGTTTATTTAAATAATACTTAATATTTACCACAGGGCTGATTTTGTTTTATCCTCATTGTGGGTACTAGTATTGTTAACAATAAGTTCAATTATACCAGAAGCTTCACCACAACGATTACTAAAAAATAAATTTAATTATTCTAAAAATATTTATTTACATTGCAACAATTTTGTATTTACTAGAATCTTTAATCTGAACATCATAAATACGTAAAGAGACAAATTGTCCATTTTCTTTATTATTAGCCTAAATAAAAAATTAATTTAAAATTATTAAATAATTAAAAAATTAATACTTCGTATTTTTTAGTATTTGGAATTATATGTAGTTCAGAGTCTTGGACCATTCTATACCAACTAAAATTTAAAAAAAATTAATTTAATTAATTAATTTTTACCATATTACTGGTTCATCCCCCAATACAGTAAAAATTAAATCCACAAAACGTTGACCTTGTTTTGCATAAATTACTGAATTTTTTGCAGAAACTGAAGGTGGGTTTTGTTCAATTAAATTATTTTTTTCTTTAAAATTAAATTAAAGGTTAAAATTAAAAGGTTATTTTTACCATTAATTTTTAATTCAAATATACACTTTGCAGAACCAACTTAAAGAAGAAAAGGTGTTTATTTTAATTTAGTTAAAATCAGAACATTTTTCAGAATTTAATAAACTTAAAAAAAGGTTTACTTTAATTTAGTTAAAAATCAGAATTAAATAAACTTTAAACTTAAGGAAACACAAACATTTATTTTCTGCTAAACATTTGTAGTCGCCTGAGTCAGTGGGAAAAGCGTCAAAAATGGTAAGACGCGAATCCTTGCCTAAACGATCTAAAAAATATTTTTAAATTTTAAATAAAATAATTAACCAATTTTGTAAGCATTAGAATAATTTTCAGTTATTTCAACACGGTTAGGTGTAAACCATTTAATTAAAATTGGTTCTGTACCTTAAAATAAATAAAATTAAAATAAAAAAAATATTTTTTACCTTCAATAAGCTCAGCTAACATTATTATTTCATGTTGATTATTATTTTCTTTTTGATGACGAATACGCTTCTTTGCTTCAAGAAACTTTTAAATTAATTAATATAATATTTTAATTTAATATATATTTTAATATATACTTTAGGAGCAAGTAAATCGTCTTCTCTAATTAATTTATTAATAATTAAATTCATTTCAGTACGAACTGTCCCTGCTGCATTTTCGGCTACACACTTAAGATTAAAAATAATTAAAACTTAACTATTAAAGACAGAAACATTATTTTTAAGCAAAATTGAAACTAAATAAATCAGAATAAAATAAACTTGAAATCAGAATTAATTCAAACTTAAAATAAACTTACAACTTGAAACATTTTTTAAACTTAAAAACAATTAAATAAATCAGAACAAATATAAAACCAGAATAAACAAAAGTTTAAACTTAAAAGTATAACTAAGCTTAAGCTTGAAATAATAAATAAATAAATAATAAAACTTTACAGTGTAATGTCCAGTATCAAGTGAGGAAATTTTAGGGAAGAATATTCTGGACACTTCACCATCAAATGACAAAACTTAAAAAAATAAATTCAACTTAAAAATATTAAATACCAATATGTTCAGAAGTTGGTGTAATCCTTGTATTATTATAAAGCCAACAAATGGAAGGGGTAGGATTGCCTATTTATTATTATATTTTTTAATAAATATTTTATTCTAATTAATGACCTAGTACTCGACATTCTACAGTAAATTGCTCTCCAAAAATTGCCTTAAATTTAAAAATATTTAAAATTTCCTTTAATAATTATTACTTTAATTTCCTTAGGTAAAGCTTCAATAATCTCAGGTGCCATTAATTCACAACGTGATTTTTGTCTTTTCATTCTCTGATTAATTGGAGATTCACTTTTAATTGAATTTTCAATGCTAGATTTAGTAGGTGTGGCAATTTCAATAACTTGAACATTTGCAGAACAGAATGCTACACCTTCAGAATTCTTTGCTGTACAATTGTAAAGACCGCTGTCGAAGATAGAAAGTGAGTGAACTTCCAGAAGAAAAAAATCACTGAAATTATTCTGATTAGAATAAATAAAATAAATAAACTTGAAAATTAAACTTAAGCGTAAACTTAAAAAACAAACTTGAAAAATAAACTTAAGAATAAACTTAAAAAATAAACTTGAAATAAAATAAACCCAAGAATTTAAACTTAAGCTTGAACTTAATAATTTTAGAAAATAATTAAACTTTAAAAAAAAAACTATTAAAACTTGCCCATCTTGAAAAATAGAATATTTGCTTCCCGATTCCAATCTAATACCATTTTTATCCCAAAAAACCTGTGGATTAGGATTTGCACTAATTGCAGTTTTTAATCTTTTAGAAAAATAAAAAAAGTATTAAAATTTAATTTTTACCTTAAGCTTTTTCCTTCAGCTATTTGTTTATGTGGTTTTGGACGTGCAAAAAATCGTGGCCTGCATGCTCTATATTTAATTTAATTAAATAAATAATTAAATAAAATAAAAATTAAACTTTAAATTTCGTTGCTCTATTGCAGCATGGACTATTTCAATTGCTTAAATAAAAAGAAATAAATTTTTAAAAATAAATTAAAATTAACTTTTTTGTTTTTCCTTCCCTTTATTGTCATTCTCTCCATTAAACCTCTCATTTTCTCCATCAGTCCCCAGAATATTATTTTTATTATTTATTGTTGCTTCAGTTGTTGCTTCAGTTGATAATGAATTTTGATGTTTAAATGCTAAAGAAAAATATTAAAAAAATAAAATTAAAACCATCCTCATCCAATGAAATGCTTGTAAATGTTGATGTTGAATGTGTTGATGAAATAGACATTTTAGCGTCTTTCCTTAGCATTCTTAAAAATGATTAAATAATTAAAAATAAAATTAATTAATTAAAATCAGAATTAATAAAATAATATTAAATTAAATATCCAAGCATGCACTTGAAAGAATGCAAAAATAAAAGGTTAAACTTAAAACAAATAAAATAAATATGTCAGCTGTTTTAGAGTCTAAATTTAAGGAATTAAATAATTTATTTGCTTTGCTAAGTAATAAGAAGATTAAAATAAAATTCTTCGTCATCAGTAAAAACAAAGTCAATAAAATAAAAACACATAAAAGTAAACTTGGATAAAAATACATATTTTATTTAATAAGCAGAACATACGTTTTTGTTTCTAATGTTGAGTTTAGATCAGTCCCTGTTAAAGATAAATTGTTATTATCGCTATTATTGATGTTGAAATTGATGTTGTTGTTTTCGTTGTTTTTGTTGTTGTTGTTAATTATGTTGTTATCGTTGATGTTTTTGTTGTTGTTGTCACTGATGTTTTTTCTGTTGTTGTTGTTTATGTTTTTGTAATTTATGTTTTTGCTGTTGTTGTTATTTATGTTGTTATCGTTGATGTTTTTGTTGTTATTGTCATTGATGTTTTTGTTGTTGTTGTTTATGTTTTTGTTGTTAATTATGTTGTTGTCATAGATGTTTTTGTTGTTAATGTTGTTGTTTGTAATATTGTTTTTGTTGTTGTTGATATTTTTGTTTTCGTTGTTTGTGTTGTTTATAATGTTTGTGTTGTCTTGATTGTTGTTGTTGTTAATATTATTATTGTTGATGTTTTTATTGTTAATTATGTTGTCTTCAGTGTTGTTGTTGTTTATATTGTTGTTGTTTTTACTATCTAATTCTACTATACTATTTCTATTTTTATTTAATAAACTTGTTGTACTAGCTAAGTTCTTGTTCTTCTCCATTTTAATTTGTTCATTTAATGTTGACTTCTCATCTTTGTTGCAGTTGTTGATGCAAATGTTTTTCTCTTCTGGAAGCTACAAATTTATATCAATGTAAACTAACTACATGTTAATCTAATTAGGGAAAATGTTAATTCGAATATTAAACATTTTAAATGTTTTTTAAAAATATTTTCTTTAAAAAAAGAATTATTTAAAGGGAAAAAACACAGCAAAATAGAATAATTAAATAATAACCTTATCATCCAATAACCCAAAACTTTTCATTTTATCCTCTAAAGAAAGTTGGGAAACCAAAACTGAAACAGAATCAGTACCTAATTCATTCTGAATTAAAGCAGTATATGTTCCTTTAAATTAAAATGTATTAAAAATTAATTAAAGTTTGTTTAAAAACCTTCATGTTCTGAAGGAATAAATTTAAGTATTTCTAACATAAATTCGTTTAAAGCTAAATCCTCGTTGTAGTTGTTATTTAATAGAATTAATTCATCGGTTAAGAGGTCCTTCCCATTCCGAAGCCATTTAATTGTTGGAACTGGAAATCCAGAAAAAGTTCCGTTTAGACAAATACGTGAACCTTTGATTGATTCCTTTTTAAAGGAAAAAATTAATTATTTTTAAAGAATTTAAAATTCTTACTGCACTAGGCTTTGGCCTTTTATCAAATTTTGGAGCTGTTTTTTGAGCTTCTTTAGCCCCTTTTTTTCCATCAAATTTGCGTCCTGCTGTTGCTGTCTTTGTTGTAGTTGTTGACGTTGGGGAGCCACCTTTCCCCGTTACAGCTAAATAACCTTGGGTAGAAGGCTTTATCTGTTCTTTTGTTGTAACATCAAGTTCAAGCTTATAAAGTCCTTAAAAATTAAATTTTAAATATTTATAAGCAAAAATAAAATTACCCTCATCTGCCTTTTCAACTTTATTTATAACTAATTTTGCTTCTCCTTTATTATCTAAAAGCGCCTTATGCTTCAATGTTCGAGTGTTTAGTAGTTTTCCATCTTTAAACCTGTAAAATTAGTTAAATATGTAAAACATAGAAGAATTAAGTTTATGAAGAAGATTAAACTTGAAACTATTCAATCAGAATTAAGTTTGGAGGAAAAGAAATAAAAATCAGAATTTAATTTGAACATACAAATAATTAAAAAAAAAAGAAAACAAAACACATACAAACTTAAGTTTAGATTAAAAATAAATAAAATCAGAATTAAAACAAAACTTCTGAAAATAGAGTTAAGAATGAACTTAAAACTTGAACTTAAATTTACTAAAAGTTTATAAACTTTAAAGTTTACCATTTTGCTCTGATTAATGAATCATGAGTTTTCTTTTCAAGTTTTGCTAATAATTCAACGCGAATCTGTCCTTCAACAGCTTCGATATCATTAAGTGGAATCTCAAATCCAATTAATGACAATTCCTGTTCTTTTTCCGTTTTATTTTCTTCATCTTTTTTAACTTCAATTTTATCCATTTTTTCAACTGCTTCAACTTTAGTTTCTTCTTGTTTTCCTTTTCTTAATTTTGGTTTAATTTTTGCATCAATTTCTTTTGCATCCTTTTTCTCAACCTTTATATCTTCTTCTTCTAATTTATCTTTTTGTATTATTTTTTTCTCTTTAATTTCCTTTGGAATTTTACTTTTTTCAGATTTTATTTCATCGTCAGATTTTGCTTCAATTTTTTGTTTCAAATTATCATTTTTATTTAGTTCGTCTTCTTCTTCCATTTTATCAAATTCTCCTCTACCTTCATAACTGGACGAAGACGAAGGCCTTAACTCTTCTTCAATCTCGCCTTTATATTTTGAATTTTTTTCTTCGTTGTTAGCATCTTCAGGTTTTTTATCGTCTGCAAAACTTACACGTCGCCTCCCAACATTTCCACCTTCTTTAGAAATTGAAACTTTTTTCCTTAAATTTTTCATTGGAGAGTGGAAATCATCATCGTCTTGAATACCTTAAGTATTTTAAATAAACTTGAAAAAATAAAAAACTTTAAGTTTACAAACCAGAATCAAGTAAACTTTGAACAGAAGAACAAGTAGAAGCATCAGAATCTTCTGGTTGTTCTATTCTTCTTCTTCTTTCTAAAGGAGTCTCTTGTTCAATATTCTGCACTGGTGTAATAAACACTTCTTCACTCTGTCCCCCTGCTTCACTATACATAACCCCAGGCAGTTTAGCAACAATTCTATAAACATAACGACCGGTTTCATAAATTGAACGGTCAATAAATGTTGTTCTTTCTATATTAGCAACTTCTAACCAAAAATCTTTTTCGCTAGTAGCAGATAAACGTCTTCTTTCAATGCCATAAAGTAGCGCTCTATCTACCTTTTCCCAGTTAAGAATAGCTTTTGTTTGAAGACCATCAGTTGTAACAGTTGGTTTGCTTAAATTTTAAATAAAGAATATTCTCCCTAATTATTAATTTAAGCTTAAGAAAAGTTGTAAACTTTTATTATATTTATCAAGTTTTATTTACAAACTTAAGTTTTAAGTAATTCAAGCTTTAAATTTCTTTAAAATACTAACTTAAGTTTTAAGTTTTCAAAGAATAAATGCTAAACTTATATTTTTAATTATTAAAATTGCAAGAAGTTTTACCTTGGCTTCTCCATTGGAGGGAGTGTTTCAGATATCTTCCTTTGTAAAATTTCTGTAGAAGAAAGGCGTCTTCTAATACCTTCAATCATTTTTCTTTCTTCCTCATCATCAGAAGTTTCTTGTGGTACATCAATATTAATTGGTTTACTTGGCTCAGATTCTCCAATTTCATTGTAAGCTAAAACTCTAAAAGCATAGCTTTCTCCTGGATAGAGTCCTTGAATTGTATAGACAAATTCTCCACTATCTGTCTTTATTCTATCAGCAGTTTTTCGCTGTAATTGTCTCCATCTTTGTCGTTCCCCAGTCTTTCTTTCAACAATGAAACTTTCGACATGTTCTTCCCCTCTAAATGAGCCTTCAGATTCAGCAAGTTTCCAATAAAGATCAACAGAAGAGGAGGTAATATTACGGGCACACAAGCTGACAGGGGCAGAGGGAACATCCAAAACTTTTAGTTCAATATATGCAGAATCTTCCCCATAATCGTTTGAGGCCCGAAGCCATATCTGTTTTATATTTAAAAATAGAAAGGAATTTTTAATTTTAACATACTCTTCCACTGTGCAATCTAGTTAAGCTTCTAATGTTGATTGTATGAACTTCACCACATCCAACTCCAGCATCTACAACTACTTGTTTTGCATCAGTAATTGGTTGGTCATTGAGAAGAATGGAAAGCTTTGGAGTTGGCCAACCCAGAAGATTTGAAGTTACGGTGAATTCATCTCCTCCTATTTTAACGATACGTTCCTCATGGTGATAACGTCGCAACTTAAATAAATAAAAATGAAGTTTGTAATACTGTAAGTTTTAAGTATATATTAATTCAAGTTTGTAAAATAATAAACTTTTTTTGTGTTATTTCAAGTTGCGTTTTACAACCTTTTAAAACAAGTTGTAATTTACATTTGTTATTTCCAAGTTGTAAAACACATGTCAAGTTTTATTTTATTTTAAGTTTGTGAATTCAGGTTCATTTGTTTTAAATTGTAAAATAAAACAACTTTTTATTACAAACTTTAAAATTATTAAATTATAACTGACTTCAATTTTTGGTGAAACTTCAAATCTCAATTTTGCAGGCGCACTTTTTTCTCCTCCTTCCTGCATAAATAATTATTAAATTATATAATTCACAAACTTAAATAATTAATTAAACAAACGAATGCAATGCTGTATTCCCCAACATCAGACTCATCAAAATTATAAATTTCAAGCATAGCTCTTGTACCCTCAAAGTAAACAAAACATTTTTTTGATTGTAGAGGCAATCCATCCTTATACCAAGCAACATTTTCCGCACTTTTAGAAAGATCAGCATAAAGAGGAATTTTTTCTCCATAATGGCAGATTGTCCTCCCTTGAGGGGAGAATATTATACGAGCTTTTTCAGGTCTAACAACAATTTCTGTTTGAACTTTTTTGTCCGTAGTTGAAGCAGTTTCAATTTCACAAGTATAAATGCCTGAATCTTCTTTCATTGCTCCATAAAGGATTAACCTCCTCTTATACCCTTGCTGCTCTAAACTTATTCTATTTGTTGTCTCTCCAATATGACGTTTATTTCGTGTCCATTTAACGGCCGCTTCAGGGTCAGAAACTTCACATTCTAAAACAACATCCTTCCCCTCAGTTGCCGTTATTTTCTCTGCGAAAGAATTGATAAAGTGTGCTTGAACTGTTCCCATTCGAATAAATGCTTTAGTTTCAACCATTCCATATTCTAAAAAAATTAATTTAAATTAATTAGTAGAAGAAGTAATTGTTTTTTTACCATTGCTTATTTGACAAGTATAATAACCCTCATCATTTTCACCCATTCTATGTATAACCAATTTGCTTGCATAACCTTCATTACTAATTGAAACATTATCATATTCTGGTGAAGGTACAATTTCTTCACCATTTTTTAACCAAACAAAAAGTGGAGCAGATTCACCCACAGCACAAATCTCTAAACAAACTTCGTCTTTTTTAGGTATGAGAGCATCACGCAAAGTTTTTGTTAATATTGGAACATTAAAACCAGAAATTTTAATTATTTCGCTTTCGGAAGAAGCAGAGATTTCTTCTTTTTCAATTTCAGAGGAACGCAAAAGTACAATACGAACTCTGTAAGGTACTCCTTCTTTAAGTTCATCTTCAACAATTGCAGGTGATTGTTTAAATTGATCAAGAACTTCATTCCATAAGTATGTTCCCTCAGATCGATACTAAAAATAAAACATTGTAACAACAAGTTGAATTAAATCTCAATTAGTATTTACAATTGTAAAATTTATAAATAAACTTAAAAATTAAATAAACTTTGTTTAGTTGTAAAATAAGGTTAATTTACAATTATTTTTTACAATTGTAAAATTTTTAATAAACTTTTTAACTTAAAAGTAATTGTAAAACATACTTGAATAACAAAATGTTTTGCTCCAACAATACTTCCAAGCCATTCAGGCATATCCCAAGAGACACGAACACGTGTTCCGCCAAGAATTGTAACTTTTGGTGCAGACATTTGTTGTTGTGCTGAAGAGGTAATTAAAGAGCTTTCATCAATTTGTAAAGGTTCTGATACAATATTCGAGTCAGAATGTCTATAAATAAAATGAATTAACATTTGAATTAAAAACACTTACAATCCAGCATAATTTTGTGCTTCAATTTTAAAAATACTTCCACTCTTGCTTGCATCCAAAAAGTCATCTACCCAAAAATTTTCAGTAAAAACTGTAGACTCATTCATTCTTTGCCAATCAGCACCTTGTTTGCTTGCACAAAAAACATCATAACCAAAGAGTGGACTTCCGCCAGTGTCCCAACATTCGTCCCATTCTAAGCGAACACTTTTTTCGTAGGTATGGGAAATGCGTGGGGCAGAATGCATAACTGGGGCAGAGAAAGGGCTAAAAATAGTTTAATAATTTAATAAACAATTATAATAAAATTACGTTCCAGTTGTTATTTGTGCCAATTTTGAAAACTCTCCAACACCAAAGCGGTTAGTTGCAGCAACACGGAATACATAATCTGTGTCGTAATCTAATTCTTCTATAAATATTTCGAGAGAATAAGCAGAGAGTTGTCCAACACGCTTTAAATTTTAATTTATTTCTTTAAAGGTAAAGGAAATTTTTTTACCTGCCAAACCCTTCTATGTGCTCCTTTCTTCTCTATTACCCAACCTGTTATTCTTTCCCTTTCATCACTAACACTTGTTGGTGGAGGATTCCATTTTAAGAAGCAATAATCATGTCCAACTTCTGTTACCATCTATTTTAGAATATTTAAAAAAAAATTAATTTTTCTGGCTCACCAGCCCCGACGGCGCATCAGGTACATCTCTCACATAAACATCATATTCCAAAGAATCCTCCCCATACTCGTTAAATAAAACTATTTTGTAAATTCCCCTATCTGTTCGATTTAATTCTCTTCTAGTAACCAAAACACTTTCTTCAAGAATTGTAACAGAAGTTCGCAATTCTGGTGTTAATAATTCATTGTTTAAATACAAGTCAACTTCAGGTTCTGGTAAAGATTTTAATTTGACTTTAAGTGCTAAGTTTTCGTTTGCATCAATTACAATACGTTGTACTCCAATATCGGTAAACTCCATTGAAGGTTTTCCATGAACTTCTAAAATTGTAGAAGACTCAACTTTATCAGCATTAATTGTATATCTTCCTCCAAGTTTGTAATCTATTTCTCTGACTAATAATGTACCTAAAATATAAACTTTCTAGTTCAAATAGGTTTATAATTGTTTTACTAAACATTTTACAAATAATAAATTTTCTAAACATTTTACAATTTAATGTAAACTTGGTTAATTTTTACACAAACATTTTACAATTGTTTAATAATTGAAAAAAGTTTACAATTACAATTAAGTTGTAAGAATGTTTGCTGAATTTAATAAACCTAGTTTATGTTTACACAAACATTTTACAATTGTTAAATAATTGTAAAATAATTCTACAACTTTCTTAAGTTAAAGCAACTTTAAAAACAAAAACTTACATATGCAACCTTCATTAATAATTTGATATGTATTGTCAGTAATTAAAGGTTGTCCATTATGATACCAACAAATCTTCTTAGCACAATCATGTGTTAAAATAGCAGAAATTGTAGCTGTTGTATCACCAACATTTGCAATTACTTTTCTTGGCAATTTTTCGGCAAATTCAACTGGAACCTCTTCTACCATTAGTTTGCTTTGGTGAGTTTGTCCTTCCAAAGTTATTTGAACTTTTAATCCACTATCTTTTGGTACAACATTTTCAATGGTTAATTGACGAATATAAGCATAATTTTGTATAGAACATCTTCCATCATTAAATTCATTCAAAGATTTACCATTAATTAACCATTGGACACTATCTTCTTCATTAAATAATTCACATTCAAACACAACAGTATCACCCCTAGAAGCATTGAGTTCAGAATCAGGTAAAGAAACAAATCCTGAAAATAAATAATAATGTTTTTACAAATGTTTAAAACATTTTTATTAATGATAAAACATTTTACAAAGGGTAAAAACATTTTACAAATGTTTGTAACATTCTACAAATGTTAAAAACATTTTACAAATGGTAAAAACATTTTTTACAAATGTTTGTAATATTTTACAAATGTACAAACATTTTAAAAAAGAAAAAAACATTTTTACAAATATTACAAACATTTGTAAATATTAATGTTACAAACATTTACAAATGTTAATAAACCTTTACAAATATCATGTTTTATAAACATTGTATATGTATTAAAAAAACATTTGTACAAAAACATGTTTAACTTTTCAAAATATTAGAAACATATTATTATACCTTTTCGCATTGTTCTGTGTCTAGTTGCTCTAGGAAGCTCTTCAAATGCTTGTACTTCATCAGGTTGCAAACGTTGCATACGCCGTTTGTTCAAAAATTCTTCAACTTCATCAAATTCAACTTTAGATTCAATAGGCTCATATTTTTTAAGTTCCTTTGGTTTTTTAGGAATTTCTTCTTCTTCTTCTTCAACCCATTCCCATTCTTCCTCTTCTCCTAATGCTTTTCTTGTTTCAACTTTTAAGCCACCTGCCATTACAAATTGTCGATCATCATCACCAAAAAGTGATTCAGAAGCTTTTTGATCTTCTGGTTGTTCATCCTTATCAAATTTTTGTTTTTTCATAGTTTTGCGTTTCATTGCCATTTTGTCAACATCATCTGCTTCAAATTGCATTTTTTGCTTATTTTCAACTTTATCGTCCTTAACCAAATTATCCACTTTTTCAGAAGCTATTTTTTTCTCCTATAAAAATTAAATAATATATTTTTTATTTTGTTTAATTAATTAAAAATTAACCTTTTCTTCCTCTTTCTTCTTTTTTAATTTTTCTTCTTCTTCAATTTGTTTTTTCCTCTTTTCCTGTTCTTCTTTTTTCGCAGCTTCTTCTGCCAATGCTTTAGACCTAGCAGCTTCCATTTTTTTAACAGCTTCTTCTTGTTCTTTTCTAGCCTTTTCTTCTTCTTCTTTTCTCTTTTTTAGTCTAACCTCTCTTTCTTTTTGGAATTTTTCCATCTCTTTTTCCTCGTCTTTTGACAGTCTTTTCTCTACCTTTTTATCTGCTTCAATTGTTTCAGTTTCTAATGGTGAAGTTTTTTTCTTTTCTGCTTCCTTTTTCTTCTTCTCAGCTTCTTCCTGGTCTTTAATCCTTATTTTTTCTACCTCCTTTTTCTTCGCTTCTTCTTCCTTTGTTAATTGTTTTTCTTCTTTTTTCTTCTCTGAAAGACCCAATTTTAGCCTTTTTGCTTCCTCCCTTTCAAATCGCATTTTTTCTAAAGCCTTACGCCTTTCTTCTCTATCATTAGCTACTAACGGTTCTTTTGCTTCATATTCCTGTTTAACCTTCTCTTCTTCCCTTTGCTTTATTTTTATTTTTTCTTCAGACTTTTCCTCAGTTTTTGGCTTCTCTTTTGCTTTTTTAATTGTTTCATCTGCTTCCCTTTTTGCTTCCAAAGCTTTAAGTTCCCTTGCTTCTTCATCCTGTTTTTCCTTAAGTTTTATTTCTTCCCTTTTCTTCAACTCTTCTTCTTCTTTTAATTTTTTGGCTTCTTCTCTACGTTTTCTCATCTCTTCCATTTTATTTTTTGCTTCATCTGCTTCAGCTTTTGACTTTTGTTCTGCTTCATTTCTTCTTTTTAAAAGCTCCTCCCTTTCTTTTCGTTTTTTCTCTTCCTCTCCTTTTTTGATGTCAACAGGTTTATTTTCTTCAATTTTATTAGAGCTCAAAGCCTTCGCTTTTTCCTCTTCTTTCTTCTTAGCTAATAAACTTTCCCTTCTCTTCATTGCTTCATCTTCTTTCTTTTTCTTCAATTCTTCTTCTTTAAGCTTCTTCTCTTCAGCCAATTTTTTAGCCTTTTCCTTTTCTTCTTCCATTTTCTTCTTCATTAATGATATTGGTTCTTTCTTTTTAACTTCATTTTTCTTTTGTACTTCTACTTTTGATGCCTCTTCAGGAATTAATTTAGTAGGTGATACTTCATCTTTATTTTTAATTTTAGCCTGTTCATCCATAAGACTCTTTGGCCTTTCCTCTTCTTCTAAAACAAATTTCTTAACTTTAGTATCAATTTCCCTATGTTCTTCTAAAGCTTTTTTCCTTGCAGCTTCTGCTTCATCTTTTGCCTTTTGTTCTGCCAATTTTTTCTCTTCAATGGATTTCTTTCGTTTTTCTTCTTCTTCTGCCTTCCTTTTCTTTTCATCTTCTTCCTTCCTTAAAGCTGATTCTTTTCTCTTCTTTGTTAATTCATCCATTTTAGTTTTTGCTTCATTAGCTTCATTTTTGGCCTTTTCTTCTGCTTCACGTCTTTTCTTCAGAATTTCTTCTCTTTCCTTCTTCCTCTTTTCGTCCTCTTCTTTCTTTGATTCATCTTGCTTCTTTACAGGTTCTTCTTTTATATCCTTTTTTCTTTTCTCTTCTTCCTCTTCCTTCTTCTTAGCTAATAAACCTTCCCTTCTCTCCTTTGCTTCATCTTCTTTATCAGTTTCTTCATCATCCTTTTGTTTCTTTCTATTATCAATTTTAGTTTCAAGTTCAGCCTTCTTTGCATCTGTTTCAGCTTTCTTCTTTGCTTCAATTTCAGCCTTAGCATCTGCTTCAGCTTTCTTCTTTGCTTCAAGTTCAGCCTTCTTAGCATCTGCTTCATCTTTTTGTTTTGCTTCAAGTTCAGCCTTCTTAGCATCTGCTTCATCTTTTTGTTTTGCTTCAAGTTCAGCCTTAGCATCTGCTTCAGCTTTCTTCTTTGCTTCAAGTTCAGCCTTCTTAGCATCTGCTTCAGCTTTCTTCTTTGCTTCAAGTTCAGCCTTCTTTGCATCAGTTTCAGCTTTCTTCTTTGCTTCAAGCTCAGCCTTAGCATCTGCTTCAGCTTTCTTCTTTGCTTCAAGTTCAGCCTTCTTAGCATCTGCTTCAGCTTTCTTCTTTGCTTCAAGTTCAGCCTTCTTTGCATCAGTTTCAGCTTTCTTCTTTGCTTCAAGCTCAACCTTAGCATCTGCTTCAGCTTTCTTCTTTGCTTCAAGTTCAGCCTTCTTAGCATCTGCTTCATCTTTTTGTTTTGCTTCAAGTTCAGCCTTCTTTGCATCAGTTTCAGCTTTCTTCTTTGCTTCAATTTCAGCCTTAGCATCTGCTTCAGCTTTCTTCTTTGCTTCAAGTTCAGCCTTCTTTGCATCAGTTTCAGCTTTCTTCTTTGCTTCAAGCTCAGCCTTAGCATCTGCTTCAGCTTTCTTCTTTGCTTCAAGTTCAGCCTTCTTAGCATCTGCTTCATCTTTTTGTTTTGCTTCAAGTTCAGCCTTAGCATCTGCTTCAGCTTTCTTCTTTGCTTCAATTTCAGCCTTAGCATCTGCTTCAGCTTTCTTCTTTGCTTCAAGTTCAGCCTTCTTTGCATCAGTTTCAGCTTTCTTCTTTGCTTCAAGCTCAGCCTTAGCATCTGCTTCAGCTTTCTTCTTTGCTTCAAGTTCAGCCTTCTTAGCATCTGCTTCATCTTTTTGTTTTGCTTCAAGTTCAGCCTTCTTAGCATCTGCTTCATCTTTTTGTTTTGCTTCAAGTTCAGCCTTCTTAGCATCTGCTTCATCTTTTTGTTTTGCTTCAAGTTCAGCCTTCTTTGCATCTGTTTCAGCTTTCTTCTTTGCTTCAATTTCAGCCTTAGCATCTGCTTCAGCTTTCTTCTTTGCTTCAAGTTCAGCCTTCTTAGCATCTGCTTCATCTTTTTGTTTTGCTTCAAGTTCAGCCTTAGCATCTGTTTCAGCTTTCTTCTTTGCTTCAATTTCAGCCTTAGCATCTGCTTCAGCTTTCTTCTTTGCTTCAAGTTCAGCCTTCTTAGCATCTGCTTCATCTTTTTGTTTTGCTTCAAGTTCAGCCTTCTTAGCATCTGCTTCATCTTTTTGTTTTGCTTCAAGTTCAGCCTTAGCATCTGCTTCAGCTTTCTTCTTTGCTTCAAGTTCAGCCTTCTTAGCATCTGCTTCAGCTTTCTTCTTTGCTTCAAGTTCAGCCTTCTTTGCATCAGTTTCAGCTTTCTTCTTTGCTTCAAGCTCAGCCTTAGCATCTGCTTCAGCTTTCTTCTTTGCTTCAAGTTCAGCCTTCTTAGCATCTGCTTCAGCTTTCTTCTTTGCTTCAAGTTCAGCCTTCTTTGCATCAGTTTCAGCTTTCTTCTTTGCTTCAAGCTCAACCTTAGCATCTGCTTCAGCTTTCTTCTTTGCTTCAAGTTCAGCCTTCTTAGCATCTGCTTCATCTTTTTGTTTTGCTTCAAGTTCAGCCTTCTTAGCATCTGCTTCAGCTTTCTTCTTTGCTTCAAGTTCAGCCTTCTTAGCATCTGCTTCATCTTTTTGTTTTGCTTCAAGTTCAGCCTTAGCATCTGTTTCAGCTTTCTTCTTTGCTTCAATTTCAGCCTTAGCATCTGCTTCAGCTTTCTTCTTTGCTTCAAGTTCAGCCTTCTTAGCATCTGCTTCATCTTTTTGTTTTGCTTCAAGTTCAGCCTTCTTAGCATCTGCTTCATCTTTTTGTTTTGCTTCAAGTTCAGCCTTAGCATCTGCTTCAGCTTTCTTCTTTGCTTCAAGTTCAGCCTTCTTAGCATCTGCTTCAGCTTTCTTCTTTGCTTCAAGTTCAGCCTTCTTTGCATCAGTTTCAGCTTTCTTCTTTGCTTCAAGCTCAGCCTTAGCATCTGCTTCAGCTTTCTTCTTTGCTTCAAGTTCAGCCTTCTTAGCATCTGCTTCAGCTTTCTTCTTTGCTTCAAGTTCAGCCTTCTTTGCATCAGTTTCAGCTTTCTTCTTTGCTTCAAGCTCAACCTTAGCATCTGCTTCAGCTTTCTTCTTTGCTTCAAGTTCAGCCTTCTTAGCATCTGCTTCATCTTTTTGTTTTGCTTCAAGTTCAGCCTTCTTAGCATCTGCTTCATCTTTTTGTTTTGCTTCAAGTTCAGCCTTCTTTGCATCTGTTTCAGCTTTCTTCTTTGCTTCAATTTCAGCCTTAGCATCTGCTTCAGCTTTCTTCTTTGCTTCAAGTTCAGCCTTCTTAGCATCTGCTTCATCTTTTTGTTTTGCTTCAAGTTCAGCCTTCTTAGCATCTGCTTCATCTTTTTGTTTTGCTTCAAGTTCAGCCTTAGCATCTGCTTCAGCTTTCTTCTTTGCTTCAAGTTCAGCCTTCTTAGCATCTGCTTCAGCTTTCTTCTTTGCTTCAAGTTCAGCCTTCTTTGCATCAGTTTCAGCTTTCTTCTTTGCTTCAAGCTCAGCCTTAGCATCTGCTTCAGCTTTCTTCTTTGCTTCAGGTTCAGCCTTCTTTTCATCAGTTTCAGCTTTCTTCTTTGCTTCAAGCTCAGCCTTAGCATCTGCTTCAGCTTTCTTCTTTGCTTCAAGCTCAGCTTTAGCATCTGCTTCAGCTTTCTTCTTTGCTTCAATTTCAGCCTTAGCATCTGCTTCAGCTTTCTTCTTTGCTTCAAGTTCAGCCTTCTTAGCATCTGCTTCATCTTTTTGTTTTGGTTCAAGCTCAGCCTTCTTAGCTTCTGCTTCATCTTTTTGTTTTGGTTCAAGCTCAGCCTTAGCATCTGCTTCAGCTTTCTTCTTTGCTTCAATTTCAGCCTTAGCATCTGCTTCAGCTTTCTTCTTTGCTTCAAGTTCAGCCTTCTTAGCATCTGCTTCAGATTTCTTCTTTGCTTCAAGTTCAGCCTTAGCATCTGCTTCAGCTTTCTTCTTTGCTTCAAGTTCAGCCTTCTTAGCATCTGCTTCAGCTTTCTTCTTTGCTTCAAGTTCAGCCTTCTTTGCATCAGTTTCAGCTTTCTTCTTTGCTTCAAGCTCAACCTTAGCATCTGCTTCAGCTTTCTTCTTTGCTTCAAGTTCTTTTTGTTTTGCTTCAATTGGTTCCTCTGGTTTCTTCTTTGCTTCAATTGGCTCCTCAGGTTTCTTCTTTGCATCAAGTTCTGCTTTTTTCTTTGCATCAGCTTCAGCTTTTAATTCTGCATCGGCTTCAGCTTTCTGTTTTGCTTCAATTTCTGCCTTCTTATTTGCATCAGCTTTTTGTTTTGCTTCAGTTTCAGCCTTCTTAGCTTCAGCTTTTAATTTTGCATCGGCTTCAGCTTCTGCTTTTTTCTTGG
This sequence comes from Meloidogyne exigua, assembly GCA_018905775.1. Taxonomy (NCBI): domain Eukaryota; kingdom Metazoa; phylum Nematoda; class Chromadorea; order Rhabditida; family Meloidogynidae; genus Meloidogyne; species Meloidogyne exigua. The sequence goes on from JAGUQR010000013.1 coordinate 1,539,062, forward strand.
CTTCAACTTCTTTTTGTTTTGCTTCAATTGGTTCTTCTGGTTTCTTCTTTGCTTCAATTGGCTCCTCAGGTTTCTTCTTTGCATCAAGTTCTGATTTTTTCTTTACATCAGTTTCAGCTTTTAATTTTCCATCGGCTTCAGCTTTCTGTTTTGCATCAAGTTCTGCTTTTTTCTTGGCTTCAACTTCTTTTTGTTTTGCTTCAGTTTCAGCTTTCTTACCATCAGCTTCAGTTTTTAATTTGGCTTCAGTCTCTTCTCTTTTCTTTGTTTCAATTGGTTCTTCAGGTTTCTTCTTTGCTTCAAGTTCTTCTTTCTGCTTTGCTTCATCCTTACTCTCCTTCATCTCTTCAACAGATTTCTTTCTCTCCTTTTTTTCTTCTCTTTGTTTCATTGTATCTTTTTCGCTTATTTCATTATTTGAAGGTTCTAAAGGAATTTCAACTTCTTCCCTTATCCTTTCCTCCATTATTTCCCCACCCCTACCAGAATCTTCCTTTAATTCAAAATTCTCAAATGGTTCTTCTTTCCTTTCCCTTTCAGCTACATCAATTTCTATTTCAGTTCCCAAAAAGACCTCCACCTTTTTTAAATCATTAAGCAACTCTGGAAGAGATTTGCCTTCAGGATGTATTTCATCTAACATTTCAAATGATGATTTTTGTGACTTTTTTAAACGGGAGCATTTTGCTTCAGTTTCTTCCTCTTTAATGTCTGTTTCTTCTTTGTCTTCTACTTCCTGAGAGAATTTAACTTTTTGTTTTTCTTCTGGTTTTTCTGAGTCTAATTTATTAATTTCTTCTTTATTTTTATCTTCTAATACTAATTTGTCATCAATATTCTCTTTTTTCTTGTCAACTACTTTTGGTGAAGTTGAAGGAATTTCTTCAGGTTTTGTTTCATCTTTCTTTTTAAATTTAGTTTGACTATCTTGAACAATCTTCGGCCTTTCCTCTTCTTCTAAAACAAATTTCTTGACCTTAGTATCAATTTCCTTTTGTTTTTCTAAAGCTTTTTTCCTTGCAGCTTCTGCTTCATCTTTTGCCTTTTGTTCTGCTAATTTTTTCTCTTCTAAAGATTTTTTTTGTTTTTCTTCTTCTTCTGCCTTCCTTTTCTTTTCATCTTCTTCCTTTTTTAAAGCTGATTCTTTTCTCTTCTTTGTTAATTCATCCATTTTAGCCTTTGCTTCATTAGCTTCATTTTTGGCCTTTTCTTCTGCTTCACGTCTTTTCTTCAGAATTTCTTCTCTTTCCTTCTTCCTCTTTTCGTCCTCTTCTTTCTTTGATTCATCTTGCTTCTTTACAGGTTCTTCTTTTATATCCTTTTTTCTTTTCTCTTCTTCCTCTTCCTTCTTCTTAGCTAATAAACCTTCCCTTCTCTCCTTTGCTTCATCTTCATTCTTTTTCTTCAATTCTTCCTCCTTTATTTTCTTTGCTTCAGCCAATTTTTTAGCCTTTTCCTTTTCTTCTTCCATTTTCTTTTTCATTGTTGTCCCTTTCTCTTTCGCCTCAATCTTCTTTTCATCCATTTCTTTAGGCTTTTCTTCCTTTAAAATAACAAAAATATTTTTAAAAATTTCTTAAATACCTCAACTTCCTTCACAGTAGGAGAAACCTTAACTGAGGGATCACCATATAAAGAATTTATTTCCTGAAAAAATATTTAAATAATTTAATTAATAAATTAATTAAGTTGCCTTTGGTATAAACAAAGCACTTGGTATTTTCTTCTTCTTTTTCTCCTCATCTTTCTTTTCTGAAACCTTCAACAAAGGGGAAGCAGGCTCCTTCTCTTTTGGTTTAATTTTTTCTTCAGCTAAAATATTTATTTAATTTTAATTTTAGCATTAATTTATTTTTATTTAATTCCTTTAAATATTTACTGTTAGATTAAAAAATAAAACTAAAAATAAACATAACATAAACAGCAAATAAGTTTAAAACAATCCTAAGCTTATAAAAAACATTTTAACAAAAGAAATGTTTTTAGATGTTTTTGTGTGTTTCTTAAAGTTTTTTTCTATGTTTTGTGGCTTTCAAGTTTTTAAATGTTTGTTATATAAAATTATAAACACAACAAACACTTTTAAAACACCTAAAAACATCTAAAAACATTTAAAAACAAGAAAAACATGCGAAACACAAACATGTAAAAACACTAGAAACACAATAACATGAGAGAAAATTAAAAAACACAAAACATCAAAACAACACCTTTAACGAACATATGTTTGTTTAAAATAGCTAAAACATTCAAAACAACATGTTTGCTAATTATTTCACCAAAAACATTAATTGCTTGAAGAACAATAGTGTCCCCATTTTCTATTTGATTAATTAAGCGTTTTATTAAAAGAGATACTCCAAGTTTGTTTTGTTCAATTCGATTGAGTTTGAACTTAAATTTAAGAAACTTGAAACAATTAAATTAAATAAACTTTTCTCCAAGGGATAATAATGTTTGAATTTCCTCCTTTTTCAAACCACATTTCTATGTGAGGTAAAGGGTCTCCTTCAATTACAAAATTTAATTGTTCATTTCCATTTAAATTTAATTCCAATAATTCAGGTGGTGTTTTAATAATTTTAGGGCATTTTTGAATCATTGGAATTTGTTCTGTTTCTTCAACTTTAATTTCTTTTATTAATTTATTTGAATCATTTTTTGCTTCACCTTTTTTATTTTCTGAAAACTGTAATTAAAAATCACATTCTAAATAACCTAAAGTTGAAGCAGATTCTTCTTCCATTAATTTCAAAGTAATCTTTGCCTTATCAAAGCCTTTTTCGTTGTTAGCAATAAAAATATAATCTCCAATTAGTTCATAGTTAAATTTGGGGAATATTAGCATTATTTCCCAACAATCACCATTACAATCTACAAGAAATCGACATTTGTTTGGATCATCTTCTAGATGCATGTCATTATGGTAAATTGACATCTGAACATTTATTTTTATTCAACTATTTGATTATGCTTCAAGGTCTTATTTTTTGTTGAAAGAAAAATAAACTTGAAACATTTTTTCGAGTAAAAATAAACTTGAAATCGAGTAAAAATAAACTTGAAACATTTTTTCGAGTAAAAATAAACTTGAAATCGAGTAAAAATAAACTTGAAACATTTTTTCGAGTAAAAATAAACTTGAAACATTGTTTCGAGTAAGAATAAACTTGAAACATTGTTTCGAGTAAAAATAAACTTTAAACATTGTCTCGAGTAAAAATAAACTTGAAACATTGTTTCGAGTAAAATAAACTTGAAACATTGTCTCGAGTAAAAATAAACTTTAAACATTGTTTCGAGTAAGAATAAACTTGAAACATTGTTTCGAGTAAAAATAAACTTGAAACATTGTTTCGAGTAAAAATAAACTTGAAACATTGTTTCGAGTGAAAATAGACTTGAAACATTGTTTCGAGTAAAAATAAACTTGAAACATTGTTTTGAGTAAAAATAAACTTGAAACATTGTTTCGAGTAAAAATAGACTTGAAACAAAAAACCAACCTTAGGCTCTACAACTGATTGTAACTCCAAATGAACAAATAAACGTTTATTTAATTCACCAACAATAATTCTCTCTTTTGTTAAAAACCTAGGAGGGGGAATTAAATTAATTTCTTCCTTGTCTTCTTCTTCATAACTTGAACTTGGCGAAATACAAAATTCTTCAGTATTTTCAAAATTAAATTTAACAGACTTTTTATTTGTTTTTAATTTTTCTATTGCTTCAATTCTTTTTTTCATAATTTTTTCATCAAAATCAAAAATATTAACATTTAGGGGTGGAAGCACTTTTAAAGGTTTGGCACTCTCATATTCAAAATTTCTTGAAAACAAAAATACTTCAATCGCTTCTTCTTTTGTTAAATTGTTTTTTAATGTTTCTGAAACATTAGCAAATGAAGATTGACTAAAATTGGGTGAATTAGTAATCTCTTCATTTTTATGCAGCAATAATCCTTTTGCTTCAATTACCTTATTTTTCCTTATTTTATTTAACTCTGCTTCATTTTTGTTAAAATTTGCTTCAATTTTAATTTTCTGAAGCTTTGCTTCAATTTGTTTTGATTTTGCTTCAATTTCGTCTTTTCTCTTTAGAATAGCTTCAATTTCTTTATTCTCATGTTTTGCTTCATTTTTTAATATTTTTTCGGTTTCCTGAGTTATTTGTTGAATTGCTTCATTTCCTTTGTATTTTTCAAGATTTGCTTCAGATTTAATTAAAATTCTATTAGTCAATGTTTCTTCTATTTTAAGTAAGTCTGTTTCATCTTTATCTAGTTCTTTTATTAATGTTTCAATTTCTTCATGTTTTTTAAGTATTGCTTCATAATTAGATGTATGCGCTAAAGTATGTGATGAAACTGCTTCAAATTCATCTTCATAGAAATTTTTAAATAATTCTGATAAATCATCTTTTGCTTCAGGTTTATTTTTTGCTTCAGGTTTATTTTTTTCTTGTAATTTTGCTTCAGGTTTATTTTTTACTTCATTTTTCATGTTTTCTTCTAGTTTTGCTTCAAGTTTATTTTTTGCTTCAGTTCTAATTTTTAATGGTATTTTTGATTCAGTTTTAGTTACTGCTTCATATTTAATTTTGTCTCTTATTTTTGCTTCAGTTTTTGTTTTTGCTTTAGTTTTGGTTGCTTCACATAATTTTGCTTCAGATTTATTTTTTGCTTCATTTTTAATTTTTAATGGTATTTTAGTTTCAGTTTTAAAATTTGCTGCAGATTTAATTATTTCTGACAGTTTTGCTTCATCTTTAATTTTTCCACGTATTTTTCCTTCAGGTTTAATTGCTTCAAAAGTTGAAAAAGTTTCTTCTTTCGTTTTAAGTTCAGAAATTTGCTTAATATTAAATAATTAATTTAATTGAATTTCTTTAGTATATTCTTTACTTTTTCATCCTTAGCTTTAATTGAATAAAAAACATTTTCGTAAGCAAAACTAGTAGATTGAATATTTTGCAAATAATTTTTAATAAAATCAAAATGAGTTGTATTTTTCAAGTCTTCTTCTTTTACATTAACCTTTGCTTCCACAGACATAAAATTTTGTTCCCGTCCAACAAATGCGCTTTCTGTAAAAATTTCATTTTTTATTTTGGATGCTTCCGAATGTTGTTCTGATTTCATAAAATCTAAAAATATTTAATTTAGATTTATTTAATTAAATTTAATTAAAAAAGAACCTTCGTTTACAATGAATATTTAACCTCTATAAATGAACCGCCATTTTACTTACAATTAGTATTTATAATTAAAAATTAATAAAACACAGCAAAACGTGTAAAGATATTAGCAAAAAAATAAAGAGAAAAAATAATGCAACAATTAATAAATTAAGCAAATTTTAAACTTTTAGCTTCAATTCTATTATTAATTAAAAAAAGTCTTTGTAAATTAATCTTAACATTTTATAAATTAACTTACCCCCTTCAGCAATTTCAACATCAAAAACATCAAGTGAAGCATCTAAAAATAATTTCAAGCTTTAATATTTATAAAAACAAAAATAAAATAATATATATTATTCAAAAGTATTGACTTTTCTCTTTTATTTTGTTTGCTTAAGTTTTCAAGTCTAAGCTTACAAAAGGAAGATTTTAAGTAAATTGTACTTATGCTATTTCTGTGTTTACACAATAATAGTAAAAAATGGCTGATTTAAATTGGGTGAAATGAAAATATAAAATAAAGGAAAAAGGGTAGAAGATGCTTAATAAATTGGATAAATAACAAAAATTGGATAATTTAAAAGGAGTTAAGTATTATTTTTTATTTTTGGCATTCTGTTTTATTTAGTAAGTATTTAATTTTGTTAATTAAATTTTCAAGCTTAAGCTTTTAATTTATTAAATTTATTCCTTACCCTTTCCTTCCTCAGCAACTTTTTCAGCTTTCTCTTTTGACAAAGTAATGCTTTCAGAAATGTCCTGAAATAATTAAAATTTACTTAATATAAAATTTTACATTTAAATAAATACTTCAAATTAAATAGAAAAAAATTTTTAAATTATTTGAAAAATACATAGATAAATTGCTTAATATTAAGTTTTAAATTTAATAAAAAGTTTAAATAAATAAATTAATCAACCTTGTAGTTTGGTGAAACAGGCAAAACGGCTTCAGTTTCATCCTCCTGCTTCAAATCCTCTAAAATAACGTCAACATCCATAAAATCTTCTTCCACTGGATGTATAGAAGTTTCACTTTCAGCATATTCAATTTGCTCCAATTCAATTATTCCATCAGTGCTAGAAGCTTCTTCTCCTGCTTCAATGTCTACATCGACGTTAAGGTATTGAGTACCTAGGAAATAGGTTAATTATTAAATTTAAGTAGGGAAGATCGGGAAATTAATTTTATTAAGCTAAACCTTTTATTTGTTTTTAAGCTTATTAATAAGTTTAATTGAAACATTGAGAGCAAGTTGTTTAAAAAATTACCTCTTGGACTCTTATCTCGACAAACATTGTTGACATCAATTTGCGATGGAATTTTAATATTTAATCTATCAATAGCTTTATCCTCTTCTGTTATGTCAGAAATATCCTCCTTCTTGGCCTTTTTCTTCTTAATTTTTCGCTCCTTCTTTTCTTGCATTGCTTCAAGTTCTTCAGTAATTTCTTCAGGTTTTACAATAAATTCAGTCAAATCAATTGAAGCAGAAACAAAATCAGAATAGACAAAGACCAATTCAATAAGCTCATCCTTAGATATACAAACAAAATGTTCCTCCATTTCAATCTCATTTATTTTCATATCAGTATTGAAGCAAACACCAATACCTATTCTTTCAGTCTTCAACTTCCTTTGACGAATAATTCTGGTAATCTCAGCAAAAGAGTCTTGGTCATAATCTTCTTTACAAAGAAGACAACCAAGAGGAAATTCTGAAAGATGATGCAGGGGAGTTAACGATAAATCAATGTCTATACAAGCTGTTTTTGTTAACAATTTTTTTGCGTCAAATATCTTTTCCTTCCCTTGTTTTTGTTTTGCCTCGAGTTCGGCCTTTTTCTTTGCATCAGCTTTCTGTTTTGCTTCAGCTTCTGCTTTTTTCTTGGCTTGAACTTCTTTTTGTTTTGCTTCAATTGGTTCTTCTGGTTTCTTCTTTGCATCAAGTTCTGCTTTTTTCTTTGCATCGGCTTCAGCTTTCTGTTTTGCTTCAACTTCTGCTTTTTTCTTGGCTTCAACTTCTTTTTGTTTTGCTTCAAGTTCTGCTTTTTTCTTTGCATCAGCTTCAGCTTTTAATTTTGCATCGGCTTCAGCTTTCTGTTTTGCTTCAGCTTCTGCTTTTTTCTTGGCTTCAACTTCTTTTTGTTTTGCTTCAATTGGTTCTTCTGGTTTCTTCTTTGCTTCAATTGGCTCCTCAGGTTTCTTCTTTGCATCAAGTTCTGCTTTTTTCTTTGCATCGGCTTCAGCTTTCTGTTTTGCTTCAGCTTCTGCTTTTTTCTTGGCTTCAACTTCTTTTTGTTTTGCTTCAATTGGTTCTTCTGGTTTCTTCTTTGCTTCAATTGGCTCCTCAGGTTTCTTCTTTGCATCAAGTTCTGCTTTTTTCTTTGCATCAGCTTCAGCTTTTAATTTTGCATCGGCTTCAGCTTTCTGTTTTGCTTCAATTTCTGCCTTCTTCTTTGCATCAGCTTTTTGTTTTGCTTCAAGTTCTGCTTTTGTTTAGCTTCAAGTTCTGCTTTTTTCTTTGCATCAGCTTCAGCTTTTAATTTTGCATCGGCTTCAGCTTTCTGTTTTGCTTCAATTTCTGCCTTCTTCTTTGCATCAGCTTTTTGTTTTGCTTCAAGTTCTGCTTTTTGTTTAGCTTCATTTTCAGCCTTCTTAGCTTCAGCTTTTAATTTTGCATCGGCTTCAGCTTTCTGTTTTGCTTCAGCTTCTGTTTTTTTCTTGGCTTCAACTTCTTTTTGTTTTGCTTCAAGTTCTGCTTTTTGTTTAGCTTCAGTTTCAGCCTTCTTAGCTTCTGCTTTTAATTTTGCATCGGCTTCAGCTTTCTGTTTTGCTTCAGCTTCAGCTTCTGCTTTTTTCTTGGCTTCAACTTCTTTTTGTTTTGCTTCAAGTTCTGCTTTTTGTTTAGCTTCAGTTTCAGTCTTCTTAGCTTCTGCTTTTAATTTTGCATCGGCTTCAGCTTTCTGTTTTGCTTCAGCTTCTGCTTTTTTCTTGGCTTCAACTTCTTTTTGTTTTGCTTCAATTGGTTCTTCTGGTTTCTTCTTTGCATCAAGTTCTGCTTTTTTCTTTGCATCAGCTTCAGCTTTTAATTTTGCATCGGCTTCAGCTTTCTGTTTTGCTTCAATTTCTGCCTTCTTCTTTGCATCAGCTTTTTGTTTTGCTTCAAGTTCTGCTTTTTGTTTAGCTTCAAGTTCTGCTTTTTTCTTTGCATCAGCTTCAGCTTTTAATTTTGCATCGGCTTCAGCTTTCTGTTTTGCTTCAGCTTCTGCTTTTTTATTGGCTTCAACTTCTTTTAGTTTTGCTTCAATTGGTTCTTCTGGTTTCTTCTTTGCATCAAGTTCTGCTTTTTTCTTTGCATCAGCTTCAGCTTTTAATTTTGCATCGGCTTCAGCTTTCTGTTTTGCTTCAATTTCTGCCTTCTTCTTTGCATCAGCTTTTTGTTTTGCTTCAAGTTCTGCTTTTTGTTTAGCTTCAAGTTCTGCTTTTTTCTTTGCATCAGCTTCAGCTTTTAATTTTGCATCGGCTTCAGCTTTCTGTTTTGCTTCAATTTCTGCCTTCTTCTTTGCATCAGCTTTTTGTTTTGCTTCAAGTTCTGCTTTTTGTTTAGCTTCATTTTCAGCCTTCTTAGCTTCAGCTTTTAATTTTGCATCGGCTTCAGCTTTCTGTTTTGCTTCAGCTTCTGCTTTTTTCTTGGCTTCAACTTCTTTTTGTTTTGCTTCAAGTTCTGCTTTTTGTTTAGCTTCAGTTTCAGTCTTCTTAGCTTCTGCTTTTAATTTTGCATCGGCTTCAGCTTTCTGTTTTGCTTCAGCTTCTGCTTTTTTCTTGGCTTCAACTTCTTTTTGTTTTGCTTCAAGTTCTGCTTTTTGTTTAGCTTCAGTTTCAGTCTTCTTAGCTTCTGCTTTTAATTTTGCATCGGCTTCAGCTTTCTGTTTTGCTTCAGCTTCTGCTTTTTTCTTGGCTTCAACTTCTTTTTGTTTTGCTTCAATTGGTTCTTCTGGTTTCTTCTTTGCATCAAGTTCTGCTTTTTTCTTTGCATCGGCTTCAGCTTTCTGTTTTGCATCAACTTCTGCTTTTTTCTTGGCTTCAACTTCTTTTTGTTTTGCTTCAAGTTCTGCTTTTTTCTTTGCATCAGCTTCATCTTTTAATTTTGCATTGGCTTCAGCTTTCTGTTTTGCTTCAGCTTCTGCTTTTTTCTTGGCTTCAACTTCTTTTTGTTTTGCTTCAATTGGTTCTTCTGGTTTCTTCTTTGCATCAAGTTCTGCTTTTTTCTTTGCATCGGCTTCAGCTTTCTGTTTTGCTTCAACTTCTGCTTTTTTCTTGGCTTCAACTTCTTTTTGTTTTGCTTCAAGTTCTGCTTTTTTCTTTTCATCAGCTTCATCTTTTAATTTTGCATCGGCTTTAGCTTTCTGTTTTGCTTCAGCTTCTGCTTTTTTCTTGGCTTCAACTTCTTTTTGTTTTGCTTCAAGTTCTGCTTTTTGTTTAGCTTCAGTTTCAGCCTTCTTAGCTTCTGCTTTTAATTTTGCATCGGCTTCAGCTTTCTGTTTTGCTTCAATTGGTTCTTCTTGTTTCTTCTTTGCTTCAATTGGCTCCTCAGGTTTCCTCTTTGCATCAAGTTCTGCTTTTTTCTTTGCATCAGCTTCAGCCTTTTTAGCTTCAGCTTTTAATTTTGCATCGGCTTCAGCTTTCTGTTTTGCTTCAGCTTCTGCTTTTTTCTTGGCTTCAACTTCTTTTTGTTTTGCTTCAATTGGTTCTTCTGGTTTCTTCTTTGCTTCAATTGGCTCCTCAGGTTTCTTCTTTGCATCAAGTTCTGCTTTTTTCTTTGCATCAGCTTTTTGTTTAGCTTCAAGTTCTGCTTTTTTCTTTGCATCAGCTTCAGCTTTTAATTTTGCATCGGCTTCAGCTTTCTGTTTTGCTTCAATTGGTTCTTCTTGTTTCTTCTTTACTTCAATTGGCTCCTCAGGTTTCCTCTTTGCATCAAGTTCTGCTTTTTTCTTTGCATCAGCTTCAGCCTTTTTAGCTTCAGCTTTTAATTTTGCATCGGCTTCAGCTTTCTGTTTTGCTTCAGTTTCTGCTTTTTTCTTGGCTTCAACTTCTTTTTGTTTTGCTTCAAGTTCTGCTTTTTGTTTAGCTTCAGTTTCAGCCTTCTTAGCTTCAGCTTTTAATTTTGCATCGGCTTCAGCTTCTGCTTTTTTCTTGGCTTCAACTTCTTTTTGTTTTGCTTCAGTTTCAGCCTTCTTAGCTTCAGCTTTTAATTTTGCATCGGCTTCAGCTTTCTGTTTTGCTTCAGCTTCTGCTTTTTTCTTGGCTTCAACTTCTTTTTGTTTTGCTTCAATTGGTTCTTCTGGTTTCTTCTTTGCTTCAATTGGCTCCTCAGGTTTCTTCTTTTTTGCTTCAAGTTCTGCTTTTTTCTTTGCATCAGCTTCAGCCTTTTTAGCTTCAGCATTTAATTTTGCATCGGCTTCAGCTTTTTGTTTAGCTTCAAGTTCTGCTTTTTTCTTTGCATCAAGTTCTGCTTTTTTCTTTGCATCAGCTTCAGCCTTTTTAGCTTCAGCTTTTAATTTTGCATCGGCTTCAGCTTTCTGTTTTGCATCGTCTTCTGCTTTTTTCTTGGCTTCAACTTCTTTTTGTTTTGCTTCAATTGCTTCTTCTTGTTTCTTCTTTGCTTCAATTGGCTCCTCAGGTTTCTTCTTTTTTGCTTCAAGTTCTGCTTTTTTCTTTGCATCAGCTTCAGCCTTTTTAGCTTCAGCATTTAATTTTGCATCGGCTTCAGCTTTTTGTTTAGCTTCAAGTTCTGCTTTTTTCTTTGCATCAGCTTCAGCTTTTAATTTTGCATCGGCTTCAGCTTTCTGTTTTGCTTCAATTGGTTCTTCTTGTTTCTTCTTTGCTTCAATTGGCTCCTCAGGTTTCCTCTTTGCATCAAGTTCTGCTTTTTTCTTTGCATCAGCTTCAGCCTTTTTAGCTTCAGCTTTTAATTTTGCATCGGCTTCAGCTTTCTGTTTTGCTTCAGCTTTTGCTTTCTTATTTGCATCAGTTTTTTGTTTTGCTTCAAGTTCTGCTTTTTGTTTAGCTTCAGTTTCAGCCTTCTTAGCTTCAGCTTTTAATTTTGCATCGGCTTCAGCTTTCTGTTTTGCTTCAGCTTCTGCTTTTTTCTTGGCTTCAACTTCTTTTTGTTTTGCTTCAAGTTCTGCTTTTTGTTTAGCTTCAGTTTCAGCCTTCTTAGCTTCAGCTTTTAATTTTGCATCGGCTTCAGCTTTCTGTTTTGCTTCAGCTTCTGCTTTTTTCTTGGCTTCAACTTCTTTTTGTTTTGCTTCAATTGGTTCTTCTGGTTTCTTCTTTGCTTCAATTGGCTCCTCAGGTTTCTTCTTTGCATCAAGTTCTGCTTTTTTCTTTGCATCAGCTTCAGCCTTCTTAGCTTCAGCTTTTAATTTTGCATCGGCTTCAGCCTTCTGTTTTGCTTCAGTTTCTGCTTTTTTCTTGGCTTCAACTTCTTTTTGTTTTGCTTCAAGTTCTACTTTTTGTTTAGCTTCAGTTTCAGCCTTCTTAGCTTCAGCTTTTAATTTTGCATCGGCTTCAGCTTTCTGTTTTGCTTCAGCTTCTGCTTTTTTCTTGGCTTCAACTTCTTTTTGTTTTGCTTCAATTGGTTCTTCTGGTTTCTTCTTTGCTTCAATTGGCTCCTCAGGTTTCTTCTTTGCATCAAGTTCTGCTTTTTTCTTTGCATCAGCTTCAGCCTTCTTAGCTTCAGCTTTTAATTTTGCATCGGCTTCAGCCTTCTGTTTTGCTTCAGTTTCTGCTTTTTTCTTGGCTTCAACTTCTTTTTGTTTTGCTTCAAGTTCTACTTTTTGTTTAGCTTCAGTTTCAGCCTTCTTAGCTTCAGCTTTTAATTTTGCATCGGCTTCAGCTTCTGCTTTTTTCTTGGCTTCAACTTCTTTTTGTTTTGCTTCAGTTTCAGCCTTCTTAGCTTCAGCTTTTAATTTTGCATCGGCTTCAGCTTTCTGTTTTGCTTCAGCTTCTGCTTTTTTCTTGGCTTCAACTTCTTTTTGTTTTGCTTCAATTGGTTCTTCTGGTTTCTTCTTTGCTTCAATTGGCTCCTCAGGTTTCTTCTTTGCATCAAGTTCTGCTTTTTTCTTTGCATCAGCTTCAGCCTTCTTAGCTTCAGCTTTTAATTTTGCATCGGCTTCAGCTTCTGCTTTTTTCTTGGCTTCAACTTCTTTTTGTTTTGCTTCAATTGGTTCTTCTGGTTTCTTCTTTGCTTCAATTGGCTCCTCAGGTTTCTTCTTTGCATCAAGTTCTGCTTTTTTCTTTGCATCAGCTTCAGCCTTCTTAGCTTCAGCTTTTAATTTTGCATCGGCTTCAGCCTTCTGTTTTGCTTCAGTTTCTGCTTTTTTCTTGGCTTCAACTTCTTTTTGTTTTGCTTCAAGTTCTACTTTTTGTTTAGCTTCAGTTTCAGCCTTCTTAGCTTCAGCTTTTAATTTTGCATCGGCTTCAGCTTTCTGTTTTGCTTCAGCTTCTGCCTTCTTATTTGCATCAGCTTTTTGTTTTGCTTCAAGTTCTGCTTTTTTCTTTGCATCAGCTTCAGCCTTTTTAGCTTCAGCTTTTAATTTTGCATCGGCTTCAGCTTTCTGTTTTGCTTCAGCTTCTGCTTTTTTCTTGGCTTCAACTTCTTTTTGTTTTGCTTCAATTGGTTCTTCTGGTTTCTTCTTTGCTTCAATTGGCTCCTCAGGTTTCTTCTTTGCATCAAGTTCTGCTTTTTTCTTTGCATCAGCTTTTTGTTTAGCTTCAAGTTCTGCTTTTTTCTTTGCATCAGCTTCAGCTTTTAATTTTGCATCGGCTTCAGCTTTCTGTTTTGCTTCAATTGGTTCTTCTTGTTTCTTCTTTACTTCAATTGGCTCCTCAGGTTTCCTCTTTGCATCAAGTTCTGCTTTTTTCTTTGCATCAGCTTCAGCCTTTTTAGCTTCAGCTTTTAATTTTGCATCGGCTTCAGCTTTCTGTTTTGCTTCAGTTTCTGCTTTTTTCTTGGCTTCAACTTCTTTTTGTTTTGCTTCAAGTTCTGCTTTTTGTTTAGCTTCAGTTTCAGCCTTCTTAGCTTCAGCTTTTAATTTTGCATCGGCTTCAGCTTCTGCTTTTTTCTTGGCTTCAACTTCTTTTTGTTTTGCTTCAGTTTCAGCCTTCTTAGCTTCAGCTTTTAATTTTGCATCGGCTTCAGCTTTCTGTTTTGCTTCAGCTTCTGCTTTTTTCTTGGCTTCAACTTCTTTTTGTTTTGCTTCAAGTTCTACTTTTTGTTTAGCTTCAGTTTCAGCCTTCTTAGCTTCAGCTTTTAATTTTGCATCGGCTTCAGCTTCTGCTTTTTTCTTGGCTTCAACTTCTTTTTGTTTTGCTTCAGTTTCAGCCTTCTTAGCTTCAGCTTTTAATTTTGCATCGGCTTCAGCTTTCTGTTTTGCTTCAGCTTCTGCTTTTTTCTTGGCTTCAACTTCTTTTTGTTTTGCTTCAATTGGTTCTTCTGGTTTCTTCTTTGCTTCAATTGGCTCCTCAGGTTTCTTCTTTGCATCAAGTTCTGCTTTTTTCTTTGCATCAGCTTTTTGTTTAGCTTCAAGTTCTGCTTTTTTCTTTGCATCAGCTTCAGCTTTTAATTTTGCATCGGCTTCAGCTTTCTGTTTTGCTTCAGCTTCTGCTTTTTTCTTGGCTTCAACTTCTTTTTGTTTTGCTTCAATTGGTTCTTCTGGTTTCTTCTTTGCATCAAGTTCTGCTTTTTTCTTTGCATCAGCTTCAGCTTTTAATTTTGCATCGGCTTCAGCTTTCTGTTTTGCTTCAGCTTCTGCTTTTTTCTTGGCTTCAACTTCTTTTTGTTTTGCTTCAATTGGTTCTTCTGGTTTCTTCTTTGCTTCAATTGGCTCCTCAGGTTTCTTCTTTGCATCAAGTTCTGCTTTTTTCTTTGCATCAGCTTCAGCTTTTAATTTTGCATCGGCTTCAGCTTTCTGTTTTGCTTCAATTGGTTCTTCTTGTTTCTTCTTTACTTCAATTGGGCTCTCAGGTTTCCTCTTTGCATCAAGTTCTGCTTTTTTCTTTGCATCAGCTTCAGCCTTTTTAGCTTCAGCTTTTAATTTTGCATCGGCTTCAGCTTTCTGTTTTGCTTCAGTTTCTGCTTTTTTCTTGGCTTCAACTTCTTTTTGTTTTGCTTCAAGTTCTGCTTTTTGTTTAGCTTCAGTTTCAGCCTTCTTAGCTTCAGCTTTTAATTTTGCATCGGCTTCAGCTTCTGCTTTTTTCTTGGCTTCAACTTCTTTTTGTTTTGCTTCAGTTTCAGCCTTCTTAGCTTCAGCTTTTAATTTTGCATCGGCTTCAGCTTTCTGTTTTGCTTCAGCTTCTGCTTTTTTCTTGGCTTCAACTTCTTTTTGTTTTGCTTCAATTGGTTCTTCTGGTTTCTTCTTTGCTTCAATTGGCTCCTCAGGTTTCTTCTTTGCATCAAGTTCTGCTTTTTTCTTTGCATCAGCTTCAGCCTTCTTAGCTTCAGCTTTTAATTTTGCATCGGCTTCAGCCTTCTGTTTTGCTTCAGTTTCTGCTTTTTTCTTGGCTTCAACTTCTTTTTGTTTTGCTTCAAGTTCTACTTTTTGTTTAGCTTCAGTTTCAGCCTTCTTAGCTTCAGCTTTTAATTTTGCATCGGCTTCAGCTTCTGCTTTTTTCTTGGCTTCAACTTCTTTTTGTTTTGCTTCAGTTTCAGCCTTCTTAGCTTCAGCTTTTAATTTTGCATCGGCTTCAGCTTTCTGTTTTGCTTCAGCTTCTGCTTTTTTCTTGGCTTCAACTTCTTTTTGTTTTGCTTCAATTGGTTCTTCTGGTTTCTTCTTTGCTTCAATTGGCTCCTCAGGTTTCTTCTTTGCATCAAGTTCTGCTTTTTTCTTTGCATCAGCTTTTTGTTTAGCTTCAAGTTCTGCTTTTTTCTTTGCATCAGCTTCAGCTTTTAATTTTGCATCGGCTTCAGCTTTCTGTTTTGCTTCAGCTTCTGCTTTTTTCTTGGCTTCAACTTCTTTTTGTTTTGCTTCAATTGGTTCTTCTGGTTTCTTCTTTGCATCAAGTTCTGCTTTTTTCTTTGCATCAGCTTCAGCTTTTAATTTTGCATCGGCTTCAGCTTTCTGTTTTGCTTCAGCTTCTGCTTTTTTCTTGGCTTCAACTTCTTTTTGTTTTGCTTCAATTGGTTCTTCTGGTTTCTTCTTTGCTTCAATTGGCTCCTCAGGTTTCTTCTTTGCATCAAGTTCTGCTTTTTTCTTTGCATCAGCTTCAGCTTTTAATTTTGCATCGTCTTCAGCTTTCTGTTTTGCTTCAGCTTCTGCTTTCTTATTTGCATCAGCTTTTTGTTTTGCTTCAAGTTCTGCTTTTTGTTTAGCTTCAGTTTCAGACTTCTTAGCTTCAGCTTTTAATTTTGCATCGGCTTCAGCTTTCTGTTTTGCTTCAGCTTCTGCTTTTTTCTTGGCTTCAACTTCTTTTTGTTTTGCTTCAATTGCTTCTTCTTGTTTCTTCTTTGCTTCAATTGGCTCCTCAGGTTTCTTCTTTGCATCAAGTTCTGCTTTTTTCTTTGCATCAGCTTCAGCTTTTAATTTTGCATCGTCTTTTGTTTTTTTCTTGGCTTCAACTTCTTTTTGTTTTGCTTCAATTGCTTCTTCTTGTTTCTTCTTTGATTCAATTGGCTCCTCAGGTTTCTTCTCTGCATCAAGTTCTGCTTTTTTCTTTGCATCAGCTTCAGCCTTCTTAGCTTCAGCTTTTAATTTTGCATCGGCTTCAGCTTTCTGTTTTGCTTCAGTTTCTGCTTTTTTCTTGGCTTCGACTTCTTTTTGTTTTGCTTCAGTTTCTGCTTTTTTCTTGGCTTCAACTTCAGCCTTTTTAGCTTCAGCTTTTAATTTTGCATCGGCTTCAGCTTTCTGTTTTGCTTCAGCTTCTGCTTTTTTCTTGGCTTCAACTTCTTTTTGTTTTGCTTCAATTGGTTCTTCTGGTTTCTTCTTTGCTTCAATTGGCTCCTCAGGTTTCTTCTTTGCATCAAGTTCTGCTTTTTTCTTTGCATCAGCTTCAGCCTTCTTAGCTTCAGCTTTTAATTTTGCATCGGCTTCAGCTTTCTGTTTTGCTTCAGCTTCTGCTTTTTTCTTGGCTTCAACTTCTTTTTGTTTTGCTTCAATTGGTTCTTCTGGTTTCTTCTTTGCTTCAATTGGCTCCTCAGGTTTCTTCTTTGCATCAAGTTCTGCTTTTTTCTTTGCATCAGCTTCAGCCTTCTTAGCTTCAGCTTTTAATTTTGCATCGGCTTCAGCTTTCTGTTTTGCTTCAGTTTCTGCTTTTTTCTTGGCTTCAACTTCTTTTTGTTTTGCTTCAATTGGTTCTTCTGGTTTCTTCTTTGCTTCAATTGGCTCCTCAGGTTTCTTCTTTGCATCAAGTTCTGCTTTTTTCTTTGCATCAGCTTCAGCCTTCTTAGCTTCAGCTTTTAATTTTGCATCGGCTTCAGCTTTCTGTTTTGCTTCAGTTTCTGCTTTTTTCTTGGCTTCGACTTCTTTTTGTTTTGCTTCAGTTTCTGCTTTTTTCTTGGCTTCAACTTCAGCCTTTTTAGCTTCAGCTTTTAATTTTGCATCGGCTTCAGCTTTCTGTTTTGCTTCAGCTTCTGCTTTTTTCTTGGCTTCAACTTCTTTTTGTTTTGCTTCAATTGGTTCTTCTGGTTTCTTCTTTGCTTCAATTGGCTCCTCAGGTTTCTTCTTTGCATCAAGTTCTGCTTTTTTCTTTGCATCAGCTTCAGCTTTTAATTTTGCATCGGCTTCAGCTTTCTGTTTTGCTTCAATTGGTTCTTCTTGTTTCTTCTTTGCTTCAATTGGCTCCTCAGGTTTCCTCTTTGCATCAAGTTCTGCTTTTTTCTTTGCATCAGCTTCAGCCTTCTTAGCTTCAGCTTTTAATTTTGCATCGGCTTCAGCCTTCTGTTTTGCTTCAGTTTCTGCTTTTTTCTTGGCTTCAACTTCTTTTTGTTTTGCTTCAAGTTCTACTTTTTGTTTAGCTTCAGTTTCAGCCTTCTTAGCTTCAGCTTTTAATTTTGCATCGGCTTCAGCTTTCTGTTTTGCTTCAGCTTCTGCCTTCTTATTTGCATCAGCTTTTTGTTTTGCTTCAAGTTCTGCTTTTTGTTTAGCTTCAGTTTCAGCCTTCTTAGCTTCAGCTTTTAATTTTGCATCGGCTTCAGCTTTCTGTTTTGCTTCAGCTTCTGCTTTTTTCTTGGCTTCAACTTCTTTTTGTTTTGCTTCAATTGGTTCTTCTGGTTTCTTCTTTGCTTCAATTGGCTCCTCAGGTTTCTTCTTTGCATCAAGTTCTGCTTTTTTCTTTGCATCAGCTTTTTGTTTAGCTTCAAGTTCTGCTTTTTTCTTTGCATCAGCTTCAGCTTTTAATTTTGCATCGGCTTCAGCTTTCTGTTTTGCTTCAATTGGTTCTTCTTGTTTCTTCTTTACTTCAATTGGCTCCTCAGGTTTCCTCTTTGCATCAAGTTCTGCTTTTTTCTTTGCATCAGCTTCAGCCTTTTTAGCTTCAGCTTTTAATTTTGCATCGGCTTCAGCTTTCTGTTTTGCTTCAGTTTCTGCTTTTTTCTTGGCTTCAACTTCTTTTTGTTTTGCTTCAAGTTCTGCTTTTTGTTTAGCTTCAGTTTCAGCCTTCTTAGCTTCAGCTTTTAATTTTGCATCGGCTTCAGCTTTCTGTTTTGCTTCAGCTTCTGCTTTTTTCTTGGCTTCAACTTCTTTTTGTTTTGCTTCAATTGGTTCTTCTGGTTTCTTCTTTGCTTCAATTGGCTCCTCAGGTTTCTTCTTTGCATCAAGTTCTGCTTTTTTCTTTGCATCAGCTTCAGCCTTCTTAGCTTCAGCTTTTAATTTTGCATCGGCTTCAGCCTTCTGTTTTGCTTCAGTTTCTGCTTTTTTCTTGGCTTCAACTTCTTTTTGTTTTGCTTCAAGTTCTACTTTTTGTTTAGCTTCAGTTTCAGCCTTCTTAGCTTCAGCTTTTAATTTTGCATCGGCTTCAGCTTCTGCTTTTTTCTTGGCTTCAACTTCTTTTTGTTTTGCTTCAGTTTCAGCCTTCTTAGCTTCAGCTTTTAATTTTGCATCGGCTTCAGCTTTCTGTTTTGCTTCAGTTTCTGCTTTTTTCTTGGCTTCGACTTCTTTTTGTTTTGCTTCAAGTTCTGCTTTTTGTTTAGCTTCAGTTTCAGCCTTCTTAGCTTCAGCTTTTAATTTTGCATCGGCTTCAGCTTTCTGTTTTGCTTCAATTGGTTCTTCTTGTTTCTTCTTTACTTCAATTGGCTCCTCAGGTTTCTTCTTTGCATCAAGTTCTGCTTTTTTCTTTGCATCAGCTTCAGCTTTTAATTTTGCATCGTCTTTTGTTTTTTTCTTGGCTTCAACTTCTTTTTGTTTTGCTTCAATTGCTTCTTCTTGTTTCTTCTTTGATTCAATTGGCTCCTCAGGTTTCTTCTCTGCATCAAGTTCTGCTTTTTTCTTTGCATCAGCTTCAGCCTTCTTAGCTTCAGCTTTTAATTTTGCATCGGCTTCAGCTTTCTGTTTTGCTTCAGTTTCTGCTTTTTTCTTGGCTTCGACTTCTTTTTGTTTTGCTTCAGTTTCTGCTTTTTTCTTGGCTTCAACTTCAGCCTTTTTAGCTTCAGCTTTTAATTTTGCATCGGCTTCAGCTTCTGCTTTTTTCTTGGCTTCAACTTCTTTTTGTTTTACTTCAGTTTCAGCCTTCTTAGCTTCAGCTTTTAATTTTGCATCGGCTTCAGCTTTCTGTTTTGCTTCAGCTTCTGCTTTTTTCTTGGCTTCAACTTCTTTTTGTTTTGCTTCAATTGGTTCTTCTGGTTTCTTCTTTGCTTCAATTGGCTCCTCAGGTTTCTTCTTTGCATCAAGTTCTGCTTTTTTCTTTGCATCAGCTTCAGCTTTTAATTTTGCATCGGCTTCAGCTTTCTGTTTTGCTTCAATTGGTTCTTCTTGTTTCTTCTTTGCTTCAATTGGCTCCTCAGGTTTCCTCTTTGCATCAAGTTCTGCTTTTTTCTTTGCATCAGCTTCAGCCTTTTTAGCTTCAGCTTTTAATTTTGCATCGGCTTCAGCTTTCTGTTTTGCTTCAGCTTCTGCTTTCTTATTTGCATCAGCTTTTTGTTTTGCTTCAAGTTCTGCTTTTTGTTTAGCTTCAGTTTCAGCCTTCTTAGCTTCAGCTTTTAATTTTGCATCGGCTTCAGCTTTCTGTTTTGCTTCAATTGGTTCTTCTTGTTTCTTCTTTACTTCAATTGGCTCCTCAGGTTTCCTCTTTGCATCAAGTTCTGCTTTTTCTTTGCATCAGCTTCAGCTTTTAATTTTGCATCGTCTTTTGTTTTTTCTTGGCTTCAACTTCTTTTTGTTTTGCTTCAATTGCTTCTTCTTGTTTCTTCTTTGATTCAATTGGCTCCTCAGGTTTCTTCTCTGCATCAAGTTCTGCTTTTTTCTTTGCATCAGCTTCAGCCTTTTTAGTTTCAGCTTTTAATTTTGCATCGGCTTCAGCTTTCTGTTTTGCTTCAGTTTCTGCTTTTTTCTTGGCTTCGACTTCTTTTTGTTTTGCTTCAGTTTCTGCTTTTTTCTTTGCATCAGCTTCAGCCTTTTTAGCTTCAGCTTTTAATTTTGCATCGGCTTCAGCTTTCTGTTTTGCTTCAATTGGTTCTTCTTGTTTCTTCTTTACTTCAATTGGCTCCTCAGGTTTCTTCTTTGCATCAAGTTCTGCTTTTTTCTTTGCATCAGCTTCAGCTTTTAATTTTGCATCGTCTTTTGTTTTTTTCTTGGCTTCAACTTCTTTTTGTTTTGCTTCAATTGCTTCTTCTTGTTTCTTCTTTGATTCAATTGGCTCCTCAGGTTTCTTCTCTGCATCAAGTTCTGCTTTTTTCTTTGCATCAGCTTCAGCCTTTTTAGCTTCAGCTTTTAATTTTGCATCGGCTTCAGCTTTCTGTTTTGCTTCAGTTTCTGCTTTTTTCTTGGCTTCGACTTCTTTCTGTTTTGCTTCAGCTTCTGCTTTTTTCTTGGCTTCAACTTCTTTTTGTTTTGCTTCAATTGGTTCTTCTGGTTTCTTCTTTGCTTCAATTGGCTCCTCAGGTTTCTTCTTTGCATCAAGTTCTGCTTTTTTCTTTGCATCAGCTTCAGCTTTTAATTTTGCATCGGCTTCAGCTTTCTGTTTTGCTTCAATTGGTTCTTCTTGTTTCTTCTTTGCTTCAATTGGCTCCTCAGGTTTCCTCTTTGCATCAAGTTCTGCTTTTTTCTTTGCATCAGCTTCAGCCTTTTTAGCTTCAGCTTTTAATTTTGCATCGGCTTCAGCTTTCTGTTTTGCTTCAGCTTCTGCTTTCTTATTTGCATCAGCTTTTTGTTTTGCTTCAAGTTCTGCTTTTTGTTTAGCTTCAGTTTCAGCCTTCTTAGCTTCAGCTTTTAATTTTGCATCGGCTTCAGCTTTCTGTTTTGCTTCAATTGGTTCTTCTTGTTTCTTCTTTACTTCAATTGGCTCCTCAGGTTTCCTCTTTGCATCAAGTTCTGCTTTTTCTTTGCATCAGCTTCAGCTTTTAATTTTGCATCGTCTTTTGTTTTTCTTGGCTTCAACTTCTTTTTGTTTTGCTTCAATTGGTTCTTCTTGTTTCTTCTTTGATTCAATTGGCTCCTCAGGTTTCTTCTCTGCATCAAGTTCTGCTTTTTTCTTTGCATCAGCTTCAGCCTTTTTAGCTTCAGCTTTTAATTTTGCATCGGCTTCAGCTTTCTGTTTTGCTTCAGCTTCTGCTTTCTTATTTGCATCAGCTTTTTGTTTTGCTTCAAGTTCTGCTTTTTGTTTAGCTTCAGTTTCAGCCTTCTTAGCTTCAGCTTTTAATTTTGCATCGGCTTCAGCTTTCTGTTTTGCTTCAATTGGTTCTTCTTGTTTCTTCTTTACTTCAATTGGCTCCTCAGGTTTCCTCTTTGCATCAAGTTCTGCTTTTTCTTTGCATCAGCTTCAGCTTTTAATTTTGCATCGTCTTTTGTTTTTTTCTTGGCTTCAACTTCTTTTTGTTTTGCTTCAATTGCTTCTTCTTGTTTCTTCTTTGATTCAATTGGCTCCTCAGGTTTCTTCTCTGCATCAAGTTCTGCTTTTTTCTTTGCATCAGCTTCAGCCTTTTTAGCTTCAGCTTTTAATTTTGCATCGGCTTCAGCTTTCTGTTTTGCTTCAGTTTCTGCTTTTTTCTTGGCTTCGACTTCTTTTTGTTTTGCTTCAGTTTCTGCTTTTTTCTTTGCATCAGCTTCAGCCTTTTTAGCTTCAGCTTTTAATTTTGCATCGGCTTCAGCTTTCTGTTTTGCTTCAATTGGTTCTTCTTGTTTCTTCTTTACTTCAATTGGCTCCTCAGGTTTCTTCTTTGCATCAAGTTCTGCTTTTTCTTTGCATCAGCTTCAGCTTTTAATTTTGCATCGTCTTTTGTTTTTTTCTTGGCTTCAACTTCTTTTTGTTTTGCTTCAATTGCTTCTTCTTGTTTCTTCTTTACTTCAATTGGCTCCTCAGGTTTCTTCTCTGCATCAAGTTCTGCTTTTTTCTTTGCATCAGCTTCAGCCTTCTTAGCTTCAGCTTTTAATTTTGCATCGGCTTCAGCTTTCTGTTTTGCTTCAGTTTCTGCTTTTTTCTTGGCTTCGACTTCTTTTTGTTTTGCTTCAGTTTCTGCTTTTTTCTTGGCTTCAACTTCAGCCTTTTTAGCTTCAGCTTTTAATTTTGCATCGGCTTCAGCTTCTGCTTTTTTCTTGGCTTCAACTTCTTTTTGTTTTGCTTCAATTGGTTCTTCTGGTTTCTTCTTTGCTTCAATTGGCTCCTCAGGTTTCTTCTTTGCATCAAGTTCTGCTTTTTTCTTTGCATCAGCTTCAGCTTTTAATTTTGCATCGGCTTCAGCTTTCTGTTTTGCTTCAATTGGTTCTTCTTGTTTCTTCTTTGCTTCAATTGGCTCCTCAGGTTTCTTCTTTGCATCAAGTTCTGCTTTTTTCTTTGCATCAGCTTCAGCTTTTAATTTTGCATCGGCTTCAGCTTTCTGTTTTGCTTCAATTGGTTCTTCTTGTTTCTTCTTTGCTTCAATTGGCTCCTCAGGTTTCCTCTTTGCATCAAGTTCTGCTTTTTTCTTTGCATCAGCTTCAGCCTTTTTAGCTTCAGCTTTTAATTTTGCATCGGCTTCAGCTTTCTGTTTTGCTTCAGCTTCTGCTTTCTTATTTGCATCAGCTTTTTGTTTTGCTTCAAGTTCTGCTTTTGTTTAGCTTCAGTTTCAGCCTTCTTAGCTTCAGCTTTTAATTTTGCATCGGCTTCAGCTTTCTGTTTTGCTTCAATTGGTTCTTCTTGTTTCTTCTTTACTTCAATTGGCTCCTCAGGTTTCCTCTTTGCATCAAGTTCTGCTTTTTTCTTTGCATCAGCTTCAGCTTTTAATTTTGCATCGTCTTTTGTTTTTTTCTTGGCTTCAACTTCTTTTTGTTTTGCTTCAATTGGTTCTTCTTGTTTCTTCTTTGATTCAATTGGCTCCTCAGGTTTCTTCTCTGCATCAAGTTCTGCTTTTTTCTTTGCATCAGCTTCAGCCTTTTTAGCTTCAGCTTTTAATTTTGCATCGGCTTCAGCTTTCTGTTTTGCTTCAGCTTCTGCTTTCTTATTTGCATCAGCTTTTTGTTTTGCTTCAAGTTCTGCTTTTTGTTTAGCTTCAGTTTCAGCCTTCTTAGCTTCAGCTTTTAATTTTGCATCGGCTTCAGCTTTCTGTTTTGCTTCAATTGGTTCTTCTTGTTTCTTCTTTACTTCAATTGGCTCCTCAGGTTTCCTCTTTGCATCAAGTTCTGCTTTTTTCTTTGCATCAGCTTCAGCTTTTAATTTTGCATCGTCTTTTGTTTTTTTCTTGGCTTCAACTTCTTTTTGTTTTGCTTCAATTGCTTCTTCTTGTTTCTTCTTTGATTCAATTGGCTCCTCAGGTTTCTTCTCTGCATCAAGTTCTGCTTTTTTCTTTGCATCAGCTTCAGCCTTTTTAGCTTCAGCTTTTAATTTTGCATCGGCTTCAGCTTTCTGTTTTGCTTCAGTTTCTGCTTTTTTCTTGGCTTCGACTTCTTTTTGTTTTGCTTCAGTTTCTGCTTTTTTCTTTGCATCAGCTTCAGCCTTTTTAGCTTCAGCTTTTAATTTTGCATCGGCTTCAGCTTTCTGTTTTGCTTCAATTGGTTCTTCTTGTTTCTTCTTTACTTCAATTGGCTCCTCAGGTTTCTTCTTTGCATCAAGTTCTGCTTTTTTCTTTGCATCAGCTTCAGCTTTTAATTTTGCATCGTCTTTTGTTTTTTTCTTGGCTTCAACTTCTTTTTGTTTTGCTTCAATTGCTTCTTCTTGTTTCTTCTTTACTTCAATTGGCTCCTCAGGTTTCTTCTCTGCATCAAGTTCTGCTTTTTTCTTTGCATCAGCTTCAGCCTTCTTAGCTTCAGCTTTTAATTTTGCATCGGCTTCAGCTTTCTGTTTTGCTTCAGTTTCTGCTTTTTTCTTGGCTTCGACTTCTTTTTGTTTTGCTTCAGTTTCTGCTTTTTTCTTGGCTTCAACTTCAGCCTTTTTAGCTTCAGCTTTTAATTTTGCATCGGCTTCAGCTTCTGCTTTTTTCTTGGCTTCAACTTCTTTTTGTTTTGCTTCAATTGGTTCTTCTGGTTTCTTCTTTGCTTCAATTGGCTCCTCAGGTTTCTTCTTTGCATCAAGTTCTGCTTTTTTCTTTGCATCAGCTTCAGCTTTTAATTTTGCATCGGCTTCAGCTTTCTGTTTTGCTTCAATTGGTTCTTCTTGTTTCTTCTTTGCTTCAATTGGCTCCTCAGGTTTCCTCTTTGCATCAAGTTCTGCTTTTTTCTTTGCATCAGCTTCAGCCTTTTTAGCTTCAGCTTTTAATTTTGCATCGGCTTCAGCTTTCTGTTTTGCTTCAGCTTCTGCTTTCTTATTTGCATCAGCTTTTTGTTTTGCTTCAAGTTCTGCTTTTTGTTTAGCTTCAGTTTCAGCCTTCTTAGCTTCAGCTTTTAATTTTGCATCGGCTTCAGCTTTCTGTTTTGCTTCAGCTTCTGCTTTCTTATTTGCATCAGCTTTTTGTTTTGCTTCAAGTTCTGCTTTTTGTTTAGCTTCAGTTTCAGCCTTCTTAGCTTCAGCTTTTAATTTTGCATCGGCTTCAGCTTTCTGTTTTGCTTCAGCTTCTGCTTTTTTCTTGGCTTCAACTTCTTTTTGTTTTGCTTCAATTGGTTCTTCTTGTTTCTTCTTTACTTCAATTGGCTCCTCAGGTTTCTTCTTTTTTGCTTCAAGTTCTGCTTTTTTCTTTGCATCAGCTTCAGCCTTCTTAGCTTCAGCTTTTAATTTTGCATCGGCTTCAGCCTTCTGTTTTGCTTCAGTTTCTGCTTTTTTCTTGGCTTCAACTTCTTTTTGTTTTGCTTCAAGTTCTACTTTTTGTTTAGCTTCAGTTTCAGCCTTCTTAGCTTCAGCTTTTAATTTTGCATCGGCTTCAGCTTTCTGTTTTGCTTCAGCTTCTGCTTTTTTCTTGGCTTCAACTTCTTTTTGTTTTGCTTCAAGTTCTACTTTTTGTTTAGCTTCAGTTTCAGCCTTCTTAGCTTCAGCTTTTAATTTTGCATCGGCTTCAGCTTTCTGTTTTGCTTCAGCTTCTGCTTTTTTCTTGGCTTCAACTTCTTTTTGTTTTGCTTCAATTGGTTCTTCTGGTTTCTTCTTTGCTTCAATTGGCTCCTCAGGTTTCTTCTTTGCATCAAGTTCTGCTTTTTTCTTTGCATCAGCTTTTTGTTTTGCTTCAAGTTCTGCTTTTTGTTTAGCTTCAGTTTCAGCCTTCTTAGCTTCAGCTTTTAATTTTGCATCGGCTTCAGCTTTCTGTTTTGCTTCAGCTTCTGCTTTCTTATTTGCATCAGCTTTTTGTTTTGCTTCAAGTTCTGCTTTTTGTTTAGCTTCAGTTTCAGACTTCTTAGCTTCAGCTTTTAATTTTGCATCGGCTTCAGCTTTCTGTTTTGCTTCAGCTTCTGCTTTCTTATTTGCATCAGCTTTTTGTTTTGCTTCAAGTTCTGCTTTTTGTTTAGCTTCAGTTTCAGACTTCTTAGCTTCAGCTTTTAATTTTGCATCGGCTTCAGCTTTCTGTTTTGCTTCAATTGGTTCTTCTTGTTTCTTCTTTGCTTCAATTGGCTCCTCAGGTTTCCTCTTTGCATCAAGTTCTGCTTTTTTCTTTGCATCAGCTTCAGCCTTTTTAGCTTCAGCTTTTAATTTTGCATCGGCTTCAGCTTTCTGTTTTGCTTCAGCTTCTGCTTTCTTATTTGCATCAGCTTTTTGTTTTGCTTCAAGTTCTGCTTTTTGTTTAGCTTCAGTTTCAGCCTTCTTAGCTTCAGCTTTTAATTTTGCATCGGCTTCAGCTTTCTGTTTTGCTTCAGCTTCTGCTTTTTTCTTGGCTTCAACTTCTTTTTGTTTTGCTTCAATTGGTTCTTCTGGTTTCTTCTTTGCTTCAATTGGCTCCTCAGGTTTCTTCTTTGCATCAAGTTCTGCTTTTTTCTTTGCATCAGCTTTTTGTTTTGCTTCAAGTTCTGCTTTTTGTTTAGCTTCAGTTTCAGCCTTCTTAGCTTCAGCTTTTAATTTTGCATCGGCTTCAGCTTTCTGTTTTGCTTCAGCTTCTGCTTTCTTATTTGCATCAGCTTTTTGTTTTGCTTCAAGTTCTGCTTTTTGTTTAGCTTCAGTTTCAGACTTCTTAGCTTCAGCTTTTAATTTTGCATCGGCTTCAGCTTTCTGTTTTGCTTCAGCTTCTGCTTTTTTCTTGGCTTCAACTTCTTTTTGTTTTGCTTCAATTGGTTCTTCTTGTTTCTTCTTTACTTCAATTGGCTCCTCAGGTTTCTTCTTTTTTGCTTCAAGTTCTGCTTTTTTCTTTGCATCAGCTTCAGCCTTCTTAGCTTCAGCTTTTAATTTTGCATCGGCTTCAGCCTTCTGTTTTGCTTCAGTTTCTGCTTTTTTCTTGGCTTCAACTTCTTTTTGTTTTGCTTCAAGTTCTACTTTTTGTTTAGCTTCAGTTTCAGCCTTCTTAGCTTCAGCTTTTAATTTTGCATCGGCTTCAGCTTTCTGTTTTGCTTCAGCTTCTGCTTTCTTATTTGCATCAGCTTTTTGTTTTGCTTCAAGTTCTGCTTTTTGTTTAGCTTCAGTTTCAGCCTTCTTAGCTTCAGCTTTTAATTTTGCATCGGCTTCAGCTTTCTGTTTTGCTTCAGCTTCTGCTTTTTTCTTGGCTTCAACTTCTTTTTGTTTTGCTTCAATTGGTTCTTCTGGTTTCTTCTTTGCTTCAATTGGCTCCTCAGGTTTCTTCTTTGCATCAAGTTCTGCTTTTTTCTTTGCATCAGCTTTTTGTTTTGCTTCAAGTTCTGCTTTTTGTTTAGCTTCAGTTTCAGCCTTCTTAGCTTCAGCTTTTAATTTTGCATCGGCTTCAGCTTTCTGTTTTGCTTCAGCTTCTGCTTTCTTATTTGCATCAGCTTTTTGTTTTGCTTCAAGTTCTGCTTTTGTTTAGCTTCAGTTTCAGACTTCTTAGCTTCAGCTTTTAATTTTGCATCGGCTTCAGCTTTCTGTTTTGCTTCAGCTTCTGCTTTTTTCTTGGCTTCAACTTCTTTTTGTTTTGCTTCAATTGGTTCTTCTTGTTTCTTCTTTACTTCAATTGGCTCCTCAGGTTTCTTCTTTTTTGCTTCAAGTTCTGCTTTTTTCTTTGCATCAGCTTCAGCCTTCTTAGCTTCAGCTTTTAATTTTGCATCGGCTTCAGCCTTCTGTTTTGCTTCAGTTTCTGCTTTTTTCTTGGCTTCAACTTCTTTTTGTTTTGCTTCAAGTTCTACTTTTTGTTTAGCTTCAGTTTCAGCCTTCTTAGCTTCAGCTTTTAATTTTGCATCGGCTTCAGCTTTCTGTTTTGCTTCAGCTTCTGCTTTTTTCTTGGCTTCAACTTCTTTTTGTTTTGCTTCAAGTTCTACTTTTTGTTTAGCTTCAGTTTCAGCCTTCTTAGCTTCAGCTTTTAATTTTGCATCGGCTTCAGCTTTCTGTTTTGCTTCAGCTTCTGCTTTTTTCTTGGCTTCAACTTCTTTTTGTTTTGCTTCAATTGGTTCTTCTGGTTTCTTCTTTGCTTCAATTGGCTCCTCAGGTTTCTTCTTTGCATCAAGTTCTGCTTTTTTCTTTGCATCAGCTTCAGCTTTTAATTTTGCATCGTCTTCTGCTTTTTTCTTGGCTTCAACTTCTTTTTGTTTTGCTTCAATTGGTTCTTCTTGTTTCTCCTTTACTTCAATTGGCTCCTCAGGTTTCTTCTTTGCATCAAGTTCTGCTTTTTTCTTTGCATCAGCTTCAGCTTTTAATTTTGCATCGGCTTCAGCTTTCTGTTTTGCTTCAGCTTCTGCTTTTTTCTTGGCTTCAACTTCTTTTTGTTTTGCTTCAATTGGTTCTTCTTGTTTCTCCTTTACTTCAATTGGCTCCTCAGGTTTCTTCTTTGCATCAAGTTCTGCTTTTTTCTTTGCATCAGCTTCAGCTTTTAATTTTGCATCGTCTTCTGCTTTTTTCTTGGCTTCAACTTCTTTTTGTTTTGCTTCAATTGCTTCTTCTTGTTTCTTCTTTGCTTCAATTGGCTCCTCAGGTTTCTTCTTTGCATCAAGTTCTGCTTTTTTCTTTGCATCAGCTTTTTGTTTAGCTTCAGTTTCAGCCTTCTTAGCTTCAGCTTTTAATTTTGCATCGGCTTCAGCCTTCTGTTTTGCTTCAGTTTCTGCTTTTTTCTTGGCTTCAACTTCTTTTTGTTTTGCTTCAAGTTCTACTTTTTGTTTAGCTTCAGTTTCAGCCTTCTTAGCTTCAGCTTTTAATTTTGCATCGGCTTCAGCTTTCTGTTTTGCTTCAGCTTCTGCTTTTTTCTTGGCTTCAACTTCTTTTTGTTTTGCTTCAATTGGTTCTTCTGGTTTCTTCTTTGCTTCAATTGGCTCCTCAGGTTTCTTCTTTGCATCAAGTTCTGCTTTTTTCTTTGCATCAGCTTTTTGTTTTGCTTCAAGTTCTGCTTTTTGTTTAGCTTCAGTTTCAGCCTTCTTAGCTTCAGCTTTTAATTTTGCATCGGCTTCAGCTTTCTGTTTTGCTTCAGCTTCTGCTTTCTTATTTGCATCAGCTTTTTGTTTTGCTTCAAGTTCTGCTTTTTGTTTAGCTTCAGTTTCAGACTTCTTAGCTTCAGCTTTTAATTTTGCATCGGCTTCAGCTTTCTGTTTTGCTTCAGCTTCTGCTTTTTTCTTGGCTTCAACTTCTTTTTGTTTTGCTTCAATTGGTTCTTCTGGTTTCTTCTTTGCATCAAGTTCTGATTTTTTCTTTGCATCAGCTTTTTGTTTAGCTTCAAGTTCTGCTTTTTTCTTTGCATCAGCTTCAGCTTTTAATTTTGCATCGGCTTCAGCTTTCTGTTTTGCTTCAATTGGTTCTTCTTGTTTCTTCTTTACTTCAATTGGCTCCTCAGGTTTCCTCTTTGCATCAAGTTCTGCTTTTTTCTTTGCATCAGCTTCAGCCTTTTTAGCTTCAGCTTTTAATTTTGCATCGGCTTCAGCTTTCTGTTTTGCTTCAGCTTCTGCTTTCTTATTTGCATCAGCTTTTTGTTTTGCTTCAAGTTCTGCTTTTTGTTTAGCTTCAGTTTCAGACTTCTTAGCTTCAGCTTTTAATTTTGCATCGGCTTCAGCTTTCTGTTTTGCTTCAGCTTCTGCTTTTTTCTTGGCTTCAACTTCTTTTTGTTTTGCTTCAAGTTCTACTTTTTGTTTAGCTTCAGTTTCAGCCTTCTTAGCTTCAGCTTTTAATTTTGCATCGGCTTCAGCTTTCTGTTTTGCTTCAGCTTCTGCTTTTTTCTTGGCTTCAACTTCTTTTTGTTTTGCTTCAATTGGTTCTTCTGGTTTCTTCTTTGCTTCAATTGGCTCCTCAGGTTTCTTCTTTGCATCAAGTTCTGCTTTTTTCTTTGCATCAGCTTTTTGTTTTGCTTCAAGTTCTGCTTTTTGTTTAGCTTCAGTTTCAGCCTTCTTAGCTTCAGCTTTTAATTTTGCATCGGCTTCAGCTTTCTGTTTTGCTTCAGCTTCTGCTTTTTTCTTGGCTTCAACTTCTTTTTGTTTTGCTTCAATTGGTTCTTCTGGTTTCTTCTTTGCTTCAATTGGCTCCTCAGGTTTCTTCTTTGCATCAAGTTCTGCTTTTTTCTTTGCATCAGCTTTTTGTTTTGCTTCAAGTTCTGCTTTTGTTTAGCTTCAGTTTCAGCCTTCTTAGCTTCAGCTTTTAATTTTGCATCGGCTTCAGCTTTCTGTTTTGCTTCAGCTTCTGCTTTTTTCTTGGCTTCAACTTCTTTTTGTTTTGCTTCAAGTTCTACTTTTTGTTTAGCTTCAGTTTCAGCCTTCTTAGCTTCAGCTTTTAATTTTGCATCGGCTTCAGCTTTCTGTTTTGCTTCAGCTTCTGCTTTTTTCTTGGCTTCAACTTCTTTTTGTTTTGCTTCAATTGGTTCTTCTGGTTTCTTCTTTGCTTCAATTGGCTCCTCAGGTTTCTTCTTTGCATCAAGTTCTGCTTTTTTCTTTGCATCAGCTTTTTGTTTTGCTTCAAGTTCTGCTTTTTGTTTAGCTTCAGTTTCAGCCTTCTTAGCTTCAGCTTTTAATTTTGCATCGGCTTCAGCTTTCTGTTTTGCTTCAGCTTCTGCTTTCTTATTTGCATCAGCTTTTTGTTTTGCTTCAAGTTCTGCTTTTTGTTTAGCTTCAGTTTCAGACTTCTTAGCTTCAGCTTTTAATTTTGCATCGGCTTCAGCTTTCTGTTTTGCTTCAGCTTCTGCTTTTTTCTTGGCTTCAACTTCTTTTTGTTTTGCTTCAATTGGCTCCTCAGGTTTCCTCTTTGCATCAAGTTCTGCTTTTTTCTTTGCATCAGCTTCAGCCTTTTTAGCTTCAGCTTTTAATTTTGCATCGGCTTCAGCTTTCTGTTTTGCTTCAATTGGTTCTTCTTGTTTCTTCTTTACTTCAATTGGCTCCTCAGGTTTCTTCTTTGCATCAAGTTCTGCTTTTTTCTTTGCATCAGCTTCAGCCTTTTTAGCTTCAGCTTTTAATTTTGCATCGGCTTCAGCTTTCTGTTTTGCTTCAATTGGTTCTTCTTGTTTCTTCTTTACTTCAATTGGCTCCTCAGGTTTCTTCTTTGCATCAAGTTCTGCTTTTTTCTTTGCATCAGCTTCAGCTTTTAATTTTGCATCGTCTTTTGTTTTTTTCTTGGCTTCAACTTCTTTTTGTTTTGCTTCAATTGCTTCTTCTTGTTTCTTCTTTGATTCAATTGGCTCCTCAGGTTTCTTCTCTGCATCAAGTTCTGCTTTTTTCTTTGCATCAGCTTCAGCCTTTTTAGCTTCAGCTTTTAATTTTGCATCGGCTTCAGCTTTCTGTTTTGCTTCAGTTTCTGCTTTTTTCTTGGCTTCAACTTCTTTTTGTTTTGCTTCAAGTTCTACTTTTTGTTTAGCTTCAGTTTCAGCCTTCTTAGCTTCAGCTTTTAATTTTGCATCGGCTTCAGCTTTCTGTTTTGCTTCAGCTTCTGCTTTTTTCTTGGCTTCAACTTCTTTTTGTTTTGCTTCAATTGGTTCTTCTGGTTTCTTCTTTGCTTCAATTGGCTCCTCAGGTTTCTTCTTTGCATCAAGTTCTGCTTTTTCTTTGCATCAGCTTTTTGTTTTGCTTCAAGTTCTGCTTTTTGTTTAGCTTCAGTTTCAGCCTTCTTAGCTTCAGCTTTTAATTTTGCATCGGCTTCAGCTTTCTGTTTTGCTTCAGCTTCTGCTTTCTTATTTGCATCAGCTTTTTGTTTTGCTTCAAGTTCTGCTTTTGTTTAGCTTCAGTTTCAGACTTCTTAGCTTCAGCTTTTAATTTTGCATCGGCTTCAGCTTTCTGTTTTGCTTCAGCTTCTGCTTTTTTCTTGGCTTCAACTTCTTTTTGTTTTGCTTCAATTGGTTCTTCTTGTTTCTTCTTTACTTCAATTGGCTCCTCAGGTTTCTTCTTTTTTGCTTCAAGTTCTGCTTTTTTCTTTGCATCAGCTTCAGCCTTCTTAGCTTCAGCTTTTAATTTTGCATCGGCTTCAGCCTTCTGTTTTGCTTCAGTTTCTGCTTTTTTCTTGGCTTCAACTTCTTTTTGTTTTGCTTCAAGTTCTACTTTTTGTTTAGCTTCAGTTTCAGCCTTCTTAGCTTCAGCTTTTAATTTTGCATCGGCTTCAGCTTTCTGTTTTGCTTCAGCTTCTGCTTTTTTCTTGGCTTCAACTTCTTTTTGTTTTGCTTCAAGTTCTACTTTTTGTTTAGCTTCAGTTTCAGCCTTCTTAGCTTCAGCTTTTAATTTTGCATCGGCTTCAGCTTTCTGTTTTGCTTCAGCTTCTGCTTTTTTCTTGGCTTCAACTTCTTTTTGTTTTGCTTCAATTGGTTCTTCTTGTTTCTCCTTTACTTCAATTGGCTCCTCAGGTTTCCTCTTTGCATCAAGTTCTGCTTTTTTCTTTGCATCAGCTTCAGCTTTTAATTTTGCATCGTCTTTTGTTTTTTTCTTGGCTTCAACTTCTTTTTGTTTTGCTTCAATTGCTTCTTCTTGTTTCTTCTTTGATTCAATTGGCTCCTCAGGTTTCTTCTCTGCATCAAGTTCTGCTTTTTTCTTTGCATCAGCTTCAGCCTTTTTAGCTTCAGCTTTTAATTTTGCATCGGCTTCAGCTTTCTGTTTTGCTTCAGTTTCTGCTTTTTTCTTGGCTTCAACTTCTTTTTGTTTTGCTTCAAGTTCTACTTTTTGTTTAGCTTCAGTTTCAGCCTTCTTAGCTTCAGCTTTTAATTTTGCATCGGCTTCAGCTTTCTGTTTTGCTTCAGCTTCTGCTTTTTTCTTGGCTTCAACTTCTTTTTGTTTTGCTTCAATTGGTTCTTCTGGTTTCTTCTTTGCTTCAATTGGCTCCTCAGGTTTCTTCTTTGCATCAAGTTCTGCTTTTTCTTTGCATCAGCTTTTTGTTTTGCTTCAAGTTCTGCTTTTTGTTTAGCTTCAGTTTCAGCCTTCTTAGCTTCAGCTTTTAATTTTGCATCGGCTTCAGCTTTCTGTTTTGCTTCAGCTTCTGCTTTCTTATTTGCATCAGCTTTTTGTTTTGCTTCAAGTTCTGCTTTTTGTTTAGCTTCAGTTTCAGACTTCTTAGCTTCAGCTTTTAATTTTGCATCGGCTTCAGCTTTCTGTTTTGCTTCAGCTTCTGCTTTTTTCTTGGCTTCAACTTCTTTTTGTTTTGCTTCAATTGGTTCTTCTTGTTTCTTCTTTACTTCAATTGGCTCCTCAGGTTTCTTCTTTGCATCAAGTTCTGCTTTTTTCTTTGCATCAGCTTCAGCTTTTAATTTTGCATCGTCTTCTGCTTTTTTCTTGGCTTCAACTTCTTTTTGTTTTGCTTCAATTGCTTCTTCTTGTTTCTTCTTTGCTTCAATTGGCTCCTCAGGTTTCTTCTTTTTTGCTTCAAGTTCTGCTTTTTTCTTTGCATCAGCTTCAGCCTTCTTAGCTTCAGCTTTTAATTTTGCATCGGCTTCAGCCTTCTGTTTTGCTTCAGTTTCTGCTTTTTTCTTGGCTTCAACTTCTTTTGTTTTGCTTCAAGTTCTACTTTTTGTTTAGCTTCAGTTTCAGCCTTCTTAGCTTCAGCTTTTAATTTTGCATCGGCTTCAGCTTTCTGTTTTGCTTCAGCTTCTGCTTTTTTCTTGGCTTCAACTTCTTTTTGTTTTGCTTCAATTGGTTCTTCTGGTTTCTTCTTTGCTTCAATTGGCTCCTCAGGTTTCTTCTTTGCATCAAGTTCTGCTTTTTTCTTTGCATCAGCTTTTTGTTTAGCTTCAGTTTCAGCCTTCTTAGCTTCAGCTTTTAATTTTGCATCGGCTTCAGCTTTCTGTTTTGCTTCAGCTTCTGCTTTCTTATTTGCATCAGCTTTTTGTTTTGCTTCAAGTTCTGCTTTTTGTTTAGCTTCAGTTTCAGACTTCTTAGCTTCAGCTTTTAATTTTGCATCGGCTTCAGCTTTCTGTTTTGCTTCAGCTTCTGCTTTTTTCTTGGCTTCAACTTCTTTTTGTTTTGCTTCAATTGGTTCTTCTGGTTTCTTCTTTGCTTCAATTGGCTCCTCAGGTTTCTTCTTTGCATCAAGTTCTGATTTTTTTCTTTGCATCAGCTTTTTGTTTAGCTTCAAGTTCTGCTTTTTTCTTTGCATCAGCTTCAGCTTTTAATTTTGCATCGGCTTCAGCTTTCTGTTTTGCTTCAATTGGTTCTTCTTGTTTCTTCTTTACTTCAATTGGCTCCTCAGGTTTCCTCTTTGCATCAAGTTCTGCTTTTTTCTTTGCATCAGCTTCAGCCTTTTTAGCTTCAGCTTTTAATTTTGCATCGGCTTCAGCTTTCTGTTTTGCTTCAGTTTCTGCTTTTTTCTTGGCTTCAACTTCTTTTTGTTTTGCTTCAAGTTCTGCTTTTTGTTTAGCTTCAGTTTCAGCCTTCTTAGCTTCAGCTTTTAATTTTGCATCGGCTTCAGCTTTCTGTTTTGCTTCAATTGGTTCTTCTTGTTTCTTCTTTGCTTCAATTGGCTCCTCAGGTTTCCTCTTTGCATCAAGTTCTGCTTTTTTCATTGCATCAGCTTCAGCCTTTTTAGCTTCAGCTTTTAATTTTGCATCGGCTTCAGCTTTCTGTTTTGCTTCAGTTTCTGCTTTTTTCTTGGCTTCAACTTCTTTTTGTTTTGCTTCAAGTTCTGCTTTTTTCTTTGCATCAGCTTCAGCCTTGTTAGCTTCAGCTTTTAATTTTGCATCGGCTTCAGCTTTCTGTTTTGCTTCAGCTTCTGCTTTTGTCTTGGCTTCAACTTCTTTTTGTTTTGCTTCAATTGGTTCTTCTGGTTTCTTCTTTGCATCAAGTTCTGCTTTTTTCTTTGCATCAGCTTCAGCTTTTAATTTTGCATCGGCTTCAGCTTTCTGTTTTGCTTCAATTGGTTCTTCTTGTTTCTTCTTTACTTCAATTGGCTCCTCAGGTTTCCTCTTTGCATCAAGTTCTGCTTTTTTCTTTGCATCAGCTTCAGCCTTTTTAGCTTCAGCTTTTAATTTTGCATCGGCTTCAGCTTTCTGTTTTGCTTCAGTTTCTGCTTTTTTCTTGGCTTCAACTTCTTTTTGTTTTGCTTCAAGTTCTACTTTTTGTTTAGCTTCAGTTTCAGCCTTCTTAGCTTCAGCTTTTAATTTTGCATCGGCTTCAGCTTTCTGTTTTGCTTCAATTGGTTCTTCTTGTTTCTTCTTTACTTCAATTGGCTCCTCAGGTTTCCTCTTTGCATCAAGTTCTGCTTTTTTCTTTGCATCAGCTTCAGCCTTTTTAGCTTCAGCTTTTAATTTTGCATCGGCTTCAGCTTTCTGTTTTGCTTCAGTTTCTGCTTTTTTCTTGGCTTCGACTTCTTTTTGTTTTGCTTCAGTTTCTGCTTTTTTCTTGGCTTCAACTTCAGCCTTTTTAGCTTCAGCTTTTAATTTTGCATCGGCTTCAGCTTTCTGTTTTGCTTCAATTGGTTCTTCTTGTTTCTTCTTTACTTCAATTGGCTCCTCAGGTTTCTTCTTTGCATCAAGTTCTGCTTTTTTCTTTGCATCAGCTTCAGCTTTTAATTTTGCATCGTCTTTTGTTTTTTTCTTGGCTTCAACTTCTTTTTGTTTTGCTTCAATTGCTTCTTCTTGTTTCTTCTTTGATTCAATTGGCTCCTCAGGTTTCTTCTCTGCATCAAGTTCTGCTTTTTTCTTTGCATCAGCTTCAGCCTTTTTAGCTTCAGCTTTTAATTTTGCATCGGCTTCAGCTTTCTGTTTTGCTTCAGTTTCTGCTTTTTTCTTGGCTTCAACTTCTTTTTGTTTTGCTTCAAGTTCTACTTTTTGTTTAGCTTCAGTTTCAGCCTTCTTAGCTTCAGCTTTTAATTTTGCATCGGCTTCAGCTTTCTGTTTTGCTTCAGCTTCTGCTTTTTTCTTGGCTTCAACTTCTTTTTGTTTTGCTTCAATTGGTTCTTCTGGTTTCTTCTTTGCTTCAATTGGCTCCTCAGGTTTCTTCTTTGCATCAAGTTCTGCTTTTTTCTTTGCATCAGCTTTTTGTTTTGCTTCAAGTTCTGCTTTTTGTTTAGCTTCAGTTTCAGCCTTCTTAGCTTCAGCTTTTAATTTTGCATCGGCTTCAGCTTTCTGTTTTGCTTCAGCTTCTGCTTTCTTATTTGCATCAGCTTTTTGTTTTGCTTCAAGTTCTGCTTTTTGTTTAGCTTCAGTTTCAGACTTCTTAGCTTCAGCTTTTAATTTTGCATCGGCTTCAGCTTTCTGTTTTGCTTCAGCTTCTGCTTTTTTCTTGGCTTCAACTTCTTTTTGTTTTGCTTCAATTGGTTCTTCTTGTTTCTTCTTTACTTCAATTGGCTCCTCAGGTTTCTTCTTTGCATCAAGTTCTGCTTTTTTCTTTGCATCAGCTTCAGCTTTTAATTTTGCATCGTCTTCTGCTTTTTTCTTGGCTTCAACTTCTTTTTGTTTTGCTTCAATTGCTTCTTCTTGTTTCTTCTTTGCTTCAATTGGCTCCTCAGGTTTCTTCTTTTTTGCTTCAAGTTCTGCTTTTTTCTTTGCATCAGCTTCAGCCTTCTTAGCTTCAGCTTTTAATTTTGCATCGGCTTCAGCCTTCTGTTTTGCTTCAGTTTCTGCTTTTTTCTTGGCTTCAACTTCTTTTTGTTTTGCTTCAAGTTCTACTTTTTGTTTAGCTTCAGTTTCAGCCTTCTTAGCTTCAGCTTTTAATTTTGCATCGGCTTCAGCTTTCTGTTTTGCTTCAGCTTCTGCTTTTTTCTTGGCTTCAACTTCTTTTTGTTTTGCTTCAATTGGTTCTTCTGGTTTCTTCTTTGCTTCAATTGGCTCCTCAGGTTTCTTCTTTGCATCAAGTTCTGCTTTTTTCTTTGCATCAGCTTTTTGTTTAGCTTCAGTTTCAGCCTTCTTAGCTTCAGCTTTTAATTTTGCATCGGCTTCAGCTTTCTGTTTTGCTTCAGCTTCTGCTTTCTTATTTGCATCAGCTTTTTGTTTTGCTTCAAGTTCTGCTTTTTGTTTAGCTTCAGTTTCAGACTTCTTAGCTTCAGCTTTTAATTTTGCATCGGCTTCAGCTTTCTGTTTTGCTTCAGCTTCTGCTTTTTTCTTGGCTTCAACTTCTTTTTGTTTTGCTTCAATTGGTTCTTCTGGTTTCTTCTTTGCTTCAATTGGCTCCTCAGGTTTCTTCTTTGCATCAAGTTCTGATTTTTTCTTTGCATCAGCTTTTTGTTTAGCTTCAAGTTCTGCTTTTTTCTTTGCATCAGCTTCAGCTTTTAATTTTGCATCGGCTTCAGCTTTCTGTTTTGCTTCAATTGGTTCTTCTTGTTTCTTCTTTACTTCAATTGGCTCCTCAGGTTTCCTCTTTGCATCAAGTTCTGCTTTTTTCTTTGCATCAGCTTCAGCCTTTTTAGCTTCAGCTTTTAATTTTGCATCGGCTTCAGCTTTCTGTTTTGCTTCAGTTTCTGCTTTTTTCTTGGCTTCAACTTCTTTT
This sequence comes from Meloidogyne exigua, assembly GCA_018905775.1. Lineage (NCBI taxonomy): Eukaryota > Metazoa > Nematoda > Chromadorea > Rhabditida > Meloidogynidae > Meloidogyne > Meloidogyne exigua. The sequence goes on from JAGUQR010000013.1 coordinate 1,575,743, forward strand.
TGTTTTGCTTCAAGTTCTGCTTTTTGTTTAGCTTCAGTTTCAGCCTTCTTAGCTTCAGCTTTTAATTTTGCATCGGCTTCAGCTTTCTGTTTTGCTTCAATTGGTTCTTCTTGTTTCTTCTTTGCTTCAATTGGCTCCTCAGGTTTCCTCTTTGCATCAAGTTCTGCTTTTTTCATTGCATCAGCTTCAGCCTTTTTAGCTTCAGCTTTTAATTTTGCATCGGCTTCAGCTTTCTGTTTTGCTTCAGTTTCTGCTTTTTTCTTGGCTTCAACTTCTTTTTGTTTTGCTTCAAGTTCTGCTTTTTTCTTTGCATCAGCTTCAGCCTTGTTAGCTTCAGCTTTTAATTTTGCATCGGCTTCAGCTTTCTGTTTTGCTTCAGCTTCTGCTTTTGTCTTGGCTTCAACTTCTTTTTGTTTTGCTTCAATTGGTTCTTCTGGTTTCTTCTTTGCATCAAGTTCTGCTTTTTTCTTTGCATCAGCTTCAGCTTTTAATTTTGCATCGGCTTCAGCTTTCTGTTTTGCTTCAATTGGTTCTTCTTGTTTCTTCTTTACTTCAATTGGCTCCTCAGGTTTCCTCTTTGCATCAAGTTCTGCTTTTTTCTTTGCATCAGCTTCAGCCTTTTTAGCTTCAGCTTTTAATTTTGCATCGGCTTCAGCTTTCTGTTTTGCTTCAGTTTCTGCTTTTTCTTGGCTTCAACTTCTTTTTGTTTTGCTTCAAGTTCTACTTTTTGTTTAGCTTCAGTTTCAGCCTTCTTAGCTTCAGCTTTTAATTTTGCATCGGCTTCAGCTTTCTGTTTTGCTTCAATTGGTTCTTCTTGTTTCTTCTTTACTTCAATTGGCTCCTCAGGTTTCCTCTTTGCATCAAGTTCTGCTTTTTTCTTTGCATCAGCTTCAGCCTTTTTAGCTTCAGCTTTTAATTTTGCATCGGCTTCAGCTTTCTGTTTTGCTTCAGTTTCTGCTTTTTTCTTGGCTTCGACTTCTTTTTGTTTTGCTTCAGTTTCTGCTTTTTTCTTGGCTTCAACTTCAGCCTTTTTAGCTTCAGCTTTTAATTTTGCATCGGCTTCAGCTTTCTGTTTTGCTTCAATTGGTTCTTCTTGTTTCTTCTTTACTTCAATTGGCTCCTCAGGTTTCTTCTTTGCATCAAGTTCTGCTTTTTTCTTTGCATCAGCTTCAGCTTTTAATTTTGCATCGTCTTTTGTTTTTTTCTTGGCTTCAACTTCTTTTTGTTTTGCTTCAATTGCTTCTTCTTGTTTCTTCTTTGATTCAATTGGCTCCTCAGGTTTCTTCTCTGCATCAAGTTCTGCTTTTTTCTTTGCATCAGCTTCAGCCTTTTTAGCTTCAGCTTTTAATTTTGCATCGGCTTCAGCTTTCTGTTTTGCTTCAATTGGTTCTTCTTGTTTCTTCTTTACTTCAATTGGCTCCTCAGGTTTCTTCTTTGCATCAAGTTCTGCTTTTTTCTTTGCATCAGCTTCAGCTTTTAATTTTGCATCGTCTTTTGTTTTTTTCTTGGCTTCAACTTCTTTTTGTTTTGCTTCAATTGCTTCTTCTTGTTTCTTCTTTGATTCAATTGGCTCCTCAGGTTTCTTCTCTGCATCAAGTTCTGCTTTTTTCTTTGCATCAGCTTCAGCCTTCTTAGCTTCAGCTTTTAATTTTGCATCGGCTTCAGCTTTCTGTTTTGCTTCAGTTTCTGCTTTTTTCTTGGCTTCAACTTCAGCCTTTTTAGCTTCAGCTTTTAATTTTGCATCGGCTTCAGCTTCTGCTTTTTTCTTGGCTTCAACTTCTTTTTGTTTTGCTTCAGTTTCAGCCTTCTTAGCTTCAGCTTTTAATTTTGCATCAGCTTCAGCCTTCTTAGCTTCAGCTTTTAATTTTGCATCGGCTTCAGCTTTCTGTTTTGCTTCAGTTTCTGCTTTTTTCTTGGCTTCGACTTCTTTTTGTTTTGCTTCAGTTTCTGCTTTTTTCTTGGCTTCAACTTCAGCCTTTTTAGCTTCAGCTTTTAATTTTGCATCGGCTTCAGCTTCTGCTTTTTTCTTGGCTTCAACTTCTTTTTGTTTTGCTTCAGTTTCAGCCTTCTTAGCTTCAGCTTTTAATTTTGCATCGGCTTCAGCTTTCTGTTTTGCTTCAGCTTCTGCTTTTTTCTTGGCTTCAACTTCTTTTTGTTTTGCTTCAAGTTCTACTTTTTGTTTAGCTTCAGTTTCAGCCTTCTTAGCTTCAGCTTTTAATTTTGCATCGGCTTCAGCTTTCTGTTTTGCTTCAGTTTCTGCTTTTTTCTTGGCTTCGACTTCTTTTTGTTTTGCTTCAGTTTCTGCTTTTTTCTTTGCATCAGCTTCAGCCTTTTTAGCTTCAGCTTTTAATTTTGCATCGGCTTCAGCTTTCTGTTTTGCTTCAGCTTCTGCTTTCTTATTTGCATCAGCTTTTTGTTTTGCTTCAAGTTCTGCTTTTTGTTTAGCTTCAGTTTCAGCCTTCTTAGCTTCAGCTTTTAATTTTGCATCGGCTTCAGCTTTCTGTTTTGCTTCAATTGGTTCTTCTTGTTTCTTCTTTACTTCAATTGGCTCCTCAGGTTTCCTCTTTGCATCAAGTTCTGCTTTTTTCTTTGCATCAGCTTCAGCCTTTTTAGCTTCAGCTTTTAATTTTGCATCGGCTTCAGCTTTCTGTTTTGCTTCAGTTTCTGCTTTTTTCTTGGCTTCGACTTCTTTTTGTTTTGCTTCAGTTTCTGCTTTTTTCTTGGCTTCAACATCAGCCTTTTTAGCTTCAGCTTTTAATTTTGCATCGGCTTCAGCTTTCTGTTTTGCTTCAGCTTCTGCTTTTTTCTTGGCTTCAACTTCTTTTTGTTTTGCTTCAAGTTCTGCTTTTTGTTTAGCTTCAGTTTCTGCTTTTTTCTTGGCTTCAACATCAGCCTTTTTAGCTTCAGCTTTTAATTTTGCATCGGCTTCAGCTTTCTGTTTTGCTTCAGCTTCTGCTTTTTTCTTGGCTTCAACTTCTTTTTGTTTTGCTTCAATTGGTTCTTCTGGTTTCTTCTTTGCTTCAATTGGCTCCTCAGGTTTCTTCTTTGCATCAAGTTCTGCTTTTTTCTTTGCATCAGCTTCAGCTTTTAATTTTGCATCGGCTTCAGCTTTCTGTTTAGCTTCAGTTTCAGGCTTCTTATCTTCAGCTTTTAATTTTGCATCGGCTTCAGCTTTCTGTTTTGCTTCAGCTTCTGCTTTCTTATTTGCATCAGCTTTTTGTTTTGCTTCAAGTTCTGCTTTTTGTTTAGCTTCAGTTTCAGCCTTCTTAGCTTCAGCTTTTAATTTTGCATCGGCTTCAGCTTTCTGTTTTGCTTCAATTGGTTCTTCTTGTTTCTTCTTTACTTCAATTGGCTCCTCAGGTTTCCTCTTTGCATCAAGTTCTGCTTTTTTCTTTGCATCAGCTTCAGCCTTTTTAGCTTCAGCTTTTAATTTTGCATCGGCTTCAGCTTTCTGTTTTGCTTCAGTTTCTGCTTTTTTCTTGGCTTCGACTTCTTTTTGTTTTGCTTCAGTTTCTGCTTTTTTCTTGGCTTCAACATCAGCCTTTTTAGCTTCAGCTTTTAATTTTGCATCGGCTTCAGCTTTCTGTTTTGCTTCAGCTTCTGCTTTTTTCTTGGCTTCAACTTCTTTTTGTTTTGCTTCAATTGGTTCTTCTGGTTTCTTCTTTGCTTCAATTGGCTCCTCAGGTTTCTTCTTTGCATCAAGTTCTGCTTTTTTCTTTGCATCAGCTTCAGCTTTTAATTTTGCATCGGCTTCAGCTTTCTGTTTTGCTTCAGCTTCTGCCTTCTTCTTTGCATCAGCTTTTTGTTTTGCTTCAAGTTCTGCTTTTTGTTTAGCTTCAGTTTCAGACTTCTTAGCTTCAGCTTTTAATTTTGCATCGGCTTCAGCTTTCTGTTTTGCTTCAGCTTCTGCTTTTTTCTTGGCTTCAACTTCTTTTTGTTTTGCTTCAATTGGTTCTTCTTGTTTCTTCTTTACTTCAATTGGCTCCTCAGGTTTCCTCTTTGCATCAAGTTCTGCTTTTTTCTTTGCATCAGCTTCAGCCTTTTTAGCTTCAGCTTTTAATTTTGCATCGGCTTCAGCTTTCTGTTTTGCTTCAGTTTCTGCTTTTTTCTTGGCTTCGACTTCTTTTTGTTTTGCTTCAGTTTCTGCTTTTTTCTTGGCTTCAACATCAGCCTTTTTAGCTTCAGCTTTTAATTTTGCATCGGCTTCAGCTTTCTGTTTTGCTTCAGCTTCTGCTTTTTTCTTGGCTTCAACTTCTTTTTGTTTTGCTTCAATTGGTTCTTCTGGTTTCTTCTTTGCTTCAATTGGCTCCTCAGGTTTCTTCTTTGCATCAAGTTCTGCTTTTTTCTTTGCATCAGCTTCAGCTTTTAATTTTGCATCGGCTTCAGCTTTCTGTTTAGCTTCAGTTTCAGGCTTCTTATCTTCAGCTTTTAATTTTGCATCGGCTTCAGCTTTCTGTTTTGCTTCAGCTTCTGCCTTCTTCTTTGCATCAGTTTTTTGTTTTGCTTCAAGTTCTGCTTTTTGTTTAGCTTCAGTTTCAGCCTTCTTAGTTTCAGCTTTTAATTTTGCATCGGCTTCAGCTTTCTGTTTTGCTTCAGCTTCTGCTTTTTTCTTGGCTTCAACTTCTTTTTGTTTTGCTTCAATTGGTTCTTCTGGTTTCTTCTTTGCTTCAATTGGCTCCTCAGGTTTCTTCTTTGCATCAAGTTCTGCTTTTTTCTTTGCATCAGCTTCAGCTTTTAATTTTGCATCGGCTTCAGCTTTCTGTTTTGCTTCAAGTTCTGCTTTTTTCTTGGCTTCAACTTCTTTTTGTTTCGCTTCAAGTTCTGCTTTTTTCTTTGCATCAGCTTCAGCCTTCTTAGCTTCAGCTTTTAATTTTGCATCGGCTTCAGCCTTCTGTTTTGCTTCAGTTTCTGCTTTTTTCTTGGCTTCAACTTCTTTTTGTTTTGCTTCAATTGGTTCTTCTGGTTTCTTCTTTGCTTCAATTGGCTCCTCAGGTTTCTTCTTTGCATCAAGTTCTGCTTTTTTCTTTGCATCAGCTTCAGCTTTTAATTTTGCATCGGCTTCAGCTTTTTGTTTTGCTTCAATTGGTTCTTCTGGTTTCTTCTTTGCTTCCGGTTCTGATTTTTGCTCCTGTATTATTATATCTCCTTCACCAATTACCTTTTCGACCGATTCATAAGTCTCATATAGATAAACCTCTAGCATATCATTTGTGTCAAAATTTATCTCAACTTCAAGTGTGAATTCATTTAACAATTTAGTTTCATCTTTTTCCTTAATTTCCTTTCTCTCATCTTTGCTTGCTTCTTTAATAATTCCTGATATTACCTCTTCAAAAGATTCATACAAATTTACATCTAACACATCAACATCCTCAAAATTAATATCTACCCTTAAATTAACTTCCTCTGCTTCAAATGTTACAGATTTCTTTATTTTCTTTTTTTCTCTAATTCCAACTTTGTCTCTCATTATGTCTAATTGTTGACATTCTTTAACAGCTTCCAACACGCCTATTTCTATGTGTGCTTCAGAATCAATCTTTTTACAAGAAATGTGTATATCTGCTTCACTTACACACATTTCTTCTAAAAAAAATAATTAAACTAATTAACAAGTTTTTAAAATTTACCTGATTCAGTAGTTAAATTACATTCAGTTGAAGCTCTTCCATACTCATTTATTCCCTCACAGGTGTATTTAGCTTCATCAAATATTGACAAGTTTAAAATAGTAAGTCTTGTCTTTCCACTTGACATTTCTGTTTCTATTTGGTATTTACTGTAAATTAGGGAAATAATTTAAAAGACAATTTACTAAAATGCTTCAATTGTTTACTAAAAAGTTTTATTTTAGTTTCAAGTTTTAAACAACAAAAAAAAGTTTATTTTAGTTTCAAGTTTTAAAAACATTAAACATTTTATTTTAGTTTCAAGTTTTAAAAACATTAAACATTCTATTTTAGTTTCAAGTTTTAAACAACAAAAAAGAGTTTTATTTTAGTTTCAAGTTTTAGAAACATTAAACATTTCTTTAATTTATTAAATAAACTTACTCTTCATTCCCCACTATAATTGAAGCATTCTTCTTCCAAATTAACCTATTTGCTCCTACACATGTAGCGAACAGAGTAATGCTCTCTCCTTCCTATTAAATTAATTTCTCTCTCTTTTAATTAACAAACAACAAACATTTAAATATAAGCTGTGCGCCAAAGAAACAATAAAAAAGGGCGGAACACCGTTATGCATATTTAGCCTTGTTAGAGTTGTTGCCCGATTACCCCTCCTCTCATCTAACCTTTCCAACACTAGGGATAGACTTTCTCTTGAAAATCTTCTCTCTAATGATGCAAGTTTAGACATAGTTGTTGTTTTTTGGGGTTTTTTGCGTCCATAGCGTGCAGAATAAAATGTTTGTTGAAACTGTTCGACTCCTTCGAATAAAGGCGCTTCTACTGCTTCAAGCACTACTTCACAATTAATTTCAGCATTACCTTTATTTTTATTTGAGGGTTTTAAATTTTTTAATTGAATTTACCTAACACATTAATTGCCCCACTTTTGCTTGTTTTCATTCCTGCACTTGAATGCAGTTCACAGCTTATTTCTTTTCCATCCCAGGACATTGGCACCTTTCGTGCCATCAAATAGGACGTCCCATTCTCGACAATACAATCGATAAAACTTGAAAATAAATTTTACAATTAAATCAACTCTGGATTTTAATTATTTGCTTCAATTTACAAACTTGAAGCAACAAGAAATTACACCTTTCCTCACATAAATAAAGAGAGAAATATTTAAATTACCTGTTTTCCTCAACAGGTTCGTTTCCTATCCACCAAGTAATTGTTGGAGTTGGATTTCCTTTAAATATGCATTTAGGTAATGCTTGACATTCTGTTCCCTCTAGAAGCTTAATTTGTTCAAAAGGCAATTCCTCCAAAAATTCTGGTTTTTCATACTTTGAAACTACTGGTTTATTGTCTTCACTTTCTACTAAAAATAAAAAAAGAAATTAAATTAAATTCCTCAATCTTAAAAAACATCAAAAACCTCACCCTTTTCTAATAGGAAATCTGCTACAATAACTTCAATATTCGCACATTCTGGGCTTTTATTTATTTCAAGTTTTACACCGCAACGTGTAGCAAACTGAACTTGAAACAATTGCTCTAGTGAGAAAAGATCAGAAGTTTCCTTTTCTTGCAACAAAAGTTTAGGCTCCTCCATGTTTGGGAGGATTTTTTGTGCATTTGCGTTTTTAAGTTTTGATATTGTAGGAATTTTTGTAGCAATTACAATTGCATTAGAACAATTCAGCTCCTAAAGTTTTAATTTCAGGTGTTAATTGTAAACATTTTACAATCAATTGTAAACTTGATATCAATTAAAAAGAGAATCTTTATATAATAATTCCGCCTGTTTTTACAAACAATTACAAATTGTAAAATTTTCCCCTTAATTTGTAAAATAATTCCGCCTGTTTTCTATCAAATTGTAATTGTTTCAATTAAAGTTTAAATAATTTTAAATGAACATACCAAAAATTGAGCTTCCGATTCAAGTTTTTCATAATTGCGTTTAAATGATAAATCAGTAGCAATTTTTTCCGATACAAGAGAAGGCTAAAATTTTAAAAATTAATTTTAAATGAGAAACTCATGCCTTTAAGTTGCTTATTAAAAAACTGACCTTAGATTTTCTCCTTACCGGGACACTCTTTGACGCTCCTGAATCTTTTGTTTCTTCTGAAATGTCTTCAGTCCTCTCCGAAATATCTAATAAAGGTTCTGCTTCAGTTTTTTCTTGCACACCTTTAAACTTATTTTTCCAACTTAATTTTACATTAAATACCTTCAGCCTTTAACCTAACCAACATTTGAGAATCAACATCCATTTCTTCATTTTCTTTTAATTTATCTCCTGAAGCAATAAAATTAGCTTCACTTTCTAATCTTTCATTTTTAGAAGGCTCTTCTTTATTTAAGCTAATTATTGGCTTTTCAATGGGCTCTTTTCTTATTTCCTTTTCTTGTTTTTGTAGCAAAGCCTCTTTAGGTGCTTGAAGCAACTTTTGTTTTTCTTCTAATTTCATTGCATCTGCAGTCTTATTACCCCTTTTACTACCTATTTTAACATCTTTTTCAACATATTCATTATTCGCTTCCAATAAATAAACATCAAATGAAACAACATGAGATGGAAGATTCAAAAATACGCCTAGAAAATAAATAAACTTGAAATCAGAATTTAAAAAACTTAAAATCAGAATTTAAAATAAACATAAAATCAGAATTTAAAATAAACTTAAAATCAGAATTTAAAATAGACATAAAATCAGAATTTAAAATAAACTTAAAATCAGAATTTAAAATAAACTTGAAATCAGAATTAAAAATAAACTTGAAACCAAAATTTAAAATAAACTTGAAACCAAAATTAATAATAAACTTGAAACCAAAATTAAAAATAAACTTGAAACCAGAATTAAAAATAAACTTGAAACCAGAATTAAAAATAAACTTGAAACCAGAATTAAAAATAAACTTGCAAACAAACAGACCTAACGTAATTTTATTTATCTTAGGCTTCCCTCCATAGGGAATAGCCTTTGCTGGTGGTTGTTCAGGTTTCCGTTCCGGAGCGGTCTTTTCTTGTTCAACTACTATAATTTGAATTTCTGCCCTACTGCGAGACGGAGGACGGGTTGATGCTTGTTTTGCAGCCTTTTGTGCTTCAATTTCATTTCTGTGCTGCTTTATTTTTTGCTCAATTTCTAATTGAAGCTTTGCTTCTCTTTCGCTACTTTCACTGTTTGCTTCTTCCTTAGCTTCTGAAGCATTTAATTCTGCTTCTTTTGTTTTATTTAAACAAGTATCACTTTCTTCTTTTATATTCTGAGCATTCTCTTCAGAAACATCTTTTGCTTCATTTTGTCTCTCTTTCGGAAAATTATTTTCTGCTTCAGCTAAAAAACCCTCAACAGTTTTTAGACGATCTACAAGCTCCAAAAGTTCCATATCTTGTAAATTAACATTGTCTAATTGTTGTTGTGATTGTCTGCGTTGGGGAAGGCTTTCAGCTATTTTATCTTCAGGCATTTCTTCATTAAAAGTTGCCACTGCTTTTTGAAGGTCTTCAAAAGCAGTTTTAGGCTTATTTTCTTTAATTTCTTGTTTTGAAACAGAATCCTCATTTTTCTGATTTTTCCCTATTTTTGCTTCATTTTTCTCTTTATTAATCCTTTCATAATTAATTAATTGTTGAGTAGCTTCTTCAATAGATTCTATGAAAATAGTAGCAACTAGAGTATCAGCCACACTTTCAGCTACTTTAATAAGCAATGAATAAGTTTCTGAAAAAAAAGAAAAGTTTCAGAACAACAAATTTTTACAATTCTATTAAATTATTACCTTCCTCTTTTTTAATATTAATAGGCTCATTCTCATCCATTTGTTTAACAAGTTGCTTTTCTTTTCCAACCTTTTTCTTTTTATCTGGCTTTTTCTTGTCAAAATTAGTTAATTCATTAAGTTTTGCTTCATGTTCAAGTTTTGCTTCAAGTTGTGTTTCAATTTCAGGTTTTGCTTCAATTTCAGATTTTGCTTCAATTTCAGATCTTGCTTCAAGTTTTGCTTCATTTTCCTCTTCATCAACCCTTCTTTCAGACAATTTTTTAATAACATTTTTGGACGGTTCAAAGTCATAATCAATTATTACTTTAGTTCTTTTAATATCCTTTCCCAATTTATTCACCGCATGAACTTCGACTTAAATTAAATTTTAAATTGCAACTCTTTTTAATTCTTACTAATTCCATCAATTGCACGTAAAAAGGAAAGTTTTTCTTGATTCTCAGAAATATGTTTAATTTGTATTTGTTCATTTGGTTTAATTTCAAAATTGTTATGTTTCCATTGGAATTGTGCTTAATATATATTTAAAAATTATCTCTTTATACAAGAGGAATTAATTTAAAATTTAATTTAAACCTTCAGGTTTAGCTTCTGCTACAACTTCTAATTCCAAAGGCATATTCTCCCCTACTCTACAAACCTCTTTAAATTCATTAATAATTCTAGGGGGAACATCAATTCGTTTAACTGCTTCACTTTCCTCTTTTGTTGAACGCTGCTTCTCTGGTTTAAAAATTGGAGGGGGCGTTGGTGACTTTAACAGAAGAGAGCGAGAACGTTGCATAAATTCTGGTAGGTCTTGGTCACTTTGGGGCGGGACTTCTACAAGGACACGACATTCAAAGGTTGCCATGCCATAATCATTTTGAATAACTGCTTTATAAATTCCTTCTGTTGGGTTTTGAATTGTGCTAAACAAGGGGAGTTAAAGAAAATTTAAAAAAAATTCCCACAATAAAATTCCGTTAAACGGACGTTTCAAAGCGAACGGTTTACATTAACTCCCATAACTTTGTCAATTTTTTAGATAATTTCGTGAAATTTATATCATTCGAAAGAGCTCAAAAATTGGATTAATTCACTTGCTAAACAAATGAATTTGGTTCCTCAATTGAAAGTTAAAGTTAAAAAACTCATAAAAATCATGACTTTCCACACTTTTTGTGCCCCAACTTTTTATTAAATTAATTGATCGAATCAGTCTATATAACAAAAAAATCCGCTAACTGAGAGCTTTCGAATGAGCTATAAACCATTTAGATCGGTTAAGAAATAACAAAGTTATGGTAAAAAATAACAGACAGGCTCTGTCCCTTTTACCCTTCCATTACAGTATTAAATTATAATTTACTCACAGTTTTTGACAATTTCTCTCTAACTGTTCAATAATTACATTATTTCCATTTGGATGTAATTCAAAATTTCGAAGATACCAACGTATAGTACATGCACTTTCCGATTCTGTCCTCAACTCTAAGACCAAGGGAAGACCCCCTGGAACAAATATTCGACTTCCCGGGGAGAACACAATTTTGGGTTTCTGAAATTTAATGAATTTTAAATTTTACTCTTTTTCCTTTTTTTTTTTTATTTTTTTTACTTTTTGTTGTAATGGATGAAGTTCTTCTACTTCTTCCATTTTTGCTTCATCTGTTTCCTCTGTTTTAACAAAGAATTGAAGCTTTTCTTCTTGGTCGTCTTTTTCGCTTTCATTTTTAATGGAGAATTCATCTTCATCATCAGACTCGTTATCAAACATTTCTTGACGTTTTACTCTTTTTTGGATTATTTTTGTTACAGTCTCAGACTCATCTATACTTCCGTTCTCTTCAATTGTTGAAAGAGCATCGTCAGAGATTGTAACCTTAATTTAATTAGAATTTTATTACTTAATAAAATTATTTTTAGACTCTAAGGCCCTCTTTTACTTCTTAAAGTGTATATTAGGGTCTCGGGTATATTTTTATTTACAGACTCTACCGTCCACTTTTATAAGTATATTAGAGTCTCATACATATTTAAATAAAACTTTACCAATGTTTCACATTTAGCTGTTCCATAAGCATTAGAAGCTTCAACAGTATAAATTCCTTCCTTTGGTACCCTTCCTTCCTCACAGCATTCAACAACCAATCTAGATTCATTATGCTCACTGAGTACTCTAAACTCATTTTCCTTTAATTCTTCTGCCAATTTATTTCCATTAATTAACCAATTAATTTGTGCTAAAGGATTTGATTGACAAACAACTTTTAATTCTAATGGTTTTTGCATTTGTTTTGAAAGGCAAATTTGTGGGGGAGGGAGAATAGTAAAGGTTGGGATGCTTAGGGTTTTGACATCTTCAAGACCAGTTGATTTTTCTGGGGTTGCAGATTTTGGTCGCACAAGTAGTGAACTGTCCATTTCTATTTTTTAAAAAAAAGTACAGAATGTCACTCATTTAAATTTGACAAAATGCCAACCACAAAATACTTTAAAATAGTTACCACTGTCTGCCCTTGAACTTTCTCCCGATGCTTTTCTTTTAGGTAAGCTCGAAGATCTATGGACTAGTGTTGTTGTATGTATTGTAGTCTTTGTATGCGAACCAGTGCATCTTTCTCTAGAGCCCAATCTTCTCCCTCCGTCGTTATTATTTAAAGGGGGAAGTGTTGTTTCTTTGAGAAGGTTGGAGTGGACAGAGGGTATTGAATTTAGATCTTATTTAAATTAATTAAATTAAATAAATTAAGTCAATTAAATTAATTTAAATAATTAATTTATTTAAATAATTAAATTAATTAATTAAATTAAATCAATTAATTACCCAATATTGCTTCAACAAATCCTGTACTTTTGGCAATACCAGCCTCATTTTTGGCAACACATGTATAGCCTAGAAAATTAAAAAATAATTAAATTCCTTTAAAATCTCCAACGTCCAGTTTTTGGTTCTTTAAAATGTGCAATACATTGACCAGATTTTGGTAGAAAGAATACAGCATTTGCTACTTCTATTTGTTGTAATCCATCCTCTGGTATATTTGCAGCATTAATTTCGGCAACTTGACTACCGTCCACAAACCAGAGATAACTTAAATTATCAACAAAACATTTTTCAAAATGTCAATTAATTAAAAATTTTTTACCTATCAGCAACTGGCCTAACTTCAACATTAAAAATAGCAGTTTCTTTATTTAACACAATTAAATTAGGAACATAAGTCAAAAATGCAGGAGGTCTTTTTGAACGTTTTGAGGGAGTTGGGCCAGGGGTTGTGGGTGTTGGGGGTGGGGAAAGGATTCCCATAAAATTAGTTGTTGTTTCACATTGTTTTTGAGTATCTTTAAATTAAATTTAATTTTAATTTAATTTTAAATAAATTAATTAATTAATTAAATTAATTTAATTAAAATTAATTAATTTAATTAATTAAAATTTAATTAAAATTAAATTTAAACAAAACCATTAATTTTTATATATCCATAAGACTTTGAAACGCCTGCTGAATTCTTTGCTGCACAAGCATAAATTCCTTCTATTGGATCTATTAAATTAAACCAAACAAATTAAAGGTTCTTTTTAATTAAAATTACTTTGTATGCTCATAATGCTCACATTTCCCCTTGTCTTTACTGTAAATATTGGGGGTTCTTTAATTAATTCTTTGACTGATTTATCATTGCAGAACCTTTATAAAGTTTAATTTTAAGTTTTTTATAAATTACCATTCAAATTCTGCAACTGGCCAACTCTGAACTTCTGCTACTAATGTTACTTTATCTGTTGATTGTAACCGATAGGCCTTTATTCTCTAAAGTTGTTAGAATTTTATTAATACTTTAGAGTCTGAATTTTATTTAAATACATTAGAGTCTGAATTTTATTTTAGTACATTAGAGTCTGAATTTTATTTAAATACATTAGAGTCTGAATTTTATTTTAGTACATTAGAGTCTTATTTTCCATATAAATTTTTTAAGACTCAAATGACCATAAATCAGCTCCCAACCTGTTTAAATTTTGGAGGATTTACAACAACAAAAGATTTAATTTCTGAAGAAAAATGTTCTTCTGTTCTGAGTATATCACTGTGACCTTCATTTTCAATTAAATGTGTTTGTTGAAGGGATAATGAAGCAGAATTATCATCTATTAGACTACTAGCCTCTGAATCACCTTCTGATGTGCGTCGATAAATTTCTAAATTAATTAAATAATTATAATTTATTTATTTTCTTTACCTTTCTTTTTCTCTCCATTTTCTACTATTAATGAATTATCTCCCTCAGTTGTTGTTGTTTCAATTAAGTTTTGTTTGTCTATACCATTCTGAATTGGTTTATTTGATTGATATATATTAGTGTTCTGATTTTTATTCTGATACTGATTTTCATTCTGATTCTGGTTTTTGTTCTGATTTTGGTTTATATTCTGATTCTGATTTATATTCTGATTCTGGTTTTTATTCTGATTCTGATTTACATTTTGATTCTGGTTTTTATTCTGATTTTTATTTATATTCTGATTTTTGTTCTGATTTTCCTCTTTTCCTTTATTCTGGTTTTGCTTCTGATTTAGACTTACTCCCTCCTTTTTTAAAGGAGAAGACATATTGTTTTAATTAAACACAAGTTTTACAAGGTATTTAAAAAATAAAATAATATATTTAACAGTAATATCCTGTGACCTAAAATATTAATATTTTACAAAATAAATAAAAGCTTTAAAATAAAAAATTAAATTCTTTTGTTCTATATTTATCAGTTCTTGAAAAAAAAACATTAAAAAAAGAAGTCAAATGATTAATAGTGTTTTTAAGTTAAAAAATCAAACAAAAAAAATAAAATAATTTTCAGCCTACACAAAAATACCCTTATATTATTTTATTAACACACACAAATGTTATACCAACCACATACTTTTGTCCGTTCTCTTTTTATTTTTGTTATTTTTTTTCCAAAAGAGTAAATGAAGAGATTTAAAATCTTCTAGGCAATTGGTGTTTGTTAAATAAAATAAAAGATATTAAGCAAAAAAAGAAAATGAATGGATAAGGAAAGAATAGAGCAGTTTTTGGCACTTTTTTAATCATAACTTTTACAGGCATTGACTCAAAATTTTGGTTTTGTGTTTATTTTGAAGCTGATTCAATTCTCTATCGAATGATACCAAAATTAATTTTATTGGTTCACGCAATCTTTAGTTATCGATAAAAAAAGAGGGTTATGTCAGCTAATCAACAAGCAAGCATGTTTTGAAAAAAAAGAAGAAAAATATAAAAGTAAAACTTGGAAAAGCTTAAAACTTTATTTTCTTATTTTTTCCTTTCTTTTTAATTCTTTCTTTTTTTATTTTGTCCATGGCATTGATCCGTGGATTTTTTCTTTTTTCTTTTCTCACTTGTCAAGCATTATATAACCAAATGTTAGGAGTAAAATCGACTTTTATTTTTATTTTTAATGAAAAGGGAAATAAAAAGAAATTAAAAATGGATAAAGCTAAAAATTATTAACACTAGAAAAATTAAAATAAAATTCCAAAATTTACTTCCCATCGAAAAATTTAATTTTGAAATATCTCCTTTGTATTTAATCTTTTTCTTTCCCGACTGTTTTATCGGACGTTGTGGTGCCGACGTTTAGGCACAAGCTGATGCCTTAGGCTGTCTCACGGTGGGACATAAAAACAACAACAACAAAAATGTTTTCTAAAAAATCAACTACTTTTGTGGTTGTGCCCTGGAAGGTTGTACGAATTTAAAAATATTTAAATTTGTGCTTTTGGAGGTGCGTGGGCTAAAACGCAGTGGAGGATGGAGGAAAATAAAAGTCCTGCCTGTGAGCCTTTCTATGTGCAAATGAAGCAGCAACGTCCGCACTTTTTTTAGTAATAAAACTAAATTAATTAATTAATATTTATTAAAAAAAATTTTTTTATTCCCTAGACTCAATCGCTCCCTTTGAAAAATAAAACAAAAAATGATTAGTGTATAATAAAAAAAATACAACAAATAAAAATCAAAGAGAACTTAGAGAAAAAAGGAAATTAAAGTAAGCAAGCTAGAGAAGAGAAGAAATAAAGAAATAGTACACTAATAAAAACAAACTTGGTGACTTTAACCTCTTCTTTTACAACACATTTAATAAAAGAGAAATAAATTTCCTAGTATTATATATACGAGAAATTTCCCCACCGTTTCACGGATGTGGCTTTGTGGAGGCCCATGCTGGTTTCAGCGGTATGCCGATGCCGTAAGGTGGACGCATTAACAACTAAAACTGAAAAACAAATAAAAACTAAAATAAAACCTACTGCCCTGGAGTTATAGTGCAGAAATGTGCTTAAGTGGAGGTGCGTGGGGCATAAATACACGCAATGGAGGATGGAGGAATTTACGTTGTACCGCTGTAAACCATTTATGGGCTGTTGAAGCAACCACGTCCGCAAATTTTTTAAAACTTTTTCTTTAGTTAAATTCAGCTTATTTAATATAGAGGTAACAAACTTCTTGGCTTATTTTCTACCTTTCAACAATTCCAACAAATGAAGTAATTAATAAATAAATTTAATAAAAAAATAATATCCAAAAATTAAAAACATTTTTATTTTATTGCCAAAAAACAAATAGAACATAAAAAAATCAACAGCAAAAAAAAATATTTAATTTACAAATGTAGTAGTTAAAAGCAAAATATTTGTTAGTCTTTTTTAAAATAAGTACAACAGAGGATTTTAAAGTGAAAATGAAGCTTTAAAAGAAAGTCAAATATCAGAAATATAATAGTTAAAATCAATATACACTAAAACCTTAAGTTTAAATTAAAAAACTTGAAAACCAAGGAAAATTATTTTAAACCAGAAAAAAAATTATCTGATTTTATTGATTTTAAACAATTTTGGACATATACGTATATTTAAATAACCAAATAGAATTATGAGAATTATTGTCAGACTTTTTTAAAAAGAAAGTGAGAGGTACATAGATTATTTTATTGATTTAAACCCAAAACATACAAGACCAAATAACAGCAACAACCTTTCATTTATTTGGTGATTTAGAAGAAGTAGAAGCTGTCGGTTCATCATCTTTTAACATTAGACGACTCTTCTTTCTTGGTGTTCCAAAATCACTTACTGAACTGGATTTTTCGTCTAATTTAGCCAAATGTTTTGAGGACAATTTTATATATCGTTCATATGTTTGCTTGCTGTAAAAATTCTTTTCACACACAAAACAATAATGTTCCTTTTTCTTAGTAGTTGGAGTAATTGGTTTGTTCAAGTCTGAAAATTTAATTAAAAATTTTTTTATCAGCATTAATGTTCTATTTTAATATTCTAAAAGTAAATATCAGACTCTATTTGACTTTTCATTACACTTTTTATAAAAATATAAATACTCACTAATTAAATTAAATAATTTTAAACTTAAATTAAATAAGCTTATTATAAATATTTATTAATCAGTAATTATTTTAAAAAATCTAAAAAAAATTAAAAACAAAATATTTAAAGAATTTTTTTTCAAATAAATTTTCGCTATTTAAATATAAAAATTACCAGATGACGAAGCCTCTTCAGAAATTGTTTTTCCCAATAGACTTCTCAGATCATTTGCCATAGCTAAATTGTCATTAGTCAGCTGGGTAGAACAACTAGTCATCTGAGTCAAAGAATTAGTCATCTGGGTCAAACACTTAGTCATAGTTGAAGTTAGTTCATTCTGGCGTTCAAAGTGTTTAAGCATTTTATTTAGCATTTCGTATGTTTTGTGTTTATCGAGATTTGAAAAAAAAATTCTCAGCTTCGTCAGGAGCCTAAAATAAAATTAAAGGTTTTAAAAAACCACCCAATTTAGTAATTAATTACATACATTTGGTTGTTGATTAGGGGAAGTAGTGTCCATAAGTCGTATGTACTTAATTTGTTTACAAAAATTTATAAATTAATTTTAATTAGAAAAAATATCTTAATTGATTAAAAAACTTTAGTTAATTTTAGTCTTGTTTATTTAAAAATAAACAAAATTGAACGTCCTTTTAAGGAAAGAAAATGAAGAGAAAAGGTTAAATGGTCATCTATTTAAATATAAAGTCCATCCTAGTCATTGAGAGAAAAATACTATAAGAGAGGTGTTGTTGTCCTTTTTTAAATTGTGTGGGAGTCCGCAACTTTTGTCCGCAAATATTGATATAATTCATCAAAAACTTCTTTACCTTTCACGCATAGATTGTTTGTTGCAATCCAATATGTTTTTCAAAGAGGTTTGATAAATTATATTAATATTTATTAGTGAACAAAACTTGCGGATGCACTGTCCGCATATTATGTGAAGTAAACAACAACACAATTTTTTTTTAAAAACTTGACCAAACAGATTAAATATTTTTGATGTTGAGAGAACAAGGTAAAAGGTAAAACAAAGACATAAAACAATAAGAAACATTCTTAAATGTTTATACAATTGAAAGAGAATTTAAAACATTGTGAGAGAAAAACATTTAATTTAAATAAACTTTGTTGTGTTTATGAGTTTAAAACAACATAAAGCAGTGAAAAAAACAACAAATGTTTTTGTCTTAAAAATAGGAAATTAAATTGTTTTTTATTCAATTTTATTTTTAGAATTTAATTCTTAGATACAATTTAAATTTATTTTTTATTTTCTTACCCTTTTCCTTTCCTTTAATTTTTCTCCAACAAAAAAATAGAATAATTTAGTGGAAGTTAATATATTTTTAACAAATTTATGCCAATATTCTTTGAGTTGATTTTTTTTTATTTCTTCATTTTTTAATTTGTTGAATTTTTTTGAACTAATTTTAAAAGAAAATAATTAGATATAATTAAAATTTTATTTTTTTAAATTATTTAACCAAGAATTTTCTTAATAAAATAATATTAAATTTTAATTAATTAAAGATTTCATCAAAAAATAATTATATTTAATTTTATTTATTTAAGTTACCAGAATTTTAAATCATTTAAAGAAATATCACTAGCTATATTAAATATATTAACAATTAATTCAATAGGCATTATTGTTTTTCTTTGTTTATTTGAATTTATTAAATTATTGTTAATATTTTGTTGTTCCATTTTTAAATTAAATTTAATTTTTAAATTGAAGATTTTGGGGCCAATAAAAATAAATAAATATTTTAAAAATATAAATGTATGTTTCTTTACATATTTGAATCAATAGAGATAGAGAGAGAGTGTTGGTTGGTTATTCGTAAACCAACCTCCATTTTATTAAATCCAAAATATCAACTATTTATTTAGACAATGTATTTTTTAATCTCTTTTTAATTAGACTGGACAAAAGACAAAGTAAAAAATAAAGCCTTTTTTAAAAAAGCCTTTCTTTAAAAATAATCATTTTTAATAAACACAATACAATTACAACTTTATTTTTATTTAATTTATAAATTGAGAATATAAATATAAAATGTGTATGTGTATTTAAGAGAGAGAGAGAGAGAAGCATGTTGTGTCAGAGAAAAAAAAAAGAAGGTTTTAACCCTTCAAAAACACAAAAATATAAAACAAAGGAACATTAAACAAAAAACATTTTTCTCAACACAACATTAAATAAACTTGGAAATAAAATTTAAAAAAAATAAAAACTGGTCAATAGCTTGCTGAATTAAAAAAATATAAAAAATAAATTTGAAAGGCGCTTTTTAGTTTTCTTATTTTAAATTAAATTTTGCCACATCTGGCCAAGCATTCTTTTTAAAAAAAATAAATAAGAGGTCAATAAAAATATAAAATAAAAATTTTTTTTTTCGCACCAGAGAAGAGAGAGAGTAGCGTAGAGATGCACAACAACAATAACAAAAGTAGAACAAATAACCATCAATTTATTTAAGCTTCATATTGTCCGCAATTGCAGCAATCAGAGCTGCGCCCAAAACACTGCCTTCCTCAACAACACAAAGCTGCCACTTAAAATTAAAATTTTTTAATTTTATTTTAATTTGTTAAATATTTTTAAAGGCGATTTTTGTGCACTTTTCCTTTAAAAGGTTTTTTTTAATTCAAAAAAAAATTTTTTTAATTAAAAAAATATTTTTTTAATTCAATAAATATTTTTTTTTAATTAAGAAAATACAAAATCGCCTTAAAAACTAAAACTAAAAATTCCAAACATCAATATTTAATGGAGCAATGCTTCTCAGATGAGCTTCCAACATGTCATAATAACCCGGATGGAATTGAATAATTGCTCCTCCAAGTCCTACTTTAATCTTTCGACGTCCAATGTGTCGCAACAATGCACTTATTGCTAAATTAAGGTCAAAACTAATAAAAACATTTAAAGAAACCAGCAGCAACAACACCCGCAGATCGCTCCGAAACAGCGATACACACCTCCTGCATTATTGTGTAATCTGTGCTACCGTGGTTTTGAACTTCCATTTCATCGCAGATGCGGCGACAATTTCGGCGCATTTCTCCCGGCTCACTAAGGAAGATTTTTTAAATAAAAAAGTTCTTTATAAATTAAAAAAACCTAAAGATTTCACTGATGTATTTGGTCGGAAACCCTTCCGCTGTTTCCAATGCAACCACCTTCTCACCTCCAAAAAGGATTTTGTCGGTCGTCAGTTTCAAAAGAATGCGCCTTATTAACTCTCCCAAGTAGAGAGCACCCGTCAATTTATCAATACTAAAAAATTAAAAAAACAACCTTAAAATAAAGACAAAGACACGTACACTTGTTTCCCAATATGGACAGAAGCTCGGTCAACTTCGCGGTCGAATTCTGTCATAATATCAGTCATCTCTCCCTAAATTTAGAAAGATTAATTTTAACCAAAAATTAAATTTAAAAATTAGGGTTTAAGCTCTACTGACCCTGAAGGCTAAAAACGTTTTAATTTTTTTCTTGTGTTGCTCCTCAGGGTCAGTGGACCAAGAAAAGTTGAAATAAAATAAAAAATTAAAAAAAACAAACTCTGCGCCCAAATTCCTCCCATTCAGTCACCACAACCATTTTCTCATATTTATAGTTGAACTCTCCAGGGTCAAACTTTTTGATGTTTTTGACGTCCTCGAGGTATGCAGAATTGCAACTAAAATTCTTATAAAAATTAAAATTAATTTTAACTTAAATACCCATATCCAATAACAACAGCAGCAATGCATTCATCTCCATATTTTTGATGAGATGCTGCCAATTGACCAACAGTGTCGTTCATTATGGCTTTAACTCTTCCCTAAATAAGCACAACTCTGCTTTACCAGATATTAATAAAAAGAAACCTTAACAGTCAAGCTCATTTCCAGAGCATCATCCAAAAGAGTGACCATATCTTGTTGAAGACAATCTTGAATATTAAAACCTTTAGTCCACCAGAGGAGACGAGCAGAACGAATGGAAATCAATTCGCAAGGAAAGGAAAATACAAAACCAATGTGGAATGTTTGATCCTCAACTTTGGCATCGTGCAAAACCTTCAAAATTTAATTGAAAATAGGAATTAAATAAGTTGGAGCAGTAAAGCAAGCTTATTGGTTATTTATTATAAATAATGTATACTGCTCCAACCGAAGGTTAAGGAATCAAAATTAAGAATAAAAAACCTTTTTCAATGAATTGATAATAAAGTTGAATAGCTGTTCGCCAGTTCCAGACATAACCATCTTTGGAACAACAAAGTTTTGAATGTCTTTGACAGGTTCACGTCCAGGACCTTCAAGGACTACTAGGAGAATGCGACAGTTCTTCCCACTCAGGTCAATCGCACAGTAATTCCCAACTTCTGAAAGTTGGTCAGACTCATTAGAATTATCCGAAAAAATTAAAAAAAACCTGTCCCGTCAGGAAGTGCTGGGACAAAGGAAGGAAGCATGCCAATAGATGAAGAACGTCCGCTCGCACTTTCTAATCCTCTCTTCATTGCGGCAACCATATCATCCGAAACTTGCTTGAGACGATCAACAGGTACGCGAAAAGATTTGATTATATCTCGAACCTCAAGTGGAAGTTGTTGGTCCATTTATTGTCAACTTTAAACATTCAAAAATAATAGACACAAATAAAAAGACATTTGGATTTTAAACAAGGAAAAAAAACTTTTAAATGAATTTAAAATATATTTTCCTTGAATGGATTCGAACCATTACATTTAACAGACAAATCCTAGGATATAACCACTACACCACAAATGTTGAAGTAAATACAATGGTCCTTTTAAAGAAAATAACCTTTTTTAAAATAAATTTAGCTATGTACCAGTAGTCAAAAATAAAAGAAGGCGATTATATAAAATAGATAAGATAACAATATGGATATCTGAAAAATAAAAATTGAATATTTTAGAATTAAGAACGAAAAAGATTTTTCGGTTGACCTAACACACTAATTTCTAAGTAATAAACAACAAGGAATTAACTTTTAGTCAATAAGTAAACGAAAAATTGATAGCAAAAAGGAAAGGTAAAAGTGGTGTGTGTTTTCGGAGTATTGCTCTATTTTTTGCAAAAAAAAAAAAAAAAAAAAAAGTCAATCTAAAAAAAAAAAACGCTAAGGCCGTTTCAGTGCGCGTTTTGCAACTAAACAAATAGAGAACCGATTAACTTGCTTTTTATCTCAATCGATAGAGAATTTAATTTGCTACATTTTTAAAAAAAGATTTTAAAAATTAAAACATTATAAACAATTAAAAAGAAAAAACTAAACCCCAGCCATTTTCTTAGCGCACCAAAATCGATTTTTGGTCACAAACTTTTTTTATTTTTTTTTTTAAATTTTATTCCTCATTTTATAGCCAATTTAATTCTCTATCGAATGGTATATGAACCAATTTTATCGGCTCATTAAAAGAGGAGATATAAGGCAAAAACTAAATTAACCCACTCTTAAAAATGAAATGACACAAAATTAGAAATAAAAAAATGGTCTTGTTAACTTAAAAATATACCCAAAATTAAAGACAAAATTATTAAAAAATATACACGCATTTTTATTGATAAGATTGTTGTGTATTTATTTTAATGAGAAAAAGGCAATAGATTAAAATAGTATATAAGTAACTGCACAGAAAAAATAAATAAATAAAATATAAGAGGGAAAAGAGAGAGAGAGAGAGAAAAGAGAATTTAAGGTTGGAATAGGAAAAGAGAAAAATAAAGGAAAGTAACACATTTTTTACTACATAAGGAGGGGGACATTTGAGTAGACAAAATTAAAAAGGAAAAGCAACAGAACAAAAAAATTTTAAAAAGGGTTAATTAGAGTCTTATTCATTAGAATCTATTTTTGTCTTAACCATTAGAGTCCTGGGCTTATTAAAAATTACAGAGTTTATTAAAGTCTCCCTTTTAACCTCTAAAGGTAAAGAAAAGTAAGAATTAAAGGAAAATTTAGATTTTATTAAAAAAAGGATGAGTTGTCTCAAAAAAAATCTTTTTTTTAAACCACGTGTTTAAAACAAAAATAATTTAAAAAAATAAAATTAAAATGGAACGAACTTTGGATAGAAAAGTGTAAAAAGAAGAAGAAAATATTATAAAACAGAAAAGTAATGTTTAATTTAAATTAATAGCAAAAATTAAACATTAAAAAAGAAAAAAAGCTTCTTTCTTTGCTCTTAAAAATTTAATTCAAGTAATGAAGGTTGAGACAAAATGTCAGAAGATATTTGGTCCAAAAGACATTTGGCCACAAACAAAAATGTCAGTAAAGACAAAACGAATTAAAAGGGAAAAATGACAATGAGGAACAATAAAAAAGAGACCACTATTGGAAAATTGACCAAAATTCTCTTTGTTATTGTCAACAAGTCTTTATGTTATTAATTTACTAGACACAAATATGTAGTGTCACAAACAAAAATAAATTTAATTTAAGAAGAAATGATTGGATAAATAATTTTTAAATTTTGCTTGTCTTTGGCCGCGTGCAAATCGATCAAAGCTCTCCAGCAAACCATTTTTGCTTTATAAAGCAAAAAATAAATAAATAAAGAAGAGAAAAAGCTAAAAAAAGGACAAAAGAGTGTAGTTTTCTTTACATTTTTTACATTTAGTCTCGTGCTTTAAACTGGCGCCAGTTAGGTAAATGAAAGAAAAAAGAACATTTAATTGAAAAATGTTCTTTTTTATGTTTAAAGGATTTGCATGTAAATTTTAAAAAACATTTAATCCTTTTTTATTAATTTATTTATAGAAAAGAACATTCTCTGCTACTAATAAAAAGTAAAGAAAATAAATAAATAATTAATTTAAATTATTTACTTGCAAAATAATACCTTTTCTCTCTATTAAAATAAATAAACTTATTAATAATGTTTCTTTAAAGAAAGGCGTCTCAAGTATTAAAATAAACTTGACCAAGTTTTGTATAAAAAGGGTAACATTTAAATCATTATGTTTAGTATAAAAAGAAAAGAGAGAAAAACACAGAGAAACATATGCGCATTAAAAATAAATGTTGGGAAAATGTTTCTTTCGCTGTTCCTTCAAACAAACATTTAAAAAGAACACAAAATACTCTGCTTTGGAGATGTGAAATAAAAGGCTTTTATTTAAAGCTTTTGGCCATTGAAAGGCCTGTGTAGAAGAAAAATAAATGTAGACGGTATTTTTAAAAATAAAATAAAAATTTGCTACTTTGGCTGAGAAGCTTCTTTTATACTTTGATCCTACAATTAGAAAAAAAATATTTTTCTTCTTTATAAAATTAAACAAATTCGTATTAACACGTTGTAATGGTTCACCTTTTATGTAGTTTTTTTTTCGTCAAAATCAGTTAATTAGCTAATATTTCAAATGCATCATAGAATTTTGCTAATATTTTAACAATGAACTGACCATGAAGGTTAACACTTTTACATTCCAACGAATAAAGATTTTAATCCATTATTTAGTATGTAATTTTAAACTGTTAAAAAATTGGTAATTTTTAAATATGTCAGCAAATTTCCGCAAGTTTTGTCCGCAAGTAATAATATTAATTTTCTCAAAAGAATTATTTTGGAGGAATTTTGCTGCGCATGGATTTAATCGAGCATTAATTTTTAGTAATTATAGATCATTTTAAAAAATTTGAATACCAGAAAGAAAATATTAATATAGTATATATTACTACAATAATCCTATTTGCCTCCAAAATAATCTTCTTTTTAAAAATCCTTTTGAGAAAATAAATATTACTACTTGCGGGGCGGTACGACAAATGAGGATCGGCATTTGAGGATATGACAAATGAGGACGACAAAAGAGGACGACAATTGAGGACGACAAATGAGGACGCACCATAAGAGGACGAAAAAATGAAATAAAAAAATTAATTAAAAATTAAATAAAAAAGAAAAAAAGGGTTAATAATTAAATATAATTAAAAAAATTTTATTTTTTTAAGTTTTTAACTTAATAATTTTTACTCTAACTATTAATTTTAGTTTTTTTATTTTTTAATCGCGTCCTCATTTGTCGTCCTCTTATGTTGCGTCCTCATCAGTCGTCCTCATTTGTCGTCCTCAATTGTCGTCCTCTTTTGTCGCGTCCTCATTTGTCATATCCTCAAGTGCCGATCCTCATTTGGCGCAACACCACTTGCGGACAAAACTTGCGGAAATTTGCTGACATAATTAAAAATTATCAACTTTTTAAAAAATGAAAAGAAAAAATAAAATAATACGGGTGTGCATGGATACAAAATTTTGAAAAAACCGACAGATATGACCCTTCCTGACCTAAGATATCCGTATTATCTTCTGAATATATTAATATCTTTTGATTAAAATAATTTTTTACCATTTCATTTTTCCTTTGTTTTAAATAGTATAGATATTAACCCCACAGAGATATATATATATTCGTTATGGATAATATAAAAAATCTTTCTATTTATTAACAGTTTTATAATTTATGGATAAAAAATAACAAATGAATTTAACTTTTTATAAATTAACATTCACAACAGTCTGTATTTAACCAACTATAACGAGGCATACAGGTACCATAACAAGCAGCATTACACGAATAACGACGTTGAAGAATATGATGTCCAACACTTTCTTCTATTTTATTTGAAGATTTTGGTGACAAATCTATACATTTTAATTTAAATATATTTATTTAAAATACCAATGTTGGAAAAATCTTCATTAGACATTTTTGCATTAATATTAGCAATTTCAAAAGATATTAAACAAAATAAAGAAATTATTAAAATTAAATATATTTTCATTTTTTATTTAAATAAATTTTATTTTAATTGAATAATATAATTAAATGTTTTAATTTAACTATAAAAAAGAGTTTATTTATATATCTACATATAACATTAAATTAAAACATTTAATTATATTATTACAATCTAAAAATTTCATTGAAAAGATGTCTTGACGATTTTTTTGGCCAAAATTTATTAAATATTTTATTTTAAGAATATCTACTAATTTTTATTCTTGAGATATGTATACTAAATAACTTAGTTAACAAAAAGATTATATGGATTATTATGAATTAACAAATATCTATTTAATTTACCAAAATAAAATTTTGAAATTCTTAACCTATACCGGCCTTTTTCTATGTGGTTCGACATGGATGAACCTGGTGTCATTCGAAAGAGCTTTTCGATCTGAAACTGAGAGGAAAAAAGAGGAATAGAAAGAAAAGGAAGAAAAGAAAGGAAACAACTAATTGTAAGATGAATAAAACGAAAAGGAATAGAAGGAAAACGGAATGAGAAGAAAAGTAAAGAAAGGAAGACTTGGAGAAAAGGAAAGAGTGGAAGGAAGAGAAAAAAGAGACTTCACCCGAACTGGGGTTCTCAGACCGTTGTCAACTTTTTTGCCCCATTTTCCGGTTCTACCCCCTTTCTGTCAAAATCACTTATTTTGGCAGAAAAATAATAATAAACAAAGATTAATAACTAGATTTTCCTAAGGCTATAAGTACAATAAAATCATAAAAAGATTATTCTTAAAAATTTCATCCGTCTGTATCTCGGCTCCGGATGATTGGACTGCCATCCATTCACTTTCGACTTAGCTTGAAGAGCTTTTTCAAATGAGTTGTAACCAGTGCTGGGTATTGGATGTTTTCTGGCTCCGGCTCAGGGCATTTCTAAAATTAAGCTCCAGCTCCGGAGCCAAAATCCGGAGCCATACCCAGCACTGGTTGTAGCACCCTTTTGCAATTTTTAGGCCCAAAATTAAGCTTACTCCCCCTTCACTTTTTCAATTTTCGGAAGTCTGTAACTCGGTCCCTATTTTCAGATCGACACCATTTACTCCTAGTTCGACTTAACTCGAAGAGCTCTTTCGAATGACACCAGGTTCATCCATGTCGAACCACATAGAAAAAGGCCGGTATAGGTTAAGAATTGTGAAATTTTTTTATAAATTCTCGTTCTCGTCTCTCGTTTCTCGTTATTCTCGTGTTTTTAGGCTGTCTCGTCTCTCGTTTCTCGTGCTCGTATTTTATTTTGCAATCTCGTTTCTCGTATTCTCGTTCTCGTTTTTAAAAATTCGATTCGCCACACCCCTGATCTACATATAACATTAAATTAAAACATTTAATTATATTATTACAATCTAAAAAATTTCATTGAAAAGATGTCTTGACGATTTTTTTGGCCAAAATTTATTAAATATTTTATTTTAAGAATATCTACTAATTTTTATTCTTGAGATATGTATACTAAATAACTTAGTTAACAAAAAGATTATATGGATTATTATGAATTAACAAATATCTATTTAATTTACCAAAATAAAATTTTGAAATTCTTAACCTATACCGGCCTTTTTCTATGTGGTTCGACATGGATGAACCTGGTGTCATTCGAAAGAGCTCTTCGAGTTAAGTCGAACTAGGAGTAAATGGTGTCGATCTGACAATTAGGGACCGAGTTACAGACTTCCGAAAATTGAAAAAGTGAAGGGGGAGTAAGCTTAATTTTGGGCCTAAAAATTGCAAAAGGGTGCTACAACCAGTGCTGGGTATGGCTCCGGATTTTGGCTCCGGAGCTGGAGCTTAATTTTAGAAATGCCCTGAGCCGGAGCCAGAAAACATCCAATACCCAGCACTGGTTACAACTCATTTGAAAAAGCTCTTCAAGCTAAGTCGAAAGTGAATGGATGGCAGTCCAATCATCCGGAGCCGAGATACAGACGGATGAAATTTTTAAGAATAATCTTTTTATGATTTTATTGTACTTATAGCCTTAGGAAAATCTAGTTATTAATCTTTGTTTATTATTATTTTTCTGCCAAAATAAGTGATTTTGACAGAAAGGGGGTAGAACCGGAAAATGGGGCAAAAAAGTTGACAACGGTCTGAGAACCCCAGTTCGGGTGAAGTCTCTTTTTTCTCTTCCTTCCACTCTTTCTTTCTCCAAGTCTTCCTTTCTTTACTTTTCTTCTCATTCCGTTTTCCTTCTATTCCTTTTCGTTTTATTCATCTTACAATTAGTTGTTTCCTTTCTTTTCTTCCTTTTCTTTCTATTCCTCTTTTTTCCTCTCAGTTTCAGATCGAAAAGCTCTTTCGAATGACACCAGGTTCATCCATGTCGAACCACATAGAAAAAGGCCGGTATAGGTTAAGAATTTCAAAATTTTATTTTGGTAAATTAAATAGATATTTGTTAATTCATAATAATCCATATAATCTTTTTGTTAACTAAGTTATTTAGTATACATATCTCAAGAATAAAAATTAGTAGATATTCTTAAAATAAAATATTTAATAAATTTTGGCCAAAAAAATCGTCAAGACATCTTTTCAATGAAATTTTTAGATTGTAATAATATAATTAAATGTTTTAATTTAATGTTATATGTAGATATATAAATAAACTCTTTTTTATAGTTAAATTAAAACATTTAATTATATTATTCAATTAAAATAAAATTTATTTAAATAAAAAATGAAAATATATTTAATTTTAATAATTTCTTTATTTTGTTTAATATCTTTTGAAATTGCTAATATTAATGCAAAAATGTCTAATGAAGATTTTTCCAACATTGGTATTTTAAATAAATATATTTAAATTAAAATTAGAATTATTTAATTAAATAAAATGTTTTTTATTATTATTTAAACATTTAATTATTTATTTTTTAATAATTTAAATTTTATTTTATTTAAAAGAATTTAAATAAAAAAAAATGGCGGTGAGGTTCGGCAGTTAAGGATGTAAAATAAGAGGACGACAAAATGAAATTGAAAAAAAAATAAATTAAAAATTAAATAAAAAAGAAATAAGAGGCTCTATTGCATGCAACCCTTTCCAAACCTTGGCAGCCTCAATAAGTTTTTAATAATTAAATATAATTTTAAAAATTTTATTCTTTTAAGTAATGATTTTTACTCTAACTATTTTATTTTTAGTTTTAGTTTTTTTATTTTTTAACCGTCGTCTTCATTTGTCGTCCTCTTACATTCTGTCCCCAACGGTAATATCCTCAAGTGCTGATCCTCATTTGGTGCAACACCAAAAAATATTATTCCTTAAATAAAATAAAAATTTTTAACAAATAACTTTTCAAGTAAATAAAAAAATTTTTTTTTAAATTTTTAATAATTAAATAAATACAGATAATCCTTCTCCTAATCATTTGCGTTTTCGTAAAAGCTGTCTTCCACCAAGTTGTGTTGGAAATTGTGGTTCTGGAAACTGTGATTATTGGTGCAGTTTATGTTAAAAAGGCTGAAAAGATTAAACAAAAAAAGTATTCAAATTTGGATATTTTTTATTTTGATTTTTAGAACAAAATATATTAATAAAAAATTGTTAACAAAAATAATGAATAAAATTAAAAATAATTAATATACACATATATATAAAAAATACTAAAGCTTTAAAATAATGAACAATGTTGTAGTAATTTATTTATTTATTTTAATTAATTAAAAAAGACATTTATTACTTAAAAAAAATATATATAATTTTATTTAAACATCTTTTCATTATTTGGCACTTTTCTAGAAGGGGTGGTAATTCTGCGGACTTTTTTTGCGGACAAATTTTATTATTTGATCCTTTCTTTAAGGCAAATAAAGGTATATAAGAATTAATAATTTTGTTGTTTAAACCCCTATTTGTCTCTTCAGTTCTTCATAAATTATATGCACGGATGGGCGTAAGGACAAGAAATACAAAATCTATTAAAAATAAACAAATATAGTTTTTGTAATTAAATTTACCTGCATAATTTGCATCAATGACAACTTGCTTCTTTCAAAAAACGTCTCAACAAACAATCCTTTTCCCTTTCTGCACTTTGAATCCAAACAACGCCATGTAGCATTTTTATTCTTCCTCTTTTCCCGACGCATTTGTCTCCCACAATCACAGGTTCTACGTTGATGAAGCAGCTTAAGATCTACCAACCATTGTTGAAACTCTTCTTCTGGTAGGCTGATCTTGTTGTACAATTGTAAGAAAGTAAAATTTTTAAGACTTTGAATCATTTTATTGGATAAGTTATTAATAAAAATTTAAATAACTAGGTAATGAATAAAAACAACAAAATTATTAATTCTTATATACCTTTATTTGCCTTAAAGAAAGGATCAAATATTAATAAAATTTGTCCGCAAAAAATGTCCGCAGAATTACCACCCCTTCTAGAAAAGTACCCATTATTTTGTTGTTGTTGTGTTACAACAAAAGTCACAAAATCAAATGTCAGAAGTTTTTAAAGTTCAACTAGATATGCAAAAGGTTAATATGGAATCTATGAAATTAAAAAATGAAGAAATAAAAAAAAATCAACTCAAAGAATATTGGCATAAATTTGTTAAAAATATATTAACTTCCACTAAATTATTCTATTTTTTTGTTGAAGAAAAATTAAAGGAAAGGAAAAGGGTAAGAAAATAAAAAATAAATTTAAATTGTATCTAAGAATTAAATTCTAAAAATAAAATTGAATAAAAAACAATTTAATTTCCTATTTTTAAGACAAAAACATTTGTTGTTTTTTTCACTGCTTTATGTTGTTTTAAACTCATAAACACAACAAAGTTTATTTAAATTAAATGTTTTTCTCTCACAATGTTTTAAATTCTCTTTCAATTGTATAAACATTTAAGAATGTTTCTTATTGTTTTATGTCTTTGTTTTACCTTTTACCTTGTTCTCTCAACATCAAAAATATTTAATCTGTTTGGTCAAGTTTTTAAAAAAAAATTGTGTTGTTGTTTACTTCACATAATATGCGGACAGTGCATCCGCAAGTTTTGTTCACTAATAAATATTAATATAATTTATCAAACCTCTTTGAAAAACATATTGGATTGCAACAAACAATCTATGCGTGAAAGGTAAAGAAGTTTTTGATGAATTATATCAATATTTGCGGACAAAAGTTGCGGACTCCCACACAATTTAAAAAAGGACAACAACACCTCTCTTATAGTATTTTTCTCTCAATGACTAGGATGGACTTTATATTTAAATAGATGACCATTTAACCTTTTCTCTTCATTTTCTTTCCTTAAAAGGACGTTCAATTTTGTTTATTTTTAAATAAACAAGACTAAAATTAACTAAAGTTTTTTAATCAATTAAGATATTTTTTCTAATTAAAATTAATTTATAAATTTTTGTAAACAAATTAAGTACATACGACTTATGGACACTACTTCCCCTAATCAACAACCAAATGTATGTAATTAATTACTAAATTGGGTGGTTTTTAAAACCTTTAATTTTATTTTAGGCTCCTGACGAAGCTGAGAATTTTTTTTTCAAATCTCGATAAACACAAAACATACGAAATGCTAAATAAAATGCTTAAACACTTTGAACGCCAGAATGAACTAACTTCAACTATGACTAAGTGTTTGACCCAGATGACTAATTCTTTGACTCAGATGACTAGTTGTTCTACCCAGCTGACTAATGACAATTTAGCTATGGCAAATGATCTGAGAAGTCTATTGGGAAAAACAATTTCTGAAGAGGCTTCGTCATCTGGTAATTTTTATATTTAAATAGCAAAAATTTATTTGAACAAAATATTCTTTAAATATTTTGTTTTTAATTTTTTTAGATTTTTTAAAATAATTACTGATTAATAAATATTTATAGTTAGCTTATTTAATTAAATTTTAAAATTATTTAATTTAATTAGTGAGTATTTATATTTTTATAAAAAGTGTAATGAAAAGTAAAATAGAGTCTGATATTTACTTTTAGAATATTAAAATAGAACATTAATGCTGATAAAGAAAAAAAATTTTAATTAAATTTCCAGACTTGAACAAACCAATTACTCCAAATACTACTCCGAATAAGGAACATTATTGTTTTGTGTGTGAAAAGAATTTTTACAGCAAGCAAACATATGAACGATATATAAAATTGTCCTCAAAACATTTGGCTAAATTAGACGAAAAATCCAGTTCAGTAAGTGATTTTGGAACACCAAGAAAGAAGAGTCGTCTAATGTTAAAAGATGATGAACCGACAGCTTCTACTTCTTCTAAATCACCAAATAAATGAAAGGTTGTTGCTGTTATTTGGTCTTGTATGTTTTGGGTTTAAATCAATAAAATAATCTATTTACCTCTCACTTTCTTTTTAAAAAAGTCTGACAAATAATTCTCATAATTGTATTTGGTTGTTTAAAAATATGTATCCAAAATTGTTTAAAATCAATAAAACCAGAATTTTATTTTTTCTGGTTTAGAATAATTTCCTAGGTTTTTAAGTTTTTTAATTTATTAATTTAAACTTAAGGTTGTAGAGTATATTGATTTTAACTATTATATTTCTTATATTTGATTTTCTTTTAAAGCTTTATTTTTACTTTAAAATCCTCTGTTATACTTATTTTAAAAAAGACTAACAAATATTTTTCTTTTAACTACTACATTTGTAAAATTAAAAATTTCTTTTGCTATTGATTTTTCGTTCTATTTGAAATTTTTGGCAAATAAATAAAAATGTTTTTTATTTTTGAATATAATTTTTTTTATTAAATTTATTTATTAACTACTACATTTGTTAGTGTTGTTGAAAGATAGAAAAAAGCCAAGAAGTTTGTTATCTTTATATTAAGAAAGCAGAATTTAATTAAAAGAAAAAGATTTAAAAATTTTGCGGATGTGGTCGCTTCAACAGCCCATAAATGGTTTACAGCGGTACAACGTAAATTCCTCCATCCTCCATTGCGTGTATTTATGCCCCACGCACCTACACTTAAGCACATTTCTGCACTATAACTCCAGGGCACTAGGTTTTATTTTAGTTTTTATTTGTTTTTTAGTTTTAGTTGTTAATGCGTCCACCTTACGGCATCGGCATACCGCTGAAACCAGCATAGACTTAACTAAAATCTGACGCTGCTGACCCGTCGGTATCCTGCGTCAACCAGACACCACAACGCTACATCCGTGAAGGTCAGAGGAAATTTCTCGTATATATAATACTAGGAATTTTGTTTCTCTTTTATTAAATGTGTTGTAAAAGAAGAGGTTAAAGTCACCAAGTTTGTTTTTATTAGCGTACTATTTCTTTATTTCTTCTCTTCTCTAGCTTACTTTAATTTCCTTTTTTCTCTAAATTCTCTTTGATTTTTAATTGTTGTATTTTTTTATTATACTCTAATCATTTTTTGTTTTATTTTTCAAAAGGGCTCCTTGTTTTAATTAAATTCTGATGTTCATTTTATTTTTTCCCTTTTCTTTTGTTTTGATGTTCGTTTTTTCTTTGGATATTTATTACTTCTACACTTTTGTATTTTTAAACCTTTTTATATCTTTGCTTTAACTGGTCATACAGTCGCTCCTTTAACCCCTTTATTTTTTTCAAATAAAATTTAATTTCTATTTAAATTAAAAAAAAATTTTTTTTCATTTTCCACATTTTATGTTTATATTCTCAATTTATAAATTAAATATAAATAAAGTTGTAATTGTATTGTGTTTATTAAAAATGATTATTTTAAAGAAAGGCTTTTTTAAAAAGATTTTTTTAATGAAAACTAATTTATTTTTTACTTGGTCTTTTGTCCAGTCTAATTAAAAGGAGAGTAAAAAAATACATTGTCTAAATAAATAGTTGATATTTTGGATTTAGTAAAATGGAGGTTGGTTTACGAATAACCAACCAACCAACTCTCTCTCTCTATTGATTCAAATATGTAAAGAATAATTATATACATTTATACACTTTTAAAATATTTATTTATTTATTGGCTCTAAATCTTCAATTTAAAAAATTAAAAAAAAATGGAACAACAAAATAATAATAATTTAATATTAATAAAAAAACAAAAAAGAATGCCTATTGAATTAATTGTTAATATATTTAATATAGCTAGTGATATTTCTTTAAATGATTTAAAATTCTGGTAAATTAAATTAATTAAATTTAATTAAATTAAAAATCAGAATTAAATTTAAACTTTTTATAAAGGAAATTCTGGTATTATTAAAACATTAAAAAATAAAACTTTAAAAATACATATACATCTCTCTCATTATTTATTTTTTTAATTAGTATAAATGAACAAATGGAAAATGATCAACAACATAGAAAATATTGGAATAAAGTAGTTAAAAATATTTTAATTTCTTCAAAAATTGTATCCTTCTTTGAAGGGGAAAAATTAAAAAAAAGGAAAAAGGTAAGAGAAAATATAAAACATTAAAAATATTATACAAAAATAAAAAATTAAAATAACCTTAAAACTTGAATAAAAACCAAAGGGTTATACTTGATAGAAAAAGTTGCAATTTTTGTCCGCAACTTTTTTTTTAAACTTTAAGTTTGTAAACTTAACACTTTTTTTTTAACTTTAAAAAAATAAAAGATAAACTTTCCCCTTTTTTA
Source organism: Meloidogyne exigua (assembly GCA_018905775.1). Taxonomy (NCBI): domain Eukaryota; kingdom Metazoa; phylum Nematoda; class Chromadorea; order Rhabditida; family Meloidogynidae; genus Meloidogyne; species Meloidogyne exigua. The sequence continues at coordinate 1,609,962 of JAGUQR010000013.1, forward strand.
AGTTTGTTTTTTTTTGTGTGTGGGAAAGAGTAAACCTTTCCCACTATTTTTATTTACTATATACATATGTATATATATGCTTGTTTTTATTCAATAACTGTTCATTCTTTAAGAGAGTGACCACAACAAACAACATTTATTTATATTTCTTATCTTCTTTCCTTTTCTCATTTATTAGTCTTTTTTTTATAAACTTATTCAAAATATTTTGTTTACAAAAAAAAAGTTATTTGATTAAATAATAATTTTTTAAATAACTAAAATATTTTTTAATTAATTAAAAATATTTTGTAAATTTTTAACTAAATTTCCTTTATAATTGAACAAAATTTAATTAAATTATTCTTTTAGTTAAAATTAAAAATATTTATATTTTACAATAAATAAAATATTTAGTCATTAATGGAACCGTCTACTAACCAAAAAACGGATGTCAGTAATTTTATTAGATTTTTTAAAAACATTCTTTTAATTTAAATATCTGAGACAGTTTCTTTTTCTTCTTCTGTTTGGAACAAGAAAAAATTCAATAAGTTCAATGCGTATGTAGTTCTAACTAAACTACACTTGAGTGTTGAAACTGGGAACAATTTATTACAACAAACTGTGACCAATAATAATACTATTATTGAAAACAATAATACTTTTATTGCAAACAATAAGGCTTTATTAAACAAAATTTTGAACACCAATGCTGAACTTCTTAAGGAAATAAAGGATTTATTAGGCAAAGAAGACAGTGAATTGTCTACTATGTCATTTGGTAATCTTTATTAAATTGGAAAAAATTTATTTAGCCAAAATATACATTAATTACTTTACCGTTTGAACCGATTTTTAGTTTTTTTTTTCTGGATATTAAATAATCTAATTTTAAACCTTTTTTAATTTAATTATAAAGAGTATTTATTTATATTTTGTTCTTAGAATATAATTAATTAAATTCAGTTAATTATGAGTCTCAATTTATTAATAGTTTTATCTTTTGTAGAGAAATAATTTTAAAAAAAATTTTTTCTTTTTTGTATTTTAATTAAATTTATAGAATCAACAAAACAATCAACTAGCAAAACACCACAATCTATAACTCCATCAAAACCAAGCAGCCATTGTTTTGATTGTAATAAAACTTTTTACAGCCCGCAATCATTAGAAAAACACAAACTTTCAACAAAATAATATTTGTTTTTGATGTTTTTATTTTTTGGTTATTTATATTTGGCGTTTTTGTTTGGTTTGTTTGTTTGTTTGGCGTTTTGTTTATATTTGATGTTTTTGTTTATGGTGTTTTTTGCTTCTTTGTGGCGCTTTGTTTTTGGTTTTCTTTGTGTTTTAATTAAATCAAAACAACTCTCTTTTCTCTTTGATATATTCTTTTCTCATTAACTGACATTTTACTAATTCTAGTTGCCTAAAAATCTAAAATGTTAAAAAATTGTTTTAAATCATTAAAAAAAGTTTATTTTATTTTTTCTCATTTTCTGATTCTTAATTTACTACTTACATAAACAAATACATACATATACATATTGATTTTAAAAAATACATTTAACTTTCTTTTTTTATTTCTTTTGATGATCACAAGCATTTAAATTATTTTTTTTGTTTTATTTTTCTGTTGTATATAAAAATTAATTTATTAGAAAAATGAATAAAATAATTTTTTTACTATTTAATTATTTATTATTTACATAAGAGCTGCTTCCCTTTTATTACAAAAATTTAAAGTAAGCAAACCTAATAAACTTAATTTAAAGAAAATATGTTTTATTCATTCTATCAAAAGAAAATAATTTAAATAAATTATAAACTATTCTTTAAATAATTATAAAATGCAAAAAATATAATTGTGATAGAGAAAAAAAAATTTTAATTTTAAAATGCTTTATTGAAAAATAAAAATAAATATTTATTTATTTCCCGCATCAAATAATGTGGAGATTTGTGAAAAAATAATAATTTGTTGTTGTTGTCTTGAAAGGCGGAAGATAGGCAATGTTTTTGTTCACCTTTAAAAATTATTATAAAATCAGAATTTTAGAAAAATCAGAATTTCTGATTAAAAACAACATTTCTCATTACTTCTTTTGTAGAGAAGAAGCAGCAGCCAATGCTTGCCCAAACTCAAAACTAAATCCACCAGCCATTGGTGTTTTTAAAGAATCAGGAGAACGTTGATTATGTGTAACTGTAGAAGCTGTAGTTATAGCTGTTCCAATATTGCCCGACAAAAAATTTGAAGAAGTAAATTTAGGTGTTTGGAGTGTTGTTAATTGATTAACAAATGGAAATGGTGATTGACCTGTTAATGGAAGGCCTTAAAAAATAAGAATAAAAGAAAATAAAAATATCAAACCTGGTGAAGTTAAAATAGCCAATGTTTGAGCAATTGCAATATTTGATGTTGGAGGGAATTGGAAAAGGGATTGTTGGTTAACCTGTTGTTGTTGTTGTTGTTGTGCAAATGGGGAATTTGGATTATTTGTTAAATGGTTTATCATTGCTGAAACTATAGCAGAATTGGATAGATGTTGAGTTGGTGTTCGCAACTATATTTAATTAATTTAAAAATAAATAAATAATTATTTTTAAATATTTTTCCTTATTTTCCTAATAAACTAATAGACAGAGGCATTAAAAAATGAAAAATAAATTAAATTTTTTCTTAAATACAAGTAATATATCATTCGAAAGCCCTTTAAAAACTCAGTAAAACAATATGTTTATTAAGCAGATATGACTACTTTGTGCAAAGTTATAAAAATTTAAAAATACAGAAAGCAAAGGGGGGACCAAGCACTTTTAAAATGATTACCGCGGCTGCTTTAAGAATTAAATTCTAATATAAAAGGCTTAAAATAAAACAAGCTTCACCTGATTCCCTACAGGTGTATATAATGAATTATGCAATTGACTATAAAAATTATTATTATTATTTAATGTAGGGGAAGGGGCTTGTAGTAATGTCGGTGCACTTGTTGTTGCTACTCTAGTGTCATTATTATTATTTATTGACAAAAGATTATTATTTGATGTAGTTCTAATTTTATTTAAATCATTTTCGTATTGAATAAGACTATTTGAATTAAAATTGTCATTTGCTAATATTGTTGAATTACTGCTATTATTTGTTGTTGACAATGGTGTTGTTGATATGTTCGTTTGAGCTATTGTTGTTGTATTGTTTATAAAATTGTTTAAGTTTAGATTGTTCAAGTTGGTAGTTGTTGCAACTTTAAAACAAATGTTTAAATTAAATAAACTTTGTTTTAGTTAAAACTTTTTTTTTAAATAAAACCTAGCGCTTTGTGGAAAAGAGTAGGTGAAAAGAAGAGATTTTCTCTGACTCTTTTAATTTTCAATAGAATACTCTAATTTTCTCAACTCAGTTTAAGACTCAAACAAACCATTCGGACTCAGTGTAGCAACCAAATTGCTAGCCAATTTATAAGCAGCAGCTTGTACCAAAGGAGAAGCAAATCCAGTAGCTAAAGGGGAAGGTCCATTGGCATAATTGCTTAATGCCGAAATTGCAGAGAACAAAGGGCTATTTTGTTGTTGCTGTTGAAGGTTAAAAATTAACGGGGAAGAAGACAGACAACTTCCACTATTTATATTTAATATGTTATTATTAATTGATGATGTTGTTGTTGATAGTAATAAATTATTGTTATTATTTGTTGTTGTTACTGATGAAGAAGAGGAGGATGTTGGGTCATTTAAATTCGTTAAATCAAGAGGTTGTGGACGAGCACGTCTACACAGTGAAGGACCTGTATTGCATAAAATTTTATTTAGTAATATTTATTTTTTGAGACTCAAATGTCACTCTATCTTTTGAGTACAAAAAGTTTAATATTTTATACCCACTTGAGTCTCTACTTTTATTTAAAAAAGTTTTAGAGACTCAAGTGTCAATCAACTTTTAAGACTCAAATGTAAAGCGAGTAATACCATTGCTTAACGTATTGGACAGTGTTGATCCAAAATTAGGGTCATCTTGACTTTTGCTTCGTCTCTGATCTATCATTGCCAATGAAGGAGGGAATGACTCTACAATTAAATTAATTAAATTACCCTTTTACTATTTTTTACCTCTTCTTCCAGTCTGTGTATCTTGTTTAATTATCAAATGATTCTGTGCATCAGAAGGACTTCTTCTTTTTCGCGTTGTTTTCAGCGTTGAAGTGGACGCCTTTTCATTTTTACAATTTGAAGCGTCCACCCCATAGGAATATTTTTGATTATACAAATTAACAGCATCTAAAGGTTCAGATTTAACTTTACTACATATTTTTGAAAGAGTTTCATTGTAAGAACTAAGAGCACTTCCACTACTAACACCACTGCTACTTTCAACACTTCCAGAAGGACTGAAATTAAATAAATTAAAATTAATTAATCCTTTAAATTTACCTATCAGAAGGTGTGTTATTATTACTACTACTACTATTATTATTATTACATTTAATATTTGTTGTTGTATTTAACATTTTTTGTTGTTGAGTAAATTGTGTAGTGGAGGATGAGGAAGGGAAGTTGGAACATGTAGAAACTTGAAAAATATTTTTTTGATTTAAATAGAAATAAAATTCTATTAAAAAAAAGTAAAGGGGTTAAAAATGCAAAGGGGGGACCAAGCACACATTTCAAATAAAAAGGAAAAAAATAAAACCTTTTTTTCTTTACCTTCAAGTTTTGTATTTTCTAAAACTTGTTGTTGTTGTTGTCTTTCATTAATAGAATTAATTATTAAATCAGAATTTGGTCTCAACATTTCACCATTATTTAATTCTGATTTTATTACTTTAACAACATCTTTTCCATTATTTTCAATGACAAAACGGTAAACAAATTTTTGTCCAGTAACTTTTTTAATTATATTCTTGTCATAATAATAACGAAGTGCTCTGCTTAATTTATCATAATTCATGTTTGGTTTTCCTTTACGAATTCCCCAAAGACGGGCAACCGCTTCGGCATCATGTAGCTTTAAAAAATTAAAAAAAGGAATATAACGTTTAAATTATTTAAATTATTTTACTTTAAATTCCCCGTCAATATTTGTCCATTGAATAAGATTAGGATGTGCATTAGCTGCTAATAATTCTAACAAAAATTGCCATAAAGTAATGTTTGAGTCTGTGGTTATATTATTATTATTACAACGTTCATTTGTTCTATTAAAATCAGAATGTGTTTCTCCAAAACTTAGCCGTTCAGAAATTAAATTGTTGTTCTGATTTATCTTTAAACAAAAAACACAAAACTTTAAGTTTTAAAACTTTTTTATTCAAACCAGAACAGAAGGTAAAGACAACGGTATATGTTGTTGTTGTTGTGTTTGTTGTCTAATAATTCCGTATTGAATTGATGTCATTATTTTATTTAAATTGGAGGTAGTTTAAAAAACAATAAAAATAATTTTAATAAATTTATTTCAATTTTTGGGCAAAAATAAAATTAATTAAAATTCTGAAAAAAATTAAATTAAATTAAAATTTAAATAAAAAGATTTTTGATTTTTGGTTATTAATTAATACAATTTAGGTGTAAAAAAAGGGTTATTAATTCTTTATAAATTAAAAATAATTGAAGCATTATTAAATTAATTTTAAATATTTTAATTTAATTCCTTTTGCAAAAAAAAACAATTAAAATAATTAAATGAATTAATTAAAATTATTTTATTTATTTAAAATAAAAAAAAAAATTATTTAAATAATAATAAAAAGGCCAAATAAATACACTCGCATAGCAACACAACACATAAATAAGTAGAAAGAAAATAAAAATATTTTACGGCACTTATGTGTCATTAAAGATTTTAAATATTAATTTCGGTCGCGTGGAAATTAAGCCAATACAATGCGCAATTAGAAGAAGTAATAAATATCCAGAAAGAACATAACATATTAAAAAAAAAGGAAAACACACAAAGTAAACCAGAATAAAAGTACAACAAGAAAAAACGAACAACAAAAAAAAAGCAAAAGGAAAAAATAAAATAAACATCAGAATTAAATTAAAACAAGGAAACAAAAATCAGAACATAAGCAAAACTAGAAAAAACACAAAAACACAGAACAGAATTTAAATAAAACTTTTCCAAGTTTTCTTTTTTGTTTGTGTTTTTTTTCAAATTCTGGTCAATCTATTAAATGTTTTATTCTGAATGAAAGGGTCGCAAAACAACAAAACACATTTCTTTTTACGTGTTTAGTAAATGTTAAGAACAAACAGAAAATAAAAACATTAAGAAAATTAGTTAAGGTCATTAAACTGCGTAATATTTGGTAAAACAAAACAAAAAAGGGAAAATAGGTAATAAATTAACCGCAAAAATAGAAATGTATTAAATTGTTTATATTTTTAAATAATAAAATTTATTTTAGATTTTTTTTTTGTTTCTTTTATTTGTTAATTCTTTAAAGAATTAATCTCTTATTTAAATAAAAATAAAATATGCCATGAAATATGACTAAAACAAAAAATTTGAATTAGGATCGCATTACAAATAAAATATTAAATTTTACAATAATTGTGATGTTTTAGTAATCTTCTAAATTACTCAACTTTTGATTTTAAAAACGGAAATGTTTATTTTTAATAAGAGAAATGCTTCTCAAAAATTAGATTATTATTTTATTAAATGATTAGAAATTAAATAAAATTAAATTCTGATTTTTAAACATTTTTTAAGTTTGCGAATTCTGAGTTGTAATAAGTTTTAATAATTTTACAATTAACTCAACTTCTGATTTCCAAGTTTTAATTCTGATTTTAAAGTAAACAAATGTTCAAGTGGAATTAAATTCTGATTTGTAATAAGTTTAAATAAACAGAAAAATGAATTTGTTTTAAATACAAAAATCATTTAAAGGAAAATCGACGTTAAAACTAAATAAAAATAAATTTGTTGAAGATAAAAAGTCAAAGAAGATGGCAGTTATTTATGGCGGACATTAAAATATTTAGTAGAAGAAAAAGGAAAGACAGAACTTTTTGTAAAAACGAATAAAAAAAATAAAAATGGACATTTTAATTTTAAAGGGACGGAAAAAGGCGGTGCCGTTAAATATAAAACAGAAAGTTTTGAGTAAGAAAAATACGTGAAGAAGGGGAAATTAAATAAATAAATAAATTGACAGAAATAAATTCCATTTTTCTTAAAAATGTCTAAAACATAAAAATTTAAATTAAAAATCATTAAACAAAAAATACAAACGGAAATGACTAATAATAATAATAAAAAGAAAATCAGAACTCAATTACAACAACTTAAGTTTGCGTTTTTGTTATTAGTCAAACACAAGTAATTAATTCGCAAACTTGAAAAAGGAGAATAAATAAACTTAATTTCCGTTTAAATTAATAGAGAAGAAGAAATAATTTAATTTAAAATTAACGTTCTCTTTCTAAAAGTTAAGTAAACGGACAACATATCTTAACATAAATGTGTATCTTCTCTTTTTAGTATTTGATTTTGAATGAACCAAAGATTGTAAAAATAAGTAAATTGATGGACGAGCAAAAAAAGGAAAGAAAGATAAATATTTGGAGATTATTGGAGAATTAAAAAAAATTTTTTATTTAAATAAAATAAAGGAAAAAGGACATTTTTAGGCATTAACACGTTTAGACTAAATTTACCTGTCATAATCAACTGGAAAAAAAATACGCCTAGGGGAAAATTAATTAATTAAGACCCTAATTTAAACAAATAATAAAATTAAAAATTTAAATATAGAAGTAGGGGTAAGGAAAAAATTAAAAAAAAATATTTAAAAAATGGGAGGGAAAATATAAATAAAAAAAAATCGAAAAGAGAAGTGAAAAGAAAAAAAATAAAATAAAAAAAAAAATTGGCGCACGCATAGAAATGTATTTACGTAAATGTCAATATTATTTAAAGAAGCTAGTTTGTAAGAGAAATAAAGAAAAAGAAAAAGCAAGTGTGCGGTTGGTAGTAGAGAAATGACGGTAAAAATAAAGGAACGTGACTAAAGAAGAAAAAGCAAAAAAATGCTTTATATGGATGAAAGACTATTTTCTTTTAAATGAGAAATTTGAGACTCTAATGGCAAAATTTAAAAAAATTTAATTTTAATTAAAGTCTCTAATTTTAAATTAATTTCTTTTCACATCTAAATTAAATATTTTAATTAAAAAAAATTTTTTTTAATTTTTTTAATCCAGTCTTAAGTTTATATTAAAATACAGTCAACACTCTGAAAGGTGTGTTTTCTCTAAAATATTATTAAAAATTTATTTTTATAAATTATTGGAGAGTTTATTTATTCAGCTAAATTAATACTAATATATTTTTAATTATTTTTAAATTATTTATTCAGAAAAATGAGTTTTTAATTATACAAAGAAAATTCAAAACTTTTCTGATTTTTGGTTTAAAAATTAATATTCTTATTTAATTAATTAAACAATAAAAATTAAGTTTTGCTTAAAAACTTGAGCGTTTACTTAACAAAATTAAAGTTCGCAAACTTACAAACGCTCAAGTTTAATATTCACTCAAAAATCAAGTTTCAAGTTTCAAGTTTTATTTTCTCTCTCTTTTGTTTTTTCAGAAACTTAAGTAATTACAACTTATATTTTAAGTTTTAATTATTTGTATTTTTTTATTAAAAGAACGTTCCCTTACTTAAAGCATGCTATTTGACGCTTACACATTCCACGCAAAAGAAAAAGACCAATAAAATGCCAATAACACAAATATTAAATACTAACAATAAGCCATTTTTTTATATATTTTTCTCGACTTGTTATTTAGTTATGTTTCTTAATGTTTTTTTTCTTCTATTTTTTCCTTCAAATATCCGGTGGTAGAGGCGCACTCATTTCCTTTAGCTATAAACATATTCCCTTTATTTATTTTTAAAAATTTTTTTTGGGAGGTAAATACTAAAAATAAAAAATTCAATGGCCCATCATTGATTTTAACGTAAAATATTTTTTATTTGAATAATTTAGTGAATAAATAATATTTATTTATTTAAATAAATAAAAAATATTTTTAATTAAAAAAAATAAAAAATTAAAATTAAAATGCGCATGATGTATGTAGAGATATATTAATAAAAATTAAAGAAAATATTAAATTAATTAGGTATTTATTTTAAAAAGCGTGAGAAGGAAAGAGGTAGAAAAAATAAGGAAAACAATGAATAGAGGATAATTTAATAAAATGAATGAAAAAAATAAAAATTTATTTAAAACAGACTAATTAAATTTTTTATTCAAATTAAATATTTAATTTTAAATTATTTTTAATAAATATGCACTTAATGAGATTTGTGACCGGATAAGAGCAATTTTCGAAACTTAAAGGGCAAAAAGGAAAAGAATAAAAAATAAATAACGATAGAGTAATAATTGTGAAATAAATAAAAATCAGAATATGAAATTGTAATAAATTATTTAATTAAAAATTGTAAATTGTAAAAAGTCAGAAAATGTAAGAATCAGAATTTGTAAATATCAGAATTTGTAAATATCAGAATTGTAAAAAGTCAGAAAATGTACACATCAGAAATTACAAAAATCAGAATTTGTAAATATCAGAATTTGTAAATATCAGAATTGTAAAAAGTCAGAAAATGTACACATCAGAAATTACAAAAATCAGAATTTGTAAATATCAGAATTTGTAAATATTAAAAAATCTATTTTAAGTATTATTCAAGTTTGTTATCATCAAAAACACAAATTTTAGCTAAAAATAATTCAAATGCAAATTTCACTTTTTACAGCAAACAACTTTTTTCCTTTTCTATAACAAAGTTTAATTTTTCCTAAAAAATAATCTAGTAGCCGCCTACACATTTTGAGCCCAGAAAATTTTATATAAATTCTTTCATAACATTAAAACACAGCTTGAAAAATAAAAGAAAATTATAAAAAGAATAAAAAATAAAAAGAATAAAATACATGATTATTTAAATGATTTGAATGTAAATGTAAATTGCATGAAATGACGTGAGGACGAAAATAAAAGGATGAATTACTAGGTAGGGAAAAAGGCATTAAGGTAATTTAAAAATTAAAAATATCAGAATTTGTAGAAAACAGAAATAATAAAAATCAGAATTTGTAAAAATCAGAATTTATAAAAATCAGAATTTATAAAAATCAGAATTTTTAAAAATCAGAATTTTTAAGAATCAGAAATTGTAAAAATCAATTTTTAGGGACCAGAATTTCTGGCGAGAGAAATAATTACAAAACCAGAACACTTAATAATTAAATTTATTCCTTCATAACAAAATAAAGAAAAATAACCAAAACCCACGCATTTAAATAATTAAAACAAAAAGAAAAAATAAAAACAAAAATAAATGTCAGATTCATTATAAACACAAAAAGGGGCTTAAAGCATTATGCAAAAATTATTATTTTTACTTAAAATTTTCTTTTTTTCTGCCAAAAATTTTTTTGTTAAATTTGTTATATTTTTGACTATAAAATTACCCAAAAATTAAAGAAAAAATAAAAATAAAAATTATTCCTTTTTCGACAACTAAAAACTGTTCCTTGAAGCATAAAATAAAATACAAAAAAGGGCAAAAATAAAAAAATTTTTTCTTTTGCAATTTTCTACTAAATAAGACCAAAAATGGTTAAATATTGGCATTAGCAACAAAACAATTCCCGTGAATAAATTTATGCAAAAGAAAAAAGAAAAAAGAGTAGTTTATTAATAATTTGTGTTTTCCATTAAAAAAAAAATTTCTCAGCAGGATTTTAATTTAATAAAAATAGAAGGTAACACGTTCAAAAAGAAACAAAATTTAAAAAAAAGAAGAAATTGAAGCAAATAAATTGAAACAAAAATTATTAGAGATTTTTAAAATATAATCATTTATTTATTTATTTTTTTGCTTCTTCCTTTGACAAAGAAAAGAGAACATAAAATAAAGATTTAACATTAAAAAGTAAATGGAAAACACAGCTGTCAGCCTAAGGCTTTAAAAAGAATGTTTTAAAGGTTCTCTATTGTGCTCGTAAAAATAAGAAAAAAAAAATAAAATAAAAAAAAGTGCCATAAAAGGAAACAAAAATAAAGAAGTAACAGAACACATTATATGTAAAAGAAAAAGAATTTATGTAATGTATTTACATTTGTAAAATGATAAAACAGAATAAAAAATATGTAGAGAAATGAAAGGAAATAAAAAATGAAAGGACAAGAGAGAATAAGCTTTAAGATTAAGAAAACAATTTCTGATTTTTAGGAGAATTGTTTTATAAATTCTGGTGTTTTAAATTAATGTTTTTTATAAATTCTGGTGTTTTAAATTAATGTTTTTTTACAATTTTTGTGTTTTCATAATTATACATGTTTTTTACAATTATGCATGTTTTTTAAAAATTCTGGTTTTTACAATTATTCAAAATAATTCTGAAAATAAACATCAATACTAAAACATTGAGAAATAAGCTAAAACAATATAAAATAACTGTAATTAGCCAAATCCGTTTATTAAAAAATTAAATAATAAATAAATATTTTTCTCTTTGCGCGAGTTTGCGTTGGTGGTTGTAATTGATGGTTAAACGAAGGCAAGGCGGTAAAGAAGAAAAAGCGTTCGTTTTTTCTTTAATTTGTCGTTTGCCATTACATTATTACTTGCTAGTAAAGGATATATTTAATTGTAGAAAAAAAAATTTTATTTAGAGAAAAATATTTATTTTAACGATTTTTTGCTTCCTTTTTTTAACACAAAAAATTAAAAATTAAAAAATATTATTAAATAAAAAAATTTAAAATTTTAAAAATAAAACGGAATTGGAAATAAAAATGTAATATTTGTCCTCTTGACCCACTGTCGCAAAATTATAAAAAATAAAATAGTACAATTCAACAACTAAGCAACTCTATTTACACATAAAATGTCTATCAGATGTTTTTAAGATTTTTAAAAAAATAGGAAATAAAGAATATTTGTGGCCAACGTTTAGGTCAACCATTTTACAACAAAGAAGAAAAAAAATATTTATTTTTAAAGAGGAAAGAAAATTAAATTATGTGAAGTTCGCGCAGTCGTGACGAAGCAATACTTTTTTTTTTGTTTAATTTATTCGTGACAAAAATTCTTTTCTTTTATTATTCACAGTTCTATTTTTTAAGCGCAAATAAAACGCAAAATTTAGGAAAAAAAGGATGGACGTAAATAAGCGTTTTTGTTAAATGAAGGTCAAAAAAGATGTCGGAATAGGGAAGGAAAAGAGGTGATGAACAATTTATGTCCTAAATATTATTAAGATAAGTTATTACAGGCAAAAATAAATACAACAGAATTAATACAAAAATACAATATCAGAATAAAAATACAACATTACAACAAAAATACAACATTACAATATCAGAATAAAAATACAACATTAGAATAAAAATAAAACTTAAAATATCAGAATAAAAATAAAACATTACAATATCAGAAAAATAGAAAATACAAAACAGAATTAACCTGAATGTCATTTCCGGAAAAAAAGTAAGTGCTTATTTTCAAACTTATTCAAGTTTTAATAAATTAAAGTTTTAAGTGCGCGACATTTTTAAATGAGATAAATGCCATTAAATATTTTATAAAAGAAAGTTAAAGGAAGAAAAATTAATATAAATAAATGAGAATATTTAGAAGGAAGAGGTGATGTTTAGAAAGACTTTAAGCGCGTACTGGGATTTTAAGGATTAAACAAAACGTGACGCAAAAAAAGTAAGGGAAGTAAGTTGAGACGAAAATAAAAACGTGACTAGCATTTCTTAAAAAAATATACTTCGATTTTTAATTGAGAAATGTTTTTCAATATATTTATTTTTATAATTAAATTCTGATTTAGGGAACATTAAGTTTTACAAACAGAATAAGATAAAGAGAAAACACATGTTTTGAGAAACATTTAATGCAAAGAATGTTCAGATGATATTCTGTTTTTCTTTTGTATATCTTTTTGACTGTATTTATTCCGGAAAGTTTATATTATTATTTTTCCGGAAAAATATTGTATTATTAAAAAGTAAGTTTGTAAAAATCAGAATAAAATATTCAAGTAATTATTAATTAAAGTCCAGAATTTAATAATTTAAAAATTAAATTATCAAGGAAAAAAAGAATATTTTATATAATAAATATAAAAATTACGTAATTGCACTAATATACTTATTTGTAATCAAACTTTTTTAAAAAATGAATTTTGTAGTTGAAGTAAAAGGCGGGGTTAAATATATGTATGGGAGGTCTATTTTCCTATGCGCAATTAAGTGAGACAAAAATCAGAAATGACAAGTAGACGAGTATTTTTTTATAAATTGACAAAAATAAATTTAAAAATAAAGTAAGAAAAAATTATCATGAGATACATATAAAAATACTCCGTTAAATTTAATTAGATCTAAACAAATTAAAAAATTAATTTAATTTATTTAATTATATCTAATAGAAAGGAGAAAAGGGAAAATCTTCCAACATAAAACTGATTGAAGTAAGTTACAAATTAACAGAAAAAATCAGAATCATAAAACACAAAAAAATCAAAATTATAAAATTTAGAACAATCAGAAAAACAATAAACCAGAAACACAATAAAACAGAATCAGAAAAACAAAAAATATCACAATCAAAAACACAAAAATCAGAACAAGTTTAAATTAAATAACAATAAAAAATACAGAAATCAGAATAAACTGTATAGAATAATATCAAGTTTACAAACTTAAATATAAGCTATTAATAAAAGCTTCAAGGTCTTTTTAAATGACTAATAACAAAATATAATAAACTCTATATATTAAATTATATTTATTTAATATTTTTATGTTGATTGCGTAGGCGCTTGCTTCTTAACATTTTTAATGAAGAGAAACATAAATAAAGTTTTGCAAACTTGACTGTATAATTTAATAAAAAAAAGATAAATCATTACTAATGTATATAAATAAATTAAATTAACAGTAATGACGTAAATTTTTTATTTTTGTTGTTGAAATTAGAGAATTATAATTTATGATTTTTTATTAAAATTTTAATAAAATAAATAAATACTATAGACCTTAAAGAAATATTAATTAATATAAAATAAATACAATAATAATTAATAAGACTAGGAAACCCCTAAAGAGAAAGTTGCCCAATAGCTCCACGCAACTTGAAGTTTCTGAAAATAAAAAAACTTCAAAAATTATACCGACACTAAAATTTATGTTTTTACTTCCCCAAGGCTTCCTCATTTCTAAAAAGACCCCAAAAATATAAAAGAGAAATCTGTATCAAAAAAGAGGAAGGCGGAACAATTTTGTTTATCAAAACGTAGGGCATAGTTGCGCTAGGCGAGTAAAAATGAACACAAAAAATTAAAAAATAATGTCTTAGAATAGTATTATGTTAAACCAAAAAATAAAAATAAGAACCGCCAAAATAGAGTAAAGTTATATTGGACTATAATTCACAGTCAAATGTTTTCTTTGAAAAGACTGAAAAGAGAAAAATAAAGAAAGAAGTAAAAACAAAGAAATAAAACTTATTCAAGCTCAAAAATTCTGATAAAATACAAAAATGTTTTGAAGCAACCTGAAAATTGGGATAAAATACAAAAAAGTTCTGATTAAGTTTGTAAAACAACAAACTTAAAAATACAGTTAACACACAAACATTCTGGTTTATGCTTTTGAATAAAACACAAAAACAGAACAGAAAATATAAAACAAAAATTCTGAAATTAAAAGAAAATAAAATACAACAGTAAAATCAAAAATAAAAAAGAAAAAAACAGAATTTCTGAAATTAATAAATACTTACATTTCACAACATGAATAAATTAATGTTTTTTGTTATGTGAGAAAATAAGTTTATATTCAGAATAAAGTTGGAAAGACTGGAAAATAATTTTCTGATATTAAATAAAGAAAATGTGCCGGAGATGTGGATAACTTTAAACAACAAGTAAAGTAAGTTTTTTTTTACGCGCAACAACACTCTAAGGTTTTTTTTATGCGCTGTTGGAAGAGGAAAGAATGAGGAAAGGACACAATGAAAAGGAAGAAGAAAAAAGGAGGATGCTCTTTGGGAAAGAAAAAAAATTCCGGAGGCATTTTGATGGAACAGGAACACTACTCAACAACCACCAGTCGCCAAAATAAAAAGAGAATATATTTAATTTATAGTGAAAGTGCTCTATTGAAAAGGAAGAGATTTTCTTCCTTTTTTCTTCTTTAAAAAAAAAAGAAAATCTTAAAGCTTTCAAAAGCCTGTCCAGTGGACGTGAAAAATAGTCGCGTGAAGATTCCGGAGAATTAAAAGTGCGCTTATAGTCTCTTTTGTTGTTTTTAAGTCCATTTTTCTTTTTTCCTTAACGTCCATTATCTTCTAAAAAAGGAAAGGAAAATGGAAGAAAAGAAATTCTGGTAAAATAAACTTTTTTTCCCTATTGTAAAATCAGAATATTATTTAAAATGTATTTTCCTTTTTCTTTTATGTTTTAATTTCTGAAACTTTGTGTTTTTCTTAAAACTTTAAATCAGAACTTTCTCTTTTGTGTTTTATTGTAATTTCCAAGTTTATTTATTTCAGAACTTTGTTTTGTATTTAATCAGAATAAAAGAAGAAAATACAAACAGGAAGAAAGAAAAATGGGAAAAATACAAAGAAAAAATACTAAAAAAGATGAGTAATTAAGTTGTTGAAAAATTAAAAAAAAATACAAATTAATAATATCCTCCGGCTAGAATTCTCTCATAATTTCTTCTTAAGCCGGTTGGCGTTTATATATTTAGACCGACCGGTTATTCAAAAATCCTTTTTCTCCTTGTAAAGAAAGAAAGGGAAAAGTGCTGTGCCCTTGGATTTTCTCTTTCCTTGAAAAATAATTTCCTTTTTTTTTCATTAAAAAAGAAATCTTCCTCAAAAAACTGTTTTTAATTTTTTTGCGCATATTTTTAGAGTACTCTCTTAAATGAACGGAACAAAAAAAGAATTAAAAGAAAATTGAAAGAAAAAACACAACAAAGTTTATTAAAATAAAAATACATAATTCTGGTTATATAAATAAATAAACTTGGATGCTACATATTCTGAACAATTAAAAACAGAAATAAAAAGAGAAAAACACAAAAACATAAACATTTGTTGTTTTTAAACATTAATAAATTATTTGTTTGTTCAGAAAACACAAAAAATGTTTTGTTCTGTTTTGTGTTTTCTTTTTAGTAGTTTGTTTGTATTTTCGCAAAGTTTTACTTATTTTTTGTGTTTTGTGTTTTTTTATATGTTTTTATTTCTGGGTGTTTTAAACTTTATATTCTCTGCTTATATTTAATATTTAATACTAAATGACTTTTGGTTGATTTAATTTTTATTTTTAGCAGCAGTTTAATAAGCATTTTCTCTTTTTATATTTTTCTAGTCTCCGGGAAACACTGAAAGTTTATTAGCAGCTGAAATGATAAAAATGGTAATTATTAGTATTAAAAAAAATAAAAAAATAATTATTTAAAAAAAAATTAATTTTTTAAATTAAGAGGGAAAAATTAAATTAAAAAATAAAACCTCAAAAAAGGAAATAATTTTTTAATTTTTAATTGACTTAAAATACATAAAAAAAAAAAAAAAATGAGGGCAAAATATTTAGCTTTGTGCCTTTCCTTAACTTTTTTTTTTGTCTTTACACGCTCGCGTCGATAATATATTTATGTGTGGGTGGAAAAAGTTAGATAAAGCAAAATATAATAGAAAAAATATAGAAAATAAATATATATATACGACTGGCGCAAGCAGATAGAACAAAAATAAAGAGGTGAATAAAAGAAAGAGAAAGCATTAAATTGAAACCGGAACAAACGGGATAAGTGAAAGCAAAGGATTTTACAATTGTTTTTAAGTTTAATGCAGGAAAGGAAAGAAAATAAACTTTAAAAGTTGCAAACTTAAAACTTGTTGCAAACATTGTAAGGTTTATAAACTTGTGTTTTTAAAGTTTTATTAAAAGTTTTATTTTTAATGAACTTGAAATTCAAGTTTGTAAACTTGTGTTTATAAAGTTTTATTAATTTTCTCAATTAGGAAACTTGAGTTTTATTATTTAATATTATGAAATAATTTAATAGAAAATTAATTAAATAAAAGCAAAAAACAAAAATGAAATTTTTGTTTAAGTTAATGTGAAGTACTGACGCATTTTTTTTTCTATTAAAGCAGTTAAAGCTAAAAAGCAGCAATGTTGCTGTTTTGTTAATAAGTTTGAACAGCTGTAATTTTACTTTTGGTTTTTACTTCCCCTCTAAATATTTCTTTTAAGGAAAAAAGGTAAAAAAAGAATATTTTTCCATTTTAGGTAAAAATATAAAAAAAAATTTTAAATTGGTTGTTTAATTAAATAAATTAATTTAAAAAAAAATAAATTAATTTTTTAAAAAAATAATTTTATAAAAAAATACGTAATTATTTATTAAAAAAATAAAAACATGAGAATAAACTTAAAAAATTGAATTAATTCTAGCTTGCGTTTCCGCTTATTTCTCGCCTATCGACTATTTTCTGTATATTATTTTTTTAAATTTAGATAGAAAAGTAATTTATAGTTCAAAAAATAGAGGAGATTCGGGTCTACAAAACCCCCAAAAATTAAATTTTTAACACAATTTCAAAAAAAGTTATAAATTTTAAAGGAAATTCAAGTCAACTTATCAGCCAGTTTAAGGCTTTTTCTCTCACAGGAAAATAAAAAAAAATCGAATGCCTTCTTCTTCACCTCCACTTTATTCATTTTACATCTCCCATCCCCATACATATTGCCATCGATTGATCGCATGATTGGCGAAAAAGAAATTTTTTTAATTGATTTTATTAGGCTGGGGAAAATTAAATTAAACTTGAAATTTAATAAACTTAGAAAACAGAATTTAATAAATTTACAAACTTCAAACTTGAAACTTAATAAATAAAAACGCTAAACTTGGAATTTAATAAACTTAAAACCTTAAACTTGAAACTTAATAAACTTGGAATTAAATAAACTTGAAACTTTACTTAAACTTGAAATTAATTATTTCAACCTTTGTTTATAACAAAAAAATAAATAAATACATAAATAACACAAAGTGCAATTATGTATTTAAGAAACAAGAAACAATTAAAGGTAAAAAAGTGATTCAATTGTTTTTGTGTTAATTGAGACAAAATGTCTTTTATTTTTAAATTATTAGTCAGAATTAATTTGTCACATCTTAAATATTTTATTTTAAAATTTAAAAAGCATTAGGTAATATTTATGAAGCTAAAATAAAATTAATTAAGTGACAGTTTGCCCAACAGAATTAAGTTTGCGAATATATGGCCTTTATACGTAATATTAATATTTTAACCGGAAATTACATAAATACACCTTCTTTTTATTTTTAGGTAATTTAGCGAAGAAATATACAGGTTGGGTAAATAAAATATTTTTATGAAAGAAGCGGAAATGGAAGCGGAAATTAGGTAAAAATATATTAAAAATTTGATAATTAATTTTGATATTGTTTCTTAAAATTGGTTGATAATGAATGGTGTGATGAATAGAATAAAATAAAATAAAGACAAATGAATGATAAAAATAAAAAGAAAACGTGAAGTCGAATTATGGCCAAATAGCCGCACCGTTGTTGTTGAACGTTTTTGAAGGATTTGAGCTTAATTCTGAAATATTCTGAAAAATAAAAAATAGTTTCTTATAGGCTGGAATCTGCTCTATAAATTTACAAAATTTCAGAATTTTAACTAAATTAGTTAAAAAGTTATTAGCATTTAAAGTAGGCAAGTCAACGCTTGCAATACGACGCGCACCTGCTTTTGAAACTTTCCAACTTTTTTTTGAATAAAATTAATTAATTAATTTAATTATTTTTAAATTCTTTAAGATCAATTTAACCATTTCTATTACGGCTTTTCATATTTAAAAGAAGAATAAGAAAATTTTTAATGTCTGCGAATACCTAACCTGTAAAGGAGAACAACAAAACAATTTGATTTGAAAATAAAGAAGAAGAAAAAAAGGGAGAAGAAGTTAAACACTACAACGATTGTGCTGTTTTGTTAAGGGAAAAGGAGAAAACATTTTTGATTTTTTATATTGATTGATAACGATATAAAGTTGTGCGGAAGCAAAAAGTTAAAATAATAAACGTAGTAGTAGACCAACAACAACAGGGGGAGAAAGAGAAAAAAAATAAAAAAAAATTAAAAAAAATGAAAAATGGAGAATAATGTTGGGAAAAAAAAAGTTTATTTTTTAAATAAAAGGATTATCAGTTTAATATTTTTTATTGTTAAAAAAGAAGAGAGAAAAAAAAAAGTTGGTCAAATAGACGCGCGTGTGGCAAGTGAAAGGAGAACATCCAAACTGATTAAAAAAATCATAAGTTAAGAGCGGATTAACTTTTTTAAGCCAAGTTTGGTATCATTCGATAGAGAATTAAATTGCCTGTAAAATAAAAATAAAATCATATTTTAAGATCAAAAGAATAAAAAGTTAAGGTCGAAAAACTATCATTTTTGACTAAATTTTGATGTTTTTCTTCCATAACTTTTTTATTTAAAAATATAAAAAATTGATTTTTACATATTGAATAGAAAATTTAATTCTATAACGAATAATATCAAAAACATTAAATACGGTCAATTAGTTAATGAAATATAAGCCTCTAAATAGACCCAACTACTATACCCATTTTTACTTAGATTAAATGTTTTTTAAATAAAACTTTAAAGAAAACAGAAGATTACCCCTTTTGGAATGCGGAAATAAAATAAAAAAAAAAGAAAATTAAAAACTTTTCTTTTTTTAATTTTCAAGCAATTGACGCAATCACTAGACAATTTAAATAAAAATTTTTTTTTTTAAATAATGAGAAAAAATAAAAATTGGCAAAATAACAAAACATAAAAGGGTAGAAATACAACACATATTTTAAATAAATTAGCTAAAAATATTAAAAATAATTGGCCAAATTTTAAATCAAAAAATGGACAAATCCTTAGAATTTCTTTCAACCCCACAAACTTAAAAAATTAAAAAAAATAATTTAAATAAAAAATAAAATTAAATTAATTTCATTATAAAATTAAAAAGTATTTTTTAATTTAATGTAAATTAAAAAAAAAAAAAAAAAAGAAAAATAAAAGGAAATAAAAGGTTCGTGTCTGACATGGTTGTCTTTGACAGAACATAACTTTTTTCTTAATTTAAATTAAGAAATGAATTTTTTAAATTTAAAACAACCAATTATTAATTAATATATTCATACAATAAAATTAATTTTTTATTTAATTTTTTAATTTAATTTTTTAATTTATTTCTGATTACTCTTCCTTACACTATAAAGCAAAAAACACCTTTAGAAAATAAAAATGAAAAAGAAATATTTTTTAAAAAATATTATTCTCTTCGAAAGGAAGGGAATTAAATAAAATTAATTTAAAAAAATTTTTTGGATCGAAGGAAAAAATAAATTTAAAAAAGAAGGACATAAATGAATATGTATATATTTAAAATTGTCTGTCACTTTTGAAAGAAAATTTAAAAAGAAAAACGGAATTAAATAAAAGAGAAATAAATGAACAGGAAGAGGGAGGACAACATTTATTAAATTAAAAAAGAAAAAATTAAATTAAAAAGAAAAAAATAGATATATCCTGCAAGAGGTTTAAACAAGCCACGCCCATTCATTCCGGTTTTGTAATAATTACGCCTACTCTATTGTATCTCGTTTAACTCAACCAAATGTAAACTTAAAGTTTGAATAACTGTAGAAACTTAATGAAAACACATGTGTTTATGAATATATTTGCAAACTTAAGTTTATAAACTTTAATTACTTCAAAATTTACAAACTTAACCAGAATTAAAATAAAAGTAACAAACTTAAGTATTTTATAATTCATTTTTATTATTTAAGGTATTTCAAGTTTTAACATAAAATAATGTGTTTAATCTTTCTCAAGCATTTTTCCTTCATTTAATTTAATTTTTTTTATTTTTATTAATTTATTTCTTTTTTCCTTTTTTATTTTACCTTCACAAATTTTAGTTTTTTTAATTTTTGTTCAATTTACCTTTTCTCTCAATTTTTTATTTTTGACATTAAATAACCTAAAAACCCTCCTTTATATTTAAAACCAAAAAAATTTTTTTTAAAAATATTTTCGCTATTTTTTTTTAAATAAAGGTTTAATATATATTTTTAGTTGTATTTATTGCGCAGGCCAATTTGCGGCTTTTTTTAATACACCGCTATTTTTTTTTCTTAATTAAAAATGTGTAGGTGATATGCTACATAAAACAGAGAAAATTATAAATTATTAAAAAAATTTTTTTTAATTATTTTTGGTTAGAAATATTAATTTTAAATATTAAAATGAATAAAAGAAAATTTTAAAATTAATTTTAAAATAAATTAAAATTTTTAAAAATAAAAAAAATTATTAAATAAATAAATAAATTAATTAATTAAATAAATAAATAAATTAAATATTCAATAAATATATTTATTAAATTATTTTTTGAATTAAATTGGAACAGTTCCGCTTTCAACGAAAAATAAATAAATAAAGATATATTTAAGTAAAACGCTTATTAAATCGGACAGTTGTTGTTTATACTTAAAAACTATTTTTACTAAACTAAATAATAGTAATCAACTGTGTGCGGTCGCGGGCTATTTTTTATAAATAAATATTACAATAATATTATTATTAAATAACTTTTTTTTATTTTTGACCCTTCTCAAATCAGAACAAATGAAAAATAAAAATATTCCTTTAATTAAAGAAGAATAAATTAATAATTAAAAATACAAAATTATTCTAGTTTGTAAACTTGAGTTCTCAAAAGAAAAGAAAATAAACTTGGAAAAAAGAGATAAATAAATTTAAGTTTTAAATAAATTGTAAAACTTAAGTTTTAAGATTGTAATAAAAATAAACTTGAAAACACATTTTTTCTACAACAACAGGTTTCAAAAGTTAAAATAAACTTGCTTCAAGTTTTATTTCTAAAAGTTGCAACTTTTTTGTATTTTCAAGCAAAACAATAAAAAATAAATAAATATTTTTATTTATAATTTATGTATCAATTTTATTATACATATTAAATTTATTAATTAAAAACAACAGTATACCCTTTTTTTCCTTTCATTTTAAATTAAAAAGATTTACATAAACAAATCAAGGTCATTTATTTAAACAAAAATTTCTTCTTAAGACGCGCGATCCTCAATAAGAAAAAAATAAAAATCCTTTCTGACCTTGTATTTTTTTTATTTTTACTCTTATTTTGCGGTAAACAACAGGCGGGAGAACAAAAGAAAGAGAGGGATTTAAAAAAGGATTTTTAGAGTTATAACGGATTAAAATAAAACCCTTTTCTTTTAATATGTAGTAAAACCATAAAAACCTTAAAATTTTAATTTAAAAGAAAAAGAGGTTATTTTGAACATTAACTAAACAAATTAAATTAAAAAATGCAAATTGTAAATTGTAAAAAAAGTTTAATTATTTTTCTTTTGTATTTTGAAGATTGTAAAAAAAAAGTTTAATTTTTCTTTTGTATTTTCGTTTGTGTTTCCTTTGCTTATTCTGATTTAAAACTTTCTGGTTTGTATTTATTTGTTCGTTTTAAATTCTGGTTTGTGTTTTTCCTTTTAAATGATGTTTGTGTTTTTATTAATTTATTTGTTGTGTTTCAGGTTTATTTTTCTGTTTTGTATTTTTATTTGTATTTTCTTCTGATTTTTAAATTAACATTATCTATCAATAAAAATGTTGTAAATCTGTTGCAACAAGTTTTGTATTTTACAGTAACATTAAGTATAATCCTTTTACCTATTTAATTCATTTTTATTATTTTATATATTTTCTCTATTGTTTTTCTCATTTATTTCCGTAATGCGCGTTAAGTGCTTAATGCTACAAGGACATCTAAAAATAATTGGGATTTTTCAGAAAAGAAAATTTTGAACAAAAAGGTGTAGTAAATATCGAAGAATAATAGAAAAGTGGTTTTTACATGTAGAAAAAATTAAAAAAAAAAAAAAGAGTGGAAAGCAACAAAAAATCCGATTAAGAATGGAATACCTCAAGTGAGTTAAAGCCGTATAACTCAAGAACGGATTAACCAATTTTTAAGATTTTGGTATCATTGGATAGAGAATTAAATTTGCTATAAAATAGGATTGGGGATTAAAAATTATTTTATAAGGTAATTTAATTATGGTAAAAAAACTACATTTTTATTTAAATAAAAATGGACGTCCTTCAATTAATTTTTTTTTATTTTTATTTATTCCAAGGGTTAGAGTGCCTTAATTTGACTAAAAAATGCCATTTTTTAAGTTGAATAAAAATGACAATATTTTAAATAATTACAGGTATTTAATAACCCATTAGAATTCAACCATTTTCTTTTTAATAAAAATAAGGAAGAGAACGGAAATATTCAAAAAATAGATTTAGAATAATTTGAAGCATTTTCTATTGTTTAATAAACTTAAAAATGTGTTTCTGTAGATTAGTTAAATTTATGAAAAAAATTAAAAAAAGTATGAGCAGATGTTTTTAAGGTAGAGGGGAAAAACAAGTGTTTTTTTTAAAGGTAAGAGAAAATTAAATTTATTAATAAATTGTTTTTTATTTAAAATTTTATTAATAAATATTTTAAATAAAAAAAAATAAAATAAAAAATAAAAATATAAAAAAATAAATAAAATTAAATATTTAATGTAACAGATTCACTTCGTTTTTATTTTTTAAATTAAAAATAAAAAGGTTTTAATAAATATATTTTCGGAATTTTATAAAAGAAAAATAATATAACAAAAATATTTTTATTTTAATATTTTAAAGCATTCTCGTCCTTAAAAATTGCATAATAGCAAAAATGTTGCTTTACATAGCCTATGAATATTTATTATATTTAATAAATATATAAGACGCCGAAACAGAAGGGAAGATTGTAAAAAATAAATTACTAAACTTAAGTTTGTTTATGAAGGAAAAGAAAATAAACTTTAAATAAACAACTAAAAACTTAAAACTTAAGTTTTTAAGTAATAGAAAAAATAAACTTTAAAGTTTATTTTTTAAAGAATGTTTCAAGTTTGTGCTGAAATTGCTCTTGCTGAATTAAATGTTTAAGTCTATAAAAATTAAAAAATTTTAAGTTAAAGAGCCGACAAAAAAATAATCTAATAATAAAATATTGACAATGATTGATGTTGGGAAGGTATAACTAAAAAATAACTAAAGAATTGTTGGAGTAAAGAGTTTTGTATTTTATCTTTATCTTAAAAGAAACTAACTAAAAAAGTTTTTTTAAAACCTATTCTGAAAATATTTACATATCAGAATGTTTTTAAAAAATAAAACTTAAGTTTACAAATAAAATATTATAATTTACAAACTTAAGTTTAATAAACAAATAATTTGAGAGAAAAAAATAAACTTGAAACAAATAGAAAAGAAACTTGAAACAAACAAGAAAATAAACTTGAAGCAATTCTTTAATAAATAAACTTGAAACAATTATTTAAAAAAATAAACAAATAAAGCTTTTGTTAAATAATTCAGCTTTAGAAAAAAAAGATAAAAGGAACTTCAAACATATATAGGGGGTTTATAACTGATTATTATTTAATATATAAATATATCCATCTCTTTTTTTATGTTCTTGTTCATCGGTAGAATAAAAAGAGTGGATAAAATAACAGTGGGTAGATCGGAAAATATTAAAAAATAAAAAAAGAACGATTGAAGGAAATAAAAAAGGAAAAATAAAATGATGACTGATCATGTTTTTTCCTTTCTGGCGCCGTTCCTTAGTTTAGATTGGCATTTTACCTCTTTTTTACAAAAAAATTTGACAGCAAAAATAACAAAAAATTTACATAATCTTTTAGTGTAGGTAAAATAAAATCTAAACATATTAAAATAACAAAAAAAATAAATAAATATTTTTTGGATGCACATTGATTAATTAAGAAATCAAGGTTATCATAAAAATATCTAATTTATTAAAAACACATTATTACAAAATTAAATGATTAAAAATACAATGTTTACAATTCATTCACTTTGATTAAGTTTTAAGTTTATTTTTAGTATTTTTTAGCAACTTAAGTTTACAAATTGTAGGCGTTATTTAAGTTAAGTTTACAATTGTAAACTTAAGTAATTTATAAAAACTTTAATTTAAATTAAATAAAACTTTTTAAGTACTAGAAAATCTATAAATAAGAAAGAGGAAAATATATTGTTGTTGTTGTTTAATTCCTCCAAAAATGGACAAGGCGCGAACATAAAAAATACGGAAGCATTAATAAAAAGTTTTATTTAAAGTTACAAACTTGAAAAAAGAAAAAAAAAAATTTCGGCGCCAAAGAAGGATAAAAAATTAAATTTTTTAAAGTTTTTTAATGTCATTTTTAATATTTCGCCTCATTTATTTAAGAAATAGAATTGAAAATATTATTTAAAAAAATACTAAAAAAATCTATTAACAAAAAAAAAGACTAAAATATTCAATAGAATAAATTATTAATATAGTTAATATACAAAAAAACAGTTATCTAATGTCAGAAATAAATTAAGGGTTAATGCTTATAATTAAGTTGAATAATACAACTTGACAGAAATAGAAGGAAAATATAAGAAAAACTAAAGAAAAATAATATTTTGGTTAAATGACCTTTTTGTCGTCGGTAAATAAAAAAGACATTAAAAGTGATGCTAAAATTATATCAAGTAAATATCAAGTTTATTTTAAAGTTTATTTTATCTTTCTATTTAAAATTAGGTTTGTAAGTTTGCGTAAAGTTGGAAAAGTTTGTGCTTAAGTTTATTAATTTTACAATTAATAAAAACACAAATTAATAGTTTAAACTTAAGTACAAACTTTAAATAAATTGAAAATTAAGTAAATTAAACCTTAAAGTCTATAAAGTTTATTTTAGGTTATTTACCTATTTTATGCTTTATTTTGTATTTTTTAAGAAAATAGAAGGAAATTAATTTAACAAAACATCTGCTCTGATTTTTGCATTATTCTTCACTTTACTCATTAATCTAAATATTTAATGGAATTTTTTAAATTTTATTTTTAAATAAATCTCTCAAACAAAAATGCCAAAGCCAATTAAAATTGATTAAAGACACAAATAAATATTTTAAAATATTAAAATTAATTATTTTATAAATGTTAAAATTTTTAAATGTGACTTTAAACCATTAAAATCTATTTTTAAATAATTTAAAAAAATTAATTAAATGAATTGTTTATTAGTTTTGTTGTTGTTTTAAATGCTAAGTTTATTTATTTTAAGTTTGTAACTTTAAAGTTTATTTTTTGTTTATGAAAATTTACAAAGTTAGCAAATTACAAACTTGCTCAAGTTTATTTAGAAAATGAATAAGTTGATTGTAAACTTGTAAAAGTTTATAAAATGATAAACTTGTAATGTTTATAAATTGTAAGTTTGTAAAGTAGGTTCAAATATTTATTACAACGTTAATACATTATATGTATAATTTAATTAAAAATTAAATAAAAAATATTTAAATAAAATTTAATTTTTTAAACCATTATATAAATTCCTTAAATTAATCAATGTGTTAAAAAAAAAGTTTTTTAATAAAAAATAAAACAAACAAAAATAGTAACTACAAAAGTTCAATAGAAAAGTAAATTTTAATTGCCTTCTAATCTTTTATTTTATTTCTTTTACAATTTTAAACTTTTATTTTTTCTTTCACAATCTTAAAACTTATTTTTGTTCAAACTTGTATTCTTTTTTTCTTTATTATTTTTATTGACATTAAATGAAATTAAAATAAATAAATTTATTAACATTTATTTTATACTTGATTATTTAATTAATTAATTTTATTTTTATTTTAATTAATTTTAATTTTTAATTTAATTTATGTATTTAATTTTTAATTTACATCTTTTAATTTAATTAATTTTTAATAAAAAAATAAAATTAAAAAAAAATTATCAAAATTAAAAATAAAATATTTATTTTTATTCACCCCTCCAGAATTAATAAAAAAAAAACACAAGGCGGAACCATTAAAAATCTTCTCGTGCGCAGCATAGTTAAATAAAAATAAATAGCCGGTTTTTGAGTGTTACTTTAAATGAACATTACTCACTAAAATAATAAAGAAATAAATACACGTTTTTTATTTTTTCTTTTTATTTATTAATTAAAAAAATAAAAGAAAATACCCAAAGGGAAAAGTTTTATTTTTTGAACCTTCCCCTTTTTTTATTTTTTTTTATTTTTTAAATAAAAATAGTTCTTTTATTATTTTATCGAAAAATAAATAAATCTCTCTCTTCTTCACTGTTCTCATTTACATATTTAATAAATACCTACATACCTTCTCCTCATTTAATACCTCTTTTTAAATTCATTTTTAGGTCAGATTTATTTCCTTTATTTTTTTTAAATCATCTTCTTCCTTTTTTTTCTTAAAAAATTGGTTGAATTTAATTTTGCAATTTAATGGTTAATATTATTTAAGGAATTATTAAATTATATTTTTTAAATAATTTTATTAAATTTTATTTAAACATAATTTTTGTTTAATTTAAAAACCTGTGGAACGTCGCCAATATTTTTTATGTTTTTTATATTAAAAAAGCGTCCTTTTCCCTTCTCTATTTTAATTGTAATAAAATATAAAAATTAGCTCTCAAATTGTTAAAATAATAAATAAAATGCGCAAGTATTTTGTCTCAATTGACGTCAATTATATTTACAATAAAATGTTCTAGAACAAGTTTTATTTTTTAAAATTCTGTTTATAAAGGAAAGGTTATTTAATAAAAAGAAGCAAAAGTTTTTTTTTGAAGCGATAATAATTCTGATTTTGAAACATTAAATCAGAATTTCAAGTTTAATTAAATAAAAACAATAGTTTACTAAAATCAGAATTAGAGAAGAAAAACAAAAACACAACAATTCTGATTTCTATTCTTCCAGCATTTTTGAATAAAACACAAAATTCTGATTTTAATTAGAATAGAACTTTTTAATCATTGTCAAAAACACAAATTCTGATTTTTTCTTTTAAAAAAAGTTTCAAGTTTTAAACTTAAAACATTTATTCTGATTTTTTAAAGGAATATAAAACACTAAATGAATTTTAAACCTTCCCCTTCTTTTGTATTTTTTCAACTTTATTTTATTTTAATAATGTTACCAAAATTTACTTCAGCAGTTGGTGGTATGGCAGAAATGAAAGCACTAACTGGTTTGAATTTTTTATATCAAAAATATTTAATTTTATTTTAGGAGATGCTCCTTATCTTGGCACAGGGAATCAGGAGCAGGTACATTTAAATTAAAAAAAATTATTTTTATTTTTAAGGCCCCTGAATATTTCGGTGATGCATTAATGAGACAATATGACTCTAATCCAGCTTACTCATCTTATTATAATAATAATGGGTATTTTGGACCTTCAAGGTTTTTATTTAAATTATTATTCTTTTTATTTATTTATTTAAACCTATTTTCCGGAAAAGTTTATATTTCCCGGAAAGTTTAATTTTACTATAAATTTACTTTTTTCTTGAAAAGTGTATTTTCCGGAAAGTTTAATTTTAATATGTCTCCCAGAAAAGTTCCGGAAGGTTACATTATTGTAACACTAAGTTTTATAAATTTTTTCCGGAAAATTTGTATTTTCTGGAAGGTTTAATTTAACAATACATTTCTTTTAATTTATAGATATTATCGAAATTATTATCGAACACTTCCCTATCGCAATTATGGAGGAATGCAAGGCATAGGAGGAGAAGGTTGTCCACAGCCTTGCAGCTAATTTGGCTATTTTTAACATTTTAATTTAATTATAGCTATTAATACAATTAATATATTTTATTTTAATTTTATTAACCAGTATTTTTGTCTTTTACCCTTTTGTCTTTTGCTTTATTTACAAATTTAAACGAACACTTACCTTTTTTTAATGCAATTATTATCCAGAATAAATTTTAATTAATTAATAAATAATATTTTTTTGTTTATTTTATTAATGTTAAGAGAAGGAAATGTTGCTTTTTTAATAATTAATATTTTTGTTGCTTTATTAAATATTTGCTTTTGCTTTAATATATTTTTTTCTTAATAAAATTTAATTAAATATTTTTAAGTTTTTCCATATGGTCAGTACTATAATAGAGCAAGAATTTCATTTAATAGAAATAATAATTTTGGTTCATCCCCATTTGGAGGGGGAATATATCAAGGAAGTGGAAATGATTGGATATAAAAATTGAATTAATAATCTTTTTTTTTTAATATTTTAAAAATTGTTTTAAGCAATTTTTATTTTTATTAAAGCAATTTTGGTAATAAATATGTACAATATTAATTTTAAATAACTCGTTTGTTGACTTTTTCTCTTTCACATTAACTACTTTAGCATTGAAAAGGAAATGTTTTATTTTCTATTATATGGGAGTCGTAGCTCAGTGGTAGAGCAATTGACTGCAGATCAATAGGTCACCGGTTCAAATCCGGTCGGCTCCTAACATTTTTAAGTTTGGTAATTAAATGTATTTAAATTAAAAAAAACAAAAATTGGCGATTATTAAATTTTTTAAATGCTTTTAGAATATAAAATTTATTAATTAAACGTATATTTCCTAATTTTGTCATTAGATAAAATATAAAAATTATTCCGTAATTGTCAAAAATTAAATTAAAATAGTAAAATTATTTTTAAAATATTTAATTAATTTAATAGCAGAAAATAAGGTAAGAAAAAATCAACTAAATTAATTAAATAATAATTCTTTTATATACTACAACCAGCATTATTAATATAGAAACTTCCTGAATCCTCTAATGGATAATGTACTACCTAAAACTTAAATTAATAACAACAAGAAACAAATTCTAACCAAATGTTTATTAATTGAAGCATGTGCATAATTTCTTATACCTATTGCACACTTAATACCAGGGATAGATGGAAGTAGACAACGCAACTTAAGGTTAAATAAAATTCCGGAAAAGTAATTTAAATAAAATTCCGGAAAAGTTTAATTTAATAAAATTACGGAAAAGTTTGATTTAAATAGAATTCCGGTTAAAATTATTGATGTATTTCCAACTTTATGTGTTTTTCCAACTTTCCGGAAACTTAAAAAATAAAACTTACTGGACCAGGGCAATTCACAGGGCGTTTTCGCCGTCCATAAAATATCCTAAATTCCTGAATAAAATTTAAATAAAAAATAAAGTAAACCTATTATAGCATGCAGAAATAATAGGGTAGTAAATTACACGATGAGGCAGTTGATTTAACTTTAATTAAATTTAAAAATTAAAGCAAAGTCAATTTTACTGTTTTATTAAGCTTTGGCGTTTTTAGAAGAAATTGACGAAAATTTTTGTCTAATTTTGTGATTGATTCGGGTCGTATAATATCAGAAATTTGATAATTAAACAATTTAAATGTCTTTAAAATTAAATGAAAATTAATTTTTCTTTAAAAACCTCTTCAACTGAATTAAATTTAAACGAAGAATGGTCTAACTAATTAAATAGAATTAAATTAAGAGAATATTGATTAAATTAAAACCATGCTCCAATTTCTAAAATGCAACATAAAATTGCGAGAATCGGGAATTAAATACATTTTGCCTTTATCTACCTTTAAATAAATTAAAAAATAAATTAAAACAAAGAAAAATACAATCCCTGGCCAATGTAACCAAACACTCTGTACATGTGAAGGTTTAACTACATACCTCAAATTAATGTTTAAAAAAAGAATGAATTTAAAAATAAAAATTACTTTGGGTCTTCCCATTCTTCTGCAATGCGCGCACTTTTAATCAATTCTGATAAAGAAAATTCAGAAGGATTATTCCCTTTAAATAATTAAATTAAATTAAATTAAATTAATTTCCGGAAAGTTTATCCGGAAAATAATAATTTAAGTTTATTTGTTTGTAATAGACTAAAACTTGAATTTATTCCGTCAAGTTTTTCCGGAAAGTTTTAAATTTACTTACATGTTGTAAGGTGTGTATTATATCTATTATAACTTAATTAAAATAAATTAAATAAATTAATTTAAATTTAACTAAAATCCTGCTGCATAAGGCATTTCTATACTTAAATGCCTAAATTCATCAAGAAATGTTCCATCTCCTAATCTAGGTATTAAAACATCATCCAAGTCAGAAATAATAATAAATTCGGCCGCTTCCAAAAAATAAAAATAATTAGAAATTCTTTTTATTTGTATTTTATTAATTACTTTATAATAAAGTAAGCAATCTGTATGTGCAGCAGCTTGATTTCTATATAAACAAAAATTATATAAGGAAGAATAAGTGAAAATATAGTGGTGGTATTATATTTGTTTTCCGAAAAGTTTATTTTAATTTTTAATATTTCCGGAAAGTTTATTTTAATTTTTAAAGTTTTCCGGAATGTTTATATATTTTTATTTGAATAAAACTTGTAAATATATACCTCCATTCTAATTCAGCATTAGGGTCATAATCTAAAGGTTGAAAAGAACCTACAGGCATAGAAATGTTAAACTTAGTCCATGCTTCTATTTTAATTACCTTTTCTTTTTCATAAATCTAATTAATATTTTATTTAATTTTTAAAATATTTTTTACCTTAATAAAATCAAGTATTTCGACTAACATACTTTGAATATAGTAAACCTGTAATGAAACACCGTATTGACGAAAAATTTCAAGCAAAAAAATTAAAAAGCAAGTATAAATTAAAATTTATTTTAATTAAATTTTACCGTTGGAATAATTAATTGCCATCTTTCATTAAAGAAAAGAGGGCTAAAACAGGCAACTACAGGTAAGTGTTCTACACTAACTTTTCTATAAGGAAAAACTACAGAAGTTGAAAGAACATGCATATCTCTTAATGCAAATTGACTAGGTAATTGAACTGTAGGACAGATTGCCAAAAATACTGACCTTAAAAATTAAGGTTTTAGTGAAATACAAAAGATACAACTTTCCGGAAAATTTAATGATAAAAAAGAGACTGTATAATTTCCGGAAAATATTAAAAATAAATAAACTTTCCGGAAAATATTAAAAATAAATAAACTTTCCGGAAATTTTAAAATAAATAAAATTTCCGGAAAATATTAAACATTCCGGAAAAGTTAATAAATAAATAATTTAATTAAAAAAGTAACCATCCACAAATAAGAATAGGAGTAAATGCATGTCTAACTCGTGGTAATGAAGTGAGTGAATGAGAGGCATTTTGACTATGACCTAAAAAATTCATTTCTTAAAAATTAAAAAAAAAATATTTAATTTACAAAGTAAAGGCCACGGTGGCCAAAACCTTCTTTGAGCATTAAATAAAATAACCATTGTATTTGGGGGATAACTAGGGAAAAAAATTATTTTTTTAAATTATAAATAAATGCTTAAATATTTAAATTAAATTTTAAAAAATTAAAAATTAATTAAAAATTACCTAGATGATTTAAAAAAATAATTGGTCGAAATTATAGCAATGTGTTGAATACTTAAATTAATTAAATAATTAATTTAATTAAATAAAATAATTTTTTATTTAAACCTCCAAGGCATATTGAAGGTAATGCAAATAATAAATAAAAAACAAAAAATAAAAGAGCGTATAGTTATTGACAAAAACTGACGGCGAACTCTTCAAGTTTATTTATTAATAATTTTTTATAATTAAAATACCAACTTTTGTATATAAGTTTTGTCCATTATTCTTTGTTTAAATTCAACTCCACACCTTTAAATAAATTAAAAATAAATTTAATTTTAAATTTTAAATTAAATTAATTGAAGGAAAAATAATTTAACTTAATACTTAAATTAATTTTGTTTTTATTTTTTAATTTTCCTCTTGCGCTTAAATTAGTTTATTGACCTTATTAAAATAAAATGTCCGTTCACAGTACTGACTGTAAAAATAAAATACTAATGTTTATCTCCGAAATAAATCTCAAGTTTTTTACTTAAGTTTATAAAACATTAAAAACATTAATTTTTGTATTTACAAGTTTTTTGTAAAAAATATAAGTTAACTTAAAGTTTACGGAAATTAAATAAGTTTTGTGTTTTTATTTACTCATTATATCAACAAGGTTGGAAAAATACAATAAGCATTTTTGTATTTTTTACAAAAAAAGGTTGGACTTTTTTGTATTTTTTACAAAAAAAGTTGGAAAATAAAATAAACTTTTTTGTATTTTTACAAAAAAGGTTAGAAAAATACAATAAACCTTTTTTGTATTTTTTCTTACAAAAACTCAACTATTTAATTGATGTTTTTTAAAAAAATTAAAAAGAACCTTTGCCAGTTTAATGCTAAAACTTTGAACCAAAGGTAGTTCCGAATAAGAAAGAATAATCTTCTAAACATTTTAAATTTTCTGTATTTTTGTTATTTAAGCATTTGTAATTTATGTAGTATTTAAACAAATGAACTAATTATTTTTAATTCATATTTATAATTTTAATTAATAAAAAAGGCTGTAATTTTGTATTAAAAAAATAATTATTTTATTTTAAAAAATTAATAGAAAATTAAAAAATAAATGAAAAATATAATTCTTATTTTTAAAACTAAACTTAATGATCTATTAAAAGATTTTATTTTATTTAAAGATTTTATCTAAACATGATGAGGTTTTTATAAAATAAATAGAGAATTATTCATTTAAATAAATCGACCTATTAAATAGATCAATAATTTTAAACTTTTTTAATTAATTAAAATAAATTTAAATAAATTGTGGAAAGCTTAAAAACATAGAAATTAATATTTTACAAAAAGTTTTTACTTTTTAAAAAATAATAGAAAAAAATTTAATTTAATAAAAGTCTGTAAATTTCGTTATTTAGAAAAAATTAAAATATGAACTTTTTTGTAACCAAAGAGAACCGCTCTTTCTCCTTTTATAAAATGTCTCTAATAAATTTCAGATAAATGTGTCGCTGTGTAAATATTTATACAATAGACAATTCCTTATTTTCTTTATTTGTTTATTCTTTACTATTTCATAAGTTTTTCTCTATCTATTTTCTATTGCTTATTTTCTTACAATCTATGCGCAATGGTCACTTTACGGTCTGAATATCTATTAAATTATTATGTAGTTAGGTATATATTTTTTATCAACAATTTTTATAACCTAAAAGTACACAGCGACATGTTTTTTACAAAAAAAAAATAATTTAAATGGTCAGTTTCCAGTATTCTTTGGTCGAGACAAGGATTACCCATCCTAACATAATGAACTTTTTTGTAACTATCCGAGCCCGGATACGCTGGGCAAGGATACAAATCGGCAACGGATGGTTGCAAGACCGTCTGTTGGCGTATTTACGCCGCCGGCGAGCACGTTATCGCTCGCGTGTGTATCCGCGCCCTAGGAGCTAGTTCTCGGCCTGCTCCTAAAAAAATTTTTGGAACGTGGGGGGTTTACCCCCCACACAAATGGTTTATTATTATTTAGTTAACCCCTATAGGTATTAAATAATTTAAAATTAATTAGAAAAATATTAGCTAATAAATTTTTTATTTAAATTATACATTTAATTTTTAATAAAAATTAATAAAATTTATTTGCATATATTCAAAATTTTATTTTTTATCATTATTTAGACAATAAATCTTTTCTTAACCTTCAGTTTTCTTTTAAAAATTCAACCTTTCTTTAAATAAAAATAAAATATAAATTATCCTTCAACAATCCCAATTATTTATTTTTAAGGCTTTTGCCCTGTTGGTTATTTTTATTTCAATTGTTAAATTATTACAAGAAAAACAAAAAGTAAAAAAAGGTGGAATAATAAATAATGTTTTGTCTAATATAATTTTACCTTTACTTTAACTCAAATAACAATGTTTAAATTATTTTTTTAGATTCAATAGAGAAAAAACTTTCCGGAATGGAAATATATTTTTGTAATTAATGCAACCTTTTTTCAGGAAATATTATATTTTTCCGGAAAGTTTATTTAATTAAACAATTAAGTTTAAAGTTGATGTAAAGTTTAAACTTGATAAACGTTTCCGGAAAAAATACAGTCTTATGTTTATACAAAAATAATTCAACCATAGAATATTAATCAACTTGAAATAATAAAAAAATGCTGAATATTAGGCTTATTTTACTTAACATTGACACACGCTTGTTTTGTTGTATATTTTTAAGTTCTTTTGTTTTATTAAATTAAGTGTTGTTATACTTTCCAGGTGAGTTATTAAATAATATAAATAGTATATGAATGTATTATTCAAGTTAAAATTCCTTATGTTTTGAGAATGTATGTTTATGTTAGTTAATTTAAATGTTATTTTAAAAGCAATGGAGCTAAATAAAAATTAAAAAAAAATTAATCTTTTTTTTTTAAATATTTATTTAATTAAATTAAAATTAATTTTTAATCAACTGAACTTTGAACATTTAATTTTTTTTCCTCATAGTATATCTTTTGCGCATTTTCTATTTTCTCTTTTTTTAATGCTCGGACTGCACTTTTTATTTTTTTTATTTTTAATATCCTGTCCACTCTTTCCATTATTCTTTTCATAAAATCCGGTTGTTCACAAAACTGTGAATTAGACTCTGTTGGGAACTCATCAGCTGGAAGGGAAAATATTGCATTATTTGTGACTGAAGAGATAATTTTTTTGAGGGTAAAAAATGGACAATGTAAAAGGGTAGGAAAATAGAAAAAGAATTAATTAAATATACAAATTAAAAAAAAATTTTTTTAATTTTTAAATTATATTAATTTATTTTTTCTTTAAAAAAATTAAAACTTTAAAATTAATATTTTTTTTTAATTTAAAAGTTCACATACAAAGTGCGTAAGCCTTAGTTATTAGCGTTAAACGTTTTTAAGCTTAATCTTTCTTCCTTAAATTTTATTTTGCAAAAATTTATTAGATATATGTTTTAGTATTTTATATCTTTATATTTCTTTGATTTTTAATTTTATTTGAATTAATTTTTCTTTTTCTATTTTTTTCAACCAGAAAGATGTACTTTCCCTTTACAATTAAAAATCCACTTTTAATCAGTTCAATTACTTCATTTATTTTTTTTAATAAAAGGTAGGGTAGAACACGTTCTCTAATTTATTATTTAATAGTAGATTTATTTTTAAATAAAAAAGAGGGGGAAAAGTGGAAGAAGAAGAGGAGATTTGTTGCGCTCGGGTTGCGCCTTCTCTGTCATGTAATTACATAGAATATATTGCGCTTTGAAAAAAAAATATTTTTATTCAAGTTTGAAACATAAAGGAGTTAAACATAGATTTAACATGTTAAAATTGTGAAAATAAAATTGAGGTTTATTTGAGTATTTAAAATAAATAATAGGTAAAAAGTGACCTTTTTTTGGGGGGTAAAAATCTTATTTAAAAAAAATTAATTAATTAATGGGGAATAAAATTAAATTAAAAAGATTTGATAAAAAAATATTTTTTTATCTAAAAAAAATATTTTTATATTTAAAATGTATATACTCAAATAATGTTAATATTAAATAGTCAACCACTTTTTCCTCTTTCTTTTTTCTTCCTCCGGCTGGCGCCCTATGTCCTTTTTTTTATTTTTTCTTTTCCATTGCTTAGTGGACAGTTAAAACAAGAAAACCTGTTGGATCAACAAAAATTATCTCTCCTCTTTTTTATTTTATTTTTATTTTTATGTGTCCCTGAGATTAAATGAAAGTGGACACGGACGTAAAAAATTATTCTCAAAAATTATTAAAAGTAGAAGGACTAAAAGAATGACCAACTGAATAGTTCTAAGCATATTTTTAATTCATTCAAAATATTTTCTATAATATTTTTATTTAATTTTTTTAAAATAAATATTTTTTAATTTTAACTAGTTACTTTTAATTAATATTTTATTTTATTATTTATTCTTCGTATTTTAAACTTAAGTTTACGAATATAAAATTATATTGCTTAAGTTTTACAAACCTTTTTTCATTTTCAAGTTTACAATTTATTTTCCTTAAAACTTTAAAACTTTCCTTTTAGTCAAGAATTGTATTATTTTTCAAGCTTGCAAACTTATTCCTTCAAGTTTTACAAACCTATTCTTTTCAAAGTTCTAATCTCTTTTCAAGTTTTACAAACTTTTCTTTTTCAAGTTTTTACAGTTCTCAAGTTTAATTATTTGTTGTATTTTTGTACGTTTTATTTTTACTGTATTTTATTATTGTATTTTTAATTAATTAAAAATGTATTATTTTTGTGTTTTATTTTTATTATTGTATTTAGTTGTTTTTGGTTTTGTATTTTTATATTTAGTTCTGATTTGTATTTTTGCGTCTACCTTCATTTTCTTCTTTTTTTCCGCGCATTCACTCACTTTTAAATATGCACTTCCCTTTATTTCTTTTTTTTCCTCATTCGCGCAGCAGCAGATGATTACACAGCAGTCAGTCGGTGTCCATCTAAAAATTGCCTAATGGGGGTGTACTTTCAATGTGTTTGCATTGTATGGTTATTTTGAGAGAGAAATGCGGATGTTTGTCCCTTTTTAAAAAAGAGGATTTTGTAAAGAAAAAAGTGAATATAAAAATAGACAATGAATGCAACAAAAAAAAAGACGAAAATTGTGAAGATGAGAAGGTGAAGAGGACAGAGCGCATCCATAACATGTAAAAAAATGGACAAAATGATGGCCGAAAAGTGGAAGAAAAATATAAAAATAAAAAAAGCTGAAACAGGTGGACAAAGAAGGGATTTTTTGTTTACTTTGATGTTTTTAAAGAAAAAAAATTTTTTTTATAAAATAAGAAAAAAAAGAATCATGAAAAATAATAAAAGTACAAAACAGCTGTGAAAAGAAGAAAAATAAGTTAAAAGAAACAAAAAAGGAAGGAGGACAAACTTAAGTTTTTGAAAAAAGAAACTTAAACTTTTTAAGTGAAACTGTACAAAACTACAATAATTAAATAAACTTGAATTTTTAAGAGAACTGTACAAAATACAATAATTAAATAAACTTGGATTCAAGCTTACAGTTCAAAAAAAGTTTTAATAAAAAAAAGTTTTAAAGATAAATAGAAGGAAATAAAAAGAAGCAAAAATGCTTTTTACTTTAATGTTTGCACTCATCGTTCGGTTAGTAGCTTGCAGCGAAACAAAAAAAAAAATATATAAAAAAGTGTACACAAGGATGTGCTATTTTTGGAAGTATAAAGGAAGAGAGGGGAGAATGGCGATCGGAGCAAAAAAAAAATTTTAGAAAAAAAAATAATTTTAACGAGAATGAGGAAAAGAAAAAAGCACTTTGGCCGTTTAGTAAAAGAGAAGATTTTTTTTAATGTTTGATGTAGGTCCAGTGCTAAAAAAAATAAATAAAAATTTCCAGCCGACGAAGAGGAAAAGGGACATCATCATAAATAAATATAACCGTCTCTATTTTATTTATTTTTTATTTTTTTATTCTTTAAAGTTAACTACTAATGACCGACAATTTTTATTTAGACGTATTTTTAATGTTCTTTTTTTTTAATTATTTCAAGTTTATTTTTACTGTAATAAACTTTTATTTTATTTATTTATTTTATTGACCTTCCCATTTATTTAAATTCTCCTTAATGTTTTGTATTCTTTTCTAATTAAATAGTTATATTTTAATGTTTTTAAGGATTACTCTCGAATTTATAATTTAACAATTCTCTTAAATTTACCTCTTTTTTACTCATTTTTGGACATTTTTAGACAGTTTTTTGTCTCTTTTTTGTCTCTATGCACTCCTCTCCCAGCGGGGTACAAAGCAAAATAAAAAATAAATAAAGACAAAAGTGATTTTTAACAAAAAACACAAAAAAAATTTAAGGAGAAGAAGGGAATAAAAGTTAAATACCGGCTGGACATTAAAAAAGGGAAAATTAAAAAAATAGAGAAATTGGTAAAAAACAATGGAAAATATTCAGAACAGAATTTCTTATTCTCCTTTAACTTTAGCTTTCA
The DNA here is from genome assembly GCA_018905775.1 of Meloidogyne exigua. NCBI lineage: Eukaryota > Metazoa > Nematoda > Chromadorea > Rhabditida > Meloidogynidae > Meloidogyne > Meloidogyne exigua. The sequence continues at coordinate 1,649,013 of JAGUQR010000013.1, forward strand.
TTAATTCACTCTTTTGTTGCTATTATATCCTTTAATTCCTCTCGTGTTCCCTACGCACTACCCCTTGTTCCCTACGCACTACAAAAGTTTAATAAAGTTTATTTAATTTATTTCTTTCACACTTTTTAAATTTTGGGCAATTATTTGAGTTAATTAAACACCAAAAATTTAAATTTTAAAATTGTTTAAAAAAGAAGGAATTATTCCTAGTTTATTGCTTAGCAAAACATAGCCTTCTTAGACTTCAAAATTCACAGACTAAAAAATTTTAAAATTTTTTAACAATTTCTTTTTTAACAAAAACATGTTCTCCTCTATCGAATAATCTCAAAATTTTAAAATTTTATCTACTTAAAAGTTGCAGGGCCGAAATTCTTTCGCTCATCTTTTTTCACTCATGCAACAAATCTCTCATGTAATAGAGAGGAAAAAAAGAAAAAAGAAAAGTACAAGTGGAAGGAGCGAAGAATAGAAAAAAGGAAAAAAAAATATTTTTAGCAGTTCCTGTTTTGTTTTACTTTTTTTTGTTTTTTTGTGCGCGGCTTTGTTTCCACGCTAACACAAAAATGCCCAATGTCCTCTTCAATGCGCAATATATATTTATGTCCACTCTCACCTCTTTACAATTTTTATTTTTACTTCTTTTTCTCTTCTATTTATGTAATTATTCTTTAAATTTAAAAATAATATTTTTTTATTTTTTTAATTAATTTAATTTAATTATTTAAAAATAAAGAGAAAATTATTTTTATTTTTTAAAAATTCTCCTGGCTATTCCTTTACCCTTTTTTCTGTTTTTTCACTTTTTTGCCTTCGCGCAATCAGACACAAATTATCCCACAAAAATCGCGTAATTCCCCCTTAAGCAATTCTCTTCAAAAAAAAAGCTTATTTTTTATTCTTGTCATCACTTTATTCGAGAGGGCGGCAAAATAAGGCTTAAATAACAGGTCCTTCTTTTCTTGTTTTTTTCTTTCATTTGTCCGTTCATGCGCATTTAAGAATAAAATTGCATAATAAAGGGAAAAGGAGAAAATTTTGACAAATTTTGGAAGAAGCATTTAAATAGACAAAAAAAGGATATTTTAGCAAAAATAAATGTCCTTTTTAATATTGAGGAATATTATTTGAAATATAACCAACTTTGTTTTATTGTATTTTTTTGTTGTATTTTGCTTCAAGTTTATTTTATTGTATGTATTTTTATTTGTATTTAAATTTCAAGTTTATTTTATTGTATTTTACGTTTATTTAAATTTCAAGTTTATTTTATTGTATTTTACGTTTATTTGAATTTCAAGTTTATTTTATTGTGTTTTCAGTTGTGTTTCAAGTTTATTAATTTTTAATATATCGAATCTTTAAGTTTAAGTAATTATGCTTCTTTCTTTATTATATGTATCTAGTGAACTCTATTAACGTTAACCTTTCATTGTTTATTCAGCTTTTTAAGGGTCATTCTCCTACAGCCAATGGCACACATTCCATACATTCTTTGTAAATATAGTATTTATTTTTGTTAGTAAAAACATAAAAGAAAAACATTAATTTTTGTTATTTTAGCTTCTTTTCAATTCCATGCCCTTCATGTCCTTAGGGCAAAAATGTCAAGTAAAAATTCTCTTAAAAAAAGCAGGAAATGATTGAAGTATATGTCATATATATTTTTATATTCTTTTTATTTTTTAGCAATTTGTCAACGAATTTATTAGTTTATTTTTTTACATACCCTTGGGTATAAAAATTGAGTTTAGGTTTATTTTAAGTTTATATACAGTAATTTAAACGTAGCTATTGTGACTTTATCTACTAAAACTTGAAGCATTTTTATAAACTTGAAATAAAACTTGAAATGTATTTTTAAGCTAAAACTTGAATACAGTTAACCAAAAGTTTATTATTGCAACCTAAAAATTAATTAAACTTTGTTTCAAGTTTATTTAAATTTTGTTGCAATTAAAAACATAAACAAGTTTATTTTTAATATTAAGTTTCTATACTTAAGTTTAATTTCTCCCTTATGTGAATGGACGTTTCTAATAGACTTTCATTTAATATTTTGTGATTGCTTTAATTGTTTGGCTATATTTTTCTAGTCATTTGGTTATTTTTTTACTTTATTATTTTGCTTTTATTTTATTTTTTTTTCTTTATATTTTTATTTTATTTTTTTAAATTCCTCTAACAACTTCAAATATTTTTATTTTTGTTTTAAAAGAGATAACAAACAAATATAACGTCAAATGTCCATTTTCTTCACCACCTCTGGCCCTTTTTTAATATGATCGAGACCATAAGCGGGAATGAACAAGAAAATAATGTTTAAAAAAATAAAAGGAAATAATAAAAAAAAACCCTTAACAAATTCCCCAACTGTTATTTTTTAATGCTGGCCGTTACAAACGTCTGATATGTGTGTCCATCGTCGTCCTTACATTTTTTGGTGTATTTTTACGTTTTTGCTTTTTGTTCTACCTTTTTCATTCATGTTATCTTTTTTTTTCAATTGCACTTTTTTACGATTTTATTAAAAATTATTTCTTTGTAAAGTTTATTTTTATATTTAACTATATATTTGTAAACTTTTCCGGAAAGTTTACAAATTTACTACTTTATTCGTTAAATAAACTTTCCGGAAAGTTTCAACTAAAAAATTTCGGAAAATAAACTTTAAAACTTTATGAGTAAAATACAACCATTTAATGAAATAATTAAGCATTTTCAAGTTTATTTTTTCAACTTTACAGACATATTTTTAAACTAATATTTTAATCTTTTGTATATATCAGTCTATAAATATTTTTATTAAAACTTTATGACCAAGTTTTAATATTATATTGCGTTTAAAGTATTTTTTAAATAATCTAAGTTTTAAGTTTAATCTTTAATTAATTAAAAAATATAAGGAAGAACTTCTCACCACCAACGCTCTCCTAAAAAATTTTTTTTCTAATCCTGAACAGAACTATTTTTTTATTATTATATTTTCTTCATTAACTTTAAAGCTAAACTATATTGCTAAATAACTTCAAATCCTTTTGCTTTTAATTTATAAAAATTAATATTCAAAAGTCAGTAGACTTTGCCCCTGTTTTTTAATCTTTTTTCTTTAATGCAATATTTTAATATTTTTTTAATTTTTTGCATACTTTATGATGTTAAATAAATAAATAAAATATTTAAAAAAATTAATTATTTAAATTAAATTAATATTTTAAAAAAGAAGTAATATATAGCAGCTTTAATTAATTGTTACCTTTCTTATTATTTCCCTATTATTTATTTTTATTTAATTATTTTCTGTTAATAAACATGTGTTTTTTTAAATAAAAATTTTTACAATTTATTTATTTTTGTAAAATTATTTTTAAAGAAATTTGTTTTTATATTTAAGGTAAAAATACCTAAAGAAAAAAAAATTATTTTTTTTTCAATTTTAGTTTTAATTTCATTTATTTCTATATTTATAGAATTATTAATTATAAAAAATGCCTCTTTAGAAATGAAAATGTTGCAAAATTAAGTTTTTGCAATTTGCAAAATTATTCTCCTAATATAGCTTTTAACAAAATAAATAGCTTTTTATTAATTTTTATTTATTTTTTTAAAATTTTGTTTTCTTGAAAAATTAATTATTTAATACATATTTTAAATATTTACTTTATTCTGTATTGCTTTAGATAAAGGAATTTATTTTATAAACTTTCCGGAAAGCTATAAAATAAGTTTGAATTAAATAAACTTACAAATTAGTTTCATGAAAAACTAAGTTTATTTTTAGTTCCGGAAAGTTTGATATATTTTCATTCCGTAAAGTTGTAAAATTAAACTTAACTATATTAACTTTTATATTTTTACAAACTTAAGTTTGTACAGACATTTTGTAGTGTTTCAGGTTTATTTTATAATAATTATATTTTTTTAATTTAAACTTATTTTCTTAACAATTATTACTTTGCTTTTCTTGACTATATTAAAATAATTAATTTTTCCTGCGTTCGTTATTTTAATAAAATTAGAATAAAATATTTAAATGGAATTTAATTAAGGATTATTTGAATATAAATATTTAAATTAAAGTGCTTCTTCCTTTCACATGTTTTAAATAATTTTTTGTCTTACACTTCTTTAAATTAATTAAAAGATTTATATTTTGAGAAAGTTAAAATATTTGTATTTTAATAAAAGGTGTTTTATTAATATTTTATTTCTGTCATTAGAATAAAAAAAGTATTTAATCTCTAGCACTTAAAATAAAGAAATATAATTAATTTATTTATGGTCTAAAATGTGTATAATTTTAAAATGATGTTTTATTCAATTAATATTTCTTTTTTGGAAGGATTAAACTCTTTAACTTGAAAAAAACTTTTTGAAAAACATTTATAGTATTAAATAAGTTTAATATTTAATTAATAAAACATTTGTAAAACATTTCTTTAACTCTTTTGTATTATTAAAACTTGACTGTAAAAAATCCGGAAAAGTTGTCGACAAGTTTTAACTAAATGTTTTAGTAAAAACTTTCCGGAAAATATTTTATTTAATGTTTTCAGGAAAACAATTTAATTGCTTAATATTTAATATTTCAGTTAATTCATCATATGAATTTATTTCAAATATATTATTCTGATTTTAAATTTATAAAATGAATAGTAGTTTACATATTTATCCAGGCTAACATTTAACTGACGTGTAAGCCTATTTCTTAAAGTAGTTTATTTAAATCAAATCTTATTATAGAATGGCTGCGGCCGTGCCATTGGCAGGCTCCAGTTCACTTGGAAATCTTATTCAAAATAATAATAATAATAAAGATAATGAAGATAATACACATTCTAATGAAAATCATCATCAAAAATGTTGCTTTGATTATTTCCACAAAGAAAATAAAAATAACAATAATGAACATATCCACCACCCAACCAATTCTTCTAATTCTTCTTCTGTTGCTGCACTTCGTAGAAGTAGTGTTTCTGCATTTGCTTCTCCAAAAAATGAAGAAATTTGTGAAAATGATAATAATTGTAATATTTAATTAAAAAAATAGTTCAATTATTTATTTTAAAGTTCAACCTCTTCTACCTCCATTAACACTAAATTTTCAACAACAAAACAAACTTAGTGTTCATACAAACATTTTTAATAAAAATACAGAAACAAATAATAATGTTCATAACAATGTTGGAAACAAAAAACCATTAAGCGTGAGATTGTTTAAAACATTTAAAAACAAGTTTATTTAATAATTGTGAAACACATGTATTGTAAACTTTCCGGAATTGTTAAAACTTTTTAATTAAATAAACTTGAAACAAGGAGAAATGTTCTTCCGGAAAAACATTCTTCCTTCATTAACTATTAAAACAAACTTCAAAATACAAAAATTATTGTACTAAGTTTTTAACTGTTGTATTTAGGGATTAGCCTCACTGCCGCCCAATTTAACTGAAGGAGTTATTCCAACAGAATTAATAAACACTAATTTAATTCAAAAAACACATAAAACACATTTTACTCATTTAAATCAACAAATAATACCCCAACCCTCTGATCTTCTAAACTCTCAACATTTTATTACTTCCTCATCTAATACAAACAAAACTGGATTGTCTCCATCTAATCAAATGATTGCAATGATGCAGGTAATTTATTAAATTAATATATCCTCTCACTTTTGCAATTTTAAAGGGAAAAATATTTTAAAAAAGAGATTAAATCTGACTTTATTTTTTTATTTAGTTAAATTAATTTAATTTTTTATTTAAAATTTATAATAAATTAATGACCTCAACCTGACAGATTTTGATGTGTATATATTAAATATTAAAATCCAAAATCTTTTACTCAATCTAAAAAAGAGCCTTAATTTATTTAGATGTAACCCCCGTTATATAAAGTTGATTAATAATTGACTTTTTAATATAAAATAAAAGCCATAAATAAAAGAAAGAGTGTAAAAGGTCTAATTAGGGATATATAAAATTAAATATTTTATTTTTAGGAAATAATTTTTTAAATTAAATTATTTTTTATAATCTAAGTAATATAATAAAAATTAAAAATATAAAAATTGCAAATCAGCTGAGATGAGAGAAAAGAAGAGGAATTAGGTCAAAGGAGGATTTGTTTGGTTGATTTTTCTCTCAACTTTATTTTTTAAATTATGGCTAGTCGGGAATGATAATAATAAATTTGGGGAATAAAAAAAGAAAATAGTTTTAAAAAATGAAGCATTTTTGGACACATAGTGGTGACTGGTCTTTAATTTAAGTTCATAAAACATTCCTCCTTTTACTATAAATAATATCTAAAAATAAGGTTTTACAACTTATAATTTTGTAAAAAAGATTTTATATAAAATATAATTATCTTTTCCTGAAAAAATACAGTTACTAAAATAGACTCCAAGTTTATTTTTTGGTAGAATACAGTTACTAACTCCAAGTTTATTTCTTTCCTGAAAAAATACAGTTATTAATTCCAAGTTTATTTTCTGAAAAATACAGTTTCTAAAATAAACCCCAAGTTTATTTCTTTTCTGTAAATATTTTCTTTGTTCCTTTACTATAAAGATTTCTTTAAATTTTTGTATTTACATATTCAGGCTGTAAACCATTTTCGCATTAGACAACAACAACAAAACTTGCATCTATTGAAAGCTTCAATTAATAATTCTGCAACAAACTCAACAAATAATATATTAGCTTCTCCAAACGAACATAACAACAACACCAACAATAATCAATTGTTACTTATGGCTTTTAAGCAGTTTGGGAGAGCTGCTTCAGTAAATGATCAAAAGGTATTTTATTTATTTAATTTAATTATTTATTTATTTTATTTAATTATTTAAATATATATTTAAAGCATTGATCGCTATTTATTTTTAAGCAAAAATAGACTTCTCTGTTATTTATTTATTCCTTCAATGGGTCACTGACCTTCCCTTCCGTATTAAATATTTATACTTAATATTTTCTAGATAACCTCCTGAATCGTTGGTTATTTATTTTCTATTTTTTTTTCTGCTTTATGAAAATTGAACATTGAGGTCATCGCTCGCAAAGGGGTCAACGGCTTTTTTTTTTTACTTGGGAAAGTTTCTAAAATAGAAAAAAAGAGAATTTTAGGAAATTAAAATTATTATTTTTTGGCGCTTAAAAAAATTAAAATAAAATTAATTTTTGACATTAAAAAAAAATTCTTTTTTAACCTTTTAATACACATCAACCCACACATTCTTTCCCATTTTTTCAAAGGTCGAATGTCATAAGAGAAGGAAGAAAATATTTCTAAAAAATTGGTTGTCATGTTGTCACCTTTTTTTCTTCTCTTCTTTCTTTTTTAACTAAATTTTCTTAATATTAAATTAAATAATAAAATATGTTTTTATTATTTATTTTCCTTTTATTTTTTTTCTTGCCAGTCATTATACATAAAAATTATTTTTTTATTTTTTCCATTTGCCCTGTCTCTTGACCTTTCTCTTCTTTTTAATAAAATGTTTTTTTTTCTTATTTAGCGTGTTATAAAAAATAAAAATAGTAAAGTATGTGTATCATTAAAATGACAACTACTTTAAAAATTAATTAAAAGTCAACCATTTAAAATAAACTTAAGTTTTACTTTTATTCATTACCAAGTTTTAATAAACTTAAGTTTTAACTAGTATTTTAAATGTGTTTTCCGAAAAGTTTTATATTTTCATTATTGACTGTAGCAACTTTCCGGAAACAAAGAATATAATTCAACCTTTTAATGTATTTCTTAAGATCAAAAAATAATAAAATACAAATTTAAACCCTTAATATTTTTGTATTTTTTTTTATCTTTCTATGTATGTATTATAAAATTTAATTTTTATCGCAAAATGATCGTCAATTTTGTGAAAACCTTTCCTGTCAAATAAAATGCTTTTTGGAGAATAAAAAGGGAAAAAAAGGTTTTAGAGTAGTAGAGAGAAAAGAGAAGACTGACTATTACTTTTATGAAGCGACAGCCATCAACTACTACCAACCAACTAACTAAACCCTATACAGAGCAAAATAATAACAATAACAACAACAACACCCATTTTTCATTAAAACCAACAACCAGTCAACACATTTAAAAAGGTCATGTATAAGGTCGAAGGCCTCCGACCTATCCATACTATTAAATATAAATTTTTATTTCTCTTCTATATTTCATTTAACCTCGTAAAACGACCTTCTCCTTTTTCTATTTCTCTTCCTTTTTTCTTTCTTTCTTTCCATCTACTATTACTAAATAATTTTATATTTTAATTTTGCTGGACAAACCAGCCATATATGTGTTTTATTTTATTTTTTTTTAATTTATTTTAATTATTGATTTTTAATTTTTGGGGGTTGTAGGTGTATATTCTTTAAATTATCCGGTTAATTCTAAACCCTTTAATTTTTTTTTGATTTTCTAAAATTAAATAAAAATTGGAAAGATAAACTAAAGATCATATTTTTATATTAAAAATAAAGAGTATTTAAAAGGCTTATAATCCCTTTCCTTTTTTATAGTTTATTATTTATTTAAATAAACTTTGCTAATGCCAAAACCTATCAGACAACGAGGGACTGAATAACTATTTCTTTTTACTTAAATTTAACCTTTAATAAGTTATCCCTTTTTAAGTTTATTTTAGTAAATACAAAATACTTAAAGTTTATTTATTTAATTAATACAGAAAATAAGTTTTCCGGAAAGTTTATTTACTTAAGTTTATTTTACCATTGATAGAAAAATAATTTTTCTTACAGCATTTTTTCTAGTTTATTCCGGAAAGTTTATTTTTTTTAAGTTTTTCCCTTGTATTTTATTTTTATAAAATACAATTTTAGCATTGTTTTAGGTTTCAAAATATATAACAAAACTTAAAGCATGCAGAAATTCTTTATATTTTGCAACTTTTTTCTTTACTAAACTAAAATTACAAAAATAATTTTTTCATTGTATAAAGACCAAAAAAACATTTCTATTTAAAGAATTACAATTTCTTATTAAAAGACCATAGTAAACAGATGCTTTTTCTTAATAAATAAATGCAACAAAGTTAAAGACAGATGTAAATAAATTAATTTTTATAATATTTTTGTAACTAAAAAATATATTTAAATTATTTTTAATATTTTTCTTTAATTTTATTAGTTTTTAAAATAAATTATTAATTTATTTTTATTAAAATAATTAATTTTTTTTATTTTATTGTTTCAGTTTTTGGTTATTTAGACCAATAAATTTAATTTTTTAAAATAAAAATAAAAAATATTATTAAAAACATCAATCACCATTTTAATAAAATATATAATTTTATTTTTCTAATTTATTTTTTATTTGCTTATATATTTTATTATTTTTGTTTTTATTTTAAAACTATAATTTGCCACAAAATACGTTTTTTAGTTAAAAATATTTTTATTTTTAATTAAAATTAATTTTTTAACTTCCGCTAAAAATATTTAAATACATAAAAAAAGTTTTAATTATTTGCAAAAAATTAATAAATTTATTCTTTTACTTGTATTTAGTTTTCTATTTTTTATGCTTTAATTAAGTTTAATTTACTTGCATAAATATTAAAACTTATTTTGTATTTCCGGAAAACAAGTTTTAATAATAAACTTTATTAAAACTCTAACTTTCCGGAAAGTTTATTTTTTTATTATTTTATTAACTATTTTTTAATTATTTAAAATGGGTTATTTTTGTATATTTTAAAATATCTGAGACTTAACTTTTATTTAATTAGACTAATTAATGCAAATATTGAGAAGAAAGTGAAGTAGATTATTAAAACCTAATTATTAAATTTTTGAAGCAGAATATTTAAATAGGATAATTTTAATTATTTTACACTAATTAGTCTAAGTAATTAATATTATTAACTATATTTTTAGTTGGATTAAAAACGTTGTTTATTTAATTGGACAAAGGAAGAATTTTTATAATTTTTTTGGCTCTATTTTAGGACATTCCTCCTTTGAATTATCCGGAAGAGTTATACTTATTATATTTTAAATAAACTTTTCCGGAAGGTTCTGTATTCCTTTATCTTTAAATAAACTTTTCCTGAAAGTTTTGTATTCTTTTTTTTTAAATAAACTTTTCCGGAAGGTTCTGTATTCCTTTATCTTTAAATAAACTTTCCTGAAAGTTTTGTATTCTTTTATTTTTAAATAAACTTTTCCGGAAAGTTTTGTATCTCGTTATTTAAATAAACCTTTCCGGAAAGTCTATATTCATCTCTTTTTAATAAAATAATCTTAACTCCTTCAATATTAGATTTATCTTCCTTTTTAATATTATTTATTAAATAATATTGCTTCTATTAATTTAATCCTTAATTGCTTTAAATTAATTTTCATTAAATATAATTAATTCCACAATTATTTAATAATTTTATTTTAAAATAAGAAACCTTAAATATTAAACACATCATTTAATTAACTTAAACTAATTAAATTCTTTTTTCATTTTTAAATTATTTTAATAATATTTTCTTTAAATAGCTTCAATATCCGTTTTTAACTTTTAATAAAAAAAAATTAAAAAATGAGGTGATGCTCTTCAATTATTTAATTTTATCTTTATAAAGCTATATCCAAAGCTATTTTAAGCGGATTAAGCATAATTGCTAATTTGCCAAGCGACGGATGTCTATAATCCTTTTTGGCCTTTTTTCCACCTTTTCCACCCCTTTTTTAAAAATATAAAAAAATGCCTTGTGACCTCTATAAAGTAAATTAATAAATTAAACAGTTTGCCACATTCCTATTTCCTAGTATTTAAATTATAAAAAGGCTTTTTCCTCTTACTATTTAAATATCTGCTTTAAATATGGTAATATATACACTCTCACCTGTCTTTTAAGAATATAAAAGTATATAAATAAATGTAAAGAACAGGCTTATTTTATTTATTAAAGATCTTTTAACCAATTTTACTTTGCATAAAAATAGTAATTGAACAAAGAACAAAAAAAGATTTTTTTGCTTAAAATAATTTAAAGGACTCTTTTTTTTAATTAAATAATAAAAATATTTTTTTGAATTAAAAAAAATATTTTTTTTTAAGTTTATGTCTCCCCAATTATTGGGTGCATTGCATAAAGCTATGGCTATTACAACTCCTTCTCCAACACAACAAACTAATATTATTAATTCAAACTTACAACAACAACAAACACAAACAAAACAAAAAACATGTCAACAACAACAACAAATTGACCAAAATCAAACAATTAATTTATTAAATAAAAGTAATGTTTCCAATGTTTCTTCTTCTGTTGCTACTAATAATGTTTCCGTTAATGGAGAATTATGTGTTGTTTGTGGTGATAAAGCTTCAGGTAAATTAATTATTTGTTTTATTTTTTATTGGTTTTGTTCAGGCAGGCATTACGGTGCTATTAGTTGTGAAGGTTGTAAAGGTAATTTTCTTAATAAACTTTAATTATATTATTAAGTTTATTTTCCGGAAAACTTGAAATTATATGTATTTTGTAAACTTGAAAAATAAACTTTCCGGAAAACTTTAAAATTTATATTTTCCGGAAAACCTGAATTAATATATTTTCTTTTAAATAACCTAAACTAAATTAACCAGGATTTTTTAAACGTTCAATACGTAAGCAAATCGCTTATGTTTGTCGAGGAACAAAGGACTGTCCTGTTACTAAATTCCATCGGAATCGTTGCCAATTTTGCCGACTAAAGAAATGTTTAACTAACGGAATGAAAAGTGAATGTGCGCGTAAATTTATTTTTATTAAAATTTAATTAACTTTAAATATATTTAATTATTATAATGTAGCCGTCCAAGCTGAGAGGCGTCCAATGAATGCAGCAATGGCTGCTGCAATGAGGTAAAAATATTTATTTAAAATTTATAAAAATAATTATTTTAGTTGTTTAAATGATCGGACGACTACCGGAGGTTCTAACACTTCTGGATATGTAAATAAAGCAGCAACAACATTGCGAAATCGTTTTCCTTCAATTAATAACGGTCTTTAAAATTTAAAAAATACCCATTTATTTGTTTTTAGCTCCAAACTTGTCCCTTCCACTCCTGCAAACTTCGCATTGCCCTTCACCTTCATTTACCCAATCTTTAAATACTAGTTTATTTAATAATTGTGTATTCTCCACTGCTGCGCAGCCTCCTTCTGTATCAAATGTTTCATCAACATTACAAAGCAATGGAATAACACCAATAAGGAAACGTACTATAACATCTGATAACGATAGAGGAGTAGAAACCTTTAGAAATGTGAGTATATTAAACTTTCCGGAAAGAACTTTCCGGAAAGTTTATTCTTTAATATTACATTAAATATATTTTTTAATACATTCCGGAAAGTTTATTTTTCTGCTAAAATAAATTAAAAGTTTCCGGAAAGTTTATTTATAATTTTCAATTATTTTTAGTCTTCTGATCACCATCTCCTTACCAAAACTCTTCCCTACAACAACCTACAACAAGGTCTACTAGCATTTGTCAACCGTCATCATCAACAACTTCAAAACCAGCAATCATTAGACAGTTATAACACATCAAACAACACAACATTTTGTAGTGAAAGTTGTTCAACTAATTTTGGGAATATTTCAAGTCCACTAACAACAACAGAAACTTCTCCTTTGCTTAAAACATTTTTTAGTACAGCAGGGGGGACAACATTTGCTGGGGGTATTTCTTCCCCTAATAATAATAATCGTCATTATCAACCTATTATTGCAAGTCAAAGTTCTACTAGCACTTTGTCACAATCACCACCCTCTCCATTAAATAATGAGTTTATTAGTAGTAACAATATTTTGGCACATTTATTAAATCGAGAATTTATTGGTCAAAGTTACCCTAATCAACAGGATATTGCAAACGATTTTGTTGTTGGATTACAGGTATTTTATATCTTCGTTTGTTTAATTTTCCTGTATTTTTAGGCTGCTCATAAACAACAACAACAACATTTATTAATGGTTGATTTAAATAATCAACATCATCAGCAGCATTCTTCAACTACAGGCTCTTCCATTGACTCAATAAATTCAGGTAATGCAGTGAATACAACAACCACTGTATCTGTTGCTAATGAACAACAACAACCTCTTCTGTTTCCTTTAATAAACCCTTCTTCTTTGTCTAAAACTTCTTTTAATGATTTAATGTTTGAAGAAACTGATAAACCTTTGTTTGATGCACAAAGTGTTTTGTTTGATTTGCCAATCCCAGCGCAACCTTCAACTTTAAATACTCTACAAAACAATTCTGAAGGAGAGTCGAATAAAGACGCAAATGAGCATAAACAAACGTTAGGCTATATTTGTGAGAGCGCCTCTCGGCTTCTTTTTCTTTCTGTTCATTGGGTGAAGGGGATTAGAGCATTATCTGAAAAGTTAGTTCTTATTTAAGAAAACTTAAGTTTATAAATATTTAACTATCAGATTAATTACTTCCGGAAAACATGGAAAGTAAGTTTTCCGGAAAATTTGAAAAATAAACTCTCCGGAAACTTGGAAAATATGTTTTCCGGAAAATATGAAAAATAAACTCTCCGGAAACTTGGAAAATAAGTTTTCCGGGAAATTTGAAAGATAAATTCTCCGGAAACTTGTAAAATAAGTTTTCCGGAAAATTTGAAAAATAAATTTTAAGGAAACTTGAAAAATAAACATTCCGGAAATATATTTAATATAACTTTCCGGAAATTAATAAATAACTTACAATTAGTAAAGGTTTCTTTTTTTAAAGGCATACATTAGTAGAAAGCATGATGCGTTTAAGATGGTGTGATCTTTTTATTATCGGTCTTTGTCAGTGTGCTGAAGAGTTAGACTTGTCTTCTATGCTCTGTATTATTGAAGAACATTTAGGCAATATTTTAAATATATTCTAATTTAATTAATTTTTTCTAATTCTATTTAAAGGTACTCAACCTAATCGTGACCATTACAACAAATTATGTACTCAAATTAATCAGTTGCTTAATTTTGACAAAAACATGCGTTTACTTAATTTATCAGCGACAGAATGTGCTTATTTAAAAGCAATTGCTTTTAGTGCCGAAGGATTAAATGGAGATGGTTTTCTAATTTTACTTATTTATTTTTAATTTTTAGCTCCTTTTCTTCCCTATTTGCGTCAATTTAATTCTCATGCTTGTCAAGAACTGTTTGCACATATAATTGAAACTTTATCTCAATCAACCGAATCTGTAGAATTCTCTAAATATGAGAAAAGACGACACAAATCAGAAGAGCCCCAATCTTCAACCAAAAGAAGAAGAAGAGTTCTCTCCCCCAAAATTGAAACAAATTGTTTTGCTTCAATTAGAATTAATGCAAAAAATTGTGAAACAACTGAAGCTGCTACATGTAGCAATATTTTAATAAAAAGAGAAAAAGAAGAGGAAGAAGAAGAAGAAAATAATAATTTAAATAAATCCCCCTTGGAAATACATCAAAGAAGCACAAGTGAACCAATCTTCAACCCTTCAACCTCATCTTCTTCATTTTCATGTCCTCTAGAATATTGCCAAACAGAAAGGGGAAGTCCTTGTCTTTCAAAAAATATAAAAAAGAGGGTAAAACCTTCAAAAAAGTTAAAAACGCCTGAGGCTACAATTCTAAAGAAAACCTTATTCCCATTGGCTAATAATCATTTAAATTCTTTAATTGCTGCAATCGAAAGGCATTCTCAAATTCTTCAATTATTACCAATTCTACGTTTATTTAATGAACAAATGATTGTTGAACTTTTTTCAGGTTTTGGTTTTTTTTTGTTTGTTTGGTTGCGCTTGTAGTAGGCGTTTAGTGTGTGGGAAGGTTACTTTCTGGACTTTTTTAAATTTCTTTTTCTTTCTAAAATTAAATCTTTTTTATTATTAAATAGAGAATTAAATTTGCTATAAAATAAGCCAAAAATATTAATTTTATTAAACTTTTGAAAAATAAAAAAAGCCATTTTCCTTCAAAAATATCAACAAATTCCAGTTTTTCCTAAATAACTTTTGCCTATAATTTTTTAAAATTTTAATTTTCACATATTTTGTAGCCTATTTTATTCTCTATCGAAAACAGGTTTAAATTAATAAGTTTATTTATTCCGAAAATTAATTTTTTAAATAAACGACTACACACCTCCTTTAGTAAACCTTAAGGCCTGTTTTGCAAAATAATTTTTATTTTTTATTCTTTTTTAATTTAAGCGGTTTAATTGGCAGTTTATCAATCGAGACAGTTGTATGTTACTTAAAAATAAAAAATATTATTTAAATTATATTTCCCAAAATTTTTATTTATTTTTTTCTAACAGATTCCTTTTATTCTTAACACTGACACTGAACAAATATTTGAAAAAAAGACAACAAAAAATACCAAACAAAAACCTCAATTTTCTTCTCAATCTGTTTTACAGGATCAGAATAGTCAAAATTTATTTTATTTAAAAAAAGAACCTGAGGAAAAGGTTGAAAAATGTGAGGAAAGGATTACTGATAGTAGTCAGTGAGAGTATGCGCGTTAAACTTGAGAGACGAGAGAGAAAAAAAATAATGGTAAAAATAATTAAAAAACATTGTCTTCTATTTTTAATAATATTTTTATAAATATTACTTAATAAATTTAATTTTTTTTATTTTTTAGTCTACAGATTAATGTTTCAAAAACCCCTTTTTTTAATATTTTTTTTCTATTTAATTTTTTTATTTAAAAATCTGGTTATTTTTGTTGTCTATTTAACTACCAAATTTATTAAAAATTTTTTTTTGGATTAATCCTTTGCTAGAATTTTTTGTTCTTTTTTTCTAATTATAGTAAAGAGTGTTAACTATTAAAATGAATTAATTTTAATTTTTAATAAAAATTAGAAAATACAAAAAATTAAAAAATAAAAGGATTAAACCAACAGTCCTTTTTCTTTTAATTAAAAAAATTTTTTTTTCTCAACAAAAATAACCTAAAAAAATTTATTTATTTTCTTCATCGTTCCACGCATATGATCATCCCATTTTTTTCATTTACTCTCGTGCTTTCAATATTCTTCAATTAATTTTTTTGTGTTTCATTAACATTGATATTCTCTTTTCTTTCATATAATAATTGATTTAATTAATTAATTTAATTAAATTAATTTTTTTTTATTACTTAAAATTCTCTTAAGTTGTAAAACTTTTTAAATTCATTTTTTAAAGTTGAAGCAGTACAGGCTGTAGATGAACATGTTGGATGTACTGCTTGAACTCTTTAACTTTTATTTTTCATTTTTTTTTCCTTATATTTTTAATATTTATTTTTCTTCTTATTAATTTTTCCAATATGTGCAAAATTTTAACTTTTGTCACGATGCAATTTAATTACTTTTTCTTTGAGTAAAATCAATTAAAAAATTCTTTTCTTTAAATTCAATTTTTATATTTTTATACTTTTCTTTTATTTTCATTTTTTATTTTAAAGCAAAGGAAAAGTATAATTTTATTTATTTAATTTTCCTTACTATTTTTTTATTATTTTTTGAAACTGAAACATTTTTTAATTATATTTTCAACTTGGTTATTTCTACCAACTTTGTTTCAGAAAAATATACTTATTTTATACCCTTTAACAAATAATTTATTTTTCCGTTAAAATCAAGTTTATTTAATTTCCGGAAATTATACCGTTAAATCCAAGTTTATTTAATTTCCGGAAATTATACCGTTAAATCCAAGTTTATTTAATTTTAATTGATCAACCCGGAATTCATATAAATTCTCTTCCGGTAATAATTGTATAAATTTATTTAATGTTTTAATTTCAGGTTTATTAATATATGAATATACAGTCTTTTTTCACATATTAAATAAACCTGAATATACTCTTTAAATATTATTTTGCTAATTAATTTTACCACAGTGCTTTCTTTCTTTTATTCACGTAGTATGGCTAGTTTTTTATCCTTTAAAATTACTTATTATATTAAAAATTTTGTCGCAAATTTAAAAATTGAATTATATTAAATTTTTCGGTTATTTACTAATTTTTTTTGTGATCGTATGAGTTAATTGAATAAATAATTGAAGTTTTTTGACCTTTTTAATTTTATTATTCATTAAATATTTATTTATTTATCAAATAAAATAATTAATGCAAAAAATGAAAAGTAAAAAATAAAGAAAAAATTATTTTTTAAGGTCGTTGTTATTTGTGTTATTCACTATTGTTAGGTCATGGTCGTCCTCTTCAATTTTGTTTTAATTATTTTAAATATTAAAAAATCGTCTAAAATAATTTTAAACATTTTTAGGTAAAAAATGATTATTTAAATAATTAATTAATTAAAAAAAGGAATTAAAGAATTTCAGCAGCAATAATCCTTTCAATTATTAAGGAGTAAATGAATAATAACAAAAATTATTTAATGCAATATTTTTATTTATTTTTACCAATATTATTAATTTTGGTATTATTATTTTAAATTAATTAGTTTTTTTCTTTTTAAAAATTAAGTTAATTGGCAATGATCCTTTTTTATCTCAATTTGGCTTAGGTTATAGTGAAGTTAATTCCCTTACTTCAGACCAGAATTGTGATAGTTGTCAAAAGTAAGTTTTAATAATAAACTTTCCGGAAAACAAGTTTAAATATTTTATTAATAAAAGTTTCCGAAAAAAAATTGCAACCTTTTTTCAGGAAAAATTGCAAACTTTTTTCCGGAAAAAATTACCTTTTTTCCGGAAAACTTAACTTATTCAGGAAAATTATATAATTCTACAAACTTTCCGGAAATATTTTCAGGAAAATATAAAAAATAACTATGAATTATACTTCAGAGTTATTTTCTTTGCATTCCAACATTATCGTCAATCGAGTACAAAACGTCTACTTAAACATTGGATAAAGCATTTATGTAATCGTTATTTTGAGGTAAAATAAATAAATATTTATTTTAAAAAATTTTAGTATCGTCGTCGTTGTCACACCAAATTAGAACATAATTTTAAAAATATTTGGGAAGACATGGAAAGTGTTTTAGATACAAAAGAAAGACAAAGATTAAAACATTATAAAGGAATTGAAGTAAAATTTAAGCCATACAAGACCTGTGAAAAGTTAAAGGGTAAGAAAATGAATTAATTAAATTTAATTTTTATTTAAAAAATAATTTATAGAATGTGGAAAAGAACAATCACCAATTGATTGGACTAAAGGAAAACAAATTTTAGAAAATGAAGCTTGGACAGAAATTATTCCACAACAACAAAATAGTGAAGATGTCTAAAAAATATAATTTTTTAATTTCTTCTAATTAAATTAATATTGTATAAATATTACTAATTTGAGATAAAGGTGGAATGGGTTAATATTTTCGTCCGGGACATCCCGCTCCGGAAAATTTTGAGAATAACACGCCACACTTCCGCAAACTAAAGGCTTGAGACTCAAGTGGTTCTTTGAATATGTGAATTTTTTAGCGTTCTGTTGTCCTCCATTATTCGCAAAAAACTAAATAGTTCGTAAAATAAAGAGAATTAGAGATGAAAAGGAGATTAGAATTAAGCTTCATAGAAAACCTGAAGTTTCGATATCTTTGTTTTGTTATTAATAAGGTTTGTAGTCTTATTTTCCATATACTACCTTCCTTGATCTTAAGATATCGGAGTTTTTTAGGTTTGTTTCCTTAAATTTTGACTCTTGGCATTTTGTTTATTCTAGAACTTTCTATCGCCAACTATTCGCGAAACATAATGAGGAAAATAGTGTGTGGAAGAGATGTAGAGATGAAAGCAATGGCTTCTTGTAATTCTGAGCTTCATCCTGGTCTTGCTTCTACGTTTTCTGTGCTCCACGTCAACAACATTAGAAGCTTTTCGAGTTTGTTTTGATTTGCTTAAGAAAAATATTTAAAATTAAATTTAGAAATATGATCAGTTGCTAAAGATGAACACGAAAATCCAAACCTGGCTAAAATCAACGCACAACGAAGAGAGGCTGCAAGGACTTTGGGATATATTGTGTTTTCGTTCTCAGCTGTGTAATAAAGGTTTCTTTTTATTTATTTTACTTTTATTTTTTGTTATATTTAGTGCCGTGTCACTTTTGCCCGATTTGTTTGAACCCTCCGGATGTCGCATTTTTGAACACCTCCTGGTTGAGTACAGAGTTCTGTAGAACCTCCTGAATTAGAACCAGTTCTGTTAACCTCCTGGTGGAGTACGAGTTCTGTAGAACCTCCTGAATTAGAACCAGTTCTGTTAACCTCCTGGTGGAGTACGAGTGCTGTAGAACCTCCTGAATGAGAACCAGTTCTATTAACCTCCTGGTGGAGTACGAGTGCTGTAGAACCTCCCGATCTCTATCGGTTGCTAATTGTGTTCACTATACCAGGCTCTGCCAGTTTGTTAATGGAACCAGGCTCTTTCAGTTGCTAATTGTGTTCACTATACCAGGCTCTGCCAGTTTGTTCATGGAACCAGGCTTTTTCAGTTGCTAATTGTGTTCACTATACCAGGCTCTGCTAGTTTGTTAATGGAAACTGGCTTTTTCAGTTGCTAATTGAGTTACACTAAACCAGGCTCTGCCAGTTTCTAATTGGGTTCACAAATGGTGGGTGTCGGAGCAGTGTGCATTGAATCGTGTTCAATTGAATCCAGTTCTGGCAGGCCTTTGTTCTGGGACCATGCTGTTTAGCGCAGTGTTCACGGACAAATGGTGGTGTCAGCGTTGTGTTCATTGAATTTTTGCCAGGGAACGCTCGGTTCTGAGTGGAACTTCATACCCACGGAGTTTTGCTCAGAGCTTGAGTTGTTCCCGTTTGTTGGTCTTCTTGGCGATTGCTTCTCCCTGAATTTCATCGCAGTTGTTGGACATGGACATTGTTCAGGCTTTTTTAAATATTATTTTTAATGTAAACTTTACTTTTTTTTAAATTGTTTTTGCCACCTTTCTGGGGAATTTGAAGAGAGCCTGGGAACTTGGCCGTTGGACGCTACTACTTGGCATTCATTAGGTTTTTTTAATTTCAAGAGATTCTATTTAAATTTTTAGGCATATTGCAATATCCTTTTGCTAACCTTTCAACAAGTCAACGCTTTCATGCCTAGCTTTCTACTCAAAACCGCCATCTAGTGCCTTTGAAGAAGTTTACGACATTTTCAGATAGCTGAGGCAATTAAGGTTTTTTCTTCTACTTTAAAAATTTATTTTGAATGATTTCCAGACTTGTTTTTACTCTGCGAACAACTGCTATATGGGATTAACCTTGGAACAAATGAATAAACCGGAAGAGGCAAAGGCGCAACTTCTTTTGGCATTTCTAGCTCCAGTGGTTACATTGGATGATGGAGAAATAAACAAAAAAGGTTATTTCATATTCTTAGCATTTTTTATTTTTACATATTTAGTCACAATCATCTAAAAAGAAAATACAAAGTTACCCGAGAGCAGCTTATGAAAGAGAAAAAAAATTCAAGACTTTCTCCATTTAATAAATAAATAAAGGATTTTTTTAAAGTTCACTTAAAATTTATTAGAATCTTGCATTAATTTAATATTTTTATGTATTTGATTGAATAAATGTCTAAAGGTAATTTTTTGATTTATATTTTTGTCTTAACTTTACTGAAAAAATTAATAAATAAGAGAGAAAGATAATTAAAATATTTTATAAGTTAGAGAAGAAGAGATGGTGAAATATTATGGAAGAGATGAACATAGAAATGGAGATATGCGTTCAGTTTTCTTTGTCGTTTACTCCTTATGCATTATTTCATTTTAAAAGTAATTAAGAAAAGCTGTTTTTGGTAAAAAAAAACGTGTGACGGGATAACTGTGAAGTAGCAATTTTTTTGCTTTTTTTTTTCAATTTTGGAGGCAGATTCTAACAATTTTGTTATTACGGTATTACCGTATTATTCAAGGTTTTTATCTAGTTTTGATGTAAACTAGACACTGTATGTAGCCAATTGAGTGCGGCCAACTGAGTGCGTAGCATCTAAGTGATTCTTATTTAAATTACAGTAGATGTACAGTAATTGATTTAATCTTTGCTCTGTTAGCTAAAGATAAATCCTTCGATAAACTTGGTTTCATCTTATTTCGGTACAAAAAGCTTTGTTTAAAGATTAGTTAAAGCTTATTTGGAATATTATTCGCTATATTTAATTAGTAATAATATTATTTTCTAAAATATTTAAATACCCTCAGGATAAGTTTATAATTTGAAAGCTTTTGCGTTATTTCCCCTCACTTGTAGTACAGTATCCAAATATAATTAATTAATTCAACAACTAGAAGGTAATTTGGCGTTGGTTGAAAGAAAATAAAGTAAAATTTAAAAGTCAAAGTATTAAAGAAGTTTTGAGGAAAAGAAAGGAGTCGTTCAGGCTTTAATTAATAATTGTTTTAATTTAATAATATCGTATTCCTTAGACTGTAAGAGCCTTCTTGCATAACATCAAGTAATAGTTAATAGAAATAAAGAAGAAATAAAAGAGATGGTTAGAGAAATAAAGAAAAAGAAATAGAACGGTGAAAATTAAAGTTATTTACTCCCTGTGCAATATTTCTAAATAAAATTTTATTTAAATAAACAGAATTAATCAAAAAAGAGAAAATATATAGAAAGTAGGTAAAGAGGTGTTTAATAAGTTAATAGATGAATAAAAATGATGAAGAAATCAATGAAGAGATGTAAGAATGTAAGCAAATATTAAAATTAAATTTATAAGCAAAAATCTTGACAAAATTTATTATTTTATATTACGGTAATAAATACAATAGTCACAAAATTTGCCTCAAGGGTCATTAACCACCCACCAAACTTTACCCATGCTTAAGCCGATGACTTACTAAAAATTAGGTTAAATTATTGCATAAGGATTAGAGTAAAAAGGAAATTACAGAAATTCTTTCTACCACCAACACAAAGTCACTAGTCAAATACTGGAGAAATTAATAACAACTAAGTTGAAATATTGCATAAGGAGTAGAACACAAAGGAAATTAAAGAAAATCTCCCTCTACTCACTAATGCATAGTCTCTTATCAAAAACTGGGGAAGTTAATAATAATTAAATTGGAATATTGCATAAGGAGTAGAACACAAAGGAAAGTTAATGTAAAAACTAGCAACCTTTTCCTTTCTTTTCTTTATATTTTAATACCTTTTCTTCTCTAATTTATATGCTATTTTAATAAACTTTCTCTCTTATTTATTCTTTTTTATACGTTGCGATTAGATGGGTGTTAAATAACTTTTTCTTTTTTAAATCAAATAATTTGTTTATGATAAGGGAAAATATTAAATAAAATAAAAAAACATTAAAATTTTTAATAATAAATTTATTGATTAAAATAACTATGTAAATTACCAGCATTTTAAATTTATTTTTAAATGTAAAGCTTTCTTTATGTGCAAGCAAAAAGTCCGCAAATATTGTCTGTAATTTTAATTTTAAAACTAAACTTTTTGTTTGCATGAAAATAAAGAGGGTATTAATAGCTTTTAGTTTAAATAATATAATTATTAATTAAAGGAAATAGAGGAAGGTAAACACCAATTTTAGGATATGCATCTGATAAAGCATTTTGAGTCAAAATAATAAAATATTCTGAGAAGCATTTCCTAAAGCATAGAAAGCTTAAAATAATTGTTTTCATTAAAAATTATTAAATGCCAAAAAATTTTCAAATTTTGTATATTTTTTAAGAAAATACATTGGAAAATTTCCTTCTTTATTTAAATTAAGATTTTTTCCCATAAGAAGTCCATCTTTATGAACTGAACTTGTAGCATCTAAAAAATGTTTTTTTTAATTAAATTTATTTTATTTAATTAATTACAAATTTGATCTCCTTTTTCTGCCCAAAGTTCTTCTGGCATTATTGGATGAACTGGAAATTTTAATTAATTAATTAATTATTTTTTAAAATTATTCCAAGAAAATAAAATATAAATACCAGGTTTTGGTTTATATTCAATAATTGCTTCCTCATTTCTATCTAAATTAATTAAAATTAAATAAACCTAAAATAAAAATAAACAATATTAAATAATTTATAAACTTTCCGGAAAGATAAATTAAAATAAACTTTTCCGGAAAAAATACAGTTTTCTCAAACATACAAAAATACAAAAATTAACAAACTTTAAAACTTTAAAATACTACAAAAGTGTTTTAATTATATTAAAAAACACAAAACTTGCAACTTACGTATTCCATAAAAATAATCAAGTGAATGAACATTTCCACTTGCATCACCTTGAAACACTTGCATAAGTTCATAGATTGTTTGACAAGTCTTTTTAATGGGGGAAAAATATTTTTTTAAAGAATAAAGTCCATACATTACTGCTGAATGTGCACACTAAAAATTGGCATTTGGCAAGTATTTGGTATAAAGTTAATATTTCTATTAAAGCTTCTCTTGATTTATCTAATAAATTAAATTAAAAAAAATTATTTTTAAGATAAACAGACATTGTTTTTCATTTTGAAATATTTTTTGATGATAAATTTCGTATATATTTCCATATTTTTCATTAGCTTCTTTAAATACATCTGGTTCATCTGTGGCAATGTACAACATTCGTTTCTTGGGGCAATGAGTATATTTTATTGTTTGATGTTTTTCTTCATTAACATGAAACCAAAATTCAACCCATTTCTAAAAATAATTTTATTGAATGAATGTTTTATTTAACCATATAATCATCAAGTTCAAATAGTTTTGCTTCACTTATTTTATCTGTTCTACGAACATGAATTCCAACAACGGGACCTGTAAAATACATAAATATAAACTTGTTTTCCGGAAAATACATTTAATAGTTAAATAAACTTGTTTTCCGGAAAATAATAAATTAAAGTTTTAATAAAGTAATTTTCCGGAAACATTACAAAAATAATTTCCGCAAAATAATATTCAGAGAATAGAATAATTTTCCGGAAGCATTACAAAAATAATTTCCGCAAAATAATATTCAGAGAATAGAATAATTTTCCGGAAATGTTTCTAAACTATCGACGGGATTCTTATGATTCTTTTATTTTACTGCTGAAAATAACCTGACCGCATTCAAATGGTATTTTAGAAACAATTTTATTTATTTCCATTTTTGTTTCCTCAGTTTCTCTCATTAGATAATTTATTACTTGTCCATAAAACCAGACTATAGGATTCGAATGATATTTAACTAAAGAATCTTTAATTTGCATTGGAGCAACATCAAGAAGGCGTTTAGTCTTAAATTAATAAATTAAATAAAAATTAATTTTAAGCTTTACCTGGTCAGCTCTAAATGGAAATTTAGTTATTCTATCAGTTTGGCCAGGGTCTTTATATTCACTTATTGGAAATGGTTTAACCTAACAAATATTATTATTATTTATTTATTTAAAAATTTCTAAACATGTTCCTCATAATTACATTTTGAAGTTGATTTAAATAATTCACTCAATTTAACATCAAATTTATATAAATTAACATCTAAACTATGTAATATCATTGTTCGTCCTGATTCAAGTGCAAAATTAAAGCAATAACTGTTTTAAATTTGAAAAAATTATTTTTATTTTTTAATTTACAATAATTCGTGTATCAAAAAACCAAACCCACAAACTGAACAATCAATCTATAATTATTATTATTATTTAAATATAAACCTTTAATTATCTGTTTACTTACCGGACAAATCATAATTTTTGCATTAGAGCAATTATTGGGATTCTGAAGTAAATCCAACTTTAATTTAAGTTTTCCACTTAAAGGTAAAAGTTGTTGATAATTATTATTACTAAGATTTTTATTAAGTTGATATTCAGTTGCTAAATAATTAATTATCTAAATTAAACTTTTTATACAATAATTAAGAAGAACAAAAACATTATAAAACACACTATTAGAAAATACAAAACATTACTAAAATACAAAAGGATTAAAGAAACAAAAACATTTACAGAACAAACAGTCCAACAAAACACTAGCAAAACAAAAACATTAGCAAAATACAAAAACATTAGCAAAACGAAAACATAAAAACACAAAAACATTTACAATAGCAATATATTACCTGTTTATCAATTATTTGTTTTTGTTCACAATTTTCTAACGAATTATATCCAAACAAACTTCTAAGATATATTCGTTTTTGTACAAGTGTCATTTGAGTATATGCATTCTTTTTAATTAATAAAGAATAAACTTAAATTTTAAATAAACTTTGTTTATTGTAAGATTTGTAATGTTTATTTTTTGATCATTAGGCAAAGCAAAAATACATTTAGAAATATAATGTGCATGTTCATTGTGTTGTTCATTATCAGTATAGAAATAAAAAAATAATAAAAATGGTGTTAAAAAAATAAAAATTTTAAATAATATTTTGTATTCATTATTTGTAGAAGTTATTAATTCTTTCATCATTTTATTGCTTAAAATAAAATGAATAAGATAAAAAGCAATGTTTTCCAGTCAATATTAGCAATAAAATGATTATTATTGGGTTAAATTGTTTCCATTAATTTATGTTAATTTATAATAAATTAAAAAATGCAAAGTATGAGAATTTATTTTAGGTTTTATTTATTTAAAAATTCAATAAAATATATATATTAAATGAATATCAGAAAAGATTTGTTTATTTAGCTGATAGTGAGTAGAATAAATTTTTAAAATTATTTTAGAAGAATAAAGAAAAAGAAAAGTAATATAAATATTTAATATGTATTTAAATAAAATTATAAATTTTGTTTAGGTTAGAAAGCACAGTTTAAATACAAAAATAATAATAAAATTGTTTTTGGACATATTACAAAAATAAAAACATTTTTATTAAATCAAGTTTTTACAAAAGAAAAAGTTTTAAGTTTGCGTTATTTCATTAAAACAAACAGCATTTTTACCAGAAACTTAAGTTTGTAAATTTATTAAAGAGAAAAGTTTTTATTGTAAAAAAAGTATTGTAAGTTTTATTGATATTGTTTTAATAAACTTTAGATTTGTTTATTTAAGTAAATAAAAAGTAATTATTTTTTATTTACATCCCTCTTTCTAAAAAAATAAATAAAATTAATGTATGCATGTTTCCATTTTTATTTTGATTTAATCTCTTAAAAAAAATTTTTAAAAATAAATAAATAAATTATATTTATTTTAAATTGTCTCAAAAAAATTTTTTTTAATTTCTAAAAATTATTAAATGCCAAAAAATTTTCAAATTTTGTATATTTTTTGAGAAAATACATTGGAAAATTTCCTTCTTTATTTGAATTAAGATTTCTTCCCCTAAGAAGTCCATCTTTATGAACTGAACTTGTAGCATCTAAAAAATGTTTTTTTTAATTAAATTTATTTTATTTAATTAATTACAAATTTGATCTCCTTTTTCTGCCCAAAGTTCTTCTGGCATTATTGGATGAACTGGAAATTTTAATTAATTAATTAATTATTTTTTAAAATTATTCCAAGAAAATAAAATATAAATACCAGGTTTTGGTTTATATTCAATAATTGCTTCCTCATTTCTATCTAAATTAATTAAAATTAAATAAACCTAAAATAAAAATAAACAATATTAAATAATTTATAAACTTTCCGGAAAGATAAATTAAAATAAACTTTTCCGGAAAAAATACAGTTTTCTCAAACATACAAAAATACAAAAATTAACAAACTTTAAAACTTTAAAATACTACAAAAGTGTTTTAATTATATTAAAAAAACACAAAACTTGCAACTTACGTATTCCATAAAAATAATCAAGTGAATGAACATTTCCACTTGCATCACCTTGAAACACTTGCATAAGTTCATAGATTGTTTGACAAGTCTTTTTAATGGGGGAAAAATATATTTTTTTAAAGAATAAAGTCCATACATTACTGCTGAATGTGCACACTAAAAATTGGCATTTGGCAAGTATTTGGTATAAAGTTAATATTTCTATTAAAGCTTCTCTTGATTTATCTAATAAATTAAATTAAAAAAAAATTATTTTTAAGATAAACAGACATTGTTTTTCATTTTGAAATATTTTTTGATGATAAATTTCGTATATATTTCCATATTTTTCATTAGCTTCTTTAAATACATCTGGTTCATCTGTGGCAATGTACAACATTCGTTTCTTGGGGCAATGAGTATATTTTATTGTTTGATGTTTTTCTTCATTAACATGAAACCAAAATTCAACCCATTTCTAAAAAAAATTTTATTGAATGAATGTTTTATTTAACCATATAATCATCAAGTTCAAATAGTTTTGCTTCACTTATTTTATCTGTTCTACGAACATGAATTCCAACAACGGGACCTGTAAAATACATAAATATAAACTTGTTTTCCGGAAAATACATTTAATAGTTAAATAAACTTGTTTTCCGGAAAATAATAAATTAAAGTTTTAATAAAGTAATTTTCCGGAAACATTACAAAAATAATTTCCGCAAAATAATATTCAGAGAATAGAATAATTTTCCGGAAGCATTACAAAAATAATTTCCGCAAAATAATATTCAGAGAATAGAATAATTTTCCGGAAATGTTTCTAAACTATCGACGGGATTCTTATGATTCTTTTATTTTACTGCTGAAAATAACCTGACCGCATTCAAATGGTATTTTAGAAACAATTTTATTTATTTCCATTTTTGTTTCCTCAGTTTCTCTCATTAGATAATTTATTACTTGTCCATAAAACCAGACTATAGGATTCGAATGATATTTAACTAAAGAATCTTTAATTTGCATTGGAGCAACATCAAGAAGGCGTTTAGTCTTAAATTAATAAATTAAATAAAAATTAATTTTAAGCTTTACCTGGTCAGCTCTAAATGGAAATTTAGTTATTCTATCAGTTTGGCCAGGGTCTTTATATTCACTTATTGGAAATGGTTTAACCTAACAAATATTATTATTATTTATTTATTTAAAAATTTCTAAACATGTTCCTCATAATTACATTTTGAAGTTGATTTAAATAATTCACTCAATTTAACATCAAATTTATATAAATTAACATCTAAACTATGTAATATCATTGTTCGTCCTGATTCAAGTGCAAAATTAAAGCAATAACTGTTTTAAATTTGAAAAAATTATTTTTATTTTTTAATTTACAATAATTCGTGTATCAAAAAACCAAACCCACAAACTGAACAATCAATCTATAATTATTATTATTATTTAAATATAAACCTTTAATTATCTGTTTACTTACCGGACAAATCATAATTTTTGCATTAGAGCAATTATTGGGATTCTGAAGTAAATCCAACTTTAATTTAAGTTTTCCACTTAAAGGTAAAAGTTGTTGATAATTATTATTACTAAGATTTTTATTAAGTTGATATTCAGTTGCTAAATAATTAATTATCTAAATTAAACTTTTTATACAATAATTAAGAAGAACAAAAACATTATAAAACACACTATTAGAAAATACAAAACATTACTAAAATACAAAAGGATTAAAGAAACAAAAACATTTACAGAACAAACAGTCCAACAAAACACTAGCAAAACAAAAACATTAGCAAAATACAAAAACATTAGCAAAACGAAAACATAAAAACACAAAAACATTTACAATAGCAATATATTACCTGTTTATCAATTATTTGTTTTTGTTCACAATTTTCTAACGAATTATATCCAAACAAACTTCTAAGATATATTCGTTTTTGTACAAGTGTCATTTGAGTATATGCATTCTTTTTAATTAATAAAGAATAAACTTAAATTTTAAATAAACTTTGTTTATTGTAAGATTTGTAATGTTTATTTTTTGATCATTAGGCAAAGCAAAAATACATTTAGAAATATAATGTGCATGTTCATTGTGTTGTTCATTATCAGTATAGAAATAAAAAAATAATAAAAATGGTGTTAAAAAAATAAAAATTTTAAATAATATTTTGTATTCATTATTTGTAGAAGTTATTAATTCTTTCATCATTTTATTGCTTAAAATAAAATGAATAAGATAAAAAGCAATGTTTTCCAGTCAATATTAGCAATAAAATGATTATTATTGGGTTAAATTGTTTCCATTAATTTATGTTAATTTATAATAAATTAAAAAATGCAAAGTATGAGAATTTATTTTAGGTTTTATTTATTTAAAAATTCAATAAAATATATATATTAAATGAATATCAGAAAAGATTTGTTTATTTAGCTGATAGTGAGTAGAATAAATTTTTAAAATTATTTTAGAAGAATAAAGAAAAAGAAAAGTAATATAAATATTTAATATGTATTTAAATAAAATTATAAATTTTGTTTAGGTTAGAAAGCACAGTTTAAATACAAAAATAATAATAAAATTGTTTTTGGACATATTACAAAAATAAAAACATTTTTATTAAATCAAGTTTTTACAAAAGAAAAAGTTTTAAGTTTGCGTTATTTCATTAAAACAAACAGCATTTTTACCAGAAACTTAAGTTTGTAAATTTATTAAAGAGAAAAGTTTTTATTGTAAAAAAAGTATTGTAAGTTTTATTGATATTGTTTTAATAAACTTTAGATTTGTTTATTTAAGTAAATAAAAAGTAATTATTTTTTATTTACATCCCTCTTTCTAAAAAAATAAATAAAATTAATGTATGCATGTTTCCATTTTTATTTTGATTTAATCTCTTAAAAAAAATTTTTAAAAATAAATAAATAAATTATATTTATTTTAAATTGTCTCAAAAAAATTTTTTTTAATTTCTAAAAATTATTAAATGCCAAAAAATTTTCAAATTTTGTATATTTTTTGAGAAAATACATTGGAAAATTTCCTTCTTTATTTGAATTAAGATTTCTTCCCCTAAGAAGTCCATCTTTATGAACTGAACTTGTAGCATCTAAAAAATGTTTTTTTAATTAAATTTATTTTATTTAATTAATTACAAATTTGATCTCCTTTTTCTGCCCAAAGTTCTTCTGGCATTATTGGATGAACTGGAAATTTTAATTAATTAATTAATTATTTTTCTGTTTATTTATTTATTTTATAGTAAATCAAATATCCCCATTTTTATTAAAATTATAATTTCTAATTAATTTTATTTTTAAATAAACAAAAAATTAAATAACCATGTGCTGGTTTATAGTCGGTGGTTGCTTCCAATTTTCTTCCTTAAAAAAATTTTTTTCTTAATATTTAAAATAAATTTATTAAATTTCCAAAAGCTTAGAAAATTACCCTTTTTAATTAATTTAGATTATATTTCTACCTAATCCATAAAAATAATCCAGTGAATGCAAACTTTCGCTTGCATCCCCCTGCATTGCTTGCATAAGTTCATAAACAAGTTGACAAGTCTATTTAATTAAAAAGGATCAAATTTAATTTAATAAAAATAAAAATATATTTCTTACACTACTACTGAATGTACAAACTAAAAATTGGCATTTTGAAAGAATTTGATATGCAGCCAATATTTCCATTAAAGCTTCTCTTGATTCAACTTTATTAATAATTTTAAATTAATTAATTTAATTAGAATAAACATTGATTTTTATTCTCAAATATTGTTCCATGATATATTTCATATTTATTTCCCCATTTAATTTTTACTTCATCAACTACTTCTTTAAGTACTGGTAAATCTGATGCAATAAATAACATTTTTTTATTTGTACAATTAGAAGGAATATTAATTAATTTATAATTTTCTTCATTAACATTAAACCAAAAATCAACCCATTTCTAAAAATTTAATTAATATTCTATTAAAATAATAACCATATATTCTTCTATTTCATATAATTTTGCTTCTTTTATTTTATCTGTTCTACGAACATGAATTCCAACAATAGGACCTATAAAATACATAAATATATATATTTAATAATTAAATAAACTTGAAATACATTTAATAGTTAAATAAACTTGTTTTCCGGAAAATAATTAATTCAAGTTTTAATAAAGTAATTTTCCGGAAACATTACAAAAATAATTTCCGGAAAATACTAGTCAGAAAATAGAATAATTTTCCGGAAATTTTACCAAAATATAACTATTCTATATTTATGTTAATATCTTACCACAATCAAAAGGAATTTTAGAAACAATTTTATTAGTTAAATTAAATGTTTGTTCATTTTCTCTCCAAATATATTTTAATAACTTAAATTAATTGACAAATAAAATTGAAGAATATTAAGCAATTTACTTGCCCATAAAACCAGACTATAGGAGTTGAATGATATTTAATAATAAAATCTTTAATTTCCAGAGGAACAGAATCTACTTCATCTGGTAGCTTAAAATAAACTTTAAATTAATTAATTCAAACTTATACCATTCCATCCTTGTATGTAAATATTGTAATCCTTTCAGTTTGTTCTTTGTCTAAATATTCTTTTAATGGAAGAAATGGTTGAACCTTAAATAATTTAATATTCCTTTTAATTTATTTACATGTTCTGAATAACTACAATTTGAAGTTGATTTAAATAATTCATTCCATTTAACATCAAATTTAAATATTGAAGTATTCTCATTATTAAATAACATTGTCCTTCCTGATTTAATTGCAAAAATAAAGCAATAACTAAAATTAAATAAAATTTAAATTTAATTAAATTTACTAAATTTGGTGAAGCAAAAAACCAAACCCCCAATTTGAACCATCAATCTAATTGTAAATATTTAATTTATCTGTTTACTTACCGGACAAATCATAATCTTTGCATTAGAGCAATTATTGGGATTCTGAAGTAAATCCAACTTTAATTTAAGTTTTCCACTTAAAGGTAAAAGTTGTTGATAATTATTATTACTAAGATTTTTATTAAGTTGATATTCAGTTGCCAAATAATTAATTATCTAAATTAAACTTGTTACAATAATTAAGAAAAACAAAAACATTATAAAACACACTATTAGAAAATACAAAACATTAATAAAATACAAAACATTAGTAAAATACAAACATTTTATTAAAACTTTAAAATTAAAACTTGAAAACACCAATATTCTAAAACTTAATAAAATACAAACACAAACAAAACACAAACATTGATAAAACAAACAACAAAAACATTTCACCTTTTCATCTATTATTTGTTTATGTTCTAAATGTTGTTGTGAGTTATATCCAAATAAACTCCTTAGATAAAACAATTTTTGTATAAGTGTCATTTGAGTATATACATCCTAATTAATTAAAAAAGATATTTTTATATTCTTTAATTAACTTTGCTTATTTTAATATTATTATTTATTTTTGAAATATTAGACAAGGTAACTGAAATATTATTTTTATTGTCATGCTGTTTACAGCATAAATAAAATAATAAAAATTGTATAAAAAATATGATGATTGCAATTAATTTTTTATTAACTATTTTTGTAAAATCTATTCGTATTTTTTTATTTTTTGTATTAATAAATTCAACGGGAATTTGGTAATATTCAGTCATTTAATTAAATTATTACTTAATACTTGAGGCGAAAATTTCGTTTATAAAAGATTTAATTATTATGTAATTAATAATATATTAATATTATTTATTAGGCAATTATTCTTCATTACTTTTTTTGATTTAATCTTTAAAAACAATTACAATATATCAAAACATTTAATCTTTTTTTTTTTCACGCTATTAAAAACAAGTTTTATTTTGTTTTGTAATTACAACATGTATTTCTACTAGTAAAACTTAAAACTTTGTGTTAACCCAAAATACAGTAACAAGTTGCAGCGTACAAAAGAATCAAGTTTTGTATTTTCAATAGATAAATTAAATTAATGCCAACACACAAAAGACACAATTAAGTTCTATCTACTATTTAAAAATAGTTCAATTAAACAATAATGTTGCAATGTATATTTAAAAAGCAGGGGATACGAAAATTCTTTAGATAATATCTCACCTTTTTCTTTTTTGTTTTAAAAGCTAAAAGTCGCAATTTTCATTATGTATAAATTGAAATTTAATTTCTAATTAATAAAAATAAATTTAATAAAAATGGCAAAATATTTTCAAATTGTTTATAATAAAATTGGCTCAAATGACTATGAAAAAGCTACAAAAATATCCTTTTTTAATAAAAAATTATTTAAAATAATTATTTTTATTTTAATTCTGTATTTTTTATTTAATTATTTAATATCTGATAAAAATATTAATAATAATAATATAATTAATACTACCTTAGTTTTACCTTATAGTTCAACAAAAGATATTGAACAACAACAAACAAACATTTTACTTAATAATATAAATATAAACAACATTAGCAATAATAGCAACAACATTAATATTAATTCAACTATAGTTTTACCTTATACTCCAACAATAAATAAGCAACTTGTTGTTAACAAAGTTTTAATATTTATAATTTGTTTAGTTAGTCAAGTTTGTTTTTATGTTTACAACAGTAATAATGTTTTGGAAAAAGAAGAACTGTATGTTCTTACAGTCAAAATGTTTGCAACTTGAAAATAAACTTGACTTTTGTAAAATAACTCAAGTTTAATCTTAAAACTTTATTTAAAAAGGAAGTATATTTTCAATTGACTATTGTACAAAAATTAATTTATTATCGAAGTTTGTTTGGATATTATGCTTTACAAAATGTTGAGCATAAAC
Source organism: Meloidogyne exigua (assembly GCA_018905775.1). Lineage (NCBI taxonomy): Eukaryota > Metazoa > Nematoda > Chromadorea > Rhabditida > Meloidogynidae > Meloidogyne > Meloidogyne exigua. The sequence continues at coordinate 1,682,606 of JAGUQR010000013.1, forward strand.
AAATAATTGACAAAGAGGTTACAAAAATAATATTTTACAATAATAATTATTATTTAGATAATTAGTTATTTATCAGCAGAAAATAAATATTACACAAAACAAAATAATACACAACAACTTTTACTTTTAAGTAGAAAAATACAATTAATAATAAATTTGCTTCAAAACCCTATTAATTGTTTAAATGCAAAGATTCTTCTCTGTCCGGTATTAATTAAATTTTTAATCTAATTTAAAGTTAATTAATTAGATAGATTTTCCTGACTGGGGGTTTGGTTATTTATTACATATGATTAGGTAAATTAAAAGAAAAATATTTTTTTTAATTTATAAATGGTCAGTTTTTGTTTAACATTTTCAATACAATCAGGAAGGACATTGGTACTATTAAATGAATATTTTACAATGATTAGTTATAAATTCAAATTTATAGAGTTATTTGAACAAATGTCGAATTGTAGTTATAAAGAACATGTAAATAAATAATTAATTAAATAAATAATTAATTAAATTATTCCTCATATTTTTTATTATTCAGGTTAAGCCATTTCTTCCAATAAATGAATTTACAGACTCAGAACAATCCGATAGGATAACAATATTTCCATACCGTCACCACATGGTAGGTTAAGCTTTCCTTTGATTTATTGCAATAAATATTTTAAAAGTTGTTCCGTGCGTTTAACACTGTTCCCTTGGAAATTAAAAATGTTATTCTTAAATACCATTCAAATCCTTTACTTTGGTATCATGGAGAAGTACTCGTTTTTTAATTTATAAATTAATTAAAAGAATATATTTTTAGTTATTAAAATATATTTGGAGAGAAAATGAACAAACATTTAATTTAACTAATAAAATTGTTTCTAAAATTCCTTTTGAATGTGGTAAGATATTAACATAAATATAGAATAGTTATAGTTTGGTAAAATTTCTGGAAAAGCTCTGACTATTATTTTCCGAAATTATTTTTGTAATGTTTCCGGAAAATTACTTTATTAAAACTTGAATTTATTATTTTCCGGAAAACAAGTTTATTTAATTATAAATGTATTTCAAGTTTATTTAATTATTAAATATATATATTTATGTATTTTATAGGTCCTATTGTTGGAATTCATGTTCGTAGAACAGATAAAATAAAAGAAGCAAAATTATATGAAATAGAAGAATATATGGTTATTATTTTAATAGAATATTAATTAAATTTTTAGAAATGGGTTGATTTTTGGTTTAATGTTAATGAAGAAAATTATAAATTAATTAATATTCCTTCTAATTGTACAAATAAAAAAATGTTATTTATTGCATCAGATTTACCAGTACTTAAAGAAGTAGTTGATGAAGTAAAAATTAAATGGGGAAATAAATATGAAATATATCATGGAACAATATTTGAGAATAAAAATCAATGTTTATTCTAATTAAATTAATTAATTAAATTTATTAATATAGTTAAATCAAGGGAAGCTTTAATGGAAATATTAGCCATATTTCAAATTCTTTCTAAATGTCAATTTTTAGTGTGTACCTTAAGCAGTAATGTATTTAAAATTTTTTTAAAAAATATTCCCTTTTTAATTAACTAGACTTGTCAAATTGTTTATGAATTTATGCAAGCAATGCACGGGGATGCAAGCGAAAGTTTGCATTCACTGGATTATTTTTATGCAGAATTTTGGATGGGTAAAACATTTTAAATTTAATTAAATAAATTAAAAAAATAAATATAGGTAAAGATTTGGAAGCAAGTGCTGACTATAAACCTTTAAATGGTAAAAACAAGTTTTAAAAATAAATAAAATTAAAAATATTTTACAGCATCAATTTCTTTAATATTTCTTTAATTTAATAAAATTAATTAAATATTTTAGTATCCAACACAGAGGAGATTTGGGCTGAAAAAGGAGATATTATTGGTAATATTTAATCAATTAAATTATTTTAATTTTATTATCCAGCAATAAATGGAATAACTAAACAGAATGGGTTTATTAAAGGAAGAAATAAACGTTTAAATACTGAAGGAGATTTCCCCATTTATTTACTTAAAGAACATTTTAAGTTTGAAAATATTTCGGTGTTTGCTAATATTTAATAAACTTGTTTTTAATTTAAAGTAAACAAAGAAATACAATAATTATTGTACAAGTTTTAAGTTTTACAGTTCGCTCAAAATACAAAATAAAAGTTGTACAGTCATCACTAAGTTTAAAGCTACTTCCTGAAGAAATACAAAACTTTTTCCGGAAGTGGGTCAACTTTATAATTTAATGTTTTGAATAAATGAAAGATAAAATCTTTTTTATTTTTTCTTGTTTTTAAGAAATTAAATTAATTAAAATATATACATACTCTCCTTAATTTATTCAAAAGTTTATTAATTAACTAAATTTTATTTATTAAAAAATAAAAATATTTTTTAAATAAAAATAGTTAATTTATAAATGGCAATATATCTTCTAATAGACAAAAATCCCAAAAATAAAAATGAAAAATATTTATTTTTTAAATAAATCATTTTTTAATAAAAATTTATTTAAAATAATTATTTTATTATTAATTTTTTATTTTTTATTCAATTATTTTAATTATAACAAAAAACTACAAATTTATAGTAATATTAATTCAACAATTGTTTTACCATTTAATTCAACAAAAAATAATATAACTACAACCCTAACAAATGTAAGTTGTATTTTAAGGAAAATAAACTTGTTCTTGTATTTTTAGGAAAAATAAACTTGTTTTTGTATTTTTAAGGAAAATAAACTTGTTTTTGTATTTTTAGGAAAAATAAACTTGTTTTTGTATTTTTGTATTTCAGAAAGAAATAGTTAGAAAGAAAATGCCCCCAATTTTAATTTGGAACAAATGCACAGATGAATTATTTCCTGGATTTGGAATTGGTTATCCAGATTTTCCAATGATATTTCCCAATATTACATGTACCCACAATTGCACTTTTACGCACGATAAAAAATTGTATTTTTAATTTACTAAATCATTTAAATGTTTTCCGGAAAAATACGACAAGTTTATTTAATTCAAGTTTATTTATTTTAAGTGAGTTGAATGCTTCAACAATTATTTTCTTAATACATCCAAAATGCTTAATATATTCATGTCCCCAGAATAGAAGAGAAAATCAGAATTATATGATGTACACAGTTGAATCGCCTGTTGAAATATACAAATATTATAATAAAAAAATATTTATGGAAAATTCTACATGGTTAAACAGTTCAGCCACTTATCGTTTAGATAGTTCTGTATTTATGCCTTATGATGCATTAATTAAAATTACAGAAAATACACCAAAAAAAGATATTTGGGAACAAAAGGAAGTTAATTTAATTAATTTAAATTAAATATTTAATTTTTAAAGATTTTGGAAAGAATAAAAAGGAAAACAAAATTTGCTTTTCAAGCAGTCTCTAATTGTAATGCTTTGTCTGGTCGTGATTTTGTAACAAATAAAATTAGTAAAAGAATAAATTTAACTTTGATTGGGAGGTGTTCTGGTGTAAAATGTGATGATGAATGTTATAAACGGGAATTAGGTTTTTAAATTTTTAAATAATTTTTTTTTAATTTTTAAAGAACAACATTTCTTTTACTTGGCATTTGAAAATTCTGTTTGTCCTCAATATGTTACAGAAAAATTTTGGAATTCATTAAGAGCACTTACTGTTCCTGTTGTTTTAACTCGTTCAGTATTTAAAGGATTGGATATTCCCTCTAATGCATTTATTGCTTTAGATGATTTTAAATCAGTAAATGAATTGGTTGAATATTTAAAAGTTTTAAGGAATAATACAGAGGAATATTTAAAGTAATTTTACTATTAAAAATAAAAGTAATATTTCCGGAAAATATATAAAACTTTCCGGAAAATACAAAATAATGTTAAGAAAAATACAAACTTAAGAAAAAAATTAAGTTAATAAAGTTCGTGAAAATATAAAAATTTCCGGAAAATACAAACTTAAGTTTGGAAAAAATACAACTTTATTTTGTATAGATATTTTGAATGGACTAAAACATATACAAAAAGAGACTTTAATGAAAACAATTCTCCTTTGTGTAAAATTTGCGAATATGCTACAAAACATTTTGAACAACAAACAAAGAGTGTAATTAATTTAAATAAATTTTGGAATGATGAACATTGTAATAATGATTTTTTGTTAAACTTTATTGTTTGAATTAAACAAATAAAAATTAATAATCATATAAATTAAATTTTATATATTAATTATAATACATAGAAGTGTTTATTATTTTAAAATTAGTGTAGAAATTTTGAAAAATTTATATGTAAAGACAAAAATAAATTTTTAATAAAAGTTAAATTTAATTTTCCTCTAATAAATTATTTTTTAATTAATTTATTCAATTTACCATATTTTAAAATCATTTAAAGAAATATCATTATATTTAAAAATTCAAAAAAAGAGATTTTAATCCTTGAATAAATTTAAATATTATTTTAATAAATAAAATAAATAATATTTTTATCCAGTTTTGGTAGTTGATATTTTGGGTTAGGTTAGGGGAAGTCTCAACCAATGAACAACCAACCCCTCCCGAGTGTCATATATTGATTCCAAAAAATGTAAAGAATAAATGATTATACACACATAGAATATATATCTTCAATTATATGTATTTATTGGCCCCAAATCTTCAATTAAATGGAACAACAAAATATTAATAATAATTTAATAATAATAAAAAAACAAAGAAGAAAAACAATGCCTATTGAATTAATTGTTAATATATTTAATATAGCTAGTGATATTTCTTTAAATGATTTAAAATTCTGGTAAATTAAATTAAATATAAATAATTAAATTTAAAAATTTATTTTTGTCTTTAAATAATAATTTAATTAAATTCCAAATAATTACATACATTTTTAAAAAAATATAAATAAACTTGTTTTTAATTATTTTTTTTTAAATTAAGTCAAAAAATATGCCAAGAAACAAAGAATAAAAAAATGGAAAAAGATCAACTCAGACATTACTGGAATAAATTTGCTAAAAATATTTTAATCTCTTCTAAAATAGTCTACTCTTTTGTAGGAAATAAATTAAAGAAAAAGAAGGTAAGGAGAATATTTGAATTTTTAAAATATTTTACAAAAAAAAAAGAAATAATTTTAAAAAAAATAAGTTTTATTTATTTATAATTTTTACAACCTTTTTTTAAGCAAAAAGGAGTATAAAGAATTATAAAAATATTAATCTTTAATTTCCCCCTTTTTAAAAATTTTCCTTCATAAAGAACTTAACTTACAATTAGGCAAAATTAATGTTATTTGATGGGTTATTAAAAATATTTTTTCTTTATTATTTTGCCATCCGGCAAATAGACAGGAAAATTTTTGAAAATTTTTTTAGATAAAAAACTAATTAAATATAAAATAAAAGGTGGAGAGGTATAAATATAGGTTTATATGTACATTAAACCTTTTCTTCTTTTATTTTTTTTTGTAAATAATCAAAATATTCAAAAATATATATATTTATTATAAAAAAAGAGTCTTATTATTAATAAAATATATTTAATTTTTTAAGTATAATTAATTAGCAATTTTAATTTTATTAATTTAAATTTAGATAGTTTTAACTATTATAATTTATTTTTAGTTTTACATGGAAGAACAGCAACGGGAAGAAAAAATTGTAAATTTTATAAAAAAGATTTTAATAATTTAAATTTTAGGTACTATGGGATTATATGCCCCCATTTTCCATATTTTCTTTTCTTTCTATAAATGGTCGGGTACGAAATGGTCAGACAGCAATCAAATTTTATAAAAGAAAAATGAAAGAAAATCAAATGAAAGAAAAAATGCAATTATTTTGGTGGCCAAAGTTCAGCTATTTTACTAAGAATCAATTCAAAAAAATTTTCCTCTTTTGCTTGCTGTCTACACATAAATTCTGCTAAATAACTTTCCAAATGATGTCGATGTCGTGCCGTCCCTCGATGTTTTTTATTCTTGTTTTTTGGTATATTTTTTGATTGTAAAAAATGTATTGCATCTTCTTCAGTTTGGGGAAGCTAAAAAATATTCATTTTTTTATAAATAGCATTTTAGCAAGAAAGCAAGAAAATAATGACTCCTCTCATATTTTTCGTTCATTTATATACATAAACCTAATTTAATCTTTTTTGATTGCTGTCTGACCATTTCGTACCTGACCATTTATAGAAAGAAAAGAAAATATGGAAAATGGGGGCATATAATCCCATAGTACCAAATTTTATATAGGCTACACAAATAGAAAAGTTTCTTCAAGACTATGACAAAAAACAGGCAGAAAAAGAGAAGAAGGACAACGAGAAAATAATTGAATTATTTAGTGCTCACTTTAAGCAACAAGAAGAAGCCTTTGAAAAACTAATTAATGAAATGAAATATTCAAATTTTTTGGTTTTAAAAAAAATGCAAATGATAATTAATAAAGAAGATGGGGATGCTTCAGCGTCTGGTATTTTTTAATTTATTTTATTCTGGTTAGTTAGGGGACGATTCAGAGTTGTCCGGTTCTTAGTATAATTGAAATAAAATTTATTTAAAATAATTGAAAACAAAAAAGTTATAGAAACTGCTCTGAACCGACCGACTTTTGAAGTTTATTTTTCTATAGTAATTATAGTCTGAAAGGATTTTACTAATTTTTAAAATTAAATTTTAATTTTAGAAGTTGGTCCTGGAACAAGTTCTTCCTCAATTTTTGGTTCTTCTCAAGGTATTTTTCAGGATTTCTAATAATTAAAAATTCATTTCTCAGTATTAGGATTTTTTAGTAAATACATAATATTATTGACATCTTTTTTTTCATTAACAAAAGTATTCCTAAACTGAGATATGAAGATTAAATGTTATATTCTTTAAATAATTTAGTTTTTATTTTGTTATTTAGTTTATAAAAAAAGAAAGTTAGGGGTCTATTTAATTATTTAAAAAAAAAAGTCCGTATTGTATTATAAGCATAAAATAAAATATTTAAGGAATATTAAAATCCTTTTACAAATCTAAATATTTTATTTAAGTAAAGAAGAAGACAGCTAAAAGGTCATCCTTATCTACTCATCCAGACATTGTTTCCCCTAAGAAGACTTGGTTTTGTCATGTGTGTGAAAAATCAATGAATGAGAAAACCCGTGCATCTCATCTATCATCAAATATTCATAAACTGAAATTGAGTTTAAAATCTGCTTTTAATTCTAGTGCAGTTGAAGAATTTGAACAACAGTCCTCGTCTACCAAAAATGATTAGTTTAGTTCTTCATTATTCTGCTTTATTTTAAAAATTTTCTCAGTTAACAACAACATTACTTCTTTAAATTATGTTAAAAATGCTTTAAAAATATACAAAAAAAATTATTTAAATACAATAAAATTAAAAAACATTTTTAGTTAATTATTCGTAATTGTTCAAAACTGAAAAATCTCTTTGTGTTATAAAAACTTTCAAAAAAATAAACAAAACATTTTACTTATTTAAAGGCATGTTTATTGACTTTTTTGATTTTTTTTGTTAAATTCCTTCTTTTATGAATTCTCTTCTAAAAATTATTATAATTTTACGTTCATTTTATTCTCAAACTTTTTCTATGTCTCTCTTCTTGTTTAAATTCTTTAACATAAAAAAGAAATAACTTTTAAATTATTTTTGAATTTATAAAATTATACTTATCAAAACTAAAAGTTTGTTTTTAATTTTTTAATTTAAAATATTTTCACATAAATTTTTGATTTTCATGTTTTTTTTCTTGATAAACATATTTTTTTGATGTTTTAAATTTGAATACTTTTATTCCAATAATTCACAGGCCAGATATATGTATTAATAATTATATCCAACAAAAAAACTTTTCTTTTAAAACACATTCACGAGAAAAATTGTTGTTTTATGAGAAGAAAAAATGTTTTGGAAAAAGTTGAGAATTTTTATTGGAGGGGATTTCTTCTGTTTTATCCACCTTATTCCTGGATGAATTTGACAGTGGATATAATGTCAAACTATTAGGGCCTAGCATAATCTTAAGATAAAAATTATCATCAAAATCTTTAGGAGTTGAGGAATCTAAATCGGAATAATAAGTACATATAAATCAATCATTTAAATCATAGAATTATTTAACTACTTTGCTCAAGATTTATTGAATATTAATAAATGCTGATAAATTTATAAATTTTAAATTGTCTTTCAATAAATACATTGGAAAATTTCCTTCAGTATTTAAACGTTTATTTCTTCCTTTGATAAAGCCATCTCTATGAATTGGACTTTTTACTACTGAAATACAAAAGATTAGATATTTTCAAAATAAAAAACAAAATTTTTAAGATTAAGGTTAACAACATGTTCACTTCACTATCTTTAATATTATTTACTCAACTAAACATTGACTATACTCAGAAATAAATTTAACATACCAATAACATCTCCTTTTTCAGCCCATAACTCTTCTGGCGTGGCAGGATATTCTAAAAAAAGAAAAAAAATGAGAGATAAAAACACATATTTTATTTTATCGTACCAGGAATTGGTTTATAGTCAGTAATTGCTTCCATTTCGTTCTCTAAAAATATTTTAAATAGCTCTTTTAATAAAAATATAATTTTTTACCATTCCAATATTGCCCATATAAATAATCAATTGAATGTGCATTTTCACGAGCATCTCCTTGAATTGCTTGCATAAGTTCATAAATTACTCGAGCACCCTTAAATAATTTTTAAACTAAAAAACTATGCACTTACATTACTGCTGTACGTACAAACTAAAAATTGGCATTTAGCAAGAATACGAGATACAGCTAATATTTCTGCTGAAGCTTCCCATGATTCAACTAATAAAACATTTAATTATACACTTTATTGAATTTTAATTATAATAGGTTAATATTTATTGAACACCAGGAATTAAGTGTTTTTATTTTTCAATATTAAACTAAAATACATATATTTAATTGTTTTGTTTGAGGAAGAGTAAAAAAACATTAATAAACTTAATAAAAAGATTTATTTTTTATAAACAACAAACATTGATTTTTATTCTCAAATATTGTTCCATGATATATTTCATATTTATTTCCCCATTTAATTTTTACTTCATCAACTACTTCTTTAAGTACTGGTAAATCTGATGCAATAAATAACATTTTTTTATTTGTACAATTAGAAGGAATATTAATTAATTTATAATTTTCTTCATTAACATTAAACCAAAAATCAACCCATTTCTAAAAATTTAATTAAAAAGAAAAATTTTATTAAATTAAAAATAATGTTTAGACCAAACAAGTTTATAATGAGAGTTTTTTAATTAATAATGTTGATAGAAATTTTTTGAGTTTTCATAATAAAGGCTACTTAGTTTGTTCTCTATATACCAAGTTTTTAAATTTAATTAATTCTCTTTATAAAAAACCATGTAATCCTCAATTTTTTGTATTTTTGATTCAGATGTTTTATCTGTTCGCCGAACATGAATACCAACAATTGGGCCTAAAATAATTGTTAAACTTGTTTTGTCTTTATTACAATAGAAGAAACTTCATCAAAAATCATACCACATTCAAATGGAATTTTTGAAACAAGTCCATTTGTTTCTTTCAATGTTCTTTCCTTTTCTCTCCAAACATATTTAATTAACTAACAAATGGATTATACTTTTAAATACCGTATTTACTCGATTAGTTACCTTCCCTCAATTAATACCCATTCATGTGATTGCTAAAAGCAATAATTACCCAGGATAATTACTGGAGTAAATACGCTAATTAATTTGTTACCTGTCCACGAAACCAAAGTACTGGATTTGATGTATATTTAAGAAGAAACTCTTTAATTTCCATTGGAGCAATGTCGAATCCACGTCTCACCTTAAGCTCTCTTTTTACTTGCTCATCAAAAAAAAATAAATTTTACCAATTCAGGACGGTATTCAAAATATAAAATTCTTTCAGTTTGTCCTGGCTCCTCATAATTTTTTAATGGAAGGAATGGCTTAACCTGAATGGTATAAAAATTAAATTTTTTATTTAAAAAACATTACATGATTTTTATAACTGCAATTTGTTAATGGCTCAAATAATTCACTCCATTTAACATTAAACTTATATATTTCAGTGTCTTCATTATCTATTATTACTGTTCTTCCTGATCCAGAAGCAAGGGCAAGGCAATAACTGAAGGCTTATTTTACCAAAAAAAGATTAACAAAAATTACCAAATTTGATGCATTATACAACCTAGACCACAACATTGAGTATGAAGCTATTTTTAAAATAAATCAAAATTAATTTTAAAGAAAAATATCAAACAAACAATAGTTGAGAATATATAGAAGGGACGTTATCTCTCAACAAGAAAATAAAATAATTTTTACCGGACAGACAATAATACGTGCTTTGGAACAATCAATAGGATTCTGAAGTAAATTTATTATAGTTTGTATTTTTTCACTCATAAATGAAAGTTGTTTAGCATAATTCTGTTTTGTCTGATATCTACCTTCTGAAGACAATTGTTTTATTATCTGAAAATTTAAATAAAGTTAATTTAAAAGATTTAATTATTTTATTATTATTTATTTTAACCTGTTTATCTATTAATTGTTTTTGTTCATAATTCTGTAACAAATCATACCCATGCAATCTTTGAAGATATACTAGTCTTTGTACTAGTGTCATTTGAGTATATGCATCCTTTTTATTTAAAATATTTTATTTGTTAAGAAAAGTTTTATGGTAAAAGAGGTATTTTTCCCCCAAACCCATTCTCTGCATGTTTTTGAAAACACTAACAACAAAACTTTTAATTTATTTCTTTTAAAAAATTAACCGAGCTTATTTTGATATCATTATTTATTTTTTGAATATTAAGCAAAATATTGCTAAATGTTGTATTAATTTTATATTCTCCCATTTTCTCTTTATATTGCTTCAAAGATAATTGTGTAAAATTAAGGTTGTTATTTTTACTTTTATGTAAATTTATAATTAAATATAATAATAAAAACAAAACTAAAGGTATTAATAGTTTTTTATAAAATATTTTAATTAAATTTATTTGCTGTTGCTTCATTATTAATTAAAAGAATTAAGTTAAACTTATTTTAGTATAGAGTAAATCCATTTAATTTAAATTATTTAATTTACTAAAAAATAGAAGGTTAAAAAATTATATTTTGAAAACAAAATCAAAGAATGTAAAATTATGTCCGAGGAACACTAAAAATTTTTTTTCTAATCTAATTTTTAGATCAACAAATTAACAAATATTTTTGAGTTCAAAAATATCTCAAATAAAATTGCAATTTTTATATTATTCTTAAATGATCCGAAAAAGTAGATAGCTAGCTCTAAAAAAAAAAAATCCTAAGAAAAAAGGGAAATAAAAAAAACTAAAATTAAGTAAAAGAAACATAGATATATCCAAACAAATGATCTTAATCAAGATTTGCAACATTCTACATATAAAAAAATTTTTTCTTAAAGTTTAAAAACTTTGTTTTATTTTATTTGTTCAAAGTATTTTTAATGAACTTTACAATAAGTTTTTGCATGAAACACATGTGCTTAATTAGATGTTTTGTTCTTTTTTGTTTATTTTATTTCTTCTACTATACGTCAAATTATAAAACAAAATTATTTTTTAATTTTGAAAAAGAATTTATAAAATTAGAATTTAATGAAAATTCTCAAAAATTGGCTTATAATATTAAATTAAAAAATTTAAATAATTTAACAACAAAAATAATTTATGGAAAGGAATTTAATATTGAATTAAATGAATTGTTGGATAAATATAAATTATCAGATAAATTTGTAATAAAAAATAATGTTAAGGTAAGGATTAAAATAATTTAATAAAAACCTTATTATTTAATTTGAATAGGTAAAAAGACCAGGCAATGAAGGCTTTGTTTTTGTTGTTGGCACAAATAAATCTTTCTACTCACACTTTCGCACTTTACTCGTTAATTTAAAGAAAGTATTCGGCTGTAATCAGAAAATAATAGGATTCGATTTAGCTGCTGGAGAGAGAGAGAGAAGGGGGGGGGGTGGAATCAGTGAAGAACCTTCTCTGGTTAGTTATTTTTGATTAAATCTAAATTTATTTTTGTAAATAAAGAAAAAAGAAATTGACATGGTTTGTGAGATGGAATGGCGTAGATTTGATTGGAATATTATGCCTAAAAATGTCCATTCTTCACAATTTTTTTCATGGAAAGTTTTCATTTTAGCAGTAGGTTTATTTTAATTAAACAAAATTTTATTTAATTTTTATTAGCAAATATATGCAGAATTTGACACATTTATTTGGTGTGATAGTTCAATAACTTTTCAAGATGCTGATGCTTTAATTCCATTATTTGATTCTATAGACAAAGGAATAATTTCTCCTGTAGTACTTCCCAGTGGTAATTTAATTTCTTCTGTTTAATATTTAATTAAAATATTTAACTGTATTTTTTTTAATTAAAATTTTTTTACTATAACAACAATCTAATAAATATTCTTTCTAAAAATTTAAATATTTATTCAAAATTTCAAGATAATATTCATGGAATTCGATTTGCTACAAATCCAGGTAAAAAATAATTATACAATTATTTACCTTTTATAACAAGTTAAAGTTTTAATTAATTTTTTATAATGGTTAAAACATTGTATATCTAGGTATGTATGAATTCTTACCTTTGGTAACTGATTGGATAAATGCTAGCCAAAATTGGGACTCAAATATGTACGAAGCCAATCTTCTTATTTTTCACAAAAGTGAATATACAAGGAAATTTCTCAAATGGTAATAACAACAGAAAATAAAAACTTGACGCACTAGTAGAAGTGAATGTGTCAATAATCAGTTGTCGGTCACATAAACTGGTTTTTATAGCTAAACTAAAACCCAAAAATCTTTATAAATAAATATTCATTTAATATTTAAAAATTTTAATTAAATAAAGGGCTCTACTCTGTGCATCTATTTTGGATTGTATTGAACCCGTCGGCTCAGTTCTTTACTGTAATATGGCTTTATCAAAGTATAAAGGTGTTTGCCATAGACAAGATCAAAGTGTATTTAACATTTTAAACGTCAATTTTGAGTATCAAAGATGGAATGAAAATAAAGGTAAAATAAAATAGAAATATTATAATTTTATTTATAAGATGATGTATTTCTTCCACATTACCATACTGATCATCCAAGGAAAAAGCTAAAGCATCGTGTAAATCGAAGAATTAATTTAGATCCAAAAATTGACTTTAAAACAGCAGTTTCTTGTTGTTAATAATAAAAATTATTTAAATAATTATTTTTAATAAATAAATTAAAATATGAATAAAATTATTATAAGTAAATTAAGTTTGCATAACTCGAGAAAGATTGGAGATTAATAAAGATTGGATGAATCATTCACCCATTTAAACAACCTTAACTCGTCAATCTTAGAATTTTCTGTCATTTTTTTAAAATTGTTTCTTAAAATTGACAAACAGGTAAAAAAAACTAAAAACATCCTAAAAACAAATTCAAAATAATGAAAAAAAAAGATTGAAAAAAAGCTTCAAACAGTATATTTCGTTTTAAAAAAATAAAAAAAATAGATTCAACGCGTTTTTCATCAAATTAGTATATGTACGAGCGCTTTGTCGCCGTTTCACGGCTCCAAACCGCTCTAGCAAAGTTTTTTAAACATGTCTTTAAAAATGATTATTTAAAAATTATTTTTAAAATAAAATTGTTTCAATAATTTATCGCCAATAATTAAACAAAATAATTTAAAAGTTTTCTTTTTTTTCTCTATTTAAAATTTTATTTAAAGAAATATAATTTATTGCGATTAATTGCGAATAAACTTTCGTTTAAAAAAAAATTTAACAATTTGATTCAACGCGTTTTTCATCAATTTAGTATAGGGAACTAGGTGATTTATTTAATTATCAAATCATTGCTGTCATTTTAATGTATTAAAATAAAATTAAAAAAAATAAATACCGTATTTATTCGATTAATTACCCTCCCTCTATTAGTTACCCTCCTCTATTAATTACCCCATCAAGCGATAGGTCGAAATAATAATTAGCCAGAGTAATTAATCGAATAAACGGGGTATACATATTAGACAATATTTACATTATTATTTAATTTTATAACATTATTGCTATTTTCAATCTGTTTGTTTTTTGGTTGTTCTTCATCATTTTTTTGATATTCTTTTTGTAAAGAAAAATTATTATTATTATTTTGATAAAATCCTTCTCCACTATGTGTAGTAGAAGAATAATTTCTTATTCCTAAATAATAATTTTTTTATTTAATTAAAAAATAAATATTATTACCAATTGTAGCCATTGATGTTACATTTTTAGTTGTTCGACGTTTGTTTTGAACTGTACGCGGGACTGTTCGTTTCTAAGTTTTAAAATGTTTCACAAAATGTTTGTTTCATTAAAACAAAGTTTTTATTTAAATTTAAAATTTTCCGGAAAAAGTTTTTAAGAATTTTAAGTTTTCCGGAATATTTATCCCCCTTTAAAAAACAAACTTACTGCAACACGGACTACAGGTTGATATCTAGTAGAATTTGAAGCCCAATAATGACAAATAATTACTGAAGTTAAAATAAAACAAACACCTTTAAAAATTAAAAGTAAAAATATTAATTATTCAAAAAATACCAACAAGCACATTGCCTAAAAGCATTAAACCAGAAAGACCATTAGCTATACCAGTACGTGATTTTAATTTACTTAAATGATCTTTAAAAAAATAAAAAATTTAAAGATTTTTAAAAACACATGCCTAGCCAAACACCAGTTGTTATTACCTACATAAAATTATTTAAAACTTTTTTTAAATAATTAAATAATTTTACTGAGAGAAGATTTGCAACTGAAGAAATAATACACCTAAAAATAATTAAATTAATAAATTAATTTAATTAATTTACATAATTAACCAACAAACAAGCATTGTCCTCCAACGAAATCTTAATTTTAAAAAATAATAAAAAAGAATGGAAAATAACCTATGAACAGCACCAATTCCCATTCCTCCAGTAAATAAACCTACTAATGAAGAAAGAACATTTATATGACAAGTCCCTTGATATGCACTTTCCTTTAATTTAATTTAATTAAATTAATTAATTAAAAGACCTGTTGAAAACCAGGACAATATAAACCATGAATTCCATAAATAGCAGAAATAAATATTTCTGCTTTACATAAATGAGTTAAAATTTGAACATATCTTTTTTTTAATTAAATAAAATATATAATTAAATCAAATTACTCAGTGTGTTGAAAACCCGAACGTTGCATTACTTGAAAATTAAATTAATTTATTTATTATTAATTATTAAATAAATTGAATTCTTAAAATATTTATTTATTTAAATAAACCTGTATATGCCTTAAATTTTCGTTTAATTTGTGGAGGTGTCAGAGCCAAGTTATCATCCTCTGACTCATCATAACAAGAACTCTACATTTTAAAATAATTATTTTTCTCATTTATTTTTAATAAGAAAATTAATTAATTAAATTAATTAATTTATTTACTTAATGAATTAATTAAATTAATTTTTTAAAGGTAGGAAAGGCCAATAGAGCTTATTAATCTACTACATAACCCATCAATTTTTAATTTTAATTTTTTCCCTTACACATTGTCCACTTGTCCCATTTCTACTGTTACTTGCAGACCCATGAAGGTGGTGATGATGGTGATAATTATGCCTATCTATTATTTCTTCAGGTATCATAATTCGTAATGTTGGGTCTTGAATAGGTCTAAGAAAATCAAACATTATTTTGATTCTTAAAAATAATTAAATAAATTTAATTAGGTAAATTAAATTAAATAAATTAAATTAATTTACATAATATAAAATAAAATATTTATTATAAAATAAATAAATAAATTAATTAATTTTTTATTTATTTTTTGTAAATTTAATTTACGTAACAATTATCTAGTAAACGTGTTAAAAAAATATAATTTAATAAATAACGTTAGAAAAATCATTAGAAATTGCGATAATGATCAAAAATATAAAGAAAAAAGGGAGAAAAAAAAGTAAAAAATTATTTTTTATTTTTAATATTAATTGATTTTAATTCATTGATAAAAATTTTTTAATCCTTTGTGATTGTAAATAAATTAATTTTTTAAATAAATTAAAAAATATTTAAAAAAAAAGAGGTTTTTAAAAATAAATAGAGCATTACACGGATATTCTCATTTTTAGGAAAAATTAATTGAAGGTGACAGACGGACGTTGACGTCGTCTTCTTTTGATAACCTTGAAAAATATTTATTTTGATCCAATCAATAGAATATATATTTTAGTTTATATATTTAAATAAAAAATAAAATAATTTTATTTAGAAGTGAAGGAGATCAAAAACAACCTTTTTTTACTAATTTTAAAAGTTTAAACCAATATGGATGTGAAATTAATTTATTTTATAATCTCGTCTCGATTTTTTGACAAAATCATTATTACAATTTTCTTCATTCTCTAAAGTTTTATTTAATTTAAAAAATAATCAATTTTATGGTTTCTTCCATATAAAGCAAATGCTGTTGTAAAAATTAATGGACTCAATGTGTTGTGCATAGTCAGACATGTTTTGTCGAAGTCCGGGCGGTATGCGGTTGGTCGATCCGAGGCCAGTAGTTGCACCCACGAAATTCACCTTTGTTAAAGCAAATTGATTATTTTCTACTATTAAATGCAGAATACAAACTCCATACTTCGTCAATTAAATTTTTCAAAAAAGTAATTGAAGAGCTGGGTAATGGTTGTGAACCATTTATGCCAACGTTGCCCATGTCACGAAACCCATCCCAATATGCAGTATGCAGATCCTCAATTACATAAATTCCTCCATTCTCATTCAGGAATGGGAACAGTGCCTTAAATTTATTAAAATCTAAAAGAAATTCAATACAAAGTCTGTTAATTGTTATTTTAAAAAGCAATTTATCTATCTAATCATTGTAAATAATTTGCTCTGCAAAAGTGTTAACTAAAAGCCTGCTCGAAAATGGCATTTTTAGTAAATATAAATAAAAAAACAATTCAAAGATCATATAACAGTACAAGCACAACGCCCCAAAATTTTCGTAATTTTACTTTTTTTTCATCTGGGAACACTATATACTACGTATTCCGTATAGATAAAAGAACCTCAAAGGCTGTGATTATCTCATTGTTTTTGTGACCACCGTCATCAATAATGATGTCAAATTGACCTCCGATATTAGTGGCAAATTCTTGCAGCTTTTCTTTATTGGTCTGATCAAAGAAATGATATGTACTTCGATTTGATTTATATATCAAGTATTTATCAGTCACATCAATAAAATGAAGTTCGGCATTCGGGAAATACCACTCCCACATTTTAACTGACGCTCCTTAAGAAAATATTTTACATTTATCACAAATATAGTTGATCATTATCCTAATCTAATTTAAACATCAATTAACAAAAATAAAAAAAAACTTTTTAAATTTACCTGTAAATATGCCGATCTCCATAAACCTGAGTTTTTTATGCCGAATAGGACCAAAATAGCGGTAATAAATACCCGTGTAATTGTGAGCTTGTCCGCTTTTGTCAGTTCCACTAGTCAATGCCATTTGATCAAGTAGTGCATATTCATTCACTAGTAGTGTTATTGATATTATTAATTATTATATAAACTAGAGAGATTATCGCAAAAACTCAACATATCTAATTTTTTCTTTGTTGGATATAACCAGAACAAGTATGTTTTAAATTTCTATTTTAAAGGTTACCTTCATTTGTCCTATCCTTGATCATTTTTATTACATCAATTCCGCGATACTTTTTTGAAATAAATATTAAAATAATTCCTATAATAATTAACAATGGAATAATGATAATCGTTTTTTTTATTTCTGCCATTAGTGCGTAAAATATACCTATTAAACTTAAATATATTTTACTTATAAATCAGTTTAAAACTTGAATAAAAACAAATTGTGCATTAAAAATATTCAACTTGGATTTTAATAATTTTTTATAGACTTTAAGAAAAATTGCATGAAACTAAAATCCGATTGAATAAACTTCCTAAAGACTATAATTCAAGGAAAAGTAATTATATTTATTTATCGAGGATTTAGAGATACTTGCAGATTGGAAAATTATGTAGATTAACATGTTGCAATGAAGAATAGGAACATTAAAAAATTGAAACTCTAAAGAAGGAAAAATAAATTATTTTTAAAGTCTATTTGTTAAAACTAAAGCGTGGTAACACTGAATTTATAGATCCTTATCAGTTTGAGTTTTTTTTCGAATCCACTTTAATTGTTTGTATGTTAATTTTCATGTTTTTATTTTATTTTCATTTATTTAAATTAAATTCAGTATATGAGAACTAAAAAATATTAGATAGTAATCTAAAAAATTCTCCCATTGCTAATATAACGACCAGTGGGAATTCATAATTTTTTTTTTGTTTCATATATTTCTTTTTTTATGATTTATTGAAATAATTTAAAAAATTTAAAAAGTAAAAATTTTTATTAAAATCAATATAGAGGAAGCTCCTTCAAAAATAAAAAAAAGTAGAATCGAAAGAATCTAGTTTCCACCCCTAATAATAAATCGAAACAATGGTTTTCATTATATCAAGTTAGCGCATATTGGTCAACAAACAGATTGAAAATAGCAATAATGTTATAAAATTAAATAATAATGTAAATATTGTTTAATATATTTATTTTGTTTTTTTAATTATTTACTACATTAAAATAGACAACAATAGGTTAATAATTAAATTAAATATTTTTATTAAAACTAACGAAGGTAGGGGATTCCTTTGCATTAAATATTATTAAAAATTAACATTTATCCAAATTTAAAAATTTTCTAACAAAATTATTATTACAATGTTCTTCATTCCAGAATTCATTTAAATTAATTATATTTTTTGTTTTGAATTCAAAATGTTTTGTAGCATATTCACAAATTTTACAAAATGGTGAATAATCAGCACCTTTTCTTCTTTTTGTATATGTTTTAGTCCATTCAAAATATCTATACAAAAGAAAGTTTGTATTTTTCCAGAACTTTATTAAGTTTGTATTTTCCGGAAAGTTTTATATTTGCACAAACTTTATTAAATTTTTTCTTAAATTTGTATCTTTCTATAACATTATTTTGTATTTTCCGGAAAGTTTTATATATTTTCCGGAAATAAATATTTCTTTTATTTTTAATAGTAAAATTACTTTAAATATTCCTCTGTATTATTCCTTAAAACTTTTAAATGTTCAACCAATTCATTTACTGATTTAAAATCATCTAAAGCAATAAATGCATTAGAGGGAATATCCAATCCTTTAAATACTGAACGAGTTAACACAACAGGAACAGTAAGTGCTCTTAATGAATTCCAAAATTTTTCTGTTACATAATTAAGGCAATTATTGTTCTCAAATGCCAAATTAAAGAAATGTTGTTCTGTAATTAAATATAAAATAAAAATAAATAAATAAAAGAATTAATTCAATTAAATGTCGGTTACTTTCGGTGCCATGTCTATACAATTAATTTTAATTAAAAACCTAATCCACGCTCATAACATTCATTATCACATAAAACATTAAAACAAGGACCAACAGTATCTATATCAATTAATTCAGCAATTTTTTTAGTTATTAGTTCACGATCTGATTTTGCACTGCAACGAGTTACTGCTTGAAAAGCAAATTTTGTTTTCCTTTTTATTTTTTCCAAAATCTTTAAAAATTAAAAATTAATTAAAATAATTAAATTTACTTCTTTGTGTTCCCATATATCCTCCTTTGGTGTATTTTTTGTAATTTTAGTTAATTCATCATAAGGCATATGTACTGAACTGTCCAGACGATAAGTAGCTGAACTATTAAACCATTTATTTGTCATTATTTTTCTGTCATAATATTTTAAAGATTCACTAGGACATTCAACTGTGTACATCATATAGTTTTGATCTTCTTTACGATTAAGAGGGTATACATCTATTGGGCAAAATACATGAAGGAAGAAGATGATCGTAGACACATTCTTCTCCCTTTAAATAAAAATTTAATTTTTATTCTATCAAATACACTATGTAGTTTACAAAGACTTTTAATGTGTTAAAGGCTTTAGGCACTGAAAAAGATTACATAAATATATCTAAAATTTTAAGGTTAAAGTGCATGTGGTGGTTAAGTATTTGAGAACTTTTCCGTTCCTTAAATAAAACAAGAAATGTTTCAAAATTAATTTTAATGTCATTAGATTCAATGAACAGAATATTTTATTTAATTATTAAGCATTTAAAAATACAGTGTTCTATCATTTGTAAAAGTGCAATTAAATGGACATGTAGTATTTGGTACAATCATGGGGTAATCTGGGTAACCACGCCTTGAGGTATTATAAGTATAATTGTAAATATTCCAAATCAAAATTGAGGGCATTTTCTTTTTAAAAAATTCTTCCTTTTAAAAAATAAAATTAAAATATAATTTGAAAGAATTTATATTGTGATGTTGTGAATATAAATATGTCGCCATGAAAAAAGTGACAAATAAAAAAATTTTTTTTTAAATTTACCTTGCTAACATTAAATAAAAAGGTTGATTGTAGTTTATTATAAAATTTTAAGTATAGCAAAAAATATAAAATTAATAATAAAGAAATTATTTTAAATAATTTTTATAGTCAGTAGTTGCTTCAAATTTTCTATCTAAAATTTTTATTATTATTTTGAATTACTATTGAATACTGATTAACATTTTTCTTTTATTTTTTTAGTATTATTATCTTACCAATTCCATATAAATAATCAAGGGAATGCACATTTTCGCTTGCATCTCCTTGGAATGCTTGCATTAATTCATAAACCTTTATACATGTCTGTTATTAAATTTAAAAGGAAAATTTTAATTAAATTTATTTGAAAAAGTAAAAAATAATGACTTAGATTAATAGAATATAAAAACAGTTCAATACATACATTACTGCTTAAAGTACAAACTAAAAATTGGCATTTCGAAAGTATTTGAAATATGGCTAATATTTCCATTAAAGCTTCTCTTGATTCATCTAATAAATTTAAAAGAAATGAAAGTAAAACAGGCTAAGATGAGTTAACTATTCCTAAATTTTGTTCCAAACTTTTTATATTTACATCTAATTTATTTAAAATATTTCATTTTCTGACAATTTTAGGAGTAAAATTAATCTTTTTAGCGCCGAAAAAACTTTTTTAAAAGTTCTTGAATAGTAGGACGTGACCCGACATTTCGGGAATGAACTAAAATACGACATTTCGTTAAACACATTTCGGCAATTGCGACATTTCAGTCCATTAATTTCTTTTATAAAAATATAAAACAAACATTTTGTTTCATTAAATATTGTTCCATGATATATTTCATATTTATTTCCCCATTTAATTTTTATTTCTTCAACTACTTCTTTAAGTACTGGTACATCTGTTGCAACAAATAACATTCTTTTATTTGTACAATTAGAAGGAATTGGATTTTGTTTATAATTTTCTTCATTAACATTAAACCAAAAATCAACCAATTTCTAAAAAAGATTAAAAAGCCTCTACTATTGTAAAGTTTAAATAAATATTAAAATATCATTTTTTAACCAGATAATCTTCTAGTTTTTGTATTTTTGATTCAATTAACTTGTCCGTTCGACGAACATGTACACCAACAACGGGGCCTATAAAAATTTAATTTTTTTCTTTCACCAGTTTAAAAGTGTTAATAAACTTTTAAATTTTAAAAATTAATATATTATTTTACCACATTCAAATGGAATTTTTGAAACAAATTGATTTGTTATATTTATTGTTTTTTCAGTTTCTCTCCAAATATATTTTAATAACTAAAAAGAGGGTGTTTAATCGAAATTTAATTTAAAATTTAATTCGATTATAAGCCAAAACAGATTTAAAAAATGGTTTTTAGTTGACTTATAACCGTGTTTATGTGTAATTATTTTACTTGTCCACGAAACCAAAGAATTGGGTTTGAATGATATTTGACAAGAAAATCTTTAACTTCCATTGGAGCAACATCAAATCCACTTTTTAACTTAAAAAGGGATTAATTAAAAAATCAAGAAGTCTTTAAATTTTACCAATTCATCATTATATTGTAAAATTGTTATTCTATCAGATTGTCCCGGTTCTTTATATTCTTTTATTGGAAGAAATGGTTGAACCTTAAAATAAAATATTTTTAAAATATTTTGCTGCTTTTCCCTTTCGGTGCAAGAAATAAAGAATGTACAGGAATGCATGCATCATTAGACATATTTTATGAATTTATTTGGAAAAAGGATGTTAAAAAGGAGTGCAATTCGCACGAGATTTCTAGCACTGAAATGGGTGGTATTGCACAAAATCAATTCCAAAAGTTTTTCATTTTCTCCTTACATGTTCTTTGTAATTACACTTTGAACTTGATTTAAATACTTCATTCCATTTTACATCAAACCTAACAATTCGAATAGTTTCATCATTTAATATCACTGTTCTTCCAGATTTAATTGCAAAAATAAAACAAAAACTTAATTGAATTTTAAAATATTAATAAAACAAAATGCCAAAAAAAAGAATTACCGAATTCTATGCAGCAAAACACCAAATCCCCAACCAATAAAATCTATCTAATATTTTTATTATAATTTTTAATATCTTGAGTAATTAAACTTTTATAACATTTTTACTTACCGGACAAACCATAATCCTTGCATTAGAACAATTATAAGGATTTTGAATTAAATTTATTAAAGATTGTATTTTTTCACTCAAAAGAGAAAGTTGTTGATAATTATTAGGTTTAACAAAAAGTCTACTTTCTTTTGATAAATGACTAATTATCTAAATTTAAAAGGTTTTTAAGATTGTATAAAAGGGTTATTTGAATGCCAAACCTTAATATATTTTTTTTATTCTATAACAAAGATTTTTTTTTAAATCATAAAAGGCTATTCTAATAATAAGAAAAATAATTTTGAAGATTTTTGTGTGTCAGCGCTTCTTTTTATTTTTTCCATAAATATTTTTAAATTGTACTTTAACCTGTTTATCTATCATTTGCTTTTGTAAATCACTTATTGAATAATAGCTGTATAATCCTCTAAGATAAATTAATTTGTGAATAATATTCATTTGCCAATATCCATCCTTAATTGGAAATTAGAATAATTAAATGATACATTTCTAGTTTAAAGAATTTTAATGGATCATCTTTTTTTCTCAAAAATTATGTTCAGAATTTAATTAAATTTCTAATTTTTATTACCTTCTATTTTTAGGCGTAGTTTTTTTTTTAATCTAATAAACCTTGTCTGTTATAACATTATAATTTATTTGAGGAGCATAATTCAAAGTAGTATTAAAAACTTTAGTAATATATTTATTCTCTCTTTGTATGGCAAATAAATATTTTTATAAAAAAATATTATTAGTATTATCAGAAGTACTAATTTAAATAATTTTTTGATTGAAATTTTTGGACAAGTTATTTCTTTTTGTTTAATTTCCTTAGTCTCAATTGATCTCATTTTTAATTATTTTTTGATATTTTGTTAAAAATGAAGCAGAATTAAATTTATTATTTAATTTTATGCAACATTCCATTTATTAATATCTTTTAATTTAATCTTTAAAAAATAATTAGGTGAACGTCAGAAAGTATTAAAAAAAAAAGGCGAAACAAATGAAAACAAAAGGATGAAATTTCTTGATTTAATCGTTTATCTAAATTCAGTTAAGGATAAAAACTAATTGTATTACAAAATTTTGCTCATTTTATATTTTTATTGTTATAAAAGAAAACTTTATTTATTAAAAAAAAAATTTTTTTTAAGTAAAACAGGATGCTACTAAAATTATTAAATATTTAGTATTCAAATAAATTAATTAAATATTTGGAATTAACAAAAGAATTTTTTTACACAAATTTTGTCAACATAATTAACAAAAAACATTCTATGAAAAATTTCATTTGGTTTAAAAACATCGTTTTTTAACATTGCAAATTTACTTTTACGAAAAAATGTATCCAAATTGCGCAAAAAACGTTTTCTCAAAAATGTATTTGAATAAGAATGATGATGATGAAATTCAACATTTATTTGGCAAATAATTACTGGAAGTTGATTATATTGTTCTGAAAAGAAAAAATATTTTTAAAATAAATATAAAAGTTAATTAACCTGTAAGAAGTTGAAAAATAGAAAATTCATTTCCTTCAACATCTATAAAAAGCATATCAATTATTTGTTTAGCATTGTAATATACAAAAAAATCAAAAAACCCAATTGATGGTTCACTCATGTTTGTATTGAATTGAGTATCACCTGAGAAAATTAAACTTTAATTACAAACTTTAATTAAATTACAAACTTAATAAAATAACAATTAAATTTGTTAAAACTTGAAAGTATAAAATAAACTTATTTTCGCAAATCGCAAACTTGAAAACTAATAAAAAATGCTCAATCTACTTAAGTTTATTTTCAAGTTGCAATAAATTACAGTTCTAACCATTTTTTAATATATTTGCCCCAAGTTGTGCACTGTAACTATCTTCAGCTCCAATTGTTCCTTGAATAAAGGTTCCTTTTAATTTATTCTCAACTAAGTCAGCATTAATTTCTGGATCTGGGTCTAATGATAAAAAGGTACATTGTGGGTAATTCTTTTTAAGTTCCATTTCAGCTTCTATGGAATGTCCAACTCCTTTATTAAAAATTTTAAAATATATTCTTAAGCCTCTAATATTTATTTACCCATTGTAACAACATTACATTCACTACTAGAATCAGTAAAATTTAAAAAATATTTAATTTCCCCATCACTAGAAATTAATTTAATTGGTTCATGATCAATTAAATATTCCTTCCATATTTCCTTAAAATTTATTTTAATAAACTTAAAAAACTAAGTTTACAAACATTATATTGTTTTTCTATATTTAATAATGTTTCTTCATAATTTGCAATGTTTTTATCATTTCTAATAATTTTAAGTCCTTGTTTTTGTTGTTTTATTCCAGTTAAAAATTTATTTGACAGATTTAAACATGTAGGTGTATCTTTATTTATTGTTTCCCGAAATAATAATTTATTTAAAATAATAAAAACAAATAAAGTGAATGGTAAAATTATAAACCCTTTTTTCAACATTTCTGGCCTTTAATTAAAATTTAAAAAATTTTAAAATTTAATTATTATGTCAAATAAATTATATAATGTTTTAATACTAATAAAATTTTTAAAATCACAAAATACAGAAAATTAAACAATTTATGATTTATAGTAAACTTGAAATAATTATTCACAAACCTAGATACTAAACAATAAACTTAATAAAATCTTGGAAAAAGTTTTAAATCCATTATACATTGTAATCTTAAAATTTATTGAATATTAAAGTTTTAATTGTTAACTAAATTTGTATAAATATCAAATAACCTACTTTTTTATTTACTTACAAACTAAATAATTGAAAGAAGATCCGAAAAGAGATTATTAAATAATTTGTTGCAATTTTTAATAACCCAAACATTTTTTAAATAAAATTAAAAAATCTGGTTTAATTTAAGTCAGCGATAGGATAAAAAAAAATAAAAATTTTTGACATTACTTTTTTGTTAAATAATTTGTCTAGATATATCTCAGAAATAAAGGTAGAATAATTTTAAAAAATCTCGTTTTAATCCCTTTTTTTTAGAAAATACGAGAAACAAGAATGACCAAAATCAAGAGAATATATGAGGAACGAGAACGAAACGAGACCACTCCCCTGGCACTTAGGTGATATATTTACATATTTTGCGTATTAATGGAAGCAATAAAAAGATTATCATTATTTCATTCCTAATTATCGGAGAATGATTTTATATTTAGTTCTAAAAATTATCACGGAATTGATAAAGTAAAAATTAACAATAGAAATTAGAATCGGTACATGATAGGCTTACATCCAACAAAAAAACGTTCGATTATGGAGGATTTGAAAGAGTAAGTGGAGGATAGAGGATATTTTATTGTAGCGGTTGAGAAAAAGAAGCATTAAAAAATTTTATTACATATTAGCAAACGCTGAAAAATTTTCAAATTTTGTATATTTTTTGAGTAAAAACATAGGAAAATTTACTTCTTTATTTGAATCAATATTCTTAGCTCTAAGTAGGCCATCTTTATGTACTGGACTTGTAGCAACTTAAAAGATTTAATTTCATTAACAATACCAAAAGCCTACCAATAACAGCTCCTTTTTCAGCCCAAAGTTCTTCCGGCATTATTGGATGTTCTAAAAATTAAATTTATTCAAATATGTATATAACATATTTATTTATTTTTTAGGTAATAGTGTTAGGTTACTTTCGCATTTGAATTCCTTATTATTTTATTTTATTTTTTCCATCTATCATTTTATTCGAAATTCTATAAATTTTTATAATATCAAGTAATGTACCATGAATAGGCTTATAGTCAGTAGTTGCTTCAAATTTTCTATCTAAAATTTTTATTATTATTTTGAATTACTATTGAATACTGATTAACATTTTTCTTTTTATTTTTTTAGTATTATTATCTTACCAATTCCATATAAATAATCAAGGGAATGCACATTTTCGCTTGCATCTCCTTGGAATGCTTGCATTAATTCATAAACCTTTATACATGTCTGTTATTAAATTTAAAAGGAAAATTTTAATTAAATTTATTTGAAAAAGTAAAAAATAATGACTTAGATTAATAGAATATAAAAACAGTTCAATACATACATTACTGCTTAAAGTACAAACTAAAAATTGGCATTTCGAAAGTATTTGAAATATGGCTAATATTTCCATTAAAGCTTCTCTTGATTCATCTAATAAATTTAAAAGAAATGAAAGTAAAACAGGCTAAGATGAGTTAACTATTCCTAAATTTTGTTCCAAACTTTTTATATTTACATCTAATTTATTTAAAATATTTCATTTTCTGACAATTTTAGGAGTAAAATTAATCTTTTTAGCGCCGAAAAACTTTTTTAAAAGTTCTTGAATAGTAGGACGTGACCCGACATTTCGGGAATGAACTAAAATACGACATTTCGTTAAACACATTTCGGCAATTGCGACATTTCAGTCCATTAATTTCTTTTATAAAAATATAAAACAAACATTTTGTTTCATTAAATATTGTTCCATGATATATTTCATATTTATTTCCCCATTTAATTTTTATTTCTTCAACTACTTCTTTAAGTACTGGTACATCTGTTGCAACAAATAACATTCTTTTATTTGTACAATTAGAAGGAATTGGATTTTGTTTATAATTTTCTTCATTAACATTAAACCAAAAATCAACCAATTTCTAAAAAAGATTAAAAAGCCTCTACTATTGTAAAGTTTAAATAAATATTAAAATATCATTTTTTAACCAGATAATCTTCTAGTTTTTGTATTTTTGATTCAATTAACTTGTCCGTTCGACGAACATGTACACCAACAACGGGGCCTATAAAAATTTAATTTTTTTCTTTCACCAGTTTAAAAGTGTTAATAAACTTTTAAATTTAAAAAATTAATATATTATTTTACCACATTCAAATGGAATTTTTGAAACAAATTGATTTGTTATATTTATTGTTTTTTCAGTTTCTCTCCAAATATATTTTAATAACTAAAAAGAGGGTGTTTAATCGAAATTTAATTTAAAATTTAATTCGATTATAAGCCAAAACAGATTTAAAAAATGGTTTTTAGTTGACTTATAACCGTGTTTATGTGTAATTATTTTACTTGTCCACGAAACCAAAGAATTGGGTTTGAATGATATTTGACAAGAAAATCTTTAACTTCCATTGGAGCAACATCAAATCCACTTTTTAACTTAAAAAGGGATTAATTAAAAAATCAAGAAGTCTTTAAATTTTACCAATTCATCATTATATTGTAAAATTGTTATTCTATCAGATTGTCCCGGTTCTTTATATTCTTTTATTGGAAGAAATGGTTGAACCTTAAAATAAAATATTTTTAAAATATTTTGCTGCTTTTCCCTTTCGGTGCAAGAAATAAAAGAAATGTACAGGAATGCATGCATCATTAGACATATTTTATGAATTTATTTGGAAAAAGGATGTTAAAAAGGAGTGCAATTCGCACGAGATTTCTAGCACTGAAATGGGTGGTATTGCACAAAATCAATTCCAAAAGTTTTTCATTTTCTCCTTACATGTTCTTTGTAATTACACTTTGAACTTGATTTAAATACTTCATTCCATTTTACATCAAACCTAACAATTCGAATAGTTTCATCATTTAATATCACTGTTCTTCCAGATTTAATTGCAAAAATAAAACAAAAACTTAATTGAATTTTAAAATATTAATAAAACAAAATGCCAAAAAAAAGAATTACCGAATTCTATGCAGCAAAACACCAAATCCCCAACCAATAAAATCTATCTAATATTTTTATTATAATTTTTAATATCTTGAGTAATTAAACTTTTATAACATTTTTACTTACCGGACAAACCATAATCCTTGCATTAGAACAATTATAAGGATTTTGAATTAAATTTATTAAAGATTGTATTTTTTCACTCAAAAGAGAAAGTTGTTGATAATTATTAGGTTTAACAAAAAGTCTACTTTCTTTTGATAAATGACTAATTATCTAAATTTAAAAGGTTTTTAAGATTGTATAAAAGGGTTATTTGAATGCCAAACCTTAATATATTTTTTTTATTCTATAACAAAGATTTTTTTTTAAATCATAAAAGGCTATTCTAATAATAAGAAAAATAATTTTGAAGATTTTTGTGTGTCAGCGCTTCTTTTTTATTTTTTCCATAAATATTTTTAAATTGTACTTTAACCTGTTTATCTATCATTTGCTTTTGTAAATCACTTATTGAATAATAGCTGTATAATCCTCTAAGATAAATTAATTTGTGAATAATATTCATTTGCCAATATCCATCCTTAATTGGAAATTAGAATAATTAAATGATACATTTCTAGTTTAAAGAATTTTAATGGATCATCTTTTTTTCTCAAAAATTATGTTCAGAATTTAATTAAATTTCTAATTTTTATTACCTTCTATTTTTAGGCGTAGTTTTTTTTTAATCTAATAAACCTTGTCTGTTATAACATTATAATTTATTTGAGGAGCATAATTCAAAGTAGTATTAAAAACTTTAGTAATATATTTATTCTCTCTTTGTATGGCAAATAAATATTTTTTATAAAAAAATATTATTAGTATTATCAGAAGTACTAATTTAAATAATTTTTTGATTGAAATTTTTGGACAAGTTATTTCTTTTTGTTTAATTTCCTTAGTCTCAATTGATCTCATTTTTAATTATTTTTTGATATTTTGTTAAAAATGAAGCAGAATTAAATTTATTATTTAATTTTATGCAACATTCCATTTATTAATATCTTTTAATTTAATCTTTAAAAAATAATTAGGTGAACGTCAGAAAGTATTAAAAAAAAAAGGCGAAACAAATGAAAACAAAAGGATGAAATTTCTTGATTTAATCGTTTATCTAAATTCAGTTAAGGATAAAAACTAATTGTATTACAAAATTTTGCTCATTTTATATTTTTATTGTTATAAAAGAAAACTTTATTTATTAAAAAAAAAATTTTTTTTAAGTAAAACAGGATGCTACTAAAATTATTAAATATTTAGTATTCAAATAAATTAATTAAATATTTGGAATTAACAAAAGAATTTTTTTACACAAATTTTGTCAACATAATTAACAAAAAACATTCTATGAAAAATTTCATTTGGTTTAAAAACATCGTTTTTTAACATTGCAAATTTACTTTTACGAAAAAATGTATCCAAATTGCGCAAAAAACGTTTTCTCAAAAATGTATTTGAATAAGAATGATGATGATGAAATTCAACATTTATTTGGCAAATAATTACTGGAAGTTGATTATATTGTTCTGAAAAGAAAAAATATTTTTAAAATAAATATAAAAGTTAATTAACCTGTAAGAAGTTGAAAAATAGAAAATTCATTTCCTTCAACATCTATAAAAAGCATATCAATTATTTGTTTAGCATTGTAATATACAAAAAAATCAAAAAACCCAATTGATGGTTCACTCATGTTTGTATTGAATTGAGTATCACCTGAGAAAATTAAACTTTAATTACAAACTTTAATTAAATTACAAACTTAATAAAATAACAATTAAATTTGTTAAAACTTGAAAGTATAAAATAAACTTATTTTCGCAAATCGCAAACTTGAAAACTAATAAAAAATGCTCAATCTACTTAAGTTTATTTTCAAGTTGCAATAAATTACAGTTCTAACCATTTTTTAATATATTTGCCCCAAGTTGTGCACTGTAACTATCTTCAGCTCCAATTGTTCCTTGAATAAAGGTTCCTTTTAATTTATTCTCAACTAAGTCAGCATTAATTTCTGGATCTGGGTCTAATGATAAAAAGGTACATTGTGGGTAATTCTTTTTAAGTTCCATTTCAGCTTCTATGGAATGTCCAACTCCTTTATTAAAAATTTTAAAATATATTCTTAAGCCTCTAATATTTATTTACCCATTGTAACAACATTACATTCACTACTAGAATCAGTAAAATTTAAAAAATATTTAATTTCCCCATCACTAGAAATTAATTTAATTGGTTCATGATCAATTAAATATTCCTTCCATATTTCCTTAAAATTTATTTTAATAAACTTAAAAAACTAAGTTTACAAACATTATATTGTTTTTCTATATTTAATAATGTTTCTTCATAATTTGCAATGTTTTTATCATTTCTAATAATTTTAAGTCCTTGTTTTTGTTGTTTTATTCCAGTTAAAAATTTATTTGACAGATTTAAACATGTAGGTGTATCTTTATTTATTGTTTCCCGAAATAATAATTTATTTAAAATAATAAAAACAAATAAAGTGAATGGTAAAATTATAAACCCTTTTTTCAACATTTCTGGCCTTTAATTAAAATTTAAAAAATTTTAAAATTTAATTATTATGTCAAATAAATTATATAATGTTTTAATACTAATAAAATTTTTAAAATCACACAAAATACAGAAAATTAAACAATTTATGATTTATAGTAAACTTGAAATAATTATTCACAAACCTAGATACTAAACAATAAACTTAATAAAATCTTGGAAAAAGTTTTAAATCCATTATACATTGTAATCTTAAAATTTATTGAATATTAAAGTTTTAATTGTTAACTAAATTTGTATAAATATCAAATAACCTACTTTTTTATTTACTTACAAACTAAATAATTGAAAGAAGATCCGAAAAGAGATTATTAAATAATTTGTTGCAATTTTTAATAACCCAAACATTTTTTAAATAAAATTAAAAAATCTGGTTTAATTTAAGTCAGCGATAGGATAAAAAAAAATAAAAATTTTTGACATTACTTTTTTGTTAAATAATTTGTCTAGATATATCTCAGAAATAAAGGTAGAATAATTTTAAAAAATCTCGTTTTAATCCCTTTTTTTTAGAAAATACGAGAAACAAGAATGACCAAAATCAAGAGAATATATGAGGAACGAGAACGAAACGAGACCACTCCCCTGGCACTTAGGTGATATATTTACATATTTTGCGTATTAATGGAAGCAATAAAAAGATTATCATTATTTCATTCCTAATTATCGGAGAATGATTTTATATTTAGTTCTAAAAATTATCACGGAATTGATAAAGTAAAAATTAACAATAGAAATTAGAATCGGTACATGATAGGCTTACATCCAACAAAAAAACGTTCGATTATGGAGGATTTGAAAGAGTAAGTGGAGGATAGAGGATATTTTATTGTAGCGGTTGAGAAAAAGAAGCATTAAAAAAATTTTATTACATATTAGCAAACGCTGAAAAATTTTCAAATTTTGTATATTTTTTGAGTAAAAACATAGGAAAATTTACTTCTTTATTTGAATCAATATTCTTAGCTCTAAGTAGGCCATCTTTATGTACTGGACTTGTAGCAACTTAAAAGATTTAATTTCATTAACAATACCAAAAGCCTACCAATAACAGCTCCTTTTTCAGCCCAAAGTTCTTCCGGCATTATTGGATGTTCTAAAAATTAAATTTATTCAAATATGTATATAACATATTTATTTATTTTTTAGGTAATAGTGTTAGGTTACTTTCGCATTTGAATTCCTTATTATTTTATTTTATTTTTTCCATCTATCATTTTATTCGAAATTCTATAAATTTTTATAATATCAAGTAATGTACCATGAATAGGCTTATAGTCAGTAGTTGCTTCAAATTTTCTATCTAAAATTTTTATTATTATTTTGAATTACTATTGAATACTGATTAACATTTTTCTTTTATTTTTTTAGTATTATTATCTTACCAATTCCATATAAATAATCAAGGGAATGCACATTTTCGCTTGCATCTCCTTGGAATGCTTGCATTAATTCATAAACCTTTATACATGTCTGTTATTAAATTTAAAAGGAAAATTTTAATTAAATTTATTTGAAAAAGTAAAAAATAATGACTTAGATTAATAGAATATAAAACAGTTCAATACATACATTACTGCTTAAAGTACAAACTAAAAATTGGCATTTCGAAAGTATTTGAAATATGGCTAATATTTCCATTAAAGCTTCTCTTGATTCATCTAATAAATTTAAAAGAAATGAAAGTAAAACAGGCTAAGATGAGTTAACTATTCCTAAATTTTGTTCCAAACTTTTTATATTTACATCTAATTTATTTAAAATATTTCATTTTCTGACAATTTTAGGAGTAAAATTAATCTTTTTAGCGCCGAAAAAACTTTTTTAAAAGTTCTTGAATAGTAGGACGTGACCCGACATTTCGGGAATGAACTAAAATACGACATTTCGTTAAACACATTTCGGCAATTGCGACATTTCAGTCCATTAATTTCTTTTATAAAAATATAAAACAAACATTTTGTTTCATTAAATATTGTTCCATGATATATTTCATATTTATTTCCCCATTTAATTTTTATTTCTTCAACTACTTCTTTAAGTACTGGTACATCTGTTGCAACAAATAACATTCTTTTATTTGTACAATTAGAAGGAATTGGATTTTGTTTATAATTTTCTTCATTAACATTAAACCAAAAATCAACCAATTTCTAAAAAAGATTAAAAAGCCTCTACTATTGTAAAGTTTAAATAAATATTAAAATATCATTTTTTAACCAGATAATCTTCTAGTTTTTGTATTTTTGATTCAATTAACTTGTCCGTTCGACGAACATGTACACCAACAACGGGGCCTATAAAAATTTAATTTTTTTCTTTCACCAGTTTAAAAGTGTTAATAAACTTTTAAATTTTAAAAATTAATATATTATTTTACCACATTCAAATGGAATTTTTGAAACAAATTGATTTGTTATATTTATTGTTTTTTCAGTTTCTCTCCAAATATATTTTAATAACTAAAAAGAGGGTGTTTAATCGAAATTTAATTTAAAATTTAATTCGATTATAAGCCAAAACAGATTTAAAAAATGGTTTTTAGTTGACTTATAACCGTGTTTATGTGTAATTATTTTACTTGTCCACGAAACCAAAGAATTGGGTTTGAATGATATTTGACAAGAAAATCTTTAACTTCCATTGGAGCAACATCAAATCCACTTTTTAACTTAAAAAGGGATTAATTAAAAAATCAAGAAGTCTTTAAATTTTACCAATTCATCATTATATTGTAAAATTGTTATTCTATCAGATTGTCCCGGTTCTTTATATTCTTTTATTGGAAGAAATGGTTGAACCTTAAAATAAAATATTTTTAAAATATTTTGCTGCTTTTCCCTTTCGGTGCAAGAAATAAAGAATGTACAGGAATGCATGCATCATTAGACATATTTTATGAATTTATTTGGAAAAAGGATGTTAAAAAGGAGTGCAATTCGCACGAGATTTCTAGCACTGAAATGGGTGGTATTGCACAAAATCAATTCCAAAAGTTTTTCATTTTCTCCTTACATGTTCTTTGTAATTACACTTTGAACTTGATTTAAATACTTCATTCCATTTTACATCAAACCTAACAATTCGAATAGTTTCATCATTTAATATCACTGTTCTTCCAGATTTAATTGCAAAAATAAAACAAAAACTTAATTGAATTTTAAAATATTAATAAAACAAAATGCCAAAAAAAGAATTACCGAATTCTATGCAGCAAAACACCAAATCCCCAACCAATAAAATCTATCTAATATTTTTATTATAATTTTTAATATCTTGAGTAATTAAACTTTTATAACATTTTTACTTACCGGACAAACCATAATCCTTGCATTAGAACAATTATAAGGATTTTGAATTAAATTTATTAAAGATTGTATTTTTTCACTCAAAAGAGAAAGTTGTTGATAATTATTAGGTTTAACAAAAAGTCTACTTTCTTTTGATAAATGACTAATTATCTAAATTTAAAAGGTTTTTAAGATTGTATAAAAGGGTTATTTGAATGCCAAACCTTAATATATTTTTTTTATTCTATAACAAAGATTTTTTTTTAAATCATAAAAGGCTATTCTAATAATAAGAAAAATAATTTTGAAGATTTTTGTGTGTCAGCGCTTCTTTTTATTTTTTCCATAAATATTTTTAAATTGTACTTTAACCTGTTTATCTATCATTTGCTTTTGTAAATCACTTATTGAATAATAGCTGTATAATCCTCTAAGATAAATTAATTTGTGAATAATATTCATTTGCCAATATCCATCCTTAATTGGAAATTAGAATAATTAAATGATACATTTCTAGTTTAAAGAATTTTAATGGATCATCTTTTTTTCTCAAAAATTATGTTCAGAATTTAATTAAATTTCTAATTTTTATTACCTTCTATTTTTAGGCGTAGTTTTTTTTTTAATCTAATAAACCTTGTCTGTTATAACATTATAATTTATTTGAGGAGCATAATTCAAAGTAGTATTAAAAACTTTAGTAATATATTTATTCTCTCTTTGTATGGCAAATAAATATTTTTTATAAAAAAATATTATTAGTATTATCAGAAGTACTAATTTAAATAATTTTTTGATTGAAATTTTTGGACAAGTTATTTCTTTTTGTTTAATTTCCTTAGTCTCAATTGATCTCATTTTTAATTATTTTTTGATATTTTGTTAAAAATGAAGCAGAATTAAATTTATTATTTAATTTTATGCAACATTCCATTTATTAATATCTTTTAATTTAATCTTTAAAAAATAATTAGGTGAACGTCAGAAAGTATTAAAAAAAAAAGGCGAAACAAATGAAAACAAAAGGATGAAATTTCTTGATTTAATCGTTTATCTAAATTCAGTTAAGGATAAAAACTAATTGTATTACAAAATTTTGCTCATTTTATATTTTTATTGTTATAAAAGAAAACTTTATTTATTAAAAAAAAAATTTTTTTTAAGTAAAACAGGATGCTACTAAAATTATTAAATATTTAGTATTCAAATAAATTAATTAAATATTTGGAATTAACAAAAGAATTTTTTTACACAAATTTTGTCAACATAATTAACAAAAAACATTCTATGAAAAATTTCATTTGGTTTAAAAACATCGTTTTTTAACATTGCAAATTTACTTTTACGAAAAAATGTATCCAAATTGCGCAAAAAACGTTTTCTCAAAAATGTATTTGAATAAGAATGATGATGATGAAATTCAACATTTATTTGGCAAATAATTACTGGAAGTTGATTATATTGTTCTGAAAAGAAAAAATATTTTTAAAATAAATATAAAAGTTAATTAACCTGTAAGAAGTTGAAAAATAGAAAATTCATTTCCTTCAACATCTATAAAAAGCATATCAATTATTTGTTTAGCATTGTAATATACAAAAAAATCAAAAAACCCAATTGATGGTTCACTCATGTTTGTATTGAATTGAGTATCACCTGAGAAAATTAAACTTTAATTACAAACTTTAATTAAATTACAAACTTAATAAAATAACAATTAAATTTGTTAAAACTTGAAAGTATAAAATAAACTTATTTTCGCAAATCGCAAACTTGAAAACTAATAAAAAATGCTCAATCTACTTA
Organism: Meloidogyne exigua; assembly: GCA_018905775.1. NCBI lineage: Eukaryota > Metazoa > Nematoda > Chromadorea > Rhabditida > Meloidogynidae > Meloidogyne > Meloidogyne exigua. The sequence goes on from JAGUQR010000013.1 coordinate 1,718,821, forward strand.
AGTTTATTTTCAAGTTGCAATAAATTACAGTTCTAACCATTTTTTAATATATTTGCCCCAAGTTGTGCACTGTAACTATCTTCAGCTCCAATTGTTCCTTGAATAAAGGTTCCTTTTAATTTATTCTCAACTAAGTCAGCATTAATTTCTGGATCTGGGTCTAATGATAAAAAGGTACATTGTGGGTAATTCTTTTTAAGTTCCATTTCAGCTTCTATGGAATGTCCAACTCCTTTATTAAAAATTTTAAAATATATTCTTAAGCCTCTAATATTTATTTACCCATTGTAACAACATTACATTCACTACTAGAATCAGTAAAATTTAAAAAATATTTAATTTCCCCATCACTAGAAATTAATTTAATTGGTTCATGATCAATTAAATATTCCTTCCATATTTCCTTAAAATTTATTTTAATAAACTTAAAAAACTAAGTTTACAAACATTATATTGTTTTTCTATATTTAATAATGTTTCTTCATAATTTGCAATGTTTTTATCATTTCTAATAATTTTAAGTCCTTGTTTTTGTTGTTTTATTCCAGTTAAAAATTTATTTGACAGATTTAAACATGTAGGTGTATCTTTATTTATTGTTTCCCGAAATAATAATTTATTTAAAATAATAAAAACAAATAAAGTGAATGGTAAAATTATAAACCCTTTTTCAACATTTCTGGCCTTTAATTAAAATTTAAAAAATTTTAAAATTTAATTATTATGTCAAATAAATTATATAATGTTTTAATACTAATAAAATTTTTAAAATCACAAAATACAGAAAATTAAACAATTTATGATTTATAGTAAACTTGAAATAATTATTCACAAACCTAGATACTAAACAATAAACTTAATAAAATCTTGGAAAAAGTTTTAAATCCATTATACATTGTAATCTTAAAATTTATTGAATATTAAAGTTTTAATTGTTAACTAAATTTGTATAAATATCAAATAACCTACTTTTTTATTTACTTACAAACTAAATAATTGAAAGAAGATCCGAAAAGAGATTATTAAATAATTTGTTGCAATTTTTAATAACCCAAACATTTTTTAAATAAAATTAAAAAATCTGGTTTAATTTAAGTCAGCGATAGGATAAAAAAAAATAAAAATTTTTGACATTACTTTTTTGTTAAATAATTTGTCTAGATATATCTCAGAAATAAAGGTAGAATAATTTTAAAAAATCTCGTTTTAATCCCTTTTTTTTAGAAAATACGAGAAACAAGAATGACCAAAATCAAGAGAATATATGAGGAACGAGAACGAAACGAGACCACTCCCCTGGCACTTAGGTGATATATTTACATATTTTGCGTATTAATGGAAGCAATAAAAAGATTATCATTATTTCATTCCTAATTATCGGAGAATGATTTTATATTTAGTTCTAAAAATTATCACGGAATTGATAAAGTAAAAATTAACAATAGAAATTAGAATCGGTACATGATAGGCTTACATCCAACAAAAAAACGTTCGATTATGGAGGATTTGAAAGAGTAAGTGGAGGATAGAGGATATTTTATTGTAGCGGTTGAGAAAAAGAAGCATTAAAAAAATTTTATTACATATTAGCAAACGCTGAAAAATTTTCAAATTTTGTATATTTTTTGAGTAAAAACATAGGAAAATTTACTTCTTTATTTGAATCAATATTCTTAGCTCTAAGTAGGCCATCTTTATGTACTGGACTTGTAGCAACTTAAAAGATTTAATTTCATTAACAATACCAAAAGCCTACCAATAACAGCTCCTTTTTCAGCCCAAAGTTCTTCCGGCATTATTGGATGTTCTAAAAATTAAATTTATTCAAATATGTATATAACATATTTATTTATTTTTTAGGTAATAGTGTTAGGTTACTTTCGCATTTGAATTCCTTATTATTTTATTTTATTTTTTCCATCTATCATTTTATTCGAAATTCTATAAATTTTTATAATATCAAGTAATGTACCATGAATAGGCTTATAGTCAGTAGTTGCTTCAAATTTTCTATCTAAAATTTTTATTATTATTTTGAATTACTATTGAATACTGATTAACATTTTTCTTTTATTTTTTTAGTATTATTATCTTACCAATTCCATATAAATAATCAAGGGAATGCACATTTTCGCTTGCATCTCCTTGGAATGCTTGCATTAATTCATAAACCTTTATACATGTCTGTTATTAAATTTAAAAGGAAAATTTTAATTAAATTTATTTGAAAAAGTAAAAAATAATGACTTAGATTAATAGAATATAAAAACAGTTCAATACATACATTACTGCTTAAAGTACAAACTAAAAATTGGCATTTCGAAAGTATTTGAAATATGGCTAATATTTCCATTAAAGCTTCTCTTGATTCATCTAATAAATTTAAAAGAAATGAAAGTAAAACAGGCTAAGATGAGTTAACTATTCCTAAATTTTGTTCCAAACTTTTTATATTTACATCTAATTTATTTAAAATATTTCATTTTCTGACAATTTTAGGAGTAAAATTAATCTTTTTAGCGCCGAAAAAACTTTTTTAAAAGTTCTTGAATAGTAGGACGTGACCCGACATTTCGGGAATGAACTAAAATACGACATTTCGTTAAACACATTTCGGCAATTGCGACATTTCAGTCCATTAATTTCTTTTATAAAAATATAAAACAAACATTTTGTTTCATTAAATATTGTTCCATGATATATTTCATATTTATTTCCCCATTTAATTTTTATTTCTTCAACTACTTCTTTAAGTACTGGTACATCTGTTGCAACAAATAACATTCTTTTATTTGTACAATTAGAAGGAATTGGATTTTGTTTATAATTTTCTTCATTAACATTAAACCAAAAATCAACCAATTTCTAAAAAAGATTAAAAAGCCTCTACTATTGTAAAGTTTAAATAAATATTAAAATATCATTTTTTAACCAGATAATCTTCTAGTTTTTGTATTTTTGATTCAATTAACTTGTCCGTTCGACGAACATGTACACCAACAACGGGGCCTATAAAAATTTAATTTTTTTCTTTCACCAGTTTAAAAGTGTTAATAAACTTTTAAATTTTAAAAATTAATATATTATTTTACCACATTCAAATGGAATTTTTGAAACAAATTGATTTGTTATATTTATTGTTTTTTCAGTTTCTCTCCAAATATATTTTAATAACTAAAAAGAGGGTGTTTAATCGAAATTTAATTTAAAATTTAATTCGATTATAAGCCAAAACAGATTTAAAAAATGGTTTTTAGTTGACTTATAACCGTGTTTATGTGTAATTATTTTACTTGTCCACGAAACCAAAGAATTGGGTTTGAATGATATTTGACAAGAAAATCTTTAACTTCCATTGGAGCAACATCAAATCCACTTTTTAACTTAAAAAGGGATTAATTAAAAAATCAAGAAGTCTTTAAATTTTACCAATTCATCATTATATTGTAAAATTGTTATTCTATCAGATTGTCCCGGTTCTTTATATTCTTTTATTGGAAGAAATGGTTGAACCTTAAAATAAAATATTTTTAAAATATTTTGCTGCTTTTCCCTTTCGGTGCAAGAAATAAAGAATGTACAGGAATGCATGCATCATTAGACATATTTTATGAATTTATTTGGAAAAAGGATGTTAAAAAGGAGTGCAATTCGCACGAGATTTCTAGCACTGAAATGGGTGGTATTGCACAAAATCAATTCCAAAAGTTTTTCATTTTCTCCTTACATGTTCTTTGTAATTACACTTTGAACTTGATTTAAATACTTCATTCCATTTTACATCAAACCTAACAATTCGAATAGTTTCATCATTTAATATCACTGTTCTTCCAGATTTAATTGCAAAAATAAAACAAAAACTTAATTGAATTTTAAAATATTAATAAAACAAAATGCCAAAAAAAAGAATTACCGAATTCTATGCAGCAAAACACCAAATCCCCAACCAATAAAATCTATCTAATATTTTTATTATAATTTTTAATATCTTGAGTAATTAAACTTTTATAACATTTTTACTTACCGGACAAACCATAATCCTTGCATTAGAACAATTATAAGGATTTTGAATTAAATTTATTAAAGATTGTATTTTTCACTCAAAAGAGAAAGTTGTTGATAATTATTAGGTTTAACAAAAAGTCTACTTTCTTTTGATAAATGACTAATTATCTAAATTTAAAAGGTTTTTAAGATTGTATAAAAGGGTTATTTGAATGCCAAACCTTAATATATTTTTTTTATTCTATAACAAAGATTTTTTTAAATCATAAAAGGCTATTCTAATAATAAGAAAAATAATTTTGAAGATTTTTGTGTGTCAGCGCTTCTTTTTATTTTTTCCATAAATATTTTTAAATTGTACTTTAACCTGTTTATCTATCATTTGCTTTTGTAAATCACTTATTGAATAATAGCTGTATAATCCTCTAAGATAAATTAATTTGTGAATAATATTCATTTGCCAATATCCATCCTTAATTGGAAATTAGAATAATTAAATGATACATTTCTAGTTTAAAGAATTTTAATGGATCATCTTTTTTTCTCAAAAATTATGTTCAGAATTTAATTAAATTTCTAATTTTTATTACCTTCTATTTTTAGGCGTAGTTTTTTTTTTAATCTAATAAACCTTGTCTGTTATAACATTATAATTTATTTGAGGAGCATAATTCAAAGTAGTATTAAAAACTTTAGTAATATATTTATTCTCTCTTTGTATGGCAAATAAATATTTTTATAAAAAAATATTATTAGTATTATCAGAAGTACTAATTTAAATAATTTTTTGATTGAAATTTTTGGACAAGTTATTTCTTTTTGTTTAATTTCCTTAGTCTCAATTGATCTCATTTTTAATTATTTTTTGATATTTTGTTAAAAATGAAGCAGAATTAAATTTATTATTTAATTTTATGCAACATTCCATTTATTAATATCTTTTAATTTAATCTTTAAAAAATAATTAGGTGAACGTCAGAAAGTATTAAAAAAAAAAGGCGAAACAAATGAAAACAAAAGGATGAAATTTCTTGATTTAATCGTTTATCTAAATTCAGTTAAGGATAAAAACTAATTGTATTACAAAATTTTGCTCATTTTATATTTTTATTGTTATAAAAGAAAACTTTATTTATTAAAAAAAAAATTTTTTTTAAGTAAAACAGGATGCTACTAAAATTATTAAATATTTAGTATTCAAATAAATTAATTAAATATTTGGAATTAACAAAAGAATTTTTTTACACAAATTTTGTCAACATAATTAACAAAAAACATTCTATGAAAAATTTCATTTGGTTTAAAAACATCGTTTTTTAACATTGCAAATTTACTTTTACGAAAAAATGTATCCAAATTGCGCAAAAAAACGTTTTCTCAAAAATGTATTTGAATAAGAATGATGATGATGAAATTCAACATTTATTTGGCAAATAATTACTGGAAGTTGATTATATTGTTCTGAAAAGAAAAATATTTTTAAAATAAATATAAAAGTTAATTAACCTGTAAGAAGTTGAAAAATAGAAAATTCATTTCCTTCAACATCTATAAAAAGCATATCAATTATTTGTTTAGCATTGTAATATACAAAAAAATCAAAAAACCCAATTGATGGTTCACTCATGTTTGTATTGAATTGAGTATCACCTGAGAAAATTAAACTTTAATTACAAACTTTAATTAAATTACAAACTTAATAAAATAACAATTAAATTTGTTAAAACTTGAAAGTATAAAATAAACTTATTTTCGCAAATCGCAAACTTGAAAACTAATAAAAAATGCTCAATCTACTTAAGTTTATTTTCAAGTTGCAATAAATTACAGTTCTAACCATTTTTTAATATATTTGCCCCAAGTTGTGCACTGTAACTATCTTCAGCTCCAATTGTTCCTTGAATAAAGGTTCCTTTTAATTTATTCTCAACTAAGTCAGCATTAATTTCTGGATCTGGGTCTAATGATAAAAAGGTACATTGTGGGTAATTCTTTTTAAGTTCCATTTCAGCTTCTATGGAATGTCCAACTCCTTTATTAAAAATTTTAAAATATATTCTTAAGCCTCTAATATTTATTTACCCATTGTAACAACATTACATTCACTACTAGAATCAGTAAAATTTAAAAAATATTTAATTTCCCCATCACTAGAAATTAATTTAATTGGTTCATGATCAATTAAATATTCCTTCCATATTTCCTTAAAATTTATTTTAATAAACTTAAAAAACTAAGTTTACAAACATTATATTGTTTTTCTATATTTAATAATGTTTCTTCATAATTTGCAATGTTTTTATCATTTCTAATAATTTTAAGTCCTTGTTTTTGTTGTTTTATTCCAGTTAAAAATTTATTTGACAGATTTAAACATGTAGGTGTATCTTTATTTATTGTTTCCCGAAATAATAATTTATTTAAAATAATAAAAACAAATAAAGTGAATGGTAAAATTATAAACCCTTTTTTTCAACATTTCTGGCCTTTAATTAAAATTTAAAAAATTTTAAAATTTAATTATTATGTCAAATAAATTATATAATGTTTTAATACTAATAAAATTTTTAAAATCACAAAATACAGAAAATTAAACAATTTATGATTTATAGTAAACTTGAAATAATTATTCACAAACCTAGATACTAAACAATAAACTTAATAAAATCTTGGAAAAAGTTTTAAATCCATTATACATTGTAATCTTAAAATTTATTGAATATTAAAGTTTTAATTGTTAACTAAATTTGTATAAATATCAAATAACCTACTTTTTTATTTACTTACAAACTAAATAATTGAAAGAAGATCCGAAAAGAGATTATTAAATAATTTGTTGCAATTTTTAATAACCCAAACATTTTTTAAATAAAATTAAAAAATCTGGTTTAATTTAAGTCAGCGATAGGATAAAAAAAAATAAAAATTTTTGACATTACTTTTTTGTTAAATAATTTGTCTAGATATATCTCAGAAATAAAGGTAGAATAATTTTAAAAAATCTCGTTTTAATCCCTTTTTTTTAGAAAATACGAGAAACAAGAATGACCAAAATCAAGAGAATATATGAGGAACGAGAACGAAACGAGACCACTCCCCTGGCACTTAGGTGATATATTTACATATTTTGCGTATTAATGGAAGCAATAAAAAGATTATCATTATTTCATTCCTAATTATCGGAGAATGATTTTATATTTAGTTCTAAAAATTATCACGGAATTGATAAAGTAAAAATTAACAATAGAAATTAGAATCGGTACATGATAGGCTTACATCCAACAAAAAAACGTTCGATTATGGAGGATTTGAAAGAGTAAGTGGAGGATAGAGGATATTTTATTGTAGCGGTTGAGAAAAAGAAGCATTAAAAAAATTTTATTACATATTAGCAAACGCTGAAAAATTTTCAAATTTTGTATATTTTTTGAGTAAAAACATAGGAAAATTTACTTCTTTATTTGAATCAATATTCTTAGCTCTAAGTAGGCCATCTTTATGTACTGGACTTGTAGCAACTTAAAAGATTTAATTTCATTAACAATACCAAAAGCCTACCAATAACAGCTCCTTTTTCAGCCCAAAGTTCTTCCGGCATTATTGGATGTTCTAAAAATTAAATTTATTCAAATATGTATATAACATATTTATTTATTTTTTAGGTAATAGTGTTAGGTTACTTTCGCATTTGAATTCCTTATTATTTTATTTTATTTTTTCCATCTATCATTTTATTCGAAATTCTATAAATTTTTATAATATCAAGTAATGTACCATGAATAGGCTTATAGTCAGTAGTTGCTTCAAATTTTCTATCTAAAATTTTTATTATTATTTTGAATTACTATTGAATACTGATTAACATTTTTCTTTTATTTTTTTAGTATTATTATCTTACCAATTCCATATAAATAATCAAGGGAATGCACATTTTCGCTTGCATCTCCTTGGAATGCTTGCATTAATTCATAAACCTTTATACATGTCTGTTATTAAATTTAAAAGGAAAATTTTAATTAAATTTATTTGAAAAAGTAAAAAATAATGACTTAGATTAATAGAATATAAAAACAGTTCAATACATACATTACTGCTTAAAGTACAAACTAAAAATTGGCATTTCGAAAGTATTTGAAATATGGCTAATATTTCCATTAAAGCTTCTCTTGATTCATCTAATAAATTTAAAAGAAATGAAAGTAAAACAGGCTAAGATGAGTTAACTATTCCTAAATTTTGTTCCAAACTTTTTATATTTACATCTAATTTATTTAAAATATTTCATTTTCTGACAATTTTAGGAGTAAAATTAATCTTTTTAGCGCCGAAAAAACTTTTTTAAAAGTTCTTGAATAGTAGGACGTGACCCGACATTTCGGGAATGAACTAAAATACGACATTTCGTTAAACACATTTCGGCAATTGCGACATTTCAGTCCATTAATTTCTTTTATAAAAATATAAAACAAACATTTTGTTTCATTAAATATTGTTCCATGATATATTTCATATTTATTTCCCCATTTAATTTTTATTTCTTCAACTACTTCTTTAAGTACTGGTAAATCTGATGCAATAAATAACATTCTTTTATTTGTACAATTAGAAGGAATATTAATTAATTTATAATTTTCTTCATTAACATTAAACCAAAAATCAACCCATTTCTAAAAATTTAATTAATATTCTATTAAAATAATAACCATATATTCTTCTATTTCATATAATTTTGCTTCTTTTATTTTATCTGTTCTACGAACATGAATTCCAACAATAGGACCTTATAGATAATGAACTAAGATTTAAATTTTAAAAATTTAATATATTTTACCACATTCAAATGGAATTTTTGAAACAAATTGAGTTGTTATATTTATTGTTTTTTCAGTTTCTCTCCAAATATATTTTAATAACTAACAATAAGAATATTAATAGAAAGAAGCCATTTATGTAGAAGCGGGGATATATTAATGAGATCAACGACTAAACAAATGTTTTTCCATGTGATAGGTAACATAGGTACTCTCTTCTTTCTGATAAAGCGACCGGTCGGTTTATTTTTCAATTGTGCGCTAGAGGGTCGGTTTAATAAAAGGGGTCGTTCTATTAGAAGAGTCACTCTTTTAGAAGAAATAAGGTATATGTGTAAATTTCAGAATTAGCAATAAAGGATGATATAATTTCTAAGCCTATAATACCATCTTTACTATTCTTCTCACGGTTATAATTATTTTATAACTTTTGGCTTTTCTCGCCAAACCTATCCCTGATTAGCATAATTTCTACTTCGTGTCAAAACATAATTTTTAGTCTAATATGTACCTGTCCATAAATCCAGATTATAGGAGTTGAATGATATTTAAGAAGAAAATCTTTAATTTCTAATGGAGCAGTATCAAATCCATTTGAATACAATAAGTTAATGTTTAATTATAAAAATGTTGTATTTTTAATTTTACCTTATTAAATATTGTTATCCTATCAGTTTGTTCTTTCCCCAGATATTCCTTCAATGGAAGAAATGGTTGAACCTTATAAATGAAATATCATTTTTTTCTCTAATTTATTTACATGTTCTGTATAACTACAATTTGATGTTGATTTAAATAATTCACTCAATTTCACATCAAATTTAAAGAATGTTATATTTTGATTATTTAATATCATTGTTCTTCCTGATTCAAGTGCATTAACAAAACAATAACTATGCATGTATTAAAAATTAATAAATTAAATTGGAAGTCTTGTACCTAATTATTTGCATGAAATAACCAATTCCCCATCCAGGGCCATCACTCTAGCGTTTGTTAAGATAAAAAGATATATTTATTTTACATTGTAATAATATTTTTAATTTATGGGAAAAATAAGCATAAATCAAGTTAGGTATATGAATTTTATGTAAAAGAGTTCGACTATTGTTTTCATATGTTACAGTAATATTTAAGATTTTATCCTTGGATTAAAATGTTGAAAGTAGAGGTTCGGCAGCATAATTTCGAAATTAGCGTTATCTTGGAACAACATTAGTTCGACTAGCAATAGGGAATTAAATAATAAAAATTTTAATTATTAATGTATGCTAAACAATTTTCATCGTTCAATAAAATTTAAATTGAAAAATGATTTTAAAAAATATTTTTAACTTACCGGACAAACCATAATCTTTGCCGTAGAACAATTATTAGGATTTTGAATAAAATTTATTGAAGATTGAACTTTTTCACTCAAAAATGAAAGTTGTTGATAATTATTAGGTTTAATATAAAGTCTACCTTCTTTTGATAAATGACTAATTATCTAAAAAATTAAATCAAATACTTATTTAATAGCTAATATAAAAAGGTTTATTGAAAATTCTAGTTTGTTTTAGACTAATCATTTTGTAAATTCAAACAAATAATAATAATCATTAACGATGAGGTTAACCACATATTTTGGTTTATCTATTGTAGTCAATTAAGATTAAACACACAAACTTAATATTATAATTTGGAAATAAACTAATCGTCCAATGATATAAATAAGTAATTAAATAAAAAAATTAAGGTTTATATTTTAAATTAATCAAACAACCTGTTTATCTATTATTTGTTTTTGTTCAGCATCTTCTAATGAATTAAATCCAAATAAACTTCGAAAATAAATTAATTTTTGTACAAGTGTCATTTGATCATATGCATCCTTTAAATAAATTTAAAAAAGAGGTCTAATTAAAATACCTTATATTCTTTAATAAAATTAACCTTGCTTATTATTAGATTATTATTTACAACTTTTGAAATATTAGTCAAATAAAAACTTCCCAAGCTGTTTTTAATTTTCATATTATTATGTTGTTTGAAACATAAATAAAACAATAGAAATGGAATTAAAATAATAATAAATTTAAGCATTTTTCTAAAATAAATTTCTATAAAATTTAGTCGATTTTCTTTAACGTTATTATTGTTGTTAGAAATAGCCCCAGTTTCGTTAGATGGTATTTTGTAATATTGAGACATTTATTTATGTGAATTGCCTTAAATATTTATTTTTTATTAATACAAAATATTCTAAAATATTTGCATGTTTTGTTGTGCTAAAAGTTAGTTCATTATAAGCACGTATTTATTTAATATTTTTTATTTAGTAAGATGAATAAAAATCTATAAACCTAAATAAATAATTTTATACAAATTTATTTTTCAACATTTAATATTATTTTTTTTATTTGTTTATATCTTTCTAGAATCTTTTTCATAAAAAAAAATTAAACTTAATTTAGATAAAAATGCACCTTTATAGTAAAATTATTGTTTTTAATTTACATGTGTTTTAATTTATTGAAAATAATTAAAATAAACAGTAATTTTATAATGCAATTATTTTTGAAACAATTCCATTATTAATTTATTTTTAGATTTAATCACTAAAAAATTACTAGTTTAAAAAGATCTTAAGATAAAAGACGAAATAAACCATAGAAAATAAACGAAGAGAAGTTTACCAGGATCTTGAAAAGAAGAAAAAGCGGTAGAATATTTTTAATTCTCAATATTTATTAAATAAAATAGCAGATCGAGCTTTATTTGGGTTAGATAATGAATAAATAAAAAAATATTTAAATAAAACACTATTTTGGCATTTTAAATAAAAATAAAATAAATTTATTAAAATATATATTAATTTTTAAAAATTAAAAAAATGAAAATTGTATCATTTAATTAATTATTTATTTATATTATAATTTTTAATTCAATTATTTATTGCATTAAATCATTGAGGTCCATTAAAGCTGAATTAGCCAATCCTTCATTAAAAAATAAAAAATCAGAAGAACATTGAAAATCATCAATTGAATTAATATTTTCTCTATTATTATTATTAAAACTGCACAAATCTTTATCAAACAGAAAATCTTGGAATGGGGAATTTGTTGATAAATTGGAAGAGTCAATCTTTAAAAAATAAAATAAAATTAATTTAATTAATTTGCCTGTTCTCCTCCTCCAAAAAATATTTCATTACATCCACTATTATTAATAGAATTATTAAATAATTTTTGTTGATTAGGATTTAATTCCATTGAGACATTAAAATTATTTAAATAATCAAAGTTTAAAGTTGATTCAGTTTGTGTACTTATTTCACATTTTTCTATTGAACAGGAGGCACAGGAAAGAGAAGAATTATTAAATGGAGAAGAGGAAGAGTTTGATAAAGAAGATGAAGAACAGGAAGAATTAGAATTTTGTTGAGGTAATGGAGGGGAAGGTTGTTCATAATTCTATTTTGAGAGAGAGATGTTTAAGGTTTTAATTTAAAAATATTTACATTAAAGGACAGTTCAGCACAATAATTTCCTCCTTGAGTTGAAGTGGCTTCCACTCCAAGCATTGGAGGACTAAAAGAAATAGGTAAACTATTATTATTTGTAACATTTATTCCATCCTTTAAAACGTCAAAAGCATCATCCTCTTCAGCTAGAAAAGAACTTAATGGACCCCCTCCACTTTCTTGATCAAAAGTTGCTGTTGTTTTTTCTTCATTATTAAATAATTCATTAAGTAAAGGATCTGTCCAACCAAAAACTTGACAAAATTGCATATTTTCACTCATTAAACCGGAAAGAGTCTTTAAAATAATTTAAAATTAAATTAAAAAATTTTACAGTAATTGTGGGTAATAATAAAAGCAAATTTCCAAAACGTGAAGCTGCATTTTGTGAAGGATTCAATTCTTTAATTGAATGGAAAAGCATATCCTGAACAGCATTGCGAAGTAAAGAAATTGCGTTTTGTGTTTCTTCAGTAATGTTTTTAGCATCTTTAATGTAAAAACAAGTTTTCCGGAAAATTAAACTTGGTGAATGTTGGTATTTTTAAAAACAAACTTTCCGGAAAATACAACATGTTTTCCGGTTGTGTTTTTAAAAAATGTTTTTTTTAATGTTAAAGTTTATTTAAAAAGTAAACAAATAAATAAAATTAAAACTTGGATCCAAAATGATTGTTGCTTTTAAGGCAACAATTTCTTCTTCTCTAAGCGATAGTTTGCGCAACGGAGCAACCAATTCATTTAATGTTCGATCAATTAAATTATTTGATAAATGGCTATATAAAATTAATTTTTTTAAGCAATTTTTCTTTAATAAAATTTTATTTACTTTGACCCATTAAATTCAGAAGGCAATTTTCTAGGCACATAAGAAAATGAACACAAACAAAGAATATCCCCATTTTGCGTTTTTTGTGCTGTCCGTGCAGAGAAATTAAAAATTGTTAAAGGTGCGTAACAATTCTTTACTATAGCTATCTAAAAATTTTAAAAATTAATTAAAATAGTAGCCCCAAATTTTGCCTTATCTGATGTATTTATTACAACAGAATCGTTAATTAATTCCATTAGAGATTCAACCCAATCAACAGCTGCAATTGCACCTCTATGAGCTATTTTAGAAAGCTCTTCTGGTTTGGCCATTCTATAAGGTTCATAACACATCTTTTTTTTGTTATTAAACAATTTAATTAATTAATTTTTAATTAAATATTTTACTTCTGTTCTTTTTGCAGTTGCTGGTCTATTTTCAAAAAGCTCCTTGAGAGATAAATTTTTTATAGGATTATTAATAGTTTCATTTGATGAAGCGGGTAAAAGTGAAGTTGAAGTAACAAGGTTATCATTACAATCATCCCCTTTAGTCACCTATAAACTTTAAACAATGTAAAAGGCTTCAAAGTTTTTTATTTCCGGAAAATTTTAATTATTTAATTTTCCGGAAAAGTTTAATTTAAATAATTTATTTCCGGAAAGTTGAATTATTTCTTAATTTTCCGGAAAATTTTAATTATTTTTTAATTTTCCGGAAAAGTATAATTTAAATAATTTATTTCCGCAAAGTTGAATTATTTCTTAATTTTCCGGAAAAGTTTAATTATTTTTTAATTTTCCGGAAAAGTTTGTATTTTAAACTAAAATACATTAGATTCAATCATCATTAATTGCATTAATAATAATCTGGATTCAGCAGGTATTTTACGAGTCCAGTCATCACGTTGATGAAGTCTCATCTAAAAAATAAAATAAACGCAAAATAATAATTAATTATTTTTACCATATGTCCAATTAATTCTTCTCCAATAGGTCTTTTTCGTACCCTTGGAACTCTTTGCTTTCCAGTCAAATCTCTGAAAAAATTAAAAACTTTTTAATATTATTTTTAATTTAATTAAACCTATCAGGCCTTACAGCCTTCGGGTCCATTCCAACTTCAATACAACGATTAAATCTACAACAACGACAACTATTCCTTTGAAATTTATTAACAATACATTGGTTTGCAAAACGGCAAATATAACGATAATTTCCTTTAAAAATATTTTTTTTATTTTTTAATTTTAAAATTAAAAATTAAAACCTGTCAGTGTTCGTCTAAAAAATCCCTAAAAATTAAAAAAAAATTTTTTTAATAGCAATTTATTAAAAAAATTAATAATTAATTCTAAAAGAATTTTTAAGGTAAAAGAGGTCATTTTAATTTCAAAAAAAAAAATAAATTAATTAATTACTTTACAACCATAACAAGCTAACACTCCATAATGCAACTTTGCATGGACCTTTTTAAATTAAAATTAAAAATTAATTTAATTAATAAAATTTAATTTTTATTTTTTCTCACATCTCCACAGACAGCACAAACAGCAGAAGAAGAAATTTGTTGTCCTTCTCCTCCTCCTTTTGATAAATTTAGACAAGTAGTTGAAGAGGTTGAAGGAGTGGGGGAGGGACTATTATTATTTAATTGTTTAATTAAACTTTGTTTTGGAATTGATAAACATTCTGATTTATTATTATTTGAATTATGTCTAATTCGATAAATTGGAGGTGTTAAAGTTTTATTTTTATTTTCAGTTGAAGAGTACATTAGAGTAGGCATTCCAACATAAGAAGAAGAAGAAGATCTGCAAAAAAAAATTTTTTTCTTTAAATAATTCAAACAAAAACAAGACTAAAAAATAAAGAAAAAATTTAATATAAATTCAATTATTATTTATTTAATAAATTTTCTTCTATTGCCTGAAAAGTCCGCAAACTTTATCCGCAACTTTTTTTTTTCTGAAAAAAAAGTTTTTAATAGAGAAATATTTTCTTTTCAGACACTAAATAATTTTTTTTGAATAATTTATAATTTTTTTTTCCTCCACAAAACAATAAATAATTAAATAAAGTTGCGGACAACATTTGCGGACACTTTCCATATAAATAGAAAATTATATTTAATTAATCTAAATTAAATTAAAAAAGATAATTTCCTTTAATTAAATTAAGATTATAAAATGATAAAAAAAAGAATTTTTTGAACGTTCATATTTCAATTTGAACGTTAAAAATGAAAGGGAACATTGATCGAGAATTGTTTGCGAATATTTTGTAATCAAACGATTTAAAAAAATTTTAAAAAAAAGAAGAGAAAAGAAGGGAATGTGAACATGGGTTATAAAGAATTTCAATAAAATTTTGTGTACGTGTAAATATTTTTTTTTAATTTTAAAATAATAATAGGACAATAATAGACACAGACAGTTAAACCAAAATTTAATAAAAATATTTAATTATTAATTTCTTTTTAAAAAAAATTAATAAAATAATTAATTTATTTTATTTTAAATAAAAAAGAAAAAATTTAATTTAATTAAAAAAAAATTAATTACCTCACAATCTTTCCTGTTCGGGTAGTTAAAGAATTATTAAACCCCTGGGGGCTATTATTGTTTTCTTCTCTCTTTGAAAACGGCAACAAAACGACCAAAGGCCTTTCATTGTTTTCTTCATTTAATTGTAATTTTTTATTATTTTCTTTAATTAAATTTATTTGATAAGAATTTTGACATTGTTGATCAAAATTTAATTCATTAGAATCAGCAGTTGAGTGAACAATAAAAGTTGTTGTTTGGGGTATGTTTGAATAAAAAGAATCTGAAGGCTCAACAAAAGTTTCAACTTCTTCCCAATAATCAAAATCCATTAATTTCCTTAAAGTTTACAAAATAAACTTGTTAAGGAAAATACAAAAAAGTTTAAAAATTAAGTTTTATAAACTCTTTCCAACTTTTTTTTCTTTTACAAAAATAAATAAAAATACAAAACTTGATAAAACAAACTTTACGGAAAGAAAAAATAATAAAACTTGACGGAAACATTGCAATAAAAATACAACCTTAAATTTAATATGCAAAACACAAGTAAAACTTAAATACAATAAAATACAAAATAGGCTGGAAAAAATCGTTTTTTTCTAAAACTTTAATAATAAAATGAATAAAAATATTTTAGAATATTTAATAGCAACAATAAATGCTGAATTATAAAGAGTGAACTTAATCCTCATATTTTATTGCAATAGATCTCAAATAAGTACAGGAAAGTATTACAATAGAAAATGGGGAAAAATCAAAATTTATATTTAAATAATTTTTTCTATACCCGAACAATTATTATAATAGTTTAGAAAATAGATAAAGAGTGTTAATATTGATGGTTTTATTTTAATTAAAAATTCAATAAAAAATAAAATGTTTCAAGATGATAATTAATTGCTTAATTAATCATTTTTTTTAAATTAAATTGATAGAAATTTATCTCTTAAATTTTAAATAATTAAATAAATTAAAAAAATAAATTCCAAAAATATTTAAACAATTTTTGGAATGCCTTAACCTGTGTAATTTAAGTTGTTTAACTATTTTTAATAGACTGTAAATATTTTCATATTATTTATAAACAAAATGATTTGCATAAATAATAAATAAATAAATTGGGAGAATATTTTAAAAAATTCTTTTTGTCAATTTATTTATTTTAAAACGACTAAAATAAAATTAACTTTTTTACGTTGAGAAATGAAGTTTAAAAGTTAATAGAAACTTAACCCTACAGAAATAAAATTAAACATTTATAATTAAACTTTAAGCAAATATTTAAACTTGTCAAGTTTAATCTTAAGAAAATACAAAATTAAGCATTTTAGTTAAGTTTCCGGAAAAGTTTAACTAAAGAAATACAAAACTTGACGGAAAAGTTTAATTATAAAATAAACTTAAGTTTTCCGGAAAATCATTTACAAACTTAAACAAACAAATTTTTAAAGTACAAATAGTTTGGATATATGTTAAAATAGTTAATAAAAAAATATATTTAAGTATAGCGCAATCACTTAAGTACTTAAGTAGCTTTTTTAAATGCTTATTTCTATTTTTTTTAATTTTACAAGAAAATGAAATACGTGTCATACTTTTCTTTTTTTATTTGAGGAAGAAAAAAAAGTTTTTTTAAGCTTATTGTATTTCACAGACTTGAATTATTCAACATTATTTTTTAAGTGGAAAAAAGAGAATTTTAGTAAATAAATAAAAGTTTAATTTTCATTACTTAAAAATAAATATAAATTATTTTAAAAGGTATGAATATATCAGTAAATTAAAAAATCATTAAAAAAATATTTTTGTGGCCAGTATTATTAAAATATAAAAAAATTATGTCAATAAAAAAAAACAAAAATAGGATTATTTATTCCTTTTTCCCTCTCTTTTGTTAAAAAAGCCATTTTCAGGATTTTAAAAATTATTGGCATTTATTGCCTAAAAAAAGAGAGAATTATTGACTTAATGCAAGTATATTGAAAGAGAGAATTTTTTACGCCTTTAGGTTTAAAGAGAGTTGAAAGAAGAGAATTTTCCGGAAATAATAATTAAACTTTCCGGAAATTTTCTCTTTAACTAAAAATACTTAAGTTTTAATTTTATTTATTCCGGTTATTATTTTTATTTTTTATTTAGTAATTAAATTGTTAAAAAAATAATTCCCCATTTATTTTTAATTGTGTTATGTCTCTCTACCACTAAAAATAAAGGAATGAAAGGGAAAAAGAAGGAAACATTTATTACATGATAATCTCACACATTTGCGGACTATTTTTTGCGGATAAAAATTATTATTTTTTTAATGAAAATAATGTCCGCATTTTTTAACCCTTTTAAAATTTAATAAAAAAGGGAGAGTTCACACTTAATTATTTTTATTGTTATTTTGATTGAATAATAATGGATAAAATAGAGGAAATGCGCAATGAATTATTTACTTTTATCTCATTTTAAATAAGAGGATTTTAGTAAAAAAATAATTAAAAATATTTTTTTTTTCAAAAAAAAATTTAAATAATAAAATAAATAAATTAAAAAAAAAATTAAAAAATTGAAGAAAAAACAAAAAATTTTTTAATTTTTATTTTAGTCATTAAAATGAATTTTCCAACAAAATGAAGAAGAGGTAGGTCAAATATTTTAATGAGAATATAATCATCAAAAAAACAATTAAGTATAATAAATATATTAAACCTTTTAATGTTGGAATCAAACAAAAAAATTTTTTATTTAAAAAAATATATTAATAAATTTTAAATTCTAGATCTTTGTATCATTAAAAAAATTTTACTTAATCTTTTTAGTGGGGCTGCAATGTTTTTAAATTAAAAATAAATTGTCAATAAAGATTTTTTTGTATAGGAAATAGTACAAAAAATATTTTTATAAAATAATTAAAAGGCAATATGTATATGAAAATTAAAACTAATTTCAAAGGAAAATATGCAGAAAAGCATAAGGAAATTAAAGAAAAATTGTTTAAATTATTTTCTTAAATTTGAAACAATATTTTAAAACATACATATGTAGGTATTTTAAGTATTTTTATAAATTTAGAAAGACTTTTTTTTTGTGTAGGAAATATGAAAACTGAGTCTCAAAGTGAATTTTTAAGATCAACAAAATAAAAAAAAATAATAAATTAGAATTGAAATATAATTTTATTTATTTTTTACCCAAAAAACAACCTCAATTAAAATAAGCAGCAAAATCAACCTTTCACAACAAAGCTACTGTTTCGTTGGAACAATAGAAGAAGAAAAGACTTCTTTTGGTTGGCGCCCAGGAGAACGTTCATCGTCAATCTTACGTTTCTTAGTCTCGACTGCTTTCTTATGTTTCACAGTTTTGAGATGTTCACCGAAGTTCTTTGCTAAGTATTCCCTTCCACAATGTTCGCACGGTTTCATCTTTCCTCCTGGATAACTTTTTGAGGCAATCAAGCGTTGGAGATCTATATTTGATTTTTTAGAAAAAATTATTTAAAAAGAAAGATTTAATTTAATCTCAATTTTAATGATTATTAGTTCAGAATTAAAACCTTAAAACCAGAAAATAACTAATTAAAACTTAAAGTTGGTCTCATTTTAGAACAAAAAAAATATACCTTTCGATACGCCTAATCCAGAACAAGACTGCTTGCTCGTCCCTTGTGTCATTTCTGAAAATATAAATCAAGAATAAATTTTAAAAATGTAAATATATTTATTTGAATAATTTTTTAAATTAAAATCTTATAAATTCCACTCTATCCTTGATAAGTCTCTTAATCGGTCTATAATAAAGATAAAACTTTCGTGTGCAAAAGATTTATAAATATTTATGGACTCTAAATGCTGCTAGAATAAAAAGTTTAAATTATTTTAAATTTTAGAAAAACCCGTAGGTAAAGCAGCAACGGCAGAACATCCAGATCCAGTCTTTCTTATTTGTTTAAATAGTGAACGATTTGACTCATCCATTTTTGAAAGAAGTTTATTTTGTTTGTTGTTGTGATTATTATTGTCTTCAATCATTCGACGAATCATAGAAGTTTGCTCAACTAAATGGAATTCCATCGCGCGAATCATTCCTTTAATCTTTTGCTGCTCATCCTTAGTTTCCTGAACAAAGCTTTGCATTTGTTTTTGCTATAAGTACAATTTTTATTTCTTTTATTTAATCTAGTGTATAAAATTTACCCGGTTAATTTCCTGTTGATCCATCAGTAGCTAAATTAAATAATAATTTTGGATAAATTAAGAAAAAATAGATTAAGAAAAAAATAATAAAAAACAATTTAAAGGAATTATTTTATTTAAGTTGTATGTATGTACATATTTGTTTTTGTGAGAACAAATAAGTAAGTTTGCATAAAAATAAACGGTCACTTATCACTAAGTATAATTATTGATTGCAAATTTAAATAGGTGAAGGAATAACAACTAGAGTACTTTCTTATTTCTCTACCATACATTACGCCAAAAGGAAATAAAAATTAAAGGTTTTAAATAGGTATTTTCCTACCTTCATTTTTTTAAACCTTTCTCCTACAAAAAAATAGATTATTTCAGAAGAGCTTAAAATATTTTTAGCAAATTTATTCCAATATTTTCTCTTTTCATCTAAAATCATCATTCTGTTAATTATTAAGTCCCTATTAAAAAAAATAAATATTATTTTTTAAAATTAAAAATATTATATTCTTATAAAAGCTAAACACAATAATTAGTTTCAATTGGATTATGTCCAATTGGGTATAATTATTTGAATATTTTTAAATTTTGTATAAAATTCGGTATTTAATAAAATTTATTTTTTAAGAAAAAAAAATAATAATTTGAAAGAAAATTCAAATTTTATTGTTTCAAAATTGTGTAATTCCCACTAATTAAATTTTCATATTTTAATAAAAAATATTTTCTACCAATAGTCTATTTCAGTACTACGCTTTCGAGCTGACATTTGCTCATAAGGAATGACGGCAGTCTGCCAAGGTATTGGAAACATTTCTAAATCATCTAAAGAAATAGATGTTTTAAATACATCAACAAATAGTTCAGTAGGCATCGCCTTTATTTGTCTTTTTAAGTTTAAATTATTTTGTTGTTGTTCCATTTTTATTTAAATTTAAAAAATTTTTTTAATTTGAGGATTTGGGGCCAATACATATACTAAATATGTATGAAGATATTTTGTAAAAAAATATAAATAAATAATGTATGTATACTTTTATTCTTTACATATTTGAATCAATATAGAGAGGGAAGGTTGTTGGTTGCTCATAAACTCTCCATTTTCCTATTCCAAAATATCAACTACAATATAAACAAAAATGTTTTTTTTATTTAATTATTAAAAAATAATTTTAAGCTATATATAAGGATTAAAATCTCTTCTTTGAATTCTTGGAATATAAAAATATTTACTTCCATTGGCCAGTTCATTGCTAAACATAAAATTAATTAAAATAAAAAATAAAAAATTTTTTTTATTTCAAAAAATAAATTTGAATAACAAAATAAATAAATTACATAAAAAATTTTAAAGATTGAAGAGAAAACAAAAAATTTTTTAATTTTTATTTTAGTCATTAAAATGAATTTTCCAACAAAAAAATTCTTTGAAAAGAATTTAATTAAATCTATGCAACAAAACTTGAGAAATTTTTTTGTTAAGACTATAATTCTTTTATCTACCAATATTTTATTATTTTCTTCATTATCAGGTTGCCCTTGTTCTGTTGTCAATCGTTCCAATCGAGGGTGTGAATTAAATTTATTTAAATTTTCTTTTGATGTAAAATTATTTTCCTTGTCAAAAGGATGAGGGGATGATTCTGTTTTCCTTCTAAGATTTAATTTTATTAAATATCCAAGGAAGGTAAACAAACAAATAATTTCTGTATTTGAAAGAATTATTTTTAAACAAATTTTTAATTCTTTTCAGTTAAAAAATTAATTTTTTTTATTTGAAAGTAGTCAGATAAAGAAATAAAGTTAAGTGAGGCATGTAAAAGAATTTTAAGGTCATTTATAAGTTAATACCAGTGTTAATATTGAGTAATGTTAAATTCAGACGACAGAGTCAACTCCTTCACTTGTTTTGTTCAGAAGAGCTACTTGGTCCACCTTTTTGATCCTCGTCATCCAATATGGCTTTTTTCGTTACAACAGCATCCAGAATTGGATCAGCAGAACTGGATGTTTCTCCTCCACCAACATTTTTGTCCACTCGTTGTTTTGCTTTATGATGTTTTGTTGTTTTAAAATGTGTTTCTAGAGCACCAGGACTAGAAAATCCTCTACGACAAGTAAAACAGAAAGTAGATTTTGTTGGCGTATGATGCAATTTGACGATTTCTAAATTTTAAATTAAAAAAGAATAAAACTTGTTTATTTGGGCAAAATATCAAAATTAAAAATTGTAAAAATTAATTTTGTAAAAACATTCTGTTCCTTCAGCACCTAGAAGTTTCAAAAAGCCACGCAAGTCTGAAACAATCAAGGCTCTTGCTTCTGCCCGTTTCTCCATCAACCTGTTCATTCCCATAAGATAAATTCTCATTTCATTGCTAGCTTTGTTCTCGTCTTCCATATGTCGAAGAATTTGTTTAAGAAGAACCTGAGAATCAGCCTCAGCCCTCTCTGCAAGAAACCGGGTTAAAGCTGAAGAAACTGTCGGATCCTCCACCACCTGGCCAATCTCCATCTAAAAATTTTTAAAATTTTATATATTGTGGTTAATTTATTACATTGATATTTTGTTTTGGTTCACTCCCCATAATAATTTTCTAAATTAGAATAATATGTATCTCTATTTTTTTTTAATTCATATTGGTTAATATATAATCCTAGGGTTGTCGGTTTTTCCAAACTCATCGGTAAAACGAGATCGAACCGAAAATCTTCGGTTTCGGTTTCAAACCGACAACCCTGTGTAATCCAGTTGGATTAGGCCTAAAAATCCCTTGAAAACAAGAAAGCAAAAAATCTATCAGACTCTATATGACCGAAAGAAAATTGATTAGGTTTTATAAATTAATAAAAATACAGATAGAAGATGGAATAGACTCAGCAGTAGCACCCTTTGACTGAGTGATAAAGTTGCGAGCATCCCGAACCAGCACATTTGTTGCTTCAATTTCTTTGACATTTTTTTTCCAATCGATCCGTCAATTTTTGGATAAACTGATTTCTCAGCTTATTCTGATCGTCAGAATGTTCGTCTCCATGCTCCAACTGAATTTTTTTTGGATATTGATGGTTAAAGTAAGAATACTCACACCAACGTTGACATTCTTATCGTCTGACATAATTAAAGTCTAAATAAAAGTCAGAATATGTATTTATATACTAAAAGGTATTTAATAGGATTAAATATTAAAAAATATTTCTTAATTTTTAAAAAATAATTTAAAAAAAAATTGAGCGTCACAAAAAATGTGTATGGAAAAATGAAAAGAAATAAGTACAACCTACACATATTTATATGTAAATGGTCATTCCTATTTATTAAGGAATAATGTTCACTCTTTGACTGATAAGAGTAGAAGGATGAAAAATAAACTTAAAATAATAATGGAGAACTTTCAACCTTTTATTTTATTTTTCCCCCCAAGTTTTTAAATATTTATTAATTATTTTTGAGGAATAAAACAACAATATTTTTAAATTTTCCTAAAAAGATTAAATATTTATATATGTATATAATATAGAAAGTATGGCGGAAGGTAAAGGAAAGAGAAGAACCCCTAGAAAATTAAATAGGTAATTTACTTCAACCTATATGACTTTATAATTTTTTAAATTATTTTATAAAAATTTAAATATTCTTTTACCTTCCTTTTTTTCAATTTCTCTCCTACAAAAGAATAGACTATTCCGGAAGACGCTAAAATATTTTTAGCAAATTTATGCCAATAATTTCTGAGTTGATCTTTTTCAATCTTTTCATCCTTTATTTCGAAGCATATTTTTTGACTTAATTAAAGAGAAAATAAAGAGAATAACAATTAATTATTTTTATTTTTTAATTACCATATTTTTAAATCATTTAAAGAAATATCACTAGCTATATTAAATATATTAACAATTAATTCATTAGGCATTGTTTTTCTTCTTTGTTTTTTTGAGTTTATTAAATTATTATTAAGTTGTTGTTCCATTTTTTAATTTTTAATTTGAAAATTTTGGGCCAATAAATTGTGGAAATAAAAGGAAGTAATGTACACATCTATGTATGCTTTTACACCCTAATATCTTGGAGATCAATAATTATTTTCCATTCTCCTAAACTAACCCAAAATACAACTACAATATAAACAAAAATGTTTTTTTATTTAATTATTAAAAAATAATTTTAAGCTATATGTAAGGATTAAAATCTCTTCTTTGAATTCTTGGAATATAAAAATATTGACTTTCATTGGCCAGTTCATTGCTAAACATAAATATAATTAATTATTTAAAAATATTTACTTTGATGAATAAAAATAATTTCCTTGTAAATTTATATTATTTTTATTTATTTTTCTTTTACGAAACCAATTAATTAAAATTGTAGCAAAAATAGCTCCAGATAAAATTAATAAAATTGATGCAGAAAATAAAATTATAAAAGGTTCAATTAAACAACAATTCTCTTCTTCTTCAATTTCATTGTTTATAGCTGAAAAGAAAATAAACTTTTGCTTAATATATATTTTTATATTTTTCAAGTATATAAGTTTGCAACTTATCCGAGTTTCATTTAATATTTTATTTCTTTTAAAAGAATTTAATTAAATCTATGCAACAAAACTTGACAAACTTTTTTGTATTGTATACCTTTTAAAATGAATAAATCCTGCAACTTTTTTTTTGTATTTAATTAAAAGGTACCGCGCTACTTTTAATTAAATTACCATAATTTTGTGAGGAACTAGTAAATTCATTATTTATGTTTTTATCTAAAAAATAGTCTTCTTCTTCTATTTTATCTTCTAAATTATTTTCTTCTACAATCCAATCAACTCCTTTCTCTTCATTAAGTTTAATATCATTGTTCATTTCCTTCATTACTAAGACTCTAATTCTTTTATCTACCAATATTTTATTATTCTCTTCATTATCAGTTTGTCCTTGTTCTGTTGCCATTCGTTCCAAGCGAGGGTGTGGATTCAAATTAAAATTATTTAAAAATTCGTTTGATGTAAAATTATTTTCCTTGTCAAAAGGAGGAAGGGTTGATTCTGTTAGTTTATTATTTCTACAATTTTCCTTCTAAAATTTAATTTAATTAAATATCCAAAGAAAGATTAAAATTTAATTTATTCTTTTACCTTACAATGGGAGTTGCATATAATTACTGAACAAATTCTTTAAAAAATAAATAAATAAATAAATTTTTTTAATTTTAATTCCTTACATATCCAGTTCGCTTCCTCCATCTATTCTGAATGCAGTTAAATCAGCCTCTAAATGGTTATCCACCCTTCGCATATTTCCCATTATTTGAGGGTATATTGAACAACCATTTGAATTAAGTAATGGAATTGAAAGAACAGAATCTGTTTGTTCTGATATTAAATTATTAGGTAATACTCTAGTGGCATTGCATTCAGAAACACGAAAATTGTCTGCTACAACCCTTTTACTTTCTACAACAGCTAATAATTTTTCTCCAATAAAAACATTATTAATAGACTTCCCATTCCTAAGAATTTTAAGTTTTATTCGAGTATCTTCATTATTTCTTAAGTTTTGTATTTTTTGTTCATCTTTAAGTTTGTAAAATGTTTGTGAATCAAATTCTGTAGGTTTTGCTTCACTAAAAATACAAGTTTAATATTTTCAAGTTTATTTATATTTTACTGTACAAGTTTAATTACAAACTTGAATTTAACTTTTTAAGTTTATTTTTTTCAAGTTTTAAGTTTATTTAAACTTTCCTTTATTTAAACTTTATTTTAAGTTTTCAAGTTTACAAACTTGATTTAATTTTTAATTGTTTACTTTGTTGTAACATTTCCTTCCGGAATGGGTATTCCATTTAAATAGCGACAAGTAATGTAAAAGAATAAATCATTCTTTGTAATAAGTTGAGGCGGTGTTCCTTCCCCTATACTATTTGAAAGTACTAATAATACATTTAATTGATTATTCTAAATTTTAATTTAAACTTAATTAAACTAGGAATACATTCTCTTGAACATTGCACCAATTTCGAATATAATTATCCCCCTTTTTAGGTTTATTTACAAAGAAAAAAAATTCTTTTGAATTTTTAATGTTAAGAAAACAATGAGCTAAACGATCTGCTGCGTAGACTTTGCCAGTATAACTCTAAAAAAATGTTTTTACTTTTTTTAATTTTTAAAATATTACAATAGAAGGGTCAATTAATTTAAAGGTAACATTAGCTCCTTGCGAATCACAGAAAACAGAAAGTTTGACTTGATTTAAATAAAGACAATTATTTGCAGCTTTTATTGTTGTTGATATTTGTTTAGAAATATTTTCTAATTTTATTGGAACCTCTGGGGTTAAGGTTTGTTCCATTTTTGTTAACAAAGTTGGAAATGCTTCTGTTTGTGTAGTTTTTTCAATATTACTGCATTCTTGTATTCCCTAAAAAAATTTAAAAAATATTTTTTAATTAAAATTAAAACAAGAGGTTAAAAAGCTTTAAAAAATGTTTATTTTTTAAAATATTTAATTTACCGAATTTGGTAAAAATAAGCATTTAATTTTATTAGTAAAGGAAGGCACTAATGTAGTTGTCATTAAATTCTCTATTTCTTCTATTTTTTCAAATTTTCCTTCACTTTCTGTTTTATTTTCTTCTTTAATCGTTTGTTTAATCATTTCCTTATTTTTAGAATTTTGTTTAATATTTTCACGTCTACATGCCAATTCATAATAATCTACTCCTTGTATTAAAACTGCCAATGTTTTATTACTATCATTCCTATTAAAAAACAAAATTTGGCAAATTGGAGATGAAAATGTTGAAGAAATATTTTTAACATTTTTTTCATTATTTAATTCAATTCCAAAACGAAAATTAACGCTAAGACAATTTTCTTCTAAAATACAGGCATCCAAACAATCCTCTAACTGAAGACCAATAATTTCTTTAAAAAATTATTTAATTATTTTTTGTATTTTTTACAATAAAAATTAATTTTTAAATAAAAGAGAAGCTTCAGTAGTTAACTAAAACAAAAAGAAGCACTGCAATGCAGAGAGAAGAGAGAGAAAGTTAACCTACTCTGCGCTCTCTGTCTTTGTCTTTAACAAAATTACCCTACTTTGCTTAAATTAATACAACTTTTTTTTAAATTTAGATAAAAATATAAACTAAACTTTAAAAAATAAAGCATAAACTTGGGTTTATTTTAAAAATAAAAGTTTGTAAAATTTGCTATTTTTAGTAAAATTAGAGGCAAAATTCTGAGTATTCTAACCGTCTAAATGACTTTTTTTGTTTTTTCTAACTTTAATCATTAATTAAAAAATTAACTTAATTTTAATTTATTTATTTAAAAGATTACCTTTAATATCTCCCATCTGTTCACTTGTCAATTCCATATTCGGTACCTTTTCAAAAACATGTTCCTCCAAACAATCTAATGTAGTTAAATTATTTGGGGGATCTGGGAGACAGATTGGTTCAAATAAAAATATTTCATCATTAGGTAAAGGTTCAATTGTTATTTTTTCCATTAAATGAATACATTCCCCTGTAGATTGGCGGTATTGAACAGATTGGCAGAGAGAAAAAGGAGCTTCTAGGCATTTTGTAAGGCAATCAGGCAATGCAATTTTATGGCCAATAACAACTCCAAAAGAGGGTAATTCAGCATCTTTAATTAAAATAAATGCAAAATGTCGATTTCCACAAGGATTAGAATTTTGCTCGATTTTACACATATTTTCATAATGGTCAATATCAGCCGTTGATTTTAATTGTTCAATAAATGGTAATTTTGTACCCAAGGTAGAATAGCTTGTATAGGCAAATAAATAACAATCTCTAAATTTATTTTAATTTTTCAAAAATATTTTTAAAGTTGAAACAAACCCTTTTTTAGTATCAAAATCAACAGAACGGCACCTGTCAATTTTTAATTAAGAAAAATAAAATTTTGGTAATTAAATTAAATCTTAATTTTTAAAAATTAGTAAGGACCTTGTACTCTATTTTAAACAATATTTCTTATTTTTAGTTTAAAAACTAGATTAAAAAAAAAGATTTTTTACCTGTTATCAACCAAGCATTCTTCTAAACAATTCTTTCTGTCTTCCATCATTTCTATTATTTTTATTTTTTCTGTATTTTTAGAGAACGAAGTATGCGGATAAACCTGTAATTAATTTTTGGAATTTTATTTTAAAGTTGAAAAAAAAATTTTTTTCTTGCCTCAAAAGCGTAAGGTATGCGTTTATCGCAGAGAGTTGCAGCATCAGTCAAATCATAAAATTAAAAAATAAACTTGATTAATTAATTTTTTTTAAAAAAGGAACAAAATTTAAAAATCTTTAAGGCAAAGGATTATTTTCATTAAAATTAATTGTTTAAATTAAATTTATTTAAATTATATAGCCTAAGGGCAAATACATTAAAAACCCGTAAATGAAAGTTTTTACTAATAAAGTTGAATTTTTAGTAGAAAGGCAAATTCTTTCAAAATAATTTCTTTTAATATTCTTCTTTTCATTCTTTAGAACAAAATTATTTAAATTATCATTTGACTGTTTCATTTCAATTTCTTTAACCGAAGGCTTTTTTTCTAAAATTTCAGCTTTGCTTTCATCAAAAAATTCACAAATATTTTCTTTTTTTAAATTATTCTCTTCTCCTTCTTCTCCATTTAAATTAATTTTTTTATTAATTATGTAACTTGTAAATCCATGACAAATAAATTTATTCTGTCCAGGAGTATCAATAATATTTTCTAAACAATAATTTGCACAGGCCTTTTAAATTAATTAAATAATTTTAACAAAAAATAATTGTTTAACCTCAATAGAATTAATTCTTTTAATTAAATTTGATTTAATTTTTATATTTATTTCTTCATTGATAAATAATCTTTGATGACGGATAAATGTAGACATCTCCAACTTGTTTGCGCATTGCTGTGTTTTCCCATAAATAATTAAACAATTTATAGAAAATAGAATAAAATCATAGTATTTTGAAATGACCATTCTAATATGAAATTGTAAAGGAAATTGTAAAAAAAGTTTTAAGAAATTGTAAAAAAGTTTTAAGAAATTGTAATAAAAAAGTTTTAAATAAATTGTAAAAAGTTTTAAGGAAATTGTAAATGTGTTTTCCGGAATATTTCAGTATTAAAATTGAATGTATTTAAAACATTTATTTTACAATAAATATAACAAGGCAACATTTTCATTTACTAAAGATTAAAAAACTTTGTTATTAGCAATTAATAAAAAAACTTTATTTTACATTAATAAAAGGAATTGGAAAGCTAAATATTTTATTAAAAAACCACTTAATAAATAACACTTGATTTATTCTATTTAACAAATATTTTCCTTTTAAATCATTTAATATTTGACTTTATTTATTATTTGTATGTATATTTTAAGCACTCTTCGTTTTTGTTTTCCCAATAAGGATGTGATTATCTAAATTAGTTAATTAAATTTTGGAGAAAATGAAGCCAACATGGAATTTAAAATGAAATTTTTTTTAATTTCAAAAATTCCTGGACCTTGACCATGGAATATTTTGGAAGTTTGTTAGGAAACTTTGCCTTAAATTATTTTTAAAATTTATGTTGTAAGTTCTAATACCTAAAAAATACAAAATTAAAGGCCGCCCGTATCAAAAATTTTGAAAAATTTTTTTAATATTTCAAAAATTCCTGGACCTTGACCATGGAATAGTTTTTGAGTTTCTCTTAATTTTTGAGAAATTTCTTCTTAGAATCAAAGAATAGGATGTCTAATCCCTAAAAAATAAAAAAATTAGAGGCCACAACATGGAAAATTGGACTTTTAATTTTTTGAATATTTCAATAATTCCTGGACCTTGACCATGGAATAGTTTTTGAGTTTCTCTTAATTTTTGAGAAATTTCTTCTTAGAATCAAAGAATAGGATGTCTAATCCCTAAAAAATAAAAAAATTAGAGGCCACAACATGGAAAATTGGACTTTTAATTTTTTGAATATTTCAATAATTCCTGCACCTTGACCATGGAATAGTTTTTGAGTTTCTCTTAATTTTTGAGAAATTTCTTCTTAGAATCAAAGAATAGGATGTCTAATCCTAAAAAATAAAAAAATTAGAGGCCACAACATGGAAAATTGGACTTTTAATTTTTTGAATATTTCAATAATTCCTGCACCTTGACCATGGAATAGTTTTTGAGTTTCTCTTAATTTTTGAGAAATTTCTTCTTAGAATCAAAGAATAGGATGTCTAATCCCTAAAAAATAAAAAAATTAGAGGCCACAACATGGAAAATTGGACTTTTAATTTTTTGAATATTTCAATAATTCCTGCACCTTGACCATGGAATAGTTTTTGAGTTTCTCTTAATTTTTGAGAAATTTCTTCTTAGAATCAAAGAATAGGATGTCTAATCCCTAAAAAATAAAAAAATTAGAGGCCACAACATGGAAAATTGGACTTTTAATTTTTTGAATATTTCAATAATTCCTGGACCTTGACCATGGAATATTTTGGAAGTTAGTTAGGAAACATTGTCTTAAATTATTTTTAAAATTTATGTTGTAAGTTCTAATATTTAAAAAATATAAACTTAAAGCCCATCCGTATCAAAAAATTTGAAAAAATTTTTTTAATATTTCAAAAATTCCTGGACCTTGACCATGGAATAATTTCTGAGTTTCTCTTAATATTTGAGAAATTTTCTCTTTAAATCAAAGAATAGAATGTCTAATACCTAAAAAATAAAAAAAATTAAAGGCCTCAACATGTAACTCAAAATTGTATTATTTATATTTAAAAAATTATCAATTTTGGACTTTGTTCTATCATTTTTCTTTATTAATATTTACTTTAACCCCAAATATTTATTTATTATAATTATCACGTTTTTTGTCAGAGAGAAAATCTTTTTACATTATATAATGTGGAATTCCCCTTTCCTCCCACCCTTTCCTCTATTAAAGGATTCAAACAAACATTTATTACATGTCTCCCCTCTACCAACATGTGGAAGGACTTTATTCTTTGTACTTCATAAAAACACATGTTTGTATGTTTCCCCGTTTATTCTGAGGTGTGTTTTTATCTGTTTGGAAAATGAGACAAACCCGCCTCTCTTTCTCTTTTTCTGATATAAAAATAGATACTTCAGGTAAAGAATTTTTAATTGCTAAATATAGTCTAAGATTTTTTATTATTTCTTTAAAAAATTAAAAATATTAATATTATTTTTAATCTTTTTATTCTCTTCTTTTCATCCTCTCAAATGCCTTCCCCCCAATCTTTTATCGTAAAGTTCCTCCTCCGCCAAATATTCTCAATAAATATTATCTAAATGTTCCATCGATAATTTATAATTAATTAAAGGTCTTTCTATTTATTAAAAAAAACAAAAAAATCTTTGAGAAAGAAGGGAAAAAAAAAAAAGTTTTGTTCAAGTTTGTTGGTTATAGAATATGCGCGCCTAGCGTCATTCTGATGAAACAGTTTTATATGCTCAATAATCTTTACTTTTTAGCTAAAAATCTGATCTTTATTTTAAAAAATAGTGGAGAATTTCTTTTATTAAATTCTAAATTTTTATAATTTTCAATTCTTTTTTTCCCACTTTTTTGAATATTTAAAGCATTCTTGTACTTATTCTTGTTTAAGACTTTTTAAAGCCTTTCAACCTTTTTATTTAAAATTTAAAAATCTTTAAAAAATACTTAAAAATAATAAAAAAGGAAAATAAATGATTAAATTTTTGATAAATAATTTTATTTTTCTATCCCCTCTCCCCCAATCGGACCGGTTGTTCAAACAACACTCTCTATTTTTTTCCTTCCACCCATAAAAACCCTTTTTTTAATATCAATAACATCAATAAAAATAAAATAGTTTATTCAGTAAATAAATATTTACTAAAAAGTACATTAAATTAAAATATTATTTTTCAGATAAAATTAATTTTTTAAAAAATCTGCTGAATTAAACGGGTTGTTAATTATACATTAGAATGTCACAGACTATTGCAAAAAATTTTTACCAAGTTAAAATATTTTTGAATTAATTAAAAAATATTCTCTTAAGGTTGTAAAGTCTGCGCCGAAAGGTCGTTATAAAGGAATTAAGCGTAATTATGAAGTCGAGGATCTTTTAAAATTGCGGGGATCTATAGACATTGAGTGAGTTTTAATTAAATATTTTTATCAATTTGAAGGATAAATCTCTTAAATATCTTTTAAAAAGGTATTTATAATTAAAGGTCTTTTTATTTTGTTTTTATAATTTTTTAAAATTATGTGGGGGTTTTTTAAATAATATTGAGAGACCTTATTATTAGAATATTATTTTTAAAATTAAATTAATTTTTTAAAGTTATACATTAGCAACTAGAGGTGCAAATAAATTATGGCAATTATTACATACTGAACCCTATATTGCTGCTTTAGGAGCCCTTACAGGCAACCAAGCAGTTCAAATGGTTCGTGCCGGTTTAAAGGCTATTTATTTGTCTGGTAAATTTTCTAATTAATTTCTGAATATTTAAAATAATTAATTTTAAATATTTTAAAAAATTAAGGATGGCAAGTAGCTGCTGATGCAAACACCGCTGGAGACATGTGAGAATAAAAAATTCTTTTTCTTTTTTTTTTAATTTTATAAAATATTTCCAGGTATCCCGATCAATCACTTTATCCTGCTAATTCTGGTAAATAAATAAATATTAAAATTAATTTGTTTTTAAATTTCAGGCCCTGAACTTGCTAGAAAAATCAATCGCGCTTTACGACGTGCTGATTTAGTTGAATGTGTTGAAGTAATTTTATTTAACCTTTAATTTAATTAAATAAAAGATTAGTCTAAGTTTTGAAAATTTGTGAAGGGGCAATTACCTCCCTACCTTCAAATTATCTATAAATAAAAAAAAGTAAATTTTAAAGTCTTTAAAATCAAAAGACTTAAAACTTTCTTTCTTTGTTATTTTTTTGATTTTATTTAATTATATTATTTTACATATATTTAATTAAAGGCAGAGGATTACAAGTCCCAACGTGATTGGTATGTTCCAATAGTTGCTGATGCTGAAGCTGGATTTGGGGGTGCTTTAAATTGCTTTGAACTTATGAAAGTAAATCGAAATTAATTAATTAATTAAAAAAAAAAAATTTAATTAGGCATATATTGAAGCGGGAGCATCTGGTGTACATTTTGAAGATCAATTGGGTTCAGAAAAAAAATGTGGACATATGGGTGGAAAAGTTCTCATTCCAACTGCGCATCATATTCGCCATTTGAATGCTGCACGGTTGGCTGCTGATGTTTGTGGAGTTCCTACCATTATTGTAGCGAGAACTGATGCTGAATCTGCACGTTTAATTACTAGGCAATTGAGAAATTAAAATTACAAAAATCTAAATAAACTTGAACTAAAAATAAACCTGAATTACAATTACATTCAAAGTTATTTAAGAATAAACTTTGATTGTAATTAAATAAACTTGAATTACAATTATAAAACTTAAAATAAATTAAACTTTTCCTTTCTCCTTTTTAGTGATATTGATGAACGTGATCACCCATTTATTGACAAAAATGCTGGAAGAACTGCCGAAGGTTTTTATAGACTCAGAGAGGATAATGCCATTCAATCATGCATTGAACGTGCTAAAAGTTATGCACCATATTGTGATTTAATTTGGATGGAAACGTAAAGAAAACAAATTTATTATATCAAAAAAATAATTTCAGTTCACATCCAACTTTAACGGACGCTCGAGAATTTTCTGAAGGTGTAAGAAAGGTAAATTTTTTTAAAATAAAATTATAAACAATTTTTATAATTATTGTAGGAATTCCCTGATAAACTATTTGCTTATAATTGTTCCCCTTCATTTAACTGGAGGCAACATTTAAGACCTTCAGATATGGAAAAATTCCAGCGTGAACTTGGAGCAATGGGATTTAAATATCAGTAGGGTATTTTAACAACTTTAACTCAAAAAATATTTTTAATTTAATTTAAAATAAACTTTCTTATACGATTTTAAACTTGAATTGTAAAATAAACTTGAAAATTACAATTAAAGTTATACAATACTTTGTTTTAATTCTTTAGATTTATTACACTTGCTGGCTTCCATACCAACAACTTTAGCGTTTTTGATTTAGCACGCAATTATAAAGAACGTGGAATGGCCGCCTATTCAGAGTTGCAAGAGAAAGAATTTGCAGCAGAAAAGTTTGATTCTTTTATTTTAATTTTATTAGAATTTTTTAAAGATTTGGCTACACAGCAGTTAAGCATCAACGCGAAGTTGGTACCGGTTATTTTGATTACGTTGCACAAGCGGCTGCAGGGGGTATTTCCTCTACAACTGCATTGAAGGGAAGCACTGAGGAAGCACAATTTCATACAGCTACAGCTTCTTCAGATGAAGACGAGATTGTGACGGTATTTCCTTTTATCTATTTATTATTTAATTCAACAAAATAGATCACTGCCCCTGAAAATTCTGGAGACGAGACTATACTCACTCCAGATGCTCTTCGTTTCCTTCGAGAACTTCATCAACAATTTGAGCCTCGACGACACTCCCTTTTGGCACAACGCAAAATTCTTCAATACAAACTTGATCAAGGAGATTATTTCCCAGATTTTGATTCAAATACAGCGGCAATTAGAGATGATTTAGGGTGGGGAGGTGCAGAAATTCCAGAGGATTTACTTGATCGACGAGTAGAAATTACTGGGCCAACAGACAGAAAAATGGTTATTAATGCAATGAATAGTGGAGCTAAAGTATTTATGGCTGATTTTGAAGTAAAAAAATTCATTGAAAGTTTACTAAAATAATTTCTTTAGGATGCAAACTCACCAACTTGGCGAAATCAGATTGAAGGACAAATTAATCTTCACGAGGCCATTCGCGGTAGAATTCACTATGTAAATCCAATCACTAAACAGGAATATTCTCTTAAGAAAAATACTGCAGGTTAAGAAGTAGTAAATTAAAAAAAAATATTTTTATTTCTTCAGTATTGAAGGTTCGTCCACGTGGTTGGCATCTACCTGAAAAACATGTACTTATTAACGACAAACCTATGTCCGCATCTGTATTTAATAATATATTAAAAATTTATTTTATCTATTTTCACAGCTTTTTGATTTTGGCCTTTATTTATTCCATAATGCAAAAGCATTACAAGAGAAAGGAAGTGGTCCTTATTTCTACTTGCCTAAGCTTCAAAATGCGCAAGAAGCGCAGCTTTGGGCTGATGTATTCGCTTTTTCTGAAGAAAGGCTTGGGCTAGCTAAATCTACAATTAAATGCACAGTAAGTTTATTTTTGTATTTTCTTTAATTACCTTTCTAATTCCTAGGTATTAATTGAGCATTTATTGGCTACATTCCAGGTGAATTTAATTATAAAAATGTTTAATTATAAAATACCTTAAAAATATAGATGGATGAAATTGTACATGCATTGAAGGATTATATTGTAGGCATTAATTGCGGGCGTAAGTTAATTAATTAAAAATATCTATTTTTACTTTATATTTTAAGGTTGGGATTATATCTTCTCTTACATAAAAGTATTTTTATTATAAAATAAAATTATAAATTATGTTTAAAGGTATTCCGCAATCATCGTAAATTTTTACTTCCTGATCGCTTCCTAGTTGGTCTGTTAATTAATTAAAATTATTAGAAAAAAACTTTAATTTTAAAGGAATGACTTCAGACTTTCTCCGTGCTTATTCACTTCTTTCAATTAAAGTTGCTCATCAAAGAAATATTTTTGCAATGGGAGGAATGGCTGCACAAATACCTATTAAACACGACCAGGCGGCAAATGAAGAAGCATTAAAAGCCGTTAGAAAAGATAAAGAAAGAGAAGCATCTGATGGTATGAATTAACATTTTCTGAATTATTTTGGAATTAAAGGGCATGACGGTACTTGGGTAGCACATCCAGGGTTAGTACCCGTTGCCCAGGCTGTATTTGATGCGCATATGAAGGATGGACACAATCAAATAGCAAAACAACTCCCAGACTTTTTTACTGACAATCAACGTCTTACCTTGCCTCCTGAAGGTGTTAGAACTGAGGCTGGGTTTCGGCGGAATATTTCTATAACTCTGGGTATTTTTTAACTTTTTTTTAAATTAAATTTAAAATTATTTTAAGGTTATTTGGATAGTTGGCTTCGTGGTACAGGTTGTGTTCCTTTATATAATTTAATGGAGGATGCAGCAACTGCTGAAATTAGTCGAGCACAGGTAAACAATTTTGAATGATTTTAAAATAATTTTTTTAATTAAAGTTGTGGCAATGGCTTCGACATGAAGCTCGTTTAGAAGGTAAAAATAAACTTAAAATAATTATTTTTTAATTTTTAAGATGGTCGTACTGTAGATCCTCAACTTGTTAAAATGACTATTGCTTCGTAAATTAATTAAAATATTTTTTTGTTAATTATTTTTTTCAGAGAAACTGAGCGTCGTCTTGTGCGTGCAGGCTCTGTGGTCAACCGAATTCCTGAGGCTTCTGAACTTTTGGAAAAATTTGTTTTGGAACCAGAATTAAGTGATTTCCTTACTTTGGTATTTTTTAATAAATATTTAGCTAAATATTTAAATAATTTTAGGATGCGTATGATAAACTTGTATCAGAAGGGAAATAATTAAAATGTTCTAATTCAACTTAATTAAATTATATAAATGTCTAATATTAAAGAAAGTATTTTTAAAAATGTTTTCATATACATATTTTTATTTTATAATTATGTATTAATTTTGTAGCATTATTTTAATCTTTTAAATAACTACCTATATTTATGATCATGACTAAAGTTTTTAGATAATATTTTGGAACGTTTTTTTTTAATTTCTATTTTTCGAACCAACAGAAGTTGCGAATATACAGAGTTCTTCGGGAATTGGGTCGTCTTTAACAGGTATATTTTGTCTTAAAACGCGAACAAATCTTGAGTTTGATTGGGTTTTAAGTTTAAGATCCAGAATTAAATAAAAAGTCGATCAAATTAGATTTTATATAATTTTTTTAATTAAATCAAATTTGGAGAAAAAGGCTTGGTACTTTCAAAAAGTTACCCAGCAGGGAAAAAGAAGCAATAAAATTTTTTTATAAAAAATGTAACAATAAAATACTAAAGGCTAAACTACACTTTCCGTCCTTTTTTTAAAATGATGTTTTTGGTGTTTAATAGCTTTAGTATGTTCTTTTATGTGAATAAAAAAAAAGAATTAAGGGGCAGAAAGGACTGAGAAAGACTTTACAGTGTTGTAATCCTATGATTCATTTTCTCCTCAAAAATATTGCGAAACGTAAGCAAATTAAACTGCTTTCCTCAATAAAAATTTGGGGTTATGATAAGAAAAAATGTTTTAAATTAATATTTAGATTACATCCTCGTGTACAAAAGGATTATATATGTGCTGGATCAAAGTATAGAGGATTGGCCAAGGGAGATAGTGGTGGACCACTATTTATACACCAGAATGGTAGAACCTTCGTAGTTGGTATTGCCTCTTTCACTGGTGTTGTCATTACAGAAAATTTAACAGAGGCAGCATTAAACAAAGACCTTTCACCTGGTAAATGTTTCTTTTTCCTTAATTTCTTTAAAAATAAATTTAATCACATAAATAGACTTTTTCATCCGTGTGAGACTTGTGGTGTTACTATTCTTAAAACAAGCTATCAAATGCATTTAACAAGCAAAAAACATGTTGAATTACAAGAGTTTATTGATTTAGAATTGTTTGGTCCTTCTACTTCTACTGACAAAGGTCAAGTGAAGCGTAAACGTACTGAGGATTAATTGCCTTTAAACTAATTTATAAATCTTTTAACAAATAATTTATTTATATACAATTACTTGTTGTATGATTTATTTGCCTATCAAAATTAATTAATTTCTTTAACAACAATACATATTCTTGTGTACATTATATATTCAACAAAAGATTTTAAAATTATTTTTACTCAAAAATATAAGATCAAATATATTTCCAACATTTTTTGTTTCTCATATACATACTTATGATTTTAAATAATTTAAAAAATAAAAATTAAAAAAAAATTTTTTTTTATCAATTATAATTGTGAGATTAATTAGAAAAAAGATTTCTAATTTTTTCTAAAATAGTTCAACGGTAAAAATGATTTAAAATTATGGCATTTGTTGACTAAACAGATTTAAATTCAGCACTGAACTGTCCAAAAGAACCAAATATTTGTATTTTCATTAATGGTATATTTAACATAATTTTACAATATTTTAAATATTAAAATTTTCAATTATTTTTCATCTTTTTTTCCTATTTT
This sequence comes from Meloidogyne exigua, assembly GCA_018905775.1. Classification (NCBI taxonomy): domain Eukaryota; kingdom Metazoa; phylum Nematoda; class Chromadorea; order Rhabditida; family Meloidogynidae; genus Meloidogyne; species Meloidogyne exigua. The sequence goes on from JAGUQR010000013.1 coordinate 1,757,014, forward strand.
TGTATTTATTTTTTTGTCGTCTTTATGTCAAGGCCAACAAACTGTCAATCATTCTTCTCTAGTAATTAAATATAAATTGAAATAAATTTTAAAAAAATGAGTTCATCACTTATATTTTCTTAATTTAAATCCAAGTTTAAAGTTAAAAATTAAATTATTTAAGATTAATCTTCTCTTAAATATAAGGATATGTCCATCTATTAGAATTAATTTTTTGTCTCTTCTAAAATAAAATTTTTTTTTTTCAAATTTTTTGTTCAATACTTTTTATTTTTACTCAATTATTTTCGCAAAATTTCCAAAAATATATTGAATGCGCATTTTTAGATTTTCGCCCATTTTTAAATGCCACCATCCATTTTTCTTCTTTATTTTTACTGTTCTCTGTTGAGCATCAATATTTTGTACAATTTTAAATATATTTATTTTATTTAGGTCATTTTTCTTAAATGCTCTCAGTAAATTTATTTTTTATTTTACAATTAATATTAAAAACACAAAAAAAAGCATTACCTGCGCAAGTCTAAAATTATCATTAAATTTTATTAACAAAATAATTTTTAATTTCAAAAAGTTTTGAAAATCCTTCTGATCAATTCACAAAAATTAATAAAATAAAAATGCTTTATATTTTTTTAAATCCTTTTCTATTTTCCCGCTTTTAGTGGATCAAGTATATTATTGGTTTTTATGTTAATAAATGTTCTCACTTACATAAATTTTCCATTTTTTTAAATCACAAATAAGAAAAATGAAAGTTGTTTTTTAATAAATTTATTTTTATTTTAAATTTTTAACCAGTTCTGATTCACTTTTCTTTTAAAAATATTTTTTTGAATGCCCCCAATGCGCTGGGATTAAATTTTAGTTTTAAATATTTATTTTCTTCATTTAAATTTAATTCAAAAATAAAATAAATTCAATTATTTTATATTTTTTAGCTTCAATTTCAATTATGCTATTATTATTTATTTTGAATTTTTTATTTATTTTTATTTATAAAACAGGTAATTTTAATAAGCCAATAACTGTAGAAAAGGGGTCTCTAAAAATTAATTTTTTTTATTTTTTCTGAACACTAAAATTGCTTTAATTCTGATTTAATAATTATTTAAAATTGTGTTCTTTTTTTAATTAAAAAATTCTGAATTTTAATTAAAAAAATTCTGAATTTAATTTATTTAAGTATTACCTTCATCACTTTCTCCCATCAATTGTCAACCAATTTATGTCAGATGGCCAAGAGTTAGATTAAATAATCAATTAGAAACTTCTAGCATTGCTTCTTCCTCTTCAATTATTGAAGCTAATTTATCCTTTCCTGAATGTCAAAAAGCTTGTTCTTTGGAAAAGGATCCTTTAGATAAAAATAAAAAATTACAAGTTTAAAAATTAATTAATTAATTAATTAAAAATTAATTTAAAATTAAAGTGTTCTGCAATTAATTACCTTGCTGGGTTTAATAGTCTTTCCCATATTTGCCAACTTTTTAGTGGTGAACATGTTCAACACACGGATGGTTATATGGAAGCTGATGACCGGTAAATTGTTTAAATAAATTAATTTAAATAAATTAAATTTAGTTACACCTTCTATTGGAAATTCTGTGTTGAAAGTACTTTAATTTAATTTAATTAAAAAGAAATTTTTTTAATAAAAGCTTCTAAACGTTGTAACGGCGAATATGCTTTTACCTTCTTCTCTGATCGTTATATGTTACCCAGTGAAGTTAATGAAGTAAAATATACCCATAGTTTAGAGGAATGTTTAGCAGAATGTTTAAATGGGGGAGAAACGTCAAATTCAATGTTTTGTCGAAGTGTTTCATTTAACAGAACAGATGGAGGTTTTTATGCTTTAAAAAACAAAAAAAGTTTCCTTTCTTTTAGGATGTCATTTGTCCTCACAAAATCAGCTTAGTAAACCTAAAGCAATTCACATTAATAATGGTCAGTGTTTATTGTAAAATTTAAACGAAAATTAGGGGAAATTAAAACAAATAGGGGAAAAGGACGTATTAGAAGGTTATGAGTTTGGACGTTTTATTCAAAAGCTTGGGACCTTTTTGTGGCACTTTATTTTTATAAAATTTATTTTACAGATCCCAATTATCGAATTGACTATTATGAAAATAATTGCAATAATAGTAACTTCTTATTCTTTTTTTTAAATTATTTTTCCTTTCCAATTAAGATAGCTTTACTTTTACCTCAAATTGTGAAACTTCAGGCATTCGAGTAATTTTGTTAAAATTTAATTTTTAATTTATTTATTAGATTACTGTTGATTCGCTTATTCCATACACTGGAGCTCTCTATGGTCTTTACGATTTTTTTTCTTGTCGAGTTGAACCGAGGGAACAACGACACTTTGAATTATTTTTTCCATACCCTAATGTTGCTAAAAATTGTTCTGATAGTATAAGAAGAATTGTTAGAGACAATTTTTTTATTTAAACTTTAAATTTGTTTAGGAGGATGATTATTTCCTCGAAGTTGTTCTTTCAACTGACGGTGTAGAACCTTTATATTTTATAACGGCTGATGATTTAACGTATCAGGCACGTTGCCAGGCACCTAAAAAACAAAAAAATAATATTCAAGAAGGGTTTAAAAATTTTTAAAAATTAAAAAAAGAAATTATTTTTAGCTATTTATTACCTCAACAGAAAGAAAATAAAACTACAACAACTCCAGCAGGAACTATTGTTAAAAGTAATTATACTCGAGGAAATTCAATTAATGCAATTTTGGAAGAATTAGCAAACTCTGCCGCTATTAATGAAGAAAATGGGTTAATTAAGCATTTGGAAAGTAATAAAAATTTAAAAAAAGAAGAAGAAGGAAATAATGAATTTATTGCTACATCAACAACCTTTGCGACAACTACTTTAAACAAAAATAAAAATTTTAAACAAAATGAATATACAAAAGACACATTTTCTTTACCGTTATATTCTGTCCTTCAGAATGAACTTTCTGAGATAGAAAAGACAGATTCTTCCTCTTCTTCTTCAAATACTTTAACTACTAAAATTGAAGCAAAAGAGGAGCCTTCCCTTATTTTTATTCCTTACATTAACAATAATAGTACAAATGGTAATTAATAAAATTAAATATAAAATTACCAACCCTTTTTTATATTACAATTTTTAGAGTCTACAACTTCACAATATTCTCCATCTGAAACAAATGCCGAAACAACAATGATCACATTTCTTTCTCAAAGCACAGCTAAAATAGAAGAGAATAATAATAATTTTGGGTCTAAGCGTAGAAAACCATCAACTGGAATGGAGTCATTCTTTGAGGAAGATGAAAATAAACAAGCTAAAAAACAACAACAGCAACAATTAATAGAGTCTTCTTCAACCTTTTTTACAACATCTCCTTTACCTCTAGAAGCATTAGAAAATATAACAAATAATTTGGAAGGGTCTACAACACAACAAATTAAAACTAGCAGCAGTACAACTAAACGTTCAATTAATATTCTTGAAAATAATTATGAAAATAAAATTGAACCAAAAAACAAAGAATTTAGGTGGTTAAAGTATTTAATTTAATTAAATAATAAAAATTTGCCTTTTTAGCTTTTCTACCCATTTATCATTTTCTCCTGATAGAATATTTTTGACTACTGGAAGTAATGAAAATTTAAATAAAAATAATAATATTAGTGAAAAACAAAATGTTCCGGAAATTGCAACAACTGCTTCAAGTTTAATTACAAATAAAACTTTAATAGAAACTCTTCAATCTACTGAACCTACAACAACTTCGAAAATATCCGTAAATATAAATAAAGAAGACAAATTAAATATTAAAAGCGGCACTGAAAAGGATGAACTGTTCTATTCAAAAATTGAAGGAGTAAATGAAGCTAATGAAAGCGGGAAGGAACAATTAAATAACAAGTTAAATGAAGCAAAAAATTTAACAAAAATTAATTCAAGTAATGAAATAAAAAAAGAAATAAAATTAGAAGAGGAAAAGGAAGCAATTAATTCTAAAATAAATATTGAAGCAACAAAAGAGCCTGATTCAACTAAACCTGAAGCAAACAAAATTGAAGCAACTACTAAACCAGGAAAAGATAAAGAAGCAACAGATGCTTTAATTAGTTCAAATAATTCAACCACTAGTAACAATGAATCACCCTTGCCTCCTTCTACTACGTCCATAGTATTACAAGAAACAAGTAGTAGTAGTAGCAGTACAACTACAACGGAAAATAATATTGGCTCACCCCCGTATGTTTTAATGTTTTAAAAGAAAAAAAAATTATTTTAATTTGTTTAGTGCTTCTGCTGGTGATGCCCATCCACCAACTTCATTTGGTAGCAATAAACCTCCAGGTACTGAAGCAGAGGAAAGACGAAGTTCACAGAGAGAGAAAGTTATATTTGAAGTATTTCATAATGGACAGCCTGTAAATAATTTCGTTTCTTTTTTTAATTTAAATAAATTTAAAGGCTGATGCTGTTGTTGTTGGTAGTCGAATAACTCTTGCTTTTACTCCTTATTTTGCAATTCCACGTAAATTTAAAAAATTTGAAAAACTTTAATTTTTAATATTTATTTTAGCATCACATATGTCAATTTCTGGCTGTCAGGTTGAGCCCATTGGATCTCTTTATGACTGGGAAAAGGAACCTTTAGCTATAGTAAAGGTATTGGATTGATATAATTCATTTTAATTTTGCAAAATTAAATTAATAGGATGGTTGCCAAGCTGACCATGTTGGACTGGTTTGCCCTCCTCAGAAGACGGATTACGGTATTAGGGTTACTGTAGAAGCTTTTCGTTATCAGGCAATTATATTAAATAAACAATTAAAATTTTGGCTTTTAAGACAACAACTCAGGTTCAATATACTTGTCTAATTAGAATATGTCCATTTGCTCCTTGCCCTCAGGCATTTATTTTTAAATTATTTTTAAAATTTAATTTAAAAGACAATTTAATTTTTAGACGACCTGTCCAGCAGTAGAAGGCTGTCCCGGAGATGATATTGTTTCAAGAACTCTTGGATCATTTGGAAGTAGTAGGCGTTCAAAGCGTTCGGCACACAAAGAAGACAATGTCCCTAACAATATTAGAAGAACCCTTCATCGGAGAGATACTGTACATTGGTTGGCTGGAAGCAGATCACAGAGAGACCAACCTTTTAGAATGAGTAGTGGTAAGATTTATTAAACAAATTTAATTTCTAAAAAATTAAATAGCCCTTCAACAACAACTTATTTTACTTGGCGGGGATTCCATAGTTCGTCGAAGGTTAATTGTTGTAAATTCTGATGATGAATTGAGGTATTATACACGTACTGGTGAAATACCTCAAATAAAGTCTGGTCTTTGGTAGAATTTTTTGTTTAAGTCAAACACGTGTGGAGAGTCAAGGGCCTTTGGCTGTTGAAATATAAACGTTCCTGACTCTGTTAAAATTTTTAATTTATTTTTAAAATTTTATTTAAATATAGATCTTCATTTTTAAATTATATTTCTTCTTCTTCTTTCCAATGTTTATATTTACAAGAATAAATTTAAAAAATTTTAAAATAATTTTATCTAATTTTAAAATTTTTACAATTTGCGCAGTTGAAGGTAAAAAAAAAAAGCTTTGAAGAATTTTAAAAGAACAGATTTGTTGTTTAATTTTAGATAGAAGAAAAATAATAAAAGGACTAAAAAATGTATTTTTAATAAACTAATTGTTTAGTATTTTTTATCTGTTGAATATTTAACATCTGCGCAATATTTCTTTTTCTTAAAATAATTTTTTAAATCTTTTCACTGTACTTACAACTTACCTTAAGAAATTTTTTTCTTCTCACAAATTTTTAAAATTCTTCTAAGATGAATTCTGTGTCTCATTATCGTCTGGTACAGCGTTTAGATCGGGTATTACAGACTTTTCTGCTTCTTTGTTAGTAGATCCAGTTGATGAGCTACCAAGCTCTACTGCGGCAGTAGAAGGTCCTTCATTTATAGGCTGAAAAAAATATTTTAATTGAAGCACCCCAGCACTTACAGTTTCACTCTCTCGGGGCAACGGCTGCTCGTTCTGATTTGAAATTTCTGTTTGATTAGCCGATGTTTGTGCATTATTTTGTTCTTCGTTTTTTCCTTCCACTACTCCTACTTTATATTCTATACCTCTTTTTTTATACTTTAGCATTAACGATCTGTGTTTAGGGTGATTGAATTGAATCTAAAAATGCAAATAATTATTTTAAAAATTAATTTTTTATACTTTTTGTTTCTTTACGCGTTGTTTACGAGTGTTGTTAATATCATAGATTTCTTCAGGATTCTGTATTTTCTTTGTTGGTTGTTCTCGTAACCCATAACCTCCAGAGTTTCTTCCTCTTACCTCTTCCATCTATTTTTAAATATTTACAAATTAATTTTTTATTAACTAACTTTAGTGCTTTCAGATTCTGCTAATTTACTGGTAGTCTGACTTTCTTCAGTTGATGGTATAACGAGAGGTATTTCTTCAGGTAAAGACATTTCTGCCGGTAAAGGCATTTCTGCAGGTAAAGACATTTCTGCAGGTAAAGGCATCACTTCGTGAACAGGAGGGTGCTGTGTAATTAATAATTTAATTGTTAAAGTTAAAAATTTTTAAATTTTATTTTAAACATTAAAAACCTCCAATCGCTTTGGAATAACGTTCTAAAAAATTATAATTTTATAAAGTTTTAATTAACGTTATTACCTTGCGTTTATTGGCAATTGTTGTCTTTTTTGACATTATAGGACCTAAATAATATAAAAATAATTTTCTATATTAACATTTTTTTCAATTTTAAATAAATTGGTTCTTTTAGTTTAACATTACCATCTTTTTCATTTTGTGGTAAACCAATTTGTTTTGTTTTTGTCATAACTTCTTCAACTTCTTTAGTTTTAGCATTTTCAGCTTCCACAGTTTCATCAACCTCTTCTGTCAAATCAATCAGATTTTGTCCTAAGTTTTGAATTTGATCAACAGATCTTAAACTTCTACGGTTAATACCTTCCGGAAATTCTGTTTTTACAACGATCCTTTTAGACTTATTTTTGTCTTTATTTTGAGAACTTGGAGAACTATCAGAGGAGTCAGAATTTGAACTTTGACTTCCACTACTACTTGAATCTTCTGAAGTACTTTCACTATTATAACCACTACTACTTGATGACTCTGATTCACTCTTCTCGTTATCTGAGTCTGAGTCGTTATTATTGTCAGTGTCTTCATTTTTAGAAGAATAAGATCCTTCATTTTCTGATTCAGACTGTTCAGTTTCACTTTCTGTTGTTGTTTTGGAAGAACTTTTTTCATCACCAGAATTTTTTAATGTGTCATTTTCTGAATCTTCATTACTATTACTTTCATTATCCGTTTCATTTTTAGATTTGTGAGAATTTGTAGAGTTTGAGCCTTCACGTTCATCTGAGCTTTCACTTGAAGTTAAATTAACAACTTCAATAACCCTTTTTTCCTTAATTATTTTTCTTTTTTTCTTTTTATGTGATTCCTCCTTTCCGCCTTTTTCAATTTTCTTTTCTTTTGAAGATTTAGAGGTTGTTATTGGTGGTACGCTATTATCAATTGTAAATGTGTCAGGTGAGTTTCTTCGTCCTTTAATTATTTAAAAAATTTCAGTTATAGAATTATGAGCGGTCGGGACCCGCTTCTGTTCTTCAGTTTTGTCTCTTTTCCCGAGTTTCTTTACTGCGTAGGGTTAAAGCCGGGAACGGGAATTTCCTGTCTCGGGTCCGCCCGTTCAAGTTCTTTTCCCGTTTCCCGGTCCTAGTTTTTTTTCAAAATTCACAACTCTAACAAAATCTAGAGTTAGGAACGGGTCCGGGATCCGATCCTCGGTTGTCCGGTCCTTTTTCCCGTAGTTTTCGCCGAACTTGGTCGAAACCAGAAACGGGAATTCCCGATTTCCAGTTCTCGGGTCTCTCCCGTTCAAAGTTCATTTATTCTTTCCCGGTCCCGGTTTTTTTAATTCCTAACTCTATTATAAGTTATGTTTGAGTAACAGAAAATAAGAGGAAGGTTTTAAACAAGAATTTTTTTTATTTTTAAATTATTACCTGAAGAATGTTTTCGACCAGAACCTTTAACATAAACAGAGGATCCAGCACTAAGATTAGGCTCAACTACTAAAATGTTGAAAAATTTTATTAATTGAATCTTAGCTAGATCCGAGGGAATTGTAAAAATTAATCAGTTATCAGAACCTAAAATATTTTGGTAAAATAAAAGAAATTAAAGGTCTATAAGTTAGAGACTGGAATTGGCACAAATGTCAGTTTTAAGTTTAATAAAAAATTCTTACTGTTTCTAAATTGGTTGTTTTGTAAATTCTGCATGAATCCAGCTAAAAATAAAAAATTTTTAAATTCGGTTCAGCCACGCCCCGAGGCTTATTTCATTTTTACAGTAAACAAATACTTCAGAATTTTAAACTTTCGATTAAACATTCACCCAATTTCAGAGAATTAAATAGGTAAGGGTGTGTGGCAGAATCAAAGAAAGCTAGTTTTAAAAAACAAAATAGTACCAGTGTATGCACGTGCTAACATTTCTTGAAATTCAGGATTATATAGATAATCCGGTCTTTTTGTTTCAATTTTTTCTATATCTTTTCCCTTTGTCCTCCCTTTTTCATTATCATTCCTCTTTCTTTTTAAAACAGCAGGATTCTGTTTTTTTAATTCTTTTTCTGTTTTGTGTTTTCTATGTTTTTTATCAGAATGTTTGTTAGAATCTTTCCTTTCCACTTTCTCCTCCTTTCCTTTTCCTTTATCTTTTGATTTTCCTTTTCCTTTATAATCTCTTTTTTTAGTTTCTTCTAATACTTCTTTTTTTGGAATTAACATTCTTTCTTTATATTTGTCCTTCTTTTTATTTTCTTCTTTACTGCTTTTAGCTTTACTCTTACTCGAATGTTTGCTTTTTCTTTGACTTTTATCTTTACCCTTTTCTATATTTTTGCCTTTTTCCTTTTCATGTGGCTTAACCGTTTTAATATTTTCTTCAGGTTCTTGTTTAATTTTTATTTGTGGATGTTTTTTAATTGAAGACGAATGTTTTTCCCCATGTTTTAAAGAAGATTCTTTTTTCTTTTTTTCTTTTTCTTGATGTCGTTTCCCTTTTTTCTTTATTTTTTCTTCATCTTTCCTCTTCCTTTTTTTATTTTTAGTGCCACTACCCTCTCCAACAGAATCTTTTCGTTTTGAGGATTTTTTACTTTCTTCATTTTCTGTATTTTTTGTCATTTGTTTATCGTTATTTTGACCCTTCGAAGTCTCCTTTATTTTTAATTTAATTTAAAAAAGTTTTAGATATTTACCGTTTCTTGTATTGCCTCATTTTTATCAGCACCGTCTTCACCCTCAACTAAATTTGGTTCAATTTTTTCTTGTGGTAAAGGTTGAATCTCTCCTACATTTTCTTGGTGTAAAGGCTGAATCTCTTCTGCATTTTCTTGGTGTAAAAGCTGAATCTCTTCTGCAATTTCCTGTTGTGAAGGTGTTTGTTTTGCTTTTAAATATCCAACTATATCTTCCATAGATTTTCTTACGTCTGTATTTGTTTCCAGATTTCCTGCAAGTGATCTTATTCTAAATCCAGATGTTTTTGCTTGTTGCGAGTCAGAAGAATTATTGGAGTTATTACGTGGTGATCTTGGTCTTTTTGTTATCGTTGTGGAATTATCTAATAAATTTTCTAAATATGTTGGAGATTGTCTTTGTTGATTTCCTTCTTCTATACATTAGATTAAAAAAAAATTTTAATTTTAAATACCAGAAATCGATGTTTGTAGTTCCGTTTGTGAGGGTGGTGGAGAAGGGTTCTTTTCTGAACGGGTTAAAGTTTCAATTTTATTTGGTTCGTTAGAAATTTCTGGATCTACTCGAAAACTAAACGAATTTTTTTTCGAAATGTTTTCCTGTCCTTGGATTTGTAATAATGGATTTTCTTCTACAATTTCTGGTTCAATAGGGGTTGGAGGTAGTAAATACTCATTAGTTGGTGTTGGTGATGGTAATTGATCAGCATTTGGATAATTTTGAAAAATGTTTCCTTTAAAAAATAAAACACTCTTTAGTATTTTCTTTTGCTCTTACCATATTGTTCATGACTTCTTACAAGTTGTACATTGCTTGTACTACCAGGTTCTGAATTTTCAATTTGATGTGAATCATATAATGAGGCAACCATAGCCCTACGAAGATCTTCCTTCTCAGAATTTGATTCACTCATTTCTACGTCTTCTTCTTCTTCTATCTCTTTTCCTTTATTCTTTGCACTATTATTTTCACTATTATCATCCTCAGATCCTTCATCATCTTCGTAACTTTCTTCTTCGTCATCATCGATGCCATAATATGTTTTTACTTAAAAATGTGTTTTTATTAAAAAAGTTATATTATTCTTTCTCCTACCTGTACGTTTTCGTGTACTTCGCCTCAATCCTTTTTCATTTGTTGGATCATTACCTCCCCGAATTTTAAGCTGTCGCAAACTTCGTCGTATCTTTTTCCTTGTAGCCATGCTCTCACCATCTGTCTCCTCTTGTTCATCCTCGTAATCAACTTTGTCCTGCTTTTCTTCATCCTCATCACCTTCATATTCTCTCTCTTCCTCTTCTTCATCATTATCTCCATCCAATTCCTCTTCTTCTTCAGATACTCTTATTTTTCTTCGTCTTCCTCTTCCCGGTATATTGTTTGTTTGTTTTTGAGTTGCTTTACCTTTTTCTGAGTCTTCATCACTTTCTTCTTGATTGTCTAAGGTTAAAGCACGTTTCTCCTCAGCTTCCTCAGCCAGTTTATTTATTCTTTCCGGATTTTCTTAAAGTAAATAATTGTTAAGGAATCTTTAAATTAAGAATTAAGACAAGTTAAATTTTTTTTGTATTTTAAGTGCTAAAGGTAATGAAAGTTATGATTAATTTTAGAAAATAGTGTCAAGCTCTATTCATTTTCATTTGATTTATTAAAATCAAATGATTATAAATTAACGCAAAATCCATAATTGTCGAACTAGAATCTGTACACCAAGTTATATTATTAATAAAAACCTTTATTTAAAATTTCATCGACCCGAATTTTTAATTCTTCTTTTAATTGAGTTAATTTATATTCTTTTAATTTTCTAGTATTTTTTCCTTTTTTAACAGTTTTTATATTTTTTAATTCATTTTTTAAATTTAAAATTTCTTTAATAATTAAATAAACTTTTTGGTAATAACACTCATCTAAATTTCTTACAACTATTTTATTTATTCCTTGTACTTGTTTAACTTCATCTTCTGTGAACTGAATTTCTTTTTCCACATTTTCTTCTCTTGTTAAATCTTCTATTATTGGTTCACTTTTTATTTCTTTTAATTCAGTTAACCTTATTGAAACAGTTGGACCTTTTTTTGTTTCTTTTATATCAGTATGGTCACGAAATATTATCTTTTAAAAAGTTAAGTTTTTACTTCCTTTTAATCTTATAATTAAAATATGCTAATTGTAAAAAGGACAATGCTGACAGGTCTCGAACCCTCAGCATTCTTAGGCCTTATTTTATCCTTCATTACGCACAATCGACAGCCTTACCAACTTAACCAGTCTTAATCAACCCAATACTTCTATATTTATTATATAAATATATGTAGAAGTTTTTTAGTTCCTAATTTGCGTTTTTTCTAGTCTCTTAAATTTTTAACATAATGTTACCTGTTGTGGTGTTTCAATTTCTATTTTATCATCATTTATTTCACTTATAATTAAAGGATTTTTTTCCAGTTGTAAATATAAGCCTAAGTTTTTGTTTTCCATTAATTTGGCAATTTCAGGTGTTTCTTCATTCATATTAAATTCACAACTGTTTTCTAAAATAAAAAAATTATTTAATTTTTTAAAATTTTCAATTTTTACCTTCTTTTTTAAATTCTCCTTCAATAATTTCATTCTCATTACGAAGTGAACAATTAAAAGGAACTTTATCCTCCAAATATTTTAAATAACTATAAGGCATTTCATCATTTTCAATTTTCCAATCATTGTTAATTTTTATTTTATATTCTCTTGAACAACATTCATAAAAAAATAAAATTGATAATAACAGAACGCCAAAAATTTTTGGCATTCTATTCCTTGAATATTTAATAAATATTTATTCTTTTTTTATCTAACAATAAGTATTGTAAAATATAGAAAAAAATTTTTAATTCCTATAAAGTAAAATTTCCCCAAGAAAGGAATTTAAAAATACATTTTTTTACGAGAGAGAAAATTTTAAAAGGAAAATCTTAAATGAATTAATTAAGGGGGGATTTAACTTTGATTTATACATCAAATAAGTTGTTTGTATTCCCGCCTACTTTTTTTATTTTCCTTTCTCTTCGTCTCATATAGAATTGCCTAGCTAATGCAGAAGTTGTGTGTTAATGCTTTCCTATTCGCATGCGGCATTAATGTACACGCGAATAAAATTCTCCATTTTTTCTTTCTCCATTTTGCCTCTCCCCATGTTATGCCTTTTATTTATTCGAATTAAATGTTGTGGAATTAATTACGAAATTAATTTTTGGCCAATGAAGGCCTTTAAATGCATTTTTCTTTTTTAAAATTGCTCACATGAATTTTAATACTGCTTTCGAAATTTTTTATTTAATAAACTTGAACTTTTATTGCATTAAATGCCCTTTTGTTTATTTTCTTTTATTTTTCCCGACGTTTTTTTATTTATTAGAGAGGTAAACGTTGCGTAATCTTAAAAGTGCAAGTAATTTAAAAAAAAATTTTTTTATTAATTTTAAATAATTCTTTTATTTTTATTGTTTTAAAGAATTATTTATTCTTTCATAACTTATTTACATACTCCATCACCTCATTAAAGAAATAGATAATTAACAAATTAAAAATGTCTTCTTACTTGTCTGAAGAGGAAAAGAATGCCCTTATTGACCAGGCATTGGATGCTCAACTTAATGCGGTTGGAAATTTTGCTTAAAATTTTGAGGATTAAAAATTTCAAAATTTAATCCTAAAACTATTCAATTTAACAATCATTTTAAAAATATTTTCAGTATTGTCCCTATAGCAACTTCGCAGTCGGAGCCTCAATACTTAATTCAAATGGAGAATTCTTTAAAGGAGGCATTATTTTTAATTTTTTAACTCCATTTTTATAAAATTTCTAGTTAACGTTGAAAATGCTTCTTATGGCGCGACAATATGTGCAGAACGCAGTGCTATTTGTTCGGCCATAAGCTCTCTTGGATTTTCAAATTTTTGTCCAAAAGGGATTTGCGTAACAAGTAATTAAAGAAGGCAATTTAATAGGTAACAATTTGAAATATTTTTTTAGCTAACTTGCCTTCACCTGCTTCTCCATGTGGGATTTGTCGTCAAGTTTTGGCAGAATTTGGCGATTACCCAGTATTTCTTTTAATTTGATTTTCTTCATTAAAAACATATTCATTAATTTGTTAGGTGTTGCTTTATTCAACTACAACGAAATCCTTACTTGTTACAAGTGTTAATGAACTTATTCCGATGAGTTTTACTAAAGCGCAACTTGACCAGCATCAACAAATGGAAGATGAAAAATCTTAATTTATCTAATTTTTAAAAATATCATTTCACTCTAAATCTACTTAAAAAATTATTTTTAAGTGGTTTAATGAAATTTCAATTATAAATTTCATTTTTGTTAAAAACATCTTTTTTGTCCCTTGACTCCCATTTTGATAAATTTTCCCATAGTAAAAAACATATACAACAAACATCACACATATAAATAAATATAACACCCACAACTATGCTCCACAATTGGTCGTATGTCGTCATTGGGTCAACAGAAATCAAAACGCCGATAGTCGTTAACGTTGGTTTTGTGGGAGATACCACCCTCTAGTTTATATAATAAATGATCGTTCGTGTTAAACAATCGCGCAGCGCTCTCAGTATTTTTTTTTGTCTGCGGACAAATGAAAAATTGCGGACGAGATAAATTCTGATAAATAAAAGTACATACATAATTAAATAAGAAATTTGAATTCAATTTAAAAACATTAGTAATAATTTTACCTTCCGCTCGTTTGACATGGCAGTGCAGTTTGATAATATTCAGACTACCTATGATATGACACTGTTCGATTTGTCCTGCAAATGCCAAACTAAACAAAAATTAATTTTTGGAGATTAAATCAAATAGTTTTGTTTCTTATTTTTTTAATTCTAAATTTTTACCCAACTTTACAGTTAGTAGAAATTATTTCTTTTTTATTCACTCGAAAATTGGTACTTTTTTGCGTTTTTCTGTAAAAACTCACTTACCGACAAATTCTTTCGCAACAAAGAGTAAGGTACAAAAAATAGAAGAGTAATTTCCCACACATTTAATTAACTCCGCCTTCTTATCCAATATAAAAGGTGAGAAAAAGTAATAAATTAATTTTGTTAAAAAAGAGGAAGTCCTTTCCTAAATTAAAAATCTAATTTATTGAGAAATTCTTACCAAAAAAAATTAAAATATGATCAGCATTATTCATCCTCCCACAGAAATGCCAGAATTTGTTTCAGCAACAAGCAACGGACGACGAACTTTTCGGCCATTAGCATTATCTAGAACTTTTAATGGGATAAAAACAACAAATATTAATGATTATAGCAATAAATTATCAAAAAGGATAAAAACAAAAAAATAAACGCGAACCACCATTTCTGCAAAAGCATTATTATTTAATCTTGAACGTTTCTCTGAAACTTCAATTTTTAATAGAAGATTTTAATTTTTCAAGTTTTTACTCAAAGTTGATTGACTTCAGCTTTAGAAGAGTAAAAGATGAACGAAAAAAAGGAAATGGAATTAATTGGAATTTAATTTATAATATCGAAAAATATCTCTTATTAATAGAATACATTTATTATTGTATTTTTGTAATGAAAATTATAAAATTTGTAAGATGAAAAAATGCAGTTTTAAAAACCCAAAAAGTTAGTTAATGATCTTGATAGTTTTATAATATTTTACATTTTTTCAACCAATTGCAGTAAATGATTAAATATATGAAACAATAATTAATGTATTATAACGATTATTGAAGATCAAAATTATTAAAAAATATTTGTAAAAAGGGTAATCTATTTTTTTTAAATTCAAAAACCTTTTTTCCATCACTCTCACAAATTAGTTTAACTAATTCATCTGCAAGTGCTCGCTTTTGAGACAGTGGTGAAAGGGGTGGACATTTGCGGGGATGTCGATTATGTCGAATACTTTAAAAATATTTGAGAAGTTTCAAACATTTTTTGCGGTTAAATATTAAAACAAAAAGATAAACCTTTGTTCTCCGTCTTCATCAACATCAGAATCACTTTCGTCTCCAATAATTCCATCAAGATTTAATAAATGAAAATTTTGTGGTGCTGGAGTTGATTGCTTAAAAACATTTTTAATTAGGTTATAAAAAAAATAAATTAAGAAAATAACCCAAAAATGTGAAGGAGAAGAATCTCTTGGAGAATTTCCTCCACCACCAATATTTGACTTTAAAGCTTTTGAACGTCTTCGAATACAAAGAAGAACACGTAAATGCGAATATAATGAATTAGGCAAATGTGGCAGAAAATAAGTATCAGCAAAAGTTTGTAAGTCTTGTGGAGGTAAAATAGAAGGAAGTTGAGATGCCGAAGAGGATGAACAGCTGAGAAAAAGGTTCTAGAAGAGAGTTAATAAAATAAACTTTTAAAAATTTGTAACCTTTTCTTTTTTTAAAACTTTGTTATTATCACATTCTATCGTTTGGACAATCCAACGTTCAACAATATGTGTAGCTAAAGCATTCAATGCCAATTGACGAAGTGTAGGGGGTGAAAGTCGATAAACAAGAAGAGTACGTACAAAAGGAGATTCTCTTGAAGGAGACTTTAATTTAAATAATAATTATTCAGACAAATTAATAAAAACCTCATTCATTCCACCATAAATAAGTATAGCTTCTTCATGCATCAATACAGAACAATGCCAAAGCCTTGAAGGAAGTCGATGTTCTAATGGAGGAATTTGTTTCCAAAAATGGGAGTTTTTAGTTAAGTTTTGTTGTTTTGTGGAGAGAAGTGGATTTAATTGCTTTTGTCCTTTGTAAATATTTTGATTATATAACTCAGTTAGGTTTAATTCCCAAAGATCGCTAAGTGATTGACCACGAGAACAAAGACCTCCATAACACAAAATCTACAAAAATATATTTAATGTAATACTTATCAAAAAATATTATACCTTCCTCTGTTTATTCAACAATGTCATAGAACACCATGAACGACCAATAGGTAACATATCAAGTGATTCATCCAAATTTTTATCTCTTAAAATGCAAAAATTTTATTCAAATAAACTTTTAAAATACAATTGTGTCCAAATAAAACTGCTCAAATCAAGACAATACAAGTCATTTAAACGAGATTGATTATGCCTTCCACCAAAAAGGAATACCTACAAAATTTTCTGAAAAATTTAATCAAATAAGTAAACCTGATTTAATTCTTCAACATATACACAGGCAGCAGCAGCTCGAGGTGTTGGACGTTCCCCTCGTTGCTCTTTCTCAAACCAACATTCTTTAATTAGATCATAATAAATTAATTGATTATTCCTTTTAAGAAAATATGTAAATATTATCCTAATTAAAAATATTTATTACCAACAAGTTCCCATATCATCGTCTAAAAAATATTGAGGTTGGAAAAAGTATTGTTGATTATTATGTCCAAGGCGATGCCAACTCATCCCATAACCACCAAAAATGAAAAATCTAAATTTCAAAAAAATAACAAACACTTTTTTTAGTAATAAACTTGTCATCAGAAATCCATGAAGAAGTTTTATCTCTCGGAGTGGGCATTTTCCCATCGTGAGGTATCTGCATAGGTAATAAAATGCCTGTTCTAAGATCAATTGCTTAAATTTTTAATCTCTTTATTATTTTTTAATTCTAAACAAACATAGCAATGTTGAAGTATTAACCAACCGACGATGGATGTCATCAAAAAGGCAACCACCAAAAATATACAAATGGTCTTTGTAGACACCAGCCGTCGCTCCAGAGTTTGGCCGTAATTGGAGATTAGTCTCACATTGAATTTTTATCCTTAAAAAATTTAAAAATAATACTTAAAAAAAAGTATTCTAGTCAAAGTCAGAAAAATATTTAAAGTTTTGGCTTACCAAATATTATTTTTCTGACCACAAAGTATGTAGGGGAGGACATAAAGCCAATTACATTCCTTCAGTAACTTTAAATAAAAAAATAAAATCTAAATTAACCCTGTAATGAATCTCCCTCTCATCAAAGCAATAACCACCCCAACAGAGCAAACATCCTCTATAAGAAACACAAACGTGTCCAGCAACTGCAGTTAAGGAATCGGTCGTCTCAATCTTTTTAAGGATTTTATTTTGAAGTTTTTTTATTTCTCAAACCTCAACGTTTAAAGGAACAATTGTTGAGGAAGTTGCCGAATGAACATCATTCATTTGTAAAAAGCAAAATTTAAATAAGTTTGAAAGAATAAAATTAATTAAAAAATAAATAAAGAAATATAACATTTTTAAATTAATTCTAAAATAAGCAAGTGTTTATAAAATAATATTTCAATTTAAGGCAGATACAAACATACTTTGAACAAAAAGGGAAATTGTGAGGCGGAAAGCGAAATGTTAAGAAAATAATTATAATATCTAAAAACTTGTTTCTATATTTAGAATAACCAAAAGTTTTTTAATTCCGATTGATAATTTTAATTGCAGATGATGAAGGTTTTGTATCATTTTGTTGAAGCCTTTTTCTCTTGGTTTTGGGTGAAGTAGAACAATTCGATTTATTGTCAAAAGCTTCATTATCGGCAGCAAATGAACGTTCAACTTTCTTTAAAAATTAAAAAAATTAAAGAATTAAAAACGCCAACATCTAAAAGCCGAATAAGCAAAGTACGTGGACCCTCACGCTGTACAAGTGTATTTTGTGGCAACACTTCAGTTCCACTAGAGGAAGCCTGATTAACAATATTTTGCTTACATTTTGCATAACGTTCATGTAAACTTTCAGCTTCCTTTTAATTTAAAAAATAGAATATTAATGTTCGATTAAAAATAACCTTAAAAAAAAGGATTTTCAATTAATGCTGTAAGATGAGGAAAGTTATCAATATTCATTAACTTTCTATGCTCAGATTCATGATTGTCTGTTACGAATCGCAAACGAAAATGTCTGTGGAGCAAAGGATTGAACTGAAATGAGAAAATTTCGTTAAAAATAAATGCTATAAAAAGAAAATAAACTTACAGTCCCATCTGAAGGACAAATTGCGAAAGCATTTGTTTGTGCTAACCGAAATAAACAAAAAAGAGCTTCAAATTGCTCATCAGGTAATAAAACTGTTTCCATAAATTCATGCAAATCATCCATTTGAGGAACAGTTACTTGAATTGGGACTACAAATTGTGATGGTTGAAGAAAATAAAGGCTGAAAAGATTTTACAAAAAAAATTAGGAAACCCTAAACCTATACGTAAGAAAAATACCAAAAATGCGCTCAGCATCTGTCCGCTTCTCCGGGGAAGGAAACATCTGCTTCCATTTATTTTCATTGATTTCGCCTTCGAAATAGCTTGGTACATGCCTATTAGGTAGAGCATCAAACATATAACTTGCAATATATTGAAAAAGGCTTTCGGAAAACTTAAATTAAAATTGCACATTATACTCAAAGTATGAAATCAAAAAATAACCTCAATTAAGTCAGCATTGGTAAATCTTCCAATAAAAATTGTAGAAAAATCCATGGCTTGAAAAAGTCGTGCAAATCGTTTCAAGGTCAAATCAGTAGTAGTTGAGCAAAACTGTCCAGCTAAATTGTCAACATCATCCTTTAATGCAGCCATAATTGAACGTTCAGCAGCACGATGAAGAGCAGTTTTTTTGCCATATGTTCCTCTAGATTTTTTCCCTACTTTCTCCTCTTCATCATCAAAATTATCATCACCATCTTTATCTATTCCATTTTCCTCATCTCTTTGAGAAAATATATGATCATCGTCATCAATAATATCAACATCATCGTCACATATATCATGTTTTACATGTTTAGTTTGTGAAGTTGCCATTAGAATAAATAAAAAAACTAGAAACAATGCAGATTAAAAATATTAGAGCAAAAAATATACATAGGTATGTAGCTTCAAGCGATTCGCTCAAAAAATTAATCAGCAAATTTCTAAATAACTACCTCGTATTGGGTACAGCCTATCTCGTCGCAAGCTAACTCGTCGCGAAAACTTCTAATATAAGCCTGTTTTAATTACGAATTAAAAATTTTTATATTTTCGCGACGAGATGCTGCGACGAGATTGCTGCGATGAGTTTGCTTGCGACGAGATGGGCGTGACACAGTTCTTCAATTGCCATCTAATCGCGACTTTAAAACAAAATAGTTTGTGAGATAGAAGTAGAGATAAAAAGAAAATTAGAGACTACAATGGCAAGAGATAAGTGTAGAATACAGTCTTATTGGGATACGCCATTGTTTGATCCTTCAATCTGGCATGATGAGGCGTTCGTGCGTTTGAAATGGCAACAAGTCAGGCCGAACATTGGCTTACGACAAGGTTTTAAAATATTTATCTTAATTTATTAAGAGACAATCTTAGGAGCTAGACTATTCAATGCACAAAGAAGAGAAGTCGACACATAGGTTTTCTGGCTGACAAGGACGATTGGAATATTTGGATTAACGATGTCCTCCTTCTTTTTACAATAAAGGTTTCTTTTTATTTATTTTACTTTTATTTTTTGTTATATTTAGTGCCGTGTCACTTTTGCCCGATTTGTTTGAACCCTCCGGATGTCGCATTTTTGAACACCTCCTGGTGGAGTACAGAGTTCTGTAGAACCTCCTGAATTAGAACCAGTTCTGTTAACCTCCTGGTGGAGTACGAGTGCTGTAGAACCTCCTGAATGAGAACCAGTTCTATTAACCTCCTGGTGGAGTACGAGTGCTGTAGAACCTCCTGAATGAGAACCAGTTCTATTAACCTCCTGGTGGAGTACGAGTGCTGTAGAACCTCCCGATCTCTATCGGTTGCTAATTGTGTTCACTATACCAGGCTCTGCCAGTTTGTTAATGGAACCAGGCTCTTTCAGTTGCTAATTGTGTTCACTATACCAGGCTCTGCCAGTTTGTTCATGGAACCAGGCTTTTTCAGTTGCTAATTGTGTTCACTATACCAGGCTCTGCTAGTTTGTTAATGGAAACTGGCTTTTTCAGTTGCTAATTGAGTTACACTAAACCAGGCTCTGCCAGTTTCTAATTGGGTTCACAAATGGTGGGTGTCGGAGCAGTGTGCATTGAATCGTGTTCAATTGAATCCAGTTCTGGCAGGCCTTTGTTCTGGAACCATGCTGTATAGCGCAGTGTTCACGGACAGAAGGTGGTGTCAGGGCTGTGTTCGTTGAATATCAGGCTTGGCTTTTCTTTGGATCCAGTTCTGGCAGGCCTTTGTTCTTGAACCATGCTGTTTAGCGCAGTGTTCACGGACAAAAGGTGGTGTCAGCGTTGTGTTCATTGAATTTTTGCCAGGGAACGCTCGGTTCTGAGTGGAACTCCATACCCACGGAGTTTAGCTCAGAGCTTGAGTCGTTCCTGCTTGTTGGTTTTGTTGGAGCTGCAATGGTACCTCAAAGTGATGTTGTTGCTCAATCAAATTCTAGAGGTTTTTTTTTAACTTTTATCAATTTAAACTTTCTTTTAAAACTTTATATTGCGCCTGAAGTACCTGTTCATACGATTTCAATGACAAACAGCAGAACACAACGATGACATGATGCGTTTGATAAGAATATTTAATTCCGTTGAAGTTAAGGTTAATTCTTTTATTATTCCAAATTGTTTTTTTAATAACTTATATCCATTAATAAAATATTTAAACGTGTTATTTGATTGTGTCCCGGACTTTGCCCAAAAAGGTTAAGGTTCGAATTCGTTAGGCTCCCTTTCTCTTGAAGTTACTTTTTTCTATTTATAAAATTTAAAATAATGTAAAATATTTTACAAAGTCCTTCTACTTTTTTTAATGTGTTTTTTTTTTTTGAGAGTTGGATAAGAAAAAATTAACAATAAACATCTGAGCATCAACTAATCACCATCGTCGTAAAAAATTAATTATTAAAATACAGTTTAAATTCTTGTTGAAAGGTAAAAGAAAAAAAGATAAAAAATATAAGGGTACAGCCCATCTCGTCGCAGACCATCTCGTCGCGGCAACCTCGTCGCGGCAATCTCGTCGCAGACCACCTCGTCGCAAGACCACCTCGTCGCAAGACCACCTCGTCGCAAGACCATCTCGTCGCAAAAACTTCTAACATAGAAATAACTTTTTTTCATCGTCTCTATGCTTAAATTTCCATAATTTTTATTTTTTGTAGTCGTTGTTCATTCTACCACTAAATGTTTATTAATATTTTTAAAACTGGTTAAATCAGCATCTTTTAGGGACTTAATCTGCTATAGATTTAGCTAACTAACTACAAATTGGGTAAAACTGCAATATTTCAAAAACCTGACTGTGGTTATTGAATATTTTGTTTGAAACCTATAATAAGCTTTATTTTTTATAAAAATTTGTTATTTTTAACATCGTAATTAAGACAGGTTTATATTAGAAGTTTTGCGACGAGATGGTCCTGCGACGAGGTGGTCTTGCGACGAGATGGTCTGCGACGAGATTGCCGCGACGAGGTTGCCGCGACGAGATGGTCTGCGACGAGATGGGCGTGTCCCAAAATATAACTAGGTTAGAGAAAAAAAGATAAAGAAATATAATTGGAAGAGAAGGAGAAAAAGTGAAATAGTACTTAAGTTTTTCTTAATGGTTTACTCCTGTTAAGTAATCGAAATCCTGGTGGGAAGGTTGGGTGGGTGGTTTTTGAGCCCTGAGGGCATTAAATTTTGGAACGGTCGTGACAGACCTTTTACATTGAATTAGAAATATTTAGAAATTCTTTAAGAAAAAATTTAACAAAATTTTAATTAATTAATTTAATATTAATTTTCTCATTTATTTCTTGTCCATTTCTTTTCCAATTTGCTTAATTATAAATTTTTAACTTACAATTAGCCAAAATAATTTGTTGGAATTTTATTTTTCTTAAAGAATTTCTAAATATTTCTAATTCAATGTAAAAGGTCTGTCACGACCGTTCCAAAATTTAATGCCCTCAGGGCTCAAAAACCACCCACCCAACCTTCCCACCAGGATTTCGATTACTTAACAGGAGTAAACCATTAAGAAAAACTTAAGTACTATTTCACTTTTTCTCCTTCTCTTCCAATTATATTTCTTTATCTTTTTTTCTCTAACCTAGTTATATTTTGGGACACGCCCATCTCGTCGCAGACCATCTCGTCGCGGCAACCTCGTCGCGGCAATCTCGTCGCAGACCATCTCGTCGCAAGACCACCTCGTCGCAGGACCATCTCGTCGCAAAACTTCTAATATAAACCTGTCTTAATTACGATGTTAAAAATAACAAATTTTTATAAAAAATAAAGCTTATTATAGGTTTCAAACAAAATATTCAATAACCACAGTCAGGTTTTTGAAATATTGCAGTTTTACCCAATTTGTAGTTAGTTAGCTAAATCTATAGCAGATTAAGTCCCTAAAAGATGCTGATTTAACCAGTTTTAAAAATATTAATAAACATTTAGTGGTAGAATGAACAACGACTACAAAAAATAAAAATTATGGAAATTTAAGCATAGAGACGATGAAAAAAGTTATTTCTATGTTAGAAGTTTTTGCGACGAGATGGTCTTGCGACGAGGTGGTCTGCGACGAGATTGCCGCGACGAGGTTGCCGCGACGAGATGGTCTGCGACGAGATGGGCTGTACCCTGTTCTGGGGCACGCCCGATTTGTGGCGGGCCGGTTTGTGGTGAGCCGGTTTATGGTGAGGCCGGTTTATGGTGGCCTAGTGACCGGCGCCGGACCGGATCCGACCGGATTTTCAGAAGTTAGAGACCGGAATTCAGATTTTTTCACAATTTCCGGATTAATTCCGGACCAGATTAATTCCGGACCCGACTCCGGAAGTAACAGCTGTCTTTTTCTCACTTTTTTATACATGGCTGGCTCAACTTTGGAATAAAAGATTTTATAAATGTTTAATATTTATTTCAAACCTTTCTTTAAATTAGAAATAAAAGAAATTTAAAGAAAAAATTCAAAACAAAAATAATTAGTTAAAATGTAAAAATGTCAAAGAACACATCGATATTTAAAAATAAATTTATGTTAAGAAATTAGTGTTCTCTAGCCTGTTTTTTAACATGTAATGGCGATTCTTCGTCTTCTTCTTCTTCAAAGAAACTTTGAATCCGACTTCGCCTTCGACTTTCTAATACTAATCCAATTATTTATTGTTGTTTAAGTGAGTGTTTTATGTTGTTAGTCATTATTCGTTTTATTAATGTTCTATTTCTGTACAAGTGTGTTTAAAGCATTTTAAGAAGCTAAAATACAAATTTTAGATTATTTCTGTATTAAAAAGATAAATAGAGCAACAAGAAATCTCAGATTTTGTAGTTACGTTATTAAGGCTATCCAGCTAAATAGCTCATAATATGACAGTAAACAACTTGTACATTTATCCCCTAATTACTAATCCTAATTTCTTAATAATGACCATTTCCTATTTGCGTGGTTTCCAGATTTGACGAAGATGTTGTTCCGACGTTACTGGCTGGAGTTCCTAATTCCTTTGCAGCTTCAAGTTCCTGTCTTTCTTTTATTATTCGACTCATTCGAGTTGCTACTGCTGCAGCAACAGCAGCTCCACGACCACTTCCATCTTCGCTAAGCGCCAAAACAATCTTTAAATACGATAAAATTGTTTAATATATACAAATGTTAACATTAAACCTTCCATCCATTTAAATGTCCATCAAGTAAGTCATGTATTTTTTCATTCAACAAATCTTCAAAATTTGGATGAAAACGAAAAACAGAACCATCAACACCTAAGTTAAGGCTTCAGATTTATGTTTAAGTAAATATTAAATCATACCCACGGTCATTTCTGGATTTTCTCCTTTTTCATTTTTGACTGCTACTTTCAAGGACAATACACGTTTTAATAGTGAAGAAATCCCACAGGCACATAAATGTGCGGCTCGAGTACTAACCATTGAGCAAACATAAGCAATATTAGCACAATCGCCAGAGCTACAGCCATAAATGCCTTTAAAATAATGTTGTTTAGATAAATATTAAGAGAAAAAAACAAAATTACCACTTTCTTGGAGTAAATCTTCGATTTTTCCAAAAGGATTTTCCTCATCCTTTACAATTCTTAAATTAAAAATTTTTAAAATAATACAATTTAATGTACTTTTCAATGTCTGAGACCAATTTAGTAGGGAAAAACCCAGGCTCAGAAACTTGTTCAAGAGAAATACTGCTTATAAGACCTCTTCGAGTAAAGTCCTCAAGAGTAAGACGAACAAGTTCTCCCTAAAAACAATTTTAAGTAAATAAATAGACATAAAAAATTTTTATACCAAATACATTCCAGAAATAGTTTTTTCAAAACGTTGTCTTCCAGGATTTATGCTTTTATTATCTAGTTGTTGATCATAAATAGTGAGAAATTGGTCAAGTGCTCCATCATCTCCAAATCCACCCCATTCAGTATTTATACACATTTCATTGGGAAGACCATCTAAATTTTTTAAGTTTAAGCATATATGTACCAGTCATTATTAGCAACAACGATATTAAATTATTTTAACTTTTTAAAAATAAGAATAAATGTATCGAAGTTTGTTAATAAAAATTTAATACCTAGTTCAGGCATGACTTTTCCTTTTAGTTTGTAAATTTTTTCGAGCGATTCCATATAAGCAGCATTACAACCTAAATAAAATCATTATCTAACGAATAAAAATCAGAAAATTAGACCTGTTCCAACAATAACACCAATATAGCAATGCTCTTTAAAGAATGAACATGCAAGCATGGTACCAGTCGTATCATTGAGTACAGCAACAACATCAACGTCAATATCACCACGACGGTGACAAGCTTCACGAAGCATTTGAACAACATCATTTCCAACAACACCGGAGGCCTAAAATTTAATAAATATTTAAATAATTGTTTACTTCAGGAGGTATTAGAACAAAAATGGTTGAAAAATTCATGAGAAAACTAACATTGAAGCCCTTTGTCCAATTGACTAAAATTGCCGAAGTGAGTCCTTCCTGCTGACAAGGAAAAGAGAAGGTAAACCCCAAAGGTAGCTTTTTTCCAAGTTCTTTTAATTTATGATCCTCAACAAATTTGGCCAAACAGGCAGCAATGTGGTCAAAAAGCTAGATTAATAATTTTCATGAAAAAAGATTTGAATTTTAAAATAATTATAAAACATTAGTTAAATCTAAAAACAAACGAACTTATAGTTAAAACTACCTCAATTCCGGTTCCTTTCTGAACTTTATCAGGAATTCGATAAATTTTACTTCGCATGGTTGATCTTTTTTCACCCTCAAGAGTTATTAATAACACACGGAAGTTGGTTCCGCCAAGATCAAGAGCTAAAAATTCACCACGTTCTTGACCAACTGAAACATCACGGATGTAAGCTGGCAGCATTTTTATGGTTGCAATTTTTGCTAAATAGGTAATTTTAGAATTAAAAAGATAAAGAAAATTATTTTAACCAGTTTCTGAACGAAGTCCTTCTTCATAACGCATTTCCAAACGATCCATAATTTCTTTAAGGTGTTCATGAGTAATATCAAAGCAATTGCATGCTTCATGAACCTGAAAATAAAATCTATCGTTTTAAGTATTCTAAAAAATATTTTGACGGAGTAGTCTATTTTAGAAATCAGACAGTAAAACTATAATAAAAATGTCACACCGATTTAGAACGAGAAACGCTACTGGAAACTTCATCCTGAATTGAAAGAATCCTCTCTATAGATTGTGTAGATGTAATTGATGTGGAAGATGATTGACGACCACGTTTATGAAAAAGTTCCCTTTTCATTAAAAGTGCTTCATCTAAAAATAAATTTACTATCTATAAATTAGGAATAATGCAAAATTCATTACTCATAGTAGAGAAAAAAATAAAATGTTCTACGCAATATTAACTAATGACATATAAATATGGGAACATTAGTGGTAAGTGCATAGTTAACTATAATTTTTGTATCAAAAACCCCTCATAAGAATATACATAATCAAATGAGATTCTCTCAATACAATACAAATAAATACAAGCGAAATGAGGGGAAACCAAGAAAACACAAAGTTAACCAACTAAACCATACGTACTCCGTAAATAAATGTGTAAATATTATATAATTAAAAACCGTGTGATGGTTGTTCTGAAGATGAGCGCTGATTATCGGAAAACACTTGAAGACTAACAGACGAACTTGAATCCTTTTCTGAATATTGTTAAAATAATTATTTAAAAAAAAAAACCGTTAGACGGTTGGTCAGAAGGTGGAGATTGATGCTGGATTGAAGATGATTTACTAGATTGTGTATCAGACAATGGTTGAGAAGGTGAATGAGATAGTGTTGTTGACGGTGATGTTTTAGGTTGAACAGAGGGAGTTGAAATAGTGGGAGAAGAGCCCGAAGTTTTAGATGGGGTTTTCTTCTCCATGGATATAGTATATGACAAGCTACTCTGAAAGATTTAGCAATAATGATAAAAATAAAAGTCAAGAATATTCTGATATTAATATAACGTTGATCAACATTATTAAATTAATCATATTTATTATATTAGTTTACGGAACGTCCCAGAAGAGTATCGCAAAAGAGTATCGCCATAAGAGTATCGCCGAAAGAGTAACGGCCAAAAGAGAATTGGCCAAAAGAGTATTTGCCAAAAGAGTATCGCTATATTTTAGTGAATACTCTTGGCAAATACTCTTTTGTCCCCCACCGATTAGTTTATCATTCCAATTAGACGCGAATAGATTTATAAGGTAGAGAACGGTTGGGGTCAACTGAGTGCCGCCAACTGAGTGCTGCCAACTGAGAGCCGCCAACTGAGAGCGAGCCCAACTGAGAGCGGGCCCAACTGAGAGCGAGCCTACTGAGTTTTTCTACGACTATTTTTTTAGCTTTGATAACTTTTAAAAAATGTTTCTAAAGTTATCTGATTATTCAATTTTGATCTAAAATTAGAAATTTTTTAATTTAATAATCTTTGCTCATCGAAAAAATGTTTTTTAGCTTTAAGAACTGATAAAGCATTGGCACTCAGTTGGCTCGCTCTCACTTGGGCCCGCTCTCAGTTGGGCTCGCACTCAGTTGGCGGCTCTCAGTTGGCAGCACTCAGTTGGCGGCACTCAGTTGGCCCGTTTCGGGTAGAGAAATATTTACACACAATCGACGCCGCTGATTTGACGCAACTGATTCGCCACAAAGACATTTCATCGCCCCACTTTATTTTTTTTTCATAAGCAAAGGAAATTTAGTATTATTATCCCATTTTTGCAGCTCGTATCATGGCACAAGAAGTAAAACAGGGGTGAAGTGTCGGTCTGTAAAAACTATAGAGACTTCGGCTGTAATTCGTGATGTAGTTTTACAGAACACATGCACACAATCAGCACTAGCGGAAGTACCTTCAAAATTTGCTGCAAACAAGGATTGGCCTTTAATCAGCAAATAAATTCTTTAAATGATGATTCGATTGTAAGAGCTCTCAAATAATGAATTTTTGAATTATTTTTTAAAAAATTGAATTAATCAAATTTTTACAAAATTCATGGTTGGACGGCGAATTGTCTCCGAGGAAAATTCAAGGCAGCGAATTATCGGGACACGCTCAATTTGTGGCGGGCCGATTTGTGGTGAGGCTGATTTGTGGTGGCTGCTAGTGACCGGCGCCGGACCTGATCTGGCCGGATTTTTCGGGATTAACCCGGTCCGGAATTAATCCGGAAATTGTGAAAAAACCCGGATTCCGGACCCGGACTCCGGAAAAATCCGGCCGGATCCGGTCCAGCGCTGGTCACTAGCAGCCATCACAAATCGGGCTGTACCCCGAATTATCCTGCTCCGAGAAAAAGATTATTTATTCTCGAAAATTGGTCCGCGTGTTATTAACCCCTTTGTTTAATAATGGAACTGAAACGGTTGAAGAAAGTCGAGTCTCCAGTCTTTTGATACTTTGTTTGAGTATATTTTAATTTCTTCACTATTTCTATTATTTCTTTGTCGTTTCCCATCTCTACGTTTATAAATATTGAGAAATGGCACTTTTTGTATGCCTTATGAGACATACAAATAAAAATCGATTTCTTTTATATTTACTGCCTGAAATCTTTTTTTGTCTCTAAGAATATTTCAAATTATTCAGGTTACAAATTTTACTTTGAAATAAAAGTATAAGTAAAAATGGCTGGTTTTTTGATGAAACAAATGGTTGGAAACAAGCTTGATGAGGTTACAGGCGGTCTAAATCGATTAGGTGGAGATGATGAAAGTAAAACGTTGGAAGGAGATGATCCAGAAGTTTTCTATTTTTAATCTTTATAAAAATGTTAATATGTATAAGGTGATAGCTGCTAGACAAGAAATGGAAGAACGCCGCAAAGAGAAACACCGAAAGATGGAATTGGAAAGAGAAAAAATGCGGGACCAAATACGAAACAAGTACAGTCTCCACAAAAAGGTTGTTTCGTTGTAACAATAATTTAATTCAACAAAAGGATGATGCATTTGTTGGGGTCACATCACTTGGAATTGAAGGTCGAGTTGGGCCGAACCATAAAACACCTGATCAATTGGCGGCGGAAATGGCAGCAGAAGAAGATTCGATAATTGGACAACTTGGCTTAACTGAGCATGTTGAGGTTATTATAACTACCTCTAAATTATTTATTGAAACCCTTAGAAAGCAAAGACTGCAGTAAATTCAGCGTTCGACACCTTTAAGGGGTTTTTCGGAAAGTGATTAATTAGTATCGTCTATAAAAGAAATCGATTCTCAGACTTCAATATGATTTTTACTAAAATTGTATCTATATAAACCGTAAATGTATAATGAATGTGGAAGAGGTATGTGACCCTGTAAGTTGAAAAACAAAGTGTGCCTAGGCACGTTTCTCTTTATTAATATTTACGGTATCTTAAAACATTCCATTTTTTACAAAATTTATTTTAGACACGATATAGCATGTTCTGTTCATAAAAAGATTAGTATGTATATAATAATAATTATTTGAAAATCAACAACCATGTATATTTTTATAGTAAAAGTCACATTTTGTATAAATTATCTATTCACATGTAATTAGAGGCACAGTTCAAACAATAAAAGTAACTTGAGTATTTTAGAAAATAAGAAAGAAGTAACATTTTTAGGAACACGTCCACTTCATTGCAAAACCATCTCGTCTCAAAGTTATAGGTGCACCCCTCGAATGTATCGTTTTTGATACCGAATCTGCAGTTCAAGGTGCGCGTTACATTGGTACAATTCGGAGGTTACACACTAGATAATAGCTTTGCGACGATATGGTCTTAAGAGGAAGTGGATTGTACCCACATTTTTATGCTTAAAAGTACAAAAACTGAAAGAGGCGGAAATATAACAGTATATGGAAGTAGAAAAATGCAATCCTTAGTAGACCCATTTGTTCAAAAAATAAATTTCAACAATATGTGGAATACTACCTGTGGGATGCTAACCCAATTTTTGGATAGTAGTTGCAAATATTTATAGGTGGCAATGAGTATGTATTATTAACTAAAGAAATACCTTGAAAATAGGACCAGAACCTTCTTCGGGCAAGGATTCACTCTTCGGCATCTTTTCTTCTTTCATCGTCATCATCATCGTCAATTGATGTTTTAGTACACATTTCATTGTCGTCAATTAAAAGAGCAGTAGTGTCAAGTTTCGAAGAACCTGCTCTCCTATGCATCACCAAAAGTTTTCGTCGGTGTGGGAATGAAAAGTTGAGGAGAAGTGCAAAGACAACGAGAAGTGCGCCACAAAGGAAAGGAGGACCCGGCACGCTCTGAATTAGTTAAAAATTAAAAGTAATAAAGAATAAGAGTAAAACAGAAAGATTTAATAAAAGCTTGCCCCTGTTGTAATTAATGTTCTGTCTAAAGAAGTATTCTGCGTTGGTTTAGTTGACGCAGTTATTGGTGATTTGATGTCAGGAATTAACGGCGATTGCAATCGAATATTAGGCACAGGAAATTGAGGACCGACACCAATATGTCCTACACTCTCATCATCCAAAGTCAAATCCATCCCAAAGGCGTAAAAAATAAGACCAAATACTGCTGGTCCCATTCCTTGACAAAGACCACGGATGCCTAAAATAAATTGGTTTAAAAATTTATGAAAATGAATAAATTACCGCTAAGAATCCCTTGAACGGTCCCTTGTAATTCCTTATTTGTCTGCAACGAGACATAAGCAGAAATTGCTGGATATGTCATTTGAGATAATGCAGCAAACAATCCAGAAACCCACATTCTTAAATTAAGTAAACCTTTTAAGAACCAAAGAAAAAGCCAAAGTAAACGTTTTGTGAATACTTACATCCAGTGTGCAGAACCGAGCCCATACCAAGCTAACTGAACAAACTGAAAAATCAGGCCCATTGTTATGGCTGACTGCAAAATATGTTCCATTTGGTTTTCTATTGAAAATATTAACCTTGGGTCCTGCTTTAGAGGTCACTAACAAAAGGATTCCCGTTTGACTTAGGACGGAAAGGACACCAACAAATGCAATAAAGAGTGCCACAGATTCAGCAGAGAAACCAACAACCTAATAGTTTATATTAAATTTAAAAATAAAATCGATAAAAAATGTTAACCAATCTCAAGTAGACGAAAAAACATGAAAATTGTCCTGCTTCTGGTAGATACGACAAAAAAGTAATAGCAGACAATCGCAAAATTGTTTGCTCATCACGAAGAAAACGTAAAATAATAAAAGGATTGGCAGAGAATCCATTATTGCTTTCAACTACAGACTGTGGCTTCCTTCCTGACTCTGGAACACAACAGAGGATGAAGAAAATATCTAATATGGCAATCAATGTAGCCAAAAGGACAACAACGTCATCAGAGTAAATGCGACTCAAATACGCTCCCAATGCCTTTTTATAAAAGTAATTAAAAAAACATCTAATGTAAGTACCGGCGACGTGACAAGACTAAAGAGGAAAAATGTCCAATTTTTTTGATAAGAAATTTTACCTTGCAGCAAACGTTGCAGACACTAGACCACATGCTGTTGTTCTTTCTTTTGGCTCAGTTATATCAGCTACATAAGCAAGCACAACACTGAAAGTTACAGAGAAGAGGCCACTGATCGTAAAGAGAGTAAAATACCACCTTAACGATTTTTAAACATTTGTGCAAATATTGGATTTTTGATAGTTAGAATATAGTTTATAATAAAAATAAAAAACCAAGGTGAGATTTTAAGGAACGGTATTGGCATACACGTAAAAAAGACAGTGAGCAACAAGAACGGCCTTCTACCACAAACATCAGAAAGAGCTCCAATTAAAGGTGAGGAAAGAAAAGAAAGAATGCCCTAAACAATAAGATTAAATGTATTCAAGAAGAATAATGTAATAATATATTAATAAATACCTTTAGTCCTAAAATAAGTCCATTCATTAGAAATTTGTTTGATGGAAAAGTGTCTGCAAGAACCTTTAAATTGAATGAATTAATGATTTTTCTTAATCCTACACTAATCACTGGTACTGTCAGAAGCCCCCACGAAAAATATTCAAGAAATATTATGAAAAGAGCATGAACAAGGCTGGCCTCAAAATGCTTTGTGCTCATCGAGCCTGTAGTTGGTGTTGAGGATCGAAAACGCCTTTTACAACAAATCGCTGATGAGATTGAACGTGGCCTACCCATACTTGAAAAATAAAAGTTAAATTTCCATTATGCAAACATAGAAAAAAAAACCTTTTAAATATTACAAAACATTTTTCTGTCATAAATGTTATCAGTTGCAACTATTTTATAAAATATCATTTATCTATATCGTAATTTTAAGAAATCCTTTAATAATATATAAATTGAGAAAGTAATAATTCATCACAAAACTGGAATACTAAAAAAAAACCTAAAAATTCTCTTAAAAATAATTTAAAAGTTATGAAATTAAAATAAAAGATTGACACGTGCTCTAAAATAGTAAAGAATCTTGGAAATTTTGCGCATCTCAAAGGAGAGAAATTAATTAAAGATAATGATATTTATGATGCTAGTAGACGAAAAATTATTTCATAATGCCAATTTAAAATCTGCTCAATTTTTCTGAGGGTTAGCTTGAATGGGTTGCAGGACATTTGCGCCGTGGACATTTGCGCCGCGACACTTGCGCTGCGACATTTGCGCCGGCGACATTTGCGCCGACGACATTTGCGCCTGCGACTTTTGCGCCGCAAATTGTTAAGAACGCGACATTTGCGCCGCCTTTAAATTAAAAAAAATAATATGTATTTATTAAAGATTAAAAAAATTTAAATTTAATCGTTTATTGAAAAAGGCGATCTTGGACAATTGGGGCCCTAATAATCGCAGAAAAATAGTAGAAGCATGTTTTTAGGGGTTTTTGAGGTTGCTGATTACGAATCTGATATCAGTTTTTTGTTATCACTAATCCTTATCATTTTTCACTAATTTTAAAAATCACGATTTTATCAATTTTAAAAAATCGTTGATTTCATAAACACATTGCCGCTTGTGAAAAAGCAGAAATTCCTTGAGCCCAGAAGTATGCGAGCATAACAAACTGTTTAAGGTTCAGATTAGAGTTGGCAAGAAACGATCCATGACGGAGAGCAAGCTTCTTATTGCATCGTGGGGCTCCCTGGTGCCTGCGCTGACTGCGCCAGACAATGCCATCTCCACTACTTACTCTACGACTTTCACTCATTTGCTGATTACATGATGGGCATAGTGGAGGTGCAGACCGTAAAATGTTACGTTGTCTTAAAAATTGAATAGCAGATTCTTTAGTATTAATAAGCTGAGTAATTTGGAAAATATCTATGATAAAATCTGTGATTTTTAAATCAAAAACCCCTAAAAACACGCTTTTACTATTTCTCTGCGATTATTTGGGGTGGGCCCCAATTGTCCAAGATCGCCCTTTTCAATAAACGATTAAATTTAAATTTTTTTAATCTTTAATAAATACATATTATTTTTTTTAATTTAAAGGCGGCGCAAATGTCGCGTTTTTAACAATTTGCGGCGCAAAAGTCGCAGGCGCAAATGTCGCCGGCGCAAATGTCGCAGCGCAAGTGTCGCGGCGCAAATGTCCACGGCGCAAATGTCGTCGC
The DNA here is from genome assembly GCA_018905775.1 of Meloidogyne exigua. NCBI lineage: Eukaryota > Metazoa > Nematoda > Chromadorea > Rhabditida > Meloidogynidae > Meloidogyne > Meloidogyne exigua. The sequence goes on from JAGUQR010000013.1 coordinate 1,790,453, forward strand.
ACCCTTGAATGAAGCCTTTACACCCTATTCAAAAACACTTCTTATCCCTCTAATTTACCTTCATTGTCTACGGTGAAAACCATTCATTCAAGAAGTAATAGAATAAATACACAATTGTGACTCCAAAAAAAAAATTACGGACATTAGGACGTGTAATAAAAATTGTTTCTTGTATATAGAGGATATTGAAAATGAACAATAAATTATAAAAATTATTTTAGTATGCAAAAACATTAGTTATGATAAAAAAAATATCAAAATTTATGAAAGAAAAGCAATGTAACTATTAGCATGCAAACATAAGGCACTCCTTCCTTGAAGAGAAACAGACTTGGCAAATCCATTCAAGGCGATTATCGCGACAAAATTCCTTAAATGCGTCGAGTGAAAGTCCAGCACAATCCCAATGAAAAAGTTGATTGCATCCTTGACTGATAGCAGTACATTTAATTGCTTTACGATGATGCTAAATTTTTATTACAATAATTTTTCGTTAAAATAAAAATTTCATACATTTATTTCTGTTTGGCATACACAACACTGGCCCTGTGCATGTATCCTCTGATCCGGCATTGGTAGTGCTGTGCCGACAGGTGGTACGCTTCCTGGCCCAGATGTGGGTGGAATTGATGAAGTACAACGTTTTACTGGAGGCGACCGTCCTGGAACTACAGAACCAAATTATATATATTAAAATAATTTTGAAAACAAAAACCTTTAAAGGAATAATCTTGTTGAAGCCCTTGTAACGAACCATCACAACATGCTGGCATTTGGTGATGAATTTGATGACGACCAAAAAATGGTGATAAAACAGGCTGACTAGCTCCTTCATCCATTGTTGGAGAACAGACTGATGCTGATGTCTATAGAATAATTATAAAAAGTTATTGATTTTAAAAAAGCTTCCACAAGGTTTGTCTGTTGGTTCTGTTGAGCATCCATTTCCCTCCTTTGTTGTTCCTCCTTTTCACGCTGTTTCCTCTGCCTTGCCGTTTCTTTTTTAGTCTTTGTTGTTGTTCCTGATGCAGAAGATGCTATAGATGACGTATTGCCGCCTTGTTGTTTGCCAGAAGAATTATTCGTCGTCATCTGTTGACTCATAAAGCCTGGGACAGGAGAAACTCCATGCGTAAGACTGCCTGGAAGCATACTAAACATGGACGGATGCACGGCATTGAAAGGCACAGTGGCTATCTGGCCGTTCGGCCCAGGAACAATCAGCTAGATTAAGCTTTTATTTTAAAAATGATTCCTATTCTTTTTCATATATTTTTTATAAAAATGAAATCTCACCAATGGAATAGTTCCTGGCGGAATGCGACCAGCTAATCCTGGTGGAACCATCCCTGGAAGTACTTGTTTAACTTGCATAAGCATTATGCGGGCAGGAGGCATAACTGGCCGAAGCATTGGCATAGGCATTGGTGACCTCAAAAAGAAAATATATTCAGTTCGAACTCAACAAATACGTAGAAAACATAAACTAACCAACGACTCCAGTGTGCTGCCGGAAACGTTCCTTCCGGATAGATCTGTTCAAGCCTTTGACGCTGCTAAAAGAATAATTATGAATAAAAGGAAAAACAAAGAAAAATTAAGAATACTTACAATTGGTATGTTAAAAAAAGACCACTGCGGAAAAACACCTCCATGAGGGATTCCACCTTCTTTCACATTTGGTAATGGGACCATAGGTGGTAGTGCAGGAGAAGCAGCTAACCTAGCCAATTCTGCCATACATTTAGCTAGAATTTAAGAAAACGCTAAATGTAAAAGAAATTTTCCAATTTTAAACCTAGTCATATACTAAAAATTTTTTCGCATTTCAAACTAACAATCATTTGGAGGCTTTCCATCCCATTGAAGTGGCTGCATTACAGGTTGCAACTGATGTTGATGTCCATTTGAAGGGTTTGAGAATTGTGTGGAGGAAGTTGGAGCGTCTGGCGCGAAGGGATCGCGTATGATGATATGTGAATTAGGAAATAGTTCTGTAAAATATATAATATAATAAAATCGATTTAAACGCTGAGTTTTTCAAAGAGAATAATTACAGATATTCGTTACCAAAATTAGCAGATACAGAGGGATCAGATTCTAGAGATGAGGGAGCCGATGCTGTCATAGTTGTTGATTGTTGTGGTGGCAAATTAAACTGATGAGGCACACCTGCAGTGGAAATACTTCTCCGTGGTTGTTGGTGATTGCCATTGTTTTGATTAAATTGGTCAGTAAACAGCTTTGGTGGTAGATGGAATGGGATCCCAACACTTTCTAAAATTAATTTTCCAATTTTTTAGGGAAATAGTTTTTAATTTATAAAAATGAAAAAATTTATGACGACAGATTAAAAGTTATAGATGGAGTAAGCCGGTCACGAATCTAATGTTAGAGTCTATAATATGCATCTTATCTCGTTAATTTTGTATATTTACTTTCTTATCAAGTATTTGATTTTTTCAATGATTTCCAGTTATTAATGAAAGTTTTTAAGCAAATTAAATTCGTATAAATGATGATGCGCCTACGTTTCTTATCAAAAAGGTAGTCTGCGAGCAGGATACCACAACACCTTCTTTGGATTTAAATGGTTTTTTCGATAAAAAATTAAAGGTAAATGTCATACTTGACAAAAACAAACATCAGATTCATGATCAGCATATTTCATAACCTATATTTACGCGCAAAAATTCAATCGCATCATGTTATAAATACGTACATACATATTAGAATAGAAAATCAATATATGACCTTTTTAATTAAAAAAAAGTTAAAATAAACCAACCATGTGACGTTTGTGTGGAAGGTGATCGTTGTTGATCTGACAGTTGAATGCTAGTAGATGAGTTTGAGTCCTTTTCTAAAAATATTTAAAATCAAATTTTTGTTATTAATAAAAGACCATTGAACTGTTGGCTATAATATAGAGATTGATGTTGAGTTGAGAATAATTTAATAGATTGTGTTTCAGATGGCGGTTGAGAAGGTGATTGAACAGACAGTGTTGTTGATGAACCAGAAATTTTAGGTGAGTTTTTCTTTTCCATGTAAATGATAGTTAACCTGAAAGTCTAAGACCAGTACATATAATATACTGATTCCTCAGTTAGCAAAAACGATATATTAATACATACAACATAGTAATACGTAAAAATATGCATATGCATGAACATATGTATTTATTATGTATCTAATTCAATTACGGAAAAAATTGACATTTTGTCACTAACAAATTGGTCAAATACAAATTGAAGTTAGGAAATTTGAAGGACAAACGCATCTAATTAAATGAAAATCAATTGAGACCATCAAAGTTTTTGAGCAAAGCATTGAATAGTTGAATTCATTAAACAAACTGTTCTGTTTAGATTTCCATACCTTCAAGATGTTGATTGATTGGTGTAAATTCAAATAAAAAGCGACGCCTTCGAATACAAGAGAGGTTTACGATAATTGTGTATCGACGGAATGAGATACATATACAACCAGTACATTGTGAGTAAATATAGGCGACTTTTAATAAGTAATATATAGGGCGTCCAAAAATATTGACGAAAAAGTCCCAAAATATTGAATATATATTGATGAAAAAATCTCAAAATATTAATAGAAATATTGCAAAAATGGTGAAATATTGATGAAATATTGACGAAAATTAAATTTTTAATTATAAAATATTTAAAATTCACTGACAGTGAAATAATTTTTAGCAGCCGCGGTAATCACTTATAGGAGCTTACTCCCCCCTATGGTTTTTCGATTTTCACGGACCTGTATCTCGGCTCAAAGTCGTTTGTTCGACTTCCTCGACCCCTCAATCGACCGAGTTTTTCAAGAGCTATCAGATGACACCTTACTTGACCGGATTAAAACACAAACAAAATACCAGTTATACTACAGGAAGGCCATAAAACCTTCCCATCAGAAGAATAAACATTATCTCCACCAATTCGTTTAATCCATTCATGAATCCACACTGCCTTTGATTTAGATGGAGCCATCATTAAATTTTGATATTTTATATATTTCAACAAAAAATTTCATTAAAAAGTATATAGCGCAGAGAAAAAAAGCAAATTTTTGGCAAAAAATCCAAAATATTGGCAAAAATAATGACAAAATGCCAAAATATTGAAGTATATTGAAATATTGACGAAAATTGAAAAATATTGAAAATATTGAAATCAAAATCCATCCTAGAAGCTTCAAACTAAGCTAAAAAGGTGTTTTTCGTGCATTTCATGCTTCCCCCTATCCGCAAAAAAAATATTGATTTCAATATTTTTGGACGCCCTAGTAATATATTATTATAATATACATTACATAATTTTGCAAAATGAATCGAGATAGGCTTGAAATTAAAATTTATCCACTTGTCTTGACAAACTTTTCGAACGATATACCAATGTATGTAGATCTTAAATTAGAATTCAAATTTTTCCTCAATCTTAAATATGTATCCATTACATACATATATACATATGTGTAAATTTTAAAAATTTTGATCCGAACCGAAAGTTTATAAATATTAATAGAAGACTTAGATTGTGATAATATGAGATTGAATGTGAACCTTGAAACTTTTCTGAATATTTGAAATACATATACGTACATATAAATATGAATAATCCACATAAATTTGTACTTGTATAAAGGGCATTTATGTAAATAAGGATAAACTAAATGTTAACAAAAATGAGCTCATAGTCAATTAGAAAGAAAAAATGAAAAAAAGATAAGCAGCATATGGGCGGTGAAATCGGTGATTGACTGGAAGCGTTTTGAAAGGTAATTTAAAAAATTAATTCTGTATTTAATCATGTTTCTCATCACTGTAGGGAGCAACAAGACTTTTTTTTCTTAGGCAACTGCACCACTTCGGCATGGCCTGGAGGTCCTAGACCATGCACGGTGACCGAATCCGTTAACAGCGGTTGGTCGTTACTTGCACTGTATTGCGGGGAACCATCCTTTAGTTCGGTAAACGAAACGCTAAAAGTAAGGCTATTTAATTAATTCAATGAAAATAATAAAATTAACATTAAGCTAAAAATTAGATTTTTTCTGTTATTCTTATGGCTTTATGTATAATATTATATATATAATCAAAATAGAGCGAAGGTCACCGTAAGTGTCAATATTTTCAACTCATGTACTATTATATAGCGTCTTTATCACGAATTATTTTTCTCCGAATAAAATCCCGAAAAAAATGTCCGAAAAGTTTGTAGGGATAACTGATAAATACCTAACACTAATACTAACCATCCTCCTCCGCTATCGCCATTTGCAACTTTATCTGTCCGTCCTAATGATCGCTGTGAGGCGGAAGTGTGTGAGTTCTGCTGATGTTGATGAGAAGGAACAGGAGACCCGTGTGATGGTGAAGGCGGAAACGGTTTTTGCCTATACATTTCAACAATGGGGTCCACCTATTATTTATAAACAGTAAAGAAATTTATGTTATTTGTACTTCATGATAGAGCTGCTCGTCAGGCCGAAACGGGTTCTCGTTTTCATGTTCCGTCTTTCTGAAAATAAAAATTTTACCCTATACTTAAAAAATCTTTCTCAAAAAATAGCAGCACAGTGTAATCTAAACATATATGTAATACCAACTTGACGAACGAGGGTAATGGCGGGCTGTTCAACATCTGAATTGAAACTTGTGGAGTGATTTGAGGAATGGCCGAGCCGGAAGCGGACGAAACTACATCCACCAGAGCTGCAGGTGGTGAAATCGGTCTTGGCAATTCGATTTGTTCAGCGTGTACTCGAACGCAACTGAGTGGAGCGCCTGGACTAAAAAAGCAGTTTTTAAACTAATTCTATAAGGATCCTAGTTAAAAAAAGACAATAGAACTGAGGCTAATTTCAACCCTTTGATGTTATTATTAAGTCAGGAAGCGGATGTGAGGAAAATACTAAATGTAAAAGCAGTTCCCATTTCTTAAAAACAAAACCATTTGTCCATTTTTAGTTTGCTTCTACTGGTACATACATATGTACATACATATTGTTCTCTATCAATTAACAGCTTCCTTTTAAATAAGAGAATAGAAAATAAAGATGTTATAAGAGTATAAGAGTCCTCAGAACATTAAAAAAATAAGTCTTGAAAGTATTTAACTAAGGTTGGAAACTGATATTAATAACAAAATATATGTATGTACATAGTAAAATTACAGTAGAAAAGTTAAAAATTTAATTACAACAAAAATTGACTATGTTTAACAAAAAAGTGACTTAGAGAATCAACTAAAGGAGGAATGACAGATAAGAGCTGATGACCAGCTGACAAACGCTTAAGATATGTACATAATATAGCTCTCCCACAATATCCTGAAATAGTTTTTCATTCCTAGTGTGTTCTCTCACTTCCTTGTTTCTCATTCCATATTAGTACAACAGTGCCAAAAACATGAGAAAATATACCACAGCTGGTCCAAAATTAAGGAAACACCTAAGAAGGTCTGTTGTCTCAGTATTTTAGCGCTTGGAGAGGATTTGAATTTCCATTGTAAAAAACATACACAATGTGCGTTCCCAAATTTATATACAAAAATAATCCAACTTTAGTTTTCTATTACTTCTGAATTTCTCTTCATCCTCGGATTTAATATAAAATTAATGCTTAACTACATATTATTTTAGACTATAAAGAGTAAGAGATGGACATGACATAGAAATTGTTGAAACAAAAACATTTTGATACCTTTTAAATTGGGGAATTTTATCCGGAAGACTTCAGTGTACACTTATTAGTTATATTAGTAGGATATATCTTCTTTCCTCGTGGAAAAAATGTATGATATAGTACGTATGTATGTAATACTCGTCAAAAAACAGTTAAACATACTCTGTATACGTTGTTGGTTTGTTCTGTTGCCTATATCCAGCAATGCTATAGTCATTCTCTACACCGTCATCATATAAGATCATTTGAACATGTTCCTCACCACCAAATGATACTCTTAATACTTATCAATGTAAATATAATTCGTCTAAAAGTTATTCTACTTTCCTATTTCTTTGTCCCTCGAATAAAGGAAAATTACTAGTTGGCAATAATTTCGTTTTCCCTGTCTTTATATGGAGTTAACCCTAGACATAAAATCCTATACATCAACTTACAGTTAAAAGTGATTTGACACTTATGTCCACTGACCAATTCGTCAAGTTATGTATAGGGAGTTGATGTACGGGGTGAGACTCATATGTAATATGTACATACAAATTACCTAATAACCTATTTTTCCTATTTGAGTCGTTTACTTACTGATTTGAAGAATTTTTAAATTACACACATAGTATTTATGTACATATATGTACTACATATTAGAGCAATCATACAATCAAAAGCTTACCTTTTATTATGGTCTATGACAGTTGTATTATTTTGTTGGGAATGATTTGCCATTAAAAATTATTCTGTCGTTAAATTCTTCGTTTAATTTAATTTTTATTTATTATTACCATAAAGTTAATAAAGATTCTAACGGAGGTTATCACTCTAAATAAAGTGTAAAATAAAATCTGAAAAGTAAATCTTAAGTCCTAAAAGTTATAGGTTTCAAGTGCGGGGGGCTTTTCATCCAAGCTACATAAGTATACTATTTTAAATGGATCAAAATCACATAAGATAGATATATTAATATTAAGCAGAGCAACGCATTAAGAGTTAAAGGTTTCAATTCTTTAATAACAAAGTGCGTAAGTAGACTCTTGACTAGAAAAACAGTTTTTAAAATGTGGATAAAAATGTAGCACAAGAAAGAATTTTAAAAAAGGACAAAGATTGAGGTAGAAAAAGGTTGAATTGAAATGTCAGTGATAGTTTGATCATGAAGAAATGGAGTGTATTTTGTAAAGTGCCTAATGTCACTCTCGGGTTTCAATGTGTTTCGTGGGTAGGCTGACTCTAAATGTGTAACCAACTCAAAGAGACATTTCATCGATTTTATTCATCTTATAGCTCGCCAAATGTGGGGAGAGAAAAAACCAGAAAGAATATAAAGAACATTGTTAAAATGAAGAGAGTGAAAAGGAAAAATAGTGCTGGTTAAATATGTACATATGTATACATATATTATGTACTACATATCTAATTGTAAGGGTAACTAAACATACATTGCATATTTATATAATGTGATTACCTTAAGTTACTTTTTATGATTTGTATTTTTGACAAGTCTAATCTCGATGGCTTGATGAAAAAATTGCTTGAAAATTATTTAATTTGAACATTTAAGGAACACTTAAAGAACAACTATTTTATACTAACTTACGTAACCTCTGGATAAAAGGTATCAATGACTTGCGGGCTTGCTGTGAAACGTCCACTTGATTTGGGTCAGGATGCTTTTGAAATGGTTGATGTTAAGAGGGCGCGCCAAGGCGGTGCCAGTCCTAAATGTTCACCGTTTCGACCTCAAATGGGAATTTTGGCAACTTCGTTAAATCAGTCAACAAGTATTCAAAATCTGAAGGTTTGCCTAATATTTAATTTTTATTATTTAATGGCCTTTTAAGTCTCCTGGGTTAAGCGTATCTGGCTCACCATTCGAGGAGATTACTGGTCGTTGTCAACTATCGAGTAATCAACTTGATTCTTACTTGCGTGCTGAGATTCAACACTTAAAGCGACGGAAATTAATTCCTCGTCGAGCACATACGACAACTAATAGCTTGGAATTAGAAAATAGCACAGCCAATTTTCGGAAGGCCAATTCACCTACTTCATCAATCGTTTTTATTTTTTAATAAATTTATTTTTAAATTTTCAGTCTGGAAGTGATTCTGATAGTGAACTCCATGATCCTGAAAAGCAGCGTGTTGCGATGCTCGAGTCTTTGTATGAAAAGCCTCATTTTTCTCTTCGTCAGGTAAAGTTGATTTGTGAGCGTCTACTCAAGGAACAAGAAATCCGCCTTCGCTATGAATATGAGACAATTCTGAATAAAAAGCTCGATGGTATATTTTTATTAAAACATCGTGTTTTAATTAACTTTTTGTACCCTAATAGGGTTGTTATCAGGGCTTTTACTAAGAGTATTATTTTAGAGCAACATGATCAATATGTGCAATTTGCCAAGGAACAATTAGAAGTAAATGCTGCAAAAATGGGCGATATTTCATGTATAACCTTCATAAATTAAAAAATCCCATTTTTCAGATTTATCATGAACTTCATCGAAGTTGTACTTCTATGGGGATGTGAAATTTCTCACGTTATATAACCATTGAAAAATAAAAGAGCCGTTAATCAGTGTTTTGTTAACCTAAAAGAGATGACATTAATTTTTCTTTAAATAACTCTTCGAGTAGAGTATAATGACATCAAGAACAGCTTCCAATTATGACTGATTGTGAGTTACAGAGTTAAAAACAAAAATCAGTTTAGATTAAGCTGATTTTAGTTAATTAGCGAGACGACACTTTATTTTCTTCCCTTGTTTGAATGTAGTATACTATAAATATATATATCCAAGCCTTTTTCATGACTACAATATGTTTAGGGGCTATAGGCTTAAAAGAAAAGTAGTATAGACTGATCTTATATAATTAAAATGGTTCAACTGATTGTGCTTTATTAATCTAATGGAATTTTTAAATGATTTTCCAAGTCTTTTTTGTGACAGTCTTGTAATCACCTAAATATGTTTACTCCCCATACATCTTTGAGATTTTTAAGATGACAATGAGTTGTCATTTTATTCTACTCGAAGAGTTCTTTCCAATGACAAATATATCGTTCTGTTTGAGATTTGGACCCTGTGAACAAAATTTCTTCGATGACGTTTCACACCCTTCAATTGATTTTAAGATGTTTCGGTTCTTAAAATTGGTTTTAATAAATAGAATAAGAATGTCATCTTTATTTTGATTTATACGATTGAATAAAGATATTTCACTATTTTTTACATTTAAAGTGATTGAAATACTTTCACTCTCATTTTGTTTTATGTTAATTCGTTTAACCTTTATCCTTCTTAATTTAAATAGGAAATGCCATCGGATTCTAGAAGATCTGGAAGAACCTCTAGAGGGGGTGATCGAAGACGTACACTTCAGCGACCAGGGAAGCGCTCTGCGCCAGCGGATGATAGGTTGGTTGTGTATTTTCTTTTTTTGGGGGGTTTGCTAGTATTTTTATATTTGAGTTTGACGTAGACCGACTTAAGCTTTTGCCTTGACCTTTGACTAAATATAAAGCGCAGTAATTCGTTGGATAACCTTACAATTAGTAAGCAAGAGGGCAATTTATTTTAAATACAGATAGGAAATTAATATTCTGTTTATTAAACTTGTTAGGTGAGCACTATATAGAATAATTTTAGCTTGACATATTAATTTAATTTTTATCAGAAATTCTTTTGGATTTATCGTTTCTTTTCTATATTCTGAGATGTTCTTGATTAGTTTATTTAACTATTCTTTATCAGTCCAACTCTTGGCAGACTGATAGGAACGTTATTCAAATGATAAAATAACTTATAAGATTTTAATTTCCTTTACATTAAAATCCAATGATCTGAAGTATCTAACAATCTACATACATATTTATGTATATAGTGGTTCATGTGTGCTATTTTAGCACTTATGGAAGTTTAAAAGACTCCACTCCTAGTTTCGACATAGAATCCCATATTTTTAATGACGAATAAAACCTTCTATTTTATTTTTAGTGTTGATTTATTATTTTATCAGTAGGCGGATTTTTAAAGATTCCGATTTTTTATTAAATTAATTTTCTTTATAAATTTTAGTTTATTTTTCTAACGAATTTCTGTAAATTTTGAATTTAATCTAATTTTTTCTCACCTGTATACTATTCAAAATGCGCGAGTTTTCTGAATATATTTAGAAACTCTTCATATACAACACGGCATGACGACCCACCACTACCGACCCGTCGCAGCGGAGAACTAGGCGGAAGGCCAGGGTTTCCACCGCCACCAAAGTTCTCGGGAGCACCATTTTCCGATTCAGAACTACTTGAGGAGCAACCGAAAAAAAAATTCACAGGACGTTGTCGTCTTTTTGTTGGGAATCTTTCTACAGAGTTTAAGGAGCAAGATCTGAAGGAACTGTTCTTGCCATACGGGGAACTTTCGGTATAAAATTGCTGTTGACAGCAAAACAATTATCATCATTTTCAAACTAATGTGATTTACAGGAATGCTACATTTCTGGCAAGGGATTCGCCTTTCTTCGCTTGGTACAGTTTTGTTTAACATTATTGTAAAGACGTTTAGTTGGGATTTTGTTTAGATTTTTTATTTGAAACCATTTATTAGATGGGGATGTTTACTAGTTTTATTATTATAAAATTCAAGGATTTGGTTCTTTATAAATTTTGTTTAACCTTGAAAATAACGGGTTTCCCATTTTGTGCTTGCGTGCTACAAAATTTTTTTTAATGTTATACCTATTTAAAAAAGGCATAAATGAATACGTGTACGTATCATTTTTACAGCTATATTTTGTTCTTTATGATTTGCAAGCTTTTTTGAATAAAATTCCCGGGGGTTATGGAACGTTCTCCTAAACATTTTTCTGAATTACATATCTACTCGACTGTCAAGTTTAATACAGATATACAGAAGGCTGGACATACATAAATGAACAACAATGTAAGGGTAATGTATAATAGGGTCTTAAAAAATTAAAGTATTGAATGAATGCATGCTAACAAATGTGGAATAATGTGCGATATTTAAATGTGGCTGTACTTTTACCTTTTGATTCTTGATTTTTTTAGATTTCATTATTGGTTTAGGAATTTTTTGCTATAATGTATAAAATGAAATATATAATGAAAATTCTTTAGGATACTCGTGCACATGCTGAAGCTGCAAAAGAGGCATTGGACACAAAAATGATTAAGGGTCGTCAGATTAGAGTGCGATTTGCTGTTCATGGTGCTGCAATAAAAGTTTTTAGTCATTTAACATTTAGAATTTTTTTTTAAATTCAGGTGAAAGAACTTTCGCCATCGGTCTCAAATGAATTGCTTTATCTAACATTCTCCTCTTTTGGTGATGTTGGTAATAAAAATGATTATTTAGCATTTTATTTAAATTATTTAGAACGTGCTGTACATATTGTTGATGAGAAAGGACGTCCGACTGGTGAAGGAATTATTGAGGTTATTTTGTTTTTAATAAAGTGTTATTTTTTCAGTTTGAGCGTAAAATATCAGCACAGGATGCAGTGTCCCAGATACGAGAACGCGTATTTTTAGTATCAGCGTATGTTTAACTATTTATTGAAATCTAAAATGGCGTTAAATAAATTATTTAAAACTCTGAATAAAAGTCAAATTCTTTCTAATCTTTAGAAATTCGCGTCCATTGCAAGCAGAATTTCTTGAACCTAAAGACGAGGATGATGGACTGTCAGAAAAAATGATTCAGAAAACACATCAACTTGTTAAGTAAGAATAGTCTACTTATTAATTTCTTCTAATATGAACTTTTCTCACTTTGTCCTTAAAGTGTAAAAAGTTAAGTAAGATACTAATAAGGCAAGTTACATTTTAAAACAACAGAGAACGAGAGGTTGGCCCCCGTTTTGCCACAATGAACAGTTTCGAATATATGTATGGCCGACGTTGGAAGGAATTATATGAATTTGAGAATAAACGCCGTATTGAGCTAGAGGCTGAACTGCGAGAACAGCGACGGAATCTTGACGCTGATATGGAATTAGCTTATGAAGATTATAAAGCAGATATGTTGCGTGAAGGTAGCACGAATTCCTTTTTATTTAAATTCTATTCTGTAGAATTACAACGACGCCAAGAAGAACTTGAACGACTTGATGCGGCTCGTCGTCAAAGGGAAGAACGTAGGCAGAATTTCATAGGTGGTCCAGGAGGTGACGCAGACGGCTGGAGACCTACACGCGATGGCCCACTGGGTAAACAACCACCAATTCCATTTGTTGGTCCTAATCGACTGATTGGTATGAATGGACATGGACAACAGAATCTAGGTTGTTAACTAAAACTGATATTTACTGTTCATTTTTAGGACCTGAGGTTCGCAAATTACTTCAGACATTGGATCCTGTTATGCCTTCTATGATGAATAATAGCTTTGGGCGTGGGCAAAATCAACGGGGAGGACCTCAGATACCGCCAGGTGTTAGTATGCCGTTTCCACCTCCACCGCTAAATGTTCTGGACAAAAAACAACCACCTGGAACGATGAACTTGCTGGCCCGAAATTCTGTTTTAAATCCATTAGATCGAAAGCAGAGTCCGGCTTCAATGAATCTTTTGGATCGGAATCAACCTGCAGGTAGCACAGGATCTAATCCTTTGACAACTTTTATGATTGGTGGAATACCACGCATGTCACCACCGGGAGGAATGCGAATCCCACCACCACCAACTTCACTCTTGGGTAAGATTTTTGGAATCAAAATTTATTAACAGTTTGAAGCCACTTCAATATCCAAGTTCATTCTGACGTTTCAGTCTCGGAAAATGAAACGTCCTCATATAGGTAGCGATTGAAACGTTAGAATGAAGATGCATGATTACCTTATATTTTTCCCAGTTTTCTCATAACCAGCATTAATTTAATTCTTAAAATTGGAATTAAATATTAATCAGACTTTCTACTAGAAATATTTTCAGGACATCAAGTTTTGATTTAAAAAATAAAATAATTTTTCTTCGACCTTCATAATATCAATAAAATATTATATTTTTTCTTTTTGGGTCCTGCGCCGATGGATTTTGCTAGTGGTGAAAAACGTGTTCGACGTTGACGAAAAAATATCTTAATGGCAATATACTATGTATTTGAGTAAGATTTTTAAACGATTTACTTTAATTCTATGATTTTCCATTGTTTTGGTAATTTCTCCATTCCTTTTTATTATATTTGAAAAAAACTTTGAAATAAGTTATTTTTTAAATTATCTTAGAGAGTTTCAATGAATTTAACATAAAATTAAAAAATTCTTTCGGAATATTAAAATAGTCAAACGTGCAAATTGACACTACATTACTTCAAACTATTCTTACACCATCAAAATGTATGTACATGTTTCCTTATACCTTCCATAAATAAATTAAATACGGGTGGGAATTGCTCAATTTCGAGTAAATTTGAAAAGCTTCATTTTCTTCCCTAAGGGAAATAATATTTAAAAATTAAATTATTACGTACATACATATGATAACCAATAAATAATTTTAGAAATATGAAAAATAATTCATCATTGTATTTAACAATAAGCTACTTTATAATATTGGGCCTGAAGTTTAAGCCAAATAAAAGATGGTTAAGCGTCGTTGTCTACGTTTATTTTCGCTTCAATTTCCAATGGGTCTCAATCTTCTTCGGTCTCGATTTCGATTAAAATGGTCTCGGTTTTTTCCAATAACCTCGACAACTTGAAGTAAAGTTTGAAAGATAAAATTCTCGCTTTAAATATTATGCTTTCCGAAATCTGGATATGATTAATCATGCTGCGCAAATAAATACATACAAATATGTACGTATATATACATATGCGTATCAGGACAAAACATTTAATGACAAAAATACCTCCTAAAATCAGTGTACGAATAATTTTTAGATATGGATTCAATTGTACAAACCAAGCCTTCCACGATGGGCTCTGAATAAACTATGGCCTATAGGCCAACACTACTTGTACCATGGGAACGTTATTTTTAGAGTGCGGCGCTGAAGGGATCCCTCCCAAAAATCCGTTATTTTAAAATTTTCGGGATTGATGGGATTCCGGGACTTACGGGATTAATCCCGCGTGATCCCGTCCCAGACAAAGTTTTTTTGATTTTCAGATATTTAATTTTCAGATATTTATCTACGTTTAGTTATTTATGTTTTAACATTTTTAACTTTTTCCTTAGTAAAATGATAAATGTCCATGATTTACGAGAATGACTTACATGATTGTCGTTGGTTTTAATAATAGAGTTTCTTCATGGCGTGGTTTAGACGTTGGATTATAATTATTTCTATCCTTATTTACTGCATCTCCTTATTTTTATTCGAATCTAGTGTATTAGCGAAAGGAAAAGTAAATAAGCAGCAACTACAATGTTTTGAGAAACAATACACAAATTTAGTGATAAATTTTGGTTCTTTACATGTTGTAAAACGTGTTGGAGTGGTAATTTAAAATCTTAATTAAAGTCTTAAAATCCTCTAGGTTGCGCCACCGGATAGTTTTTATTTGGCATATTATATTGATGAGAAAGCTGCTGAACAGAAAAATGGACATAGAACTGATACTGAAAACGATCAATATTTGGCAAAAATGTCAAATGGCGACAAACTAGTATTAATTAAATTAAATTTATTTAAATGATTATGTGTATCATAAAAATAAATTTCGAAAAATAATGGTTTGGAATAATGCAAACTTTATAAAATTTGTTTGCAGGTAGTATACTCGAGTCATTCTGCACATTCATTGGAGTGGGTACAACTTGATATATTGGCAGCTGTACTTCATTTGGAATCAATCAGTAACTTTGTCCAAATTGATACCAACATATCAAAATTAGTCATACCTACAAATACTATTTTCTTTAATGTTTTGGTTACTGCTTGTACAGCTCAGAATTTAAAACCTTTTGGAATTACAAGTTCGTTCACTGTGCGTCCTTCGCTTCTAGGAATTGCATCATCTGCATATGAGAACGAATTAATTATTAATTTCAGGACATTCGAAAATGGTTGATCTTTTATTCTTTCATTAAGGATACCTTTAAATTCAAAATAATTTTAGGACTTTTCTTTTATTCGATGGCCAATCATGGTGATCATTTGGTTGTTCAGCTTTCTGGTAGGTAATTAATCTAAAGCCACATTAGATTACCATTTTATCCTATTCAGCTGGACATATAGAAGTGTACTTCGATTTTGGTGCAAATCAACGAGTTGTTCTTAACGGCGGCCAGGCACTCAATGATGGGGTAATATTTCACAATTAACATATACATATTGTTGTAACTGAAATTTATCTGTTCTATAAATTTAACTAATTAATTTTCAACCGATTTTCATTTATTATTTTATAGGAATGGCACGAACTGCGTTGGTATGTAATTTTTTTACTGGGACCTTATTACAACAAAATATTTATGTATTTCTTAATGATTTAAAGGATACATCGTTTTGACACTGTAGAATTATTTGTGGACGCGGTGCACGTAAATAGCACTGAGATTGTTGGTCTTTATCGTAAATTAGATTTACATTCAGAGGTAATATGATATATTTTAAAATAATTATCTAATGGAAAATTAAGTTAGAAATATGTGGTCGACCCGAAGAATTTAATGACGAACAGGTAACAACATATTCGAATACAATCTAATCTGTGAATTTGTAATATATGATAAGTACTTAAATATTTCTAGCTTACTGAGTTAAACATTGAAAATGGATTCCACGGTTGCCTTGCAAGAATGACGTTGAACGAAGTAGATTTAATAGCCTCCGCATCCATAGAGTTTAAGGAATGTCAGGTTTCTTTCTATGTATATTTCTTAATAACATAATGACTAAACTATTATGACATAATTATTATTACCAGTCGCTAATATAAAGTTATAGGTGCTTCTTCCTCAACTCTTCTCTCTAGATAAATCTACAAGTCTTCAAATCCCTTATACATTTCTTCCGTTTGCATTCGACTTTTATGTCCTATATGGCCATGGACCTTTGTTAACAATTTTGGACAATGAGAATTCTAGTCTTTTACAAGTCAAAATTTTGATTACAAAGGAGTATGAATTGCCTAATTCGGGAGGTTTAATGCCAATGAATACTATTAGCATAAGTACAGGATCAAATGAAAAAAATCCTAAAAGTATATTAATTGATTAGAAAATTATTTGAATAATAAATTAAGTATTTTCACTCGGACCGCCTGGATGGAATGCATTAGTTTTGAAGTTGCGTGTTGATTCTTTGGATATAGTATTGAATGGTAAAACAGTGTTTTGGGTACAAGGAGAAAAGGCTCGACAGATTGGGACAGGTAATATATTTTGCAAGTATTTTATTGCGAAAAGAATATTATATTTTCAGGAATGCATACATTTTTGCTCTCGGCTTCTGGATGTTATCGTTCAACTACTATCCACTTGAATCAAGTTGGTTTTATTCTACTTACATTAGTTTAGGAACAATTTCTTAATAATTAAATTCCATTTTAGGGAATAATAATTGGCTCTGAATATAAACATGATGAATGTTCTTTAATTCAAAGGTATTTTTTCTATATTGTTTTCTTTTTACTGCGTAATCTTCTAAAAACATCAGATGTTCACCCAATCCATGTCAAAATGGAGGGAGATGTGTCCAGACTGACTTTTACAGATCCCTTTGTGAATGTCCTCGTGATTACAAGGGACGTTTCTGCCATATTTGTTTGTAGAATTTAAAAACATTAATTGAATTATACTAGAATACATACCTCCGACTATTTATATTAAATACTTATTTTAGCAACATTACCTTCTTCGTGCGAGCAAAATTTTGTTCTTACTACTACTAATAGCTATGCATTGTTTAGCTCAAATGGAAACAAGACCAAAAATAATGTAGAACAATTAATAATGATTGATTTAGATGGTGGTGGACCGTTGAAGCCTTTTAATGTTGAATGTCGACAAACAACTTCTCTGACAAAAGGTAAAAACATAAAATTTTCAATAATTTTTTTAAGAAGCTCCAAGCGAGAAAATGGAATTTGTTACTATTTTACATAATGACGCTCCGAGGGCAGGAATTCATGTACGGGGTAAAAATTTTCAAATTTTTTTTCTAATACAAATTAGTCTACTTTCAGGACTTTCAGAACCTGGCGCTATCCGTCATATCCTTAATTACGGGTTAGGTTCTGAAGAGTTGGAACACTTCATTTCTTCTTTTGAACATTGTGAACAACGAATGAGTTTTCAATGCTCAGGAAATCAATACTTGATGACATATGCTGGCGAAGATCGTAGACCATCTGTTTGGTATGCAGCACGCAATGGACAACAAGGCCAGTAATAAAATGTAAAAAACTCCGATATTAAAAGGATTTACCTTATATGAGCAAAATAATATGCTTATTAACATTTAATCAAGTTTATACTCGAATATTTTAGGTTTTCAGTGGGGTGATGCGCCACCTTTTTCACGAATGTGTTCATGTGCATTGAATTCCTCATGTTTACTAAAGTGACTAATTAATTATAAGTTAAAAACAACTGCTAAAATATTTTCTAGACATAAATGTAATTGCGACAGTGGAGAACCTGCTGAAGATGTAGGAATTAATTCTCACATACAATTACTCCCAATTCTTCAATTATTTATTGGTGGCGGAACAACCATTAATTCGCTGGCAAACATAAGCATTGGACCATTAGAATGTACAGGAAAATGTAAATTAAATATTTAACTTAAATATTAATTATTCTTAGATGTTTCTGAGAGTATATCATTCAGCGACAGAAATCAAAGGCTGGTCACTTCATTCAATTTTCATAATTCTAAAACCTTCCAGGCTTCAATAAATGTAAATTTTTTAATTTTATCGGATTCAGTTTTTATTTTAAATAGATTAGACTTGCATATCCACGCCTTACAATCTTTACTTATGCATCTGAAAATCAAGAGCGTTGGTTTCAACTTTCTGTGCGAGGTATAATTTACATTTAAAAAATAGGACAAATAATTTCATGTGGTCAAATCATTGGGCAAATAGTTAATGCAGGTCTAATAACGGAAATAGTCAGCAATGTGCGTGTTGATGATAATCGGTAATAAATATTTATAGTGAAAATAAAAATACAAGAGAAAAATTAATTTATTTATCTTTATCTCTACTTAAAGTTGGCATGTAATTTCCTGGGAGGTCGATGATCGCGCGCAGTTTCTACGTGTTGACCGCACTGAAAATACTTTGAACGGATTTTTTGTGTTGCCACGTTCTTCAACTCTAATAATCGGTTCGCGTACTTATGTAGCAGATGGTTCCGGATTTGCAGGCCAATTACGTCATTTTATTTTGAATGGAGAACCAATTTATTTGGGACAATTAGCTAAAAAATCCTTGGGAAATGGAATCCACCTTGGTGAATGGGGTGCATGTACTGATGAAGTGAAAACTAAAGAACAGACGCGTATGAATAAGTGCCAAAACGGTGGACGATGTATGGAGTTATATGATGGATTCATATGTAAGGCTCTAATTCTTTTATCTAAAATTTTATTCTATTTCTGATTTGAAGTAGTTCTATATTAGTTTAATTTTTTAACTTCTATTATAGGCAACTGTTCTTCTACTCCATTTGTCGGTGATACCTGTGAGGAAGGTTTTATTTTTCCTTATTTATGTACATTCTGATTATTTTATTTAAATTTAGAGGTTGGGATGTGGTTATCTGTTGGTTCTGAACTGAGAATTTCGTGGCTGCATCCCGGACAAGTATCTAATTGTTTTCGAATGAATGTTTTGACTGCAAGTAATGGTCCTGTTAGTCTTATGCGAGCACATGCTTTGTTCGCCGAATCTCGTTTCAATTTAAGCATTGATAGAGAGGGTATTTAACATTAATATCTGTTTTAACATTTTAAATTATTTTAATAGGTCATTTGGTTGCATTTATGTTCGATGGGTATGGATAAAATAATAAAATTTATGTAGTTGAAATTGTTTTTTTATTTATAGGAATTTTAAATTATTTGAAATTTAATACACTATCAGGAAGCATAAAATCGTAAAAATTTTCTCTAATTTTAGATTTTTTTTCACTCAAAATGTAACTTATGATCAGATGCTGATTTCGGACAATAGAAGCAAGGATATTCGATTCTGTACAAATTACAGCGGCTTCTTTCTGACTGTATTAGAATTTGGAGTTTAATTTTAAATAACACTTGTAGGTGAATGGTGAGACTGCATTTTCATTGTCAGGCAATTTCACTTTCTTTTCTTCACTTAATGTGTGGCACTTTGTTGATAATCACTTTTTTGGATGTATATCACGGTTGATGGTTGGTGATGCATTTCCTTTGAAAAATCCTCGTGAGACGAGGCTATTGTTTTCTGGAAAGATGCGTTCCGGAAGTTGCCGTTTCGACAAAATGTATGTCCATATTTCACTATTTTTATCTTTTAAATATTCTGTTCTTAAAAAGCAGTCAGATGGAAGAATATCAAAAAAACCCCGGTGATGATTATGACGAAATTCACTTATCAACCTTTATTAAAGATCAGAGGCGTTTGTTATTCATAACACGTAAAAAAGTCTTTCCTGCTAAATATTTAAATTTTACAGCAGCAATTGGTCTTCTGACGGCTTTTTGCATTCTACTGTCACTTTTCATCTTTTTAATCTATATTCAACGTAGACCAGATGGGGTTTACAAAACTAATGAGAAAAGCGTTGTCAATTTTGCACCTGTTCCACCTCTAATTTCTACTATATCTGATTATGAGACTGAAAAAAGTGTTCCTCTTTCATCAACGTCTACCTCAAAGAAATTTAAAGAAAATTACAATAATAGGAAAGACGTATGTAAGTTTGCAGAGTGTGAATCACTTAATACCTCAAAGTCTAATGAGTTCTTTTGTTGAATTCGGAACCGGTCAACTCATCGCCGACCCAACTCATCACCAGACATTATAACTCCCGAATAGTTAGGTACATCTAGGTTTTGGTATCTTTAAATAGAGCAGAAAATTCTCTATAAAACATTACAATGTTTTACCAAAAAATCCGATTTTCTGGTATTTTGAGGGAAATTTTATGTTCTATTTTCTAAAAATACCTAAAGCAATATTGGCTGCCGTTTTTATAATGGATGGCGATGAGCTTTCCAGGTGATTAGTTGACCCCACCCTATTTTTATTAGTATTTAACTATTTATTAATTTTTCAAGTTTAATGTAATCAATTGAAAGCATTATACCCAGATTTTTAATTACTTTTCGATTCCCTGAAGTTTGCTTGTAATTTTTAAGGTGAAACGCATTAAACTTAAAGATAGTTATTTTTAAATTTACAAAGTAGAGCCACGGAAAATTTACAATTATACCTAACGACGCAGGTCAAAACATTCACATTTAACCATAACCAATATATGTTGTTATAATTTTCGCAAAGTAAGTTTAAATCGAGCTTACAGCTTTAACTTAAAAATTCTCAACTCTAATTATTGCATAAGGAGTAAAACACACAATGACATTTCTTGAGACGGATAGTTAGGTCCAAGTTTGTACATACTACGTAGTATAATTATATAAGAACAACATTATTTTAAATCTTATCATTTTTATGTCTCGTTATCATTTTGAGTTAGACTAAAATGTGTGGGTTAATGATAAAATTACATATATGTAGTCATAGCTTCCAGTCAATCAAAATTCGTCCAAAAATTTTCAGAAAAAGGTATAATTATTCTTTTGAACTAATTTTTAACGATCACCATTTATCACTAGGGAAGAACAAATACTACTACCAATTACATACATTTTATCATTAACATATTAATTTGCATTGAACTAATTATTAAGTCGTTCCTCACGTTTTATGTTTGCAGCATACTCCTACGAATTATTGAGAAAGGTGTGCCAAGAAATGTTTTATCAGTTGTCTATTTATTAATAGTTTATTAGGAGTTCAAATGAGAATCACTTCCTTTTTTGTTACGAGTGCAAACAAATATGCACATACATATGCATTTAAATATTTATAATTCAGGATCTAACTAATCTTCATAATAAAGAATTTGAAATGTCCAATAATGAAGTAGGATTTATGGAAATGCAAAATTCAAAATCAATTACCTTTATTCGCTTGAGATCGTTAAAACACTTTTTTACATTTCTCTTTGTTCCGATTGTGTTAAGTCCAATTCCAATTATTATTGGAACACCGGTATAGTTTAAAACATTTTATTTCATTTTTTTTTTCTTTAGGAAGCTTCTTGTGCTTATGTGATCTTTGTGATGGGTATGTTTTTCAATTTTTTAGATTTATTAATAAATTTTAGGATTTTTCTGGATAACCGAAGCACTTCCTTTACCGATAACATCTCTAATTCCAACGTTTGCCTATCCATTGCTTTCTATCGAATCTGCTGAAGAGGTTTCTGCAGCATATTTGAATGATTCAAACATGATTTTCTTTGGCTCTATGGCAAGTTTTCATATAATTTCGCCACTGACAATGAGTTTTTTAGTCATTTTTTTAGTACTTAAAAGTAGACATCAGTAATATAAAAAATTTTATCTTTAGATTTTGGCTGTTGCAGTGGAAGCTTCTCGTTTGCATGAGCGAATAGCCCTGCGAACCCTGCTTTTTACAGGAGCTAATCCTCGTTATCTAATGCTTGGTTTGCAAATATCGACAGCGTTTATCTCGTTATGGATGTCGAATACTTCCACCACTACGTAAATTCTCTTTTAACATACTAAATTAATTTCTCACGTTCAACTATTTTTTTCAGTATGATGGTTTGCTTTCTTCTTAATTAATTATTTCCTGTTAAGTTACCCTTGGTACTTGCACTTATCAAGGAATTAGACGTTTGTGAACGAATAAAGTTAGTTTTTATTTTTTCTGTCTTTCATTTTAATATTTAGGTTTATTTCCTTTCAGAAATGATCCATTTCCACGTAATTTCTCAAATGATTCAATTGTTTCCCAAGTGTTGGTCCTTTCAAAATCTAAGCAACAGATACGCATTTACAAGGGTCTTCTACTATCAATTGCGTATGCTTCCGCAATTGGTGGAATTGGTATAATGATTTTAATGAATAAATACTAAATTATTTTGAGAAATTTTTTCTAAAAATTTACTTTTCTAAAACCAAAATACTTCTTTTTGAGGTACTCTCATTGGTACAGGCAGTAATATTGTTATGAATGATCATTTCCAGAAGTTTAACTTAAATTTATTCTATTTTATTTTTAATTTTAAAGGATTTATCCTGTTAAAAATCCAGTTTCGTTTTTTTCGTTCATGTGTTATGCTTTGCCTCAGGTAATCATTATTTAAACGATTTAATTTTTTAATATTCAGGTGGTTATTCTCTTATTAATTTGTTGGCTTTGGCTTCAATTTTTGTACATCGGATTTTCGTAAGCCTAAAAGAAATAATAAAACTAAATTATATTAAGCAAAAATGACAAGAATAATACCCAAACTGTAGATGAAGTCCTTGCAAAAAAATATAAAGAACTCGTATGCAAATCTATTTATAAAATGTAAACAAAATAAAAAATTTAAGGGACCGATGCGCTACGAAGAAGCGACTGTTTTGTTATCATTTCTGGCGCTAATAATTCTTGTTATTTTTTTTATTTTTTGTTTTTTATTTTTTAGTGGCTAACTCGACCTATTTGGAAAAAAATGTTTAATGATAAGTATGTTACTAAAAAATTATTTTTTCATTTTCTAATTTTTATAGTTATGTTAGTGATGGTACTTCGGCAATGTTAGTCTCTTTGCTGCTTTTTGTTTTGCCATCAGAAAATCCGTTTTCATCTATTACGAATGAGCGACTTTTAAATAATAGAGATGAGCCTATTCGTACAGTAATGACCTGGAAATTAATGAGAGAAAAATTTTCTTGGTCTACATTGTTTTTGTTGGGTGGCGGATTTGCTATGGCCACAGGTGTTAAGAAGAGCGGTCTCTCAACTTGGTTAATTTATTTTAGTACAAAATTAAATGTTTATTAAGGATTTGTTTGAAGCTGACTGGTTTGCAATGGTTACCGCCTTGGGTGTTTATTGCATTTTCTAGTGCAATTGTTTGCTGCTTGACTGGTTAAAATATTTATTTGTATTTTTAGTATTGTTTTATGACCCATATTTTTGTAGAATTTGCTAGTAATATTGCAACAGCGTCTGTTTTTATGTAAGAAAGGATAATAAATAATTTAGTTTTTCTCGACAAATAAATTTCTTTCTAGTCCTATGGTCGCTTCAATTGCAATTTCTCAACATATGAATCCACTTATTTACGTGTTGCCGGTACATTATCATTCCTAATAATATTATTCGATTTTTTCAGGTCACCTTTGCCTCATCTTTCACCTTTATGTTTCCCGCCGGAACTCCACCAAATGCTATCATTTTCTCTGCTAAAATATTGCACGTATCTGATATGGTTGAATTTTATTTAAAATAATTGTGAAAGATAAAAAGGTTTATTTTAGATAATTGGTGGTTTGGTTCTGAAGATTTGCTCGTTCATCATATGCCAAGTATTTGCTCAAACATATGCATATGTGGTTTTTGATTTGGATAATTTGAATATTTCAATTCCAATAACTGTAAATTAAGAATAACATCACAGTTGGATGTAATATATTCTATTTATTGTATATTTCTTTCTGTACACTTATCGTTTTTTTTACAATATTAAAACGTGCATAAACTTTAACATATTAATCTTCATACATATGTACATATACATACATAATATATTTAGACTATAAAAATATTTATTGTTAGATGAATTAATTATCTTTCGCGGTTTAAATGGGTATGTCCAGGTTAGGCGTTTGACACTGGACTTTTCGTTATTGAAAGATTTAAAATCGATCGATATTTGTCCGTGCTTACAATTAATGTAAAAAAATGTCGTTGATCTCACAATCAGTCCACGATTTTTTTTTAACTTTTTTCTATATTTCTTTTTATTTTATGAACTAAATTTAGTAAAAAGTAATGTTTCAAAAAATTCAAAATTGGATAATAAGACAAAGAGATCAGTCAGGTTAACTTTATTTAAGACTACATATATTTCTTTTTTAGCTGTATCTTATAGTCGTTTTGGATGTCCAGGTTTAATTATTTTTAATTTAATGATAAAAAATTTCTAAATTTTTTTCGGGAAAATTTTCGGTTTTGGATTAAAATGTACCGGATCATTTACTATGGTCTAATATTACTCATCCCTTAATCGATATTATAATTTATAGGATGTAAGTAATTTTTTAAAAATATTTTTTAAAAACTTTATTCTCCACTGTACTAGTATAAACATTGAGGGAATAATTAAAATACTTATCAACCTTACTAATATTTGTTCAGGTGAGGAAGAAGAGGACAAACCTACTCCTGCAACAATTGTAGTAGCTCCGTTTAACGAAAATGCTCCTGAATATTTTCTTCTTGGTGTTTGTCATGTTCAAAAGGCTGCAATAGTATTTATTTATTTTTACTAGAATATTTTTTCTAATTTTTTTAGTATTTTGCTGCTTTTGGCATGTCCATTACAATTCTTATGTTTATCAGTACATTCTTGGAATTTGATTGGTATAATCATAAGAGAGGTATTGATGCTGGCGCTGTAATTGGTCTTTTTCTATATCTGTCAATTGGTGTACTTGTTCATTATTATGTCATTATTGGTGTTAGAAGACAGTTGTCTCGCTATCTTCTGCCATTCATTTGTGTCTATTCAATTATCTGCATAACGGAGTTATGCATGTGTCTTGGGCTTTTGTTTAGACTGATGGACGCTCAAATGACTGAACCTCATCACCATGTTCATTTAAAGATGGATGTACATTATTATTCGTCAACTACAACAACACCCCCATACACAGCAATTCTATTTGTTTTGTTTATTATTCTCGCTGTTCAATTTTCGATGTTGGTGGGAGTTTTACGTTGTCGACAATTTCTTTCTGCGAAGCAAGAGCATGAGATGGCTATGAAGGTGGCACAAATGAGTGTATGAGATTTTTAATTTTATTTTTAAAAATTTTTTTTGGAATTTTCAGAAGACCCAGTTTCCCTCTATTCAAATTGTTATGGCCTCATCAAGTGGTGGTGGTACTGGACCATTCAGAAGCTTAACTATTAGCGTCCCGCCAGCGAATAATACCGCACGAAATGCCATTATTTTGGATCCACCTGCTACTTCAACTGGATTTAGTACTTCAGCTGCCGTTTCATCCGCGACTTTTCACGATAAAGAGCTTGAATCATCTACCGCTAATGCCTTAAATCCATCTCCTGTTCCGCCAACACCTTCTCACAATCAGCATAATTCAACCAAACCATCAGATTCGGTTTCGTCGCCCATGGAGAATATCATAATATAATTTTTGCGGTTTTAAAATGAAAATCAATTGATCGAATTTTTATTAACTATTTTACTTTTGTCAATTATATATTTTTGCAGGTTTGTACAACCGAATACTTATTTGATTGAGAGCATAGAATAATGATTTTACTTTAAAACTATTTGTCTTCTAAATTTATTTTTTATGAATTGATAATCAGTTTCTATAATTTTCATTTTATTCAATTTGATTAAGTGTTCAAATATATTTTTTAATTCTCAACTAATTTAATGTTTATATTTTTATTTTAATTTGCAAAAATGGAGGGAATGCCACGTGCGCCAATGGCGGTACCAGAAATGCGAGTACCTGCCCAGGCTTTTCCTGAACAGTTACGACCTGCTATTAAAGAGGTTTTTATTTTTTATTACATATTAATATTAATTTTTAGTATATTGTTTCGCATTTTCGTGATGACCCAAACAAATACGATTCATCTTTAGACGAGTTAGAACACATGCGAACGGTTTAATATTTTTTGGGGTTTTGGCAAAATCTATATTGAATTTCCAGATTATAAGTAATTGTCGTGCCGACGTTGAGTCTATTTGTGTTGCCAAACGATACTTTGCACAATTATTAATGATGAAAAAGCGTTTCCCAATGGAAGGGCATGATCCAATTGCTATTCCTTTTGCTTGGTAAAAATAGATTATTATTTGTCTTATTCTGCTTAGGACTGACCGAAGTTTTGACCTAATGAATCAACTTATTTATGAAGACATAAATTTTGAGATGTGCTGTGTAATGCTCAATATTGGTGTGGCACATGCCCAAGTTGCTGCATGCGAATCTCGAATAGAAATGGATGTAAAATAATTCTGACATTAATGAGATTAAAACAAAAAATTAATTTTTCTTTTTAAAGAGTATTAAAAATGCATTTATGCATTTTCAATGGGCTTCCTGGCCACTCCAGTATCTTCGAGATCGTATGGGTGCTTCACGCTTTAGTCTCAGCGATTTTGAATCGTCATTCTTGACTTTTTATTTAAATATTTTTTTGGTTAGTTTCAGCATATTTTGTTAAGTTCAATTTTTAATTTTTAGGCTCAGGCGCAAGAATGTATGCTGGAAAAATCAATGATAGATCATAGGAAGCCTGTTGTTATTGCTAGGGTTGCACTTCAAACCTATATTATGTACCGAAATTGTGATACTTATTTGAAGGGGTCAGGAATTTCAGATTTACTTTCGTCAAGCAGATATTCTGTAACTTTTTAAAACTTGTTTCATATATTTTCTTTCAGGAACTTGAAAGACTTTGCACAACAAAAGCATTTTTATATTCTGCTCTTTACAACTATTATTTGGGTCAGCAAGCTGAAGACGAAAAACAATTTGGCATTCGATTGTTTTATTTTGGACGTGCTCTAGATCTAATAAAATTAGGGCAAAAGGCTGTGGAAAAGGAAAAGAAAAAACAGCTTAATGAGACTGTACAGTTTGCTTATGATGTGATTGTATTATGGTAATAATTTGGTTATAAGTTAAAAAAATAAAATTTTAAACTTAGCGAAGGAAATGCTCGTAAGGAAAATGACTTTGTTTACCATGAACGAATCCCCCAAGAAGAAGAATTACCAAAATATGAAGGTGTTATGATGGTTAAACCTTTAAGTTTTGACCCTTGCGATCCATCTGTTGCTGGTGACGATCTTTTTCGTGAACTGCTTCCAAATGATGTGGTAAAAACTGTTTCAATGTATAGCGATGAAAAGGATAAATTTAAACGTACAATATTTGATTTGGTTTCACAGAAGGATTCTGAGTTAGAGTAAGTATAAATCAATATATGTATTATCTTTGGTAATATGTGTAAATTAGAATAATAGGGTAAACTCTGTTCAAAAAAATACATGGTTAAGGTATTGTTTAAGTCTCTTGTTGGAAAGGTTCGAGTCCTTTAATCTTTTAAAGTATTTGCAAAGTTCCTTTACTTTTAGACCTACAAACTCATAATTTAATATATTTTAAAAATTAAATTCACGTTATTAAATATTAAAGAAACTATTTAATCTCGATGAAGTTTGATCAGTTAGAATTGGATCGTCCTGCTGAAATGGTTCGATTACCTGATGAATTACTAACAGCAAGTGCAGCATTAGCAGCACAGCCCGATCTTTTCTGTGACTTACTTGATAATTTTCAACGTATACTTTTCTTGATTTCCATAAAATTTCATTTTAGAAGTTTCGTCATTGGCCACTGAATCAGAAGCAAAGTTATATGAGCTAAAACAGCGAATAGGAAGAGTGACAGATTCATTTTTTACCAATGATCAGGGTTTTATTGCTATTACTAAAAAATTAGAAGAACTTAGTAAACACGAGGCTCAAGCAAAGTTTTTACATTTTTTAATGAATGACATAATTTATTTAGAGAAAATAATACAGAACTTCAAAGAGCAATGGCTACACATTCTAGCAACCTAAAAATGCTTAGTTTGCCCTTAGCTGAGTTAACAAAGAAAATATGTGGCGATTTTACAAATCTTGGTCAGATTAATTTTTCATTTTTTATGTGTTCTCTTTTAGGCGAGTCACTCGAAGGTAAAGAACTGCGGCGTGTTATTGATAAAGTTGATGAAATGCGTTCTCAACGCTGTACTTTAATCAAACAATTGTGTGATGATTTGGAAGCTGATGACATTACAAAGAAGGCATTAACAGAAAGAGAATTAGATCCAAGACAACTATTTGGAACTGAAATACAGAAACACAACAAAATCAAGGAGTTGGTTGAACAGAATTTGCGTGCCCAAGCATTAATTCTGAAGGCGCTGACAGAAGCTAACGCGAATTTTGCTGATTGTAGACGTCAGATCTTGGAGGCAAACGAAAGGTAAAATTAATTTAAAAAATAAAAAATTTTCGTAGACGCGCAATACAATCACTTACACTTGTAACTGCATATCAAACATTCAGTGAGGTTGTAGAAAAAACGAATAAGGCATTGGAATTCTACGCTCAATTACTCAAGGTATTAGCAGCATTGGAGCGCGGAGTAGTGAATATTGAAGAAATCAGTAAGTCAATTCTTTTCAAATAATTCTATTTATTTTCCAGATAATCAAATAATACACGAAAAAGAAAAAAAGCGTCAAGCCGAAGATTCGAAATTGCGTGCCAAAATGGCTGCACATGAAGAAAACTTAAGAAAGGAAGAAGAAGCGCGTGAAGCTGCAAGAACATTAAGTGAATTTCGTTTTAACAGAGTTTAAGATTTGATGGAAACCTTATTTAATATCCATTGTGAATATTTAAAATTCGCTTAATTGACTGGTTTTGGAATCATTGGACCTTGCTCGACTTTTTTATTCTAATGATTATGGATTATCTTATTAGCTCCATCATATCCAAAGGTTTAGCGAAAGTGTTTTAAGACATATATTTAAATAAACATTTATCTACCCAGATTTCCCATTTTATGGTGATAAAAATTTTTTATAATAATGTTATTGCGAGTATCTAAAGAATTTTTAATTTCAATCAGTTATTCTCTGCAAATATTTACCATTAAAGTTAGGTATTGTTTTCGGTACACGACACGTAGGCGCCGACACGTAGGCGCCGCCGATTAGGCGCGAAGACAGTTAGGCGCGAAAACAATTAGGCGCGGGACAATTAGGCGCCAAGTTAAATATTTTTAATTTCAAATATTTGCAAAATTTTGGATAGTTATAATAAAAAAATTTAAAAATTCAATTTTTTTATCACAAAAACAAAAATATTAAACTGAATAGAATGAAGCAAATATTAAATGAAATAACAAAAAATTGAATTTCTCTTCTCAGTTTCAATTTCAACGGTATTATTTATCATGTTGATTAAAAACGTTTTTTTAACATGAAGTTACTAAAAATACAAATAAAAACGATGGAAAGAAAAAAAATTATTAAAAATAACTAAAAAATTGCCAATCCTATTAATAAATTATAAAAATATTTAACTTGGCGCCTAATTGTCCCGCGCCTAATTGTCTTCGCGCCTAACTGTCTTCGCGCCTAATCGGCGGCGCCTACGTGTCCGCGCCTACGTGTCGGCGCCTACGTGTCCTGCTCCGATTGTTTTTGCAGTAAAAAAATTTTTGAATATGGAACAACATTTTTGACATTGGTAATAATATTATTTTTCCCTATTTATCTCTAATTCTCTCTATTTAGAATACTATTTCATATGAATTTTCTGCGATTACCTTTCTTGCGACTACTTGGCTGTATCCTGTAACATTTTTTCTACAATATTCTTGAAAATTTCTACTTCAAAATCTTTTTTTCAAAAATCCTTAACAATATTCAGAATAAGAATGACGCAATTATCTTTACTGTTATTACTGCCTGTTGAAACGATTGAGGATATTTTAAAGTGTACATCTTTTAAAAGTTTATGTTTAAATGTTCGTCTAACAAATTATTTATTTTCACTACTTGCTTCAAAACTTATTGATAGAACTTATCTGCACGACATATCATTATGGATAAAGGTTGTTTCAATTTTAAAATTTTGGTGTCAATCATATATTTTTAAGGACGGAACACATGTAGAAAGTTGTAGTATTTTGACACCACCTATGTTAAATTTCAAGCCTGGTGAATTACATACTTTTAAATTTCCTGTATTATTTTCATTAAAGCAAGGTATTTTAATTACTCTTTAAATTATATTTTTAAGCGATATCTTCCAAGAGGTCGACCTCCCGCTAACATTAATTTTGTTCAAATTAGAAATGAGGGGCGAATAACTGATAATTTTATAAAATTTCTTGAATGCATTCGTTCATCTATTGAAACTTATATTCTCGAAATAATTTCATTTGGAAAATTCAGCAAAAATTTGAAATCTGCTTGGATCTCATTTGACGCACTTTTTCTAAAATTGCCATCAAGGTTAAGATAATGAGAGATTAATTGAAATGAAAATTTTTTATTATTAAGTATATTTTTATGTTTTAATCCATTTTTTAAATTTTCAGTTGATTGTAAGCTTTTATTTTATAGATGTCTGCAAATCTCTGTCGTCTGCAATGATGCATTTCTTTCCGATCAATTCTTTTTATCGCCCTTTGTTGCTTGCTGTCCAAATTTGCGAATTCGAAATTCCATCCAAGGATTTGACAATATAGCATTGTCTAATTGGATCTTAAATCTTACAATGCGACGAGAGCTTGAATTTGATTTTTTTTCAATCGAACAGAGGGAACGTGCTAACCTTCTTGATAATATTAATATGTTGTTTATTACGCTTAAGGATGAGGCGACCAAGGTTAAAACATATTAGAAAATAAAAAATGCAATATTTATGATGTAGAAACCCAACTTTGCTGCTAGTTTTGTTATCAAGGTTCACAATATGGGCGAGTTCCCAATATCAGAATTTGAAGTTCCTGGAAAAATTGACTATTATTATTCTGGTTCTGCACTCCAAATTGTTGCCGGAGATTTTCGTGAAAAGGAAGATGATTTTAAATGTAAGGCTTCAAAATTCGTTGGAAATAATGTTACAACCTTTATTTTTGCTTAAAGTATGAGGTTTGTTAAAAGTATTAGAATTTTTAGTTAATTACTTGAACCTTTTCCTTCAATGAATACTTCGAATTGTCATATGATATTGCATCTTTTATTAGTGATTATTTTATATTTGCACTTGGTTTATTTTTTAATTCAATTTTAACTAAAAATCTAATTTTAAAATATGACTTATTATTATTTTAGAATTGTTCCACTCTTTTTTTTTGTATATTTCAATTTTTAAGTCTGGTTTTGGTTATTTTTATAGTGTTTTAAAAATTTTGCCAGAAAAGTTTTCTATTCCTTTTCCCCGTGTAATTTTTTTAAATTTAATACATATCATCTTTTCAATTTTTGATTAAAATTTTTTAAAGAATTGCTTTTTTATTTTATCAAGTTTTCTTTATTACTAAAAGTTCCTTATTTGATTCTTATAGGTTACTCGAGTTTTCATTTTTTTGTTTTTTGCATCAAAAATTGTATTTAATGTCTGGAAATGATCAACCTTTTTATTTTGATGCGGAAAAAAAGAATAATAATAAACAGGAGCCTAAAAACATCCATCAAACTCTTTTTACAATTCCATCGAAGTCAACGGTTAAAATCTTTATTTACATAATTAAAACTAAAGTTCAGTTTTATGAGCAGAAGGTGGCTTCAACGTCCTCACAAATATCATCAGAAAATTCTCGATTAAAGTTATACGTTTAGACTTTATAAATAAAATTTTAGGTTCTACTACAAACCTGAAATGATCAAATGGGAAAATAAATTCTTTGAAGTTAATGAAAATGATGAAGAAGAAGAGGAAGCAAATTTGTCACATTTTATCAATGAACAACAACAAAATTTAAAACAAAAAAACTATTTTGATTGTCAAACAAATTTTGTAAATTTATCAATTCATGGATATAAAATGGCTTTACCCGAGGGTAGCACTTCTAAAAGTTTGGCATTATGTGAAGAGATTCATATTCCTCCACCAATTGATAATAATAAAAAATTTTTGGCCAGCTTTTTACGTTTAAAAATTGATGAACTTGATGAGGTTTTTATTTTTTAAAATTTATTCTTTAACTATATTTTAGTTAACCCAAACAGTTTTTGAAGGAATTAAGTCCTTAAATGTAATTCAATCTCAAGTTTTTGATCAAGCATATAATACTTTAAACAATTTGTTAATTTGTGCTCCAACGGGTGCTGGAAAAACTAATATTGCTTTATTAACAATTTTGAGGACAATCCGAGATAATCGAACGAATAATGGTCGAATCAACAAAAACGCTTTTAAGGTTTTTTTAATATTGTTAAATTATGGAATTGTTTTTTAGAATGTTTTCGAATTCTTAATATACTTATAATATCTAGGTAATTTATTTGGCGCCTATGAAAGCATTAGCAACAGAAATGACTTCTAATTTTTCTAAACGCTTGGGAAGCCTTGGATTAAAAACGCGTGAATTAACTGGTGATTCACAATTGAGCAGAAAGGAAATACAAGAGACACAGGTACCAATTTCTAATATTTGAAGAGATAAAAACTCTTAAAACATCCTTTATGTAATCAAGATTGATTTTGTTTGACCTTTTAGATATTGGTTTTAACGCCAGAAAAATGGGACGTTATAACCCGTAAGAATGATGATGAGGAATTAAGTCATTTAGTCCGCCTTTTAATTATTGATGAAGTTCATTTGCTTCACGATGATCGTGGACCTGTTATTGAAGTGATTATTGCAAGGACGCTTCGAAGAGTTTTATATTATTTTTATAATTTTCATTCTTTTACTTTAATCAGATTGAAGTTTTTCATCAAAATATTAGAATTATTGGCCTTTCTGCTACATTACCAAATTTTTATGATGTGGCGACATTTTTACATGTCGATCAATCTCAAGGGCTTTTTCACTTTGATGGCCGCTTTCGTCCTGTACCTCTTGCACAAACGTTTTTTTTTATATATTTTTTAAATATTTATTTTCAGATTTCTTGGTGTTCGTGATTCAGAGCGCCAAGCAGTTGTTTTGCAACGTGAACGGGAAAAAGCAATTTGTAAGGGAGAAAAGCCTCCAACACGAATTTCTCAGAATAAATTATTGACTCAAAAAGAAATGATGGACGAAGTTTGCTATCAAAAATGTGTCAAATTTTTACATGATAAACATCAAGTTCTTATTTTTGTCCATTCAAGAAATGCTACTGGACAATTAGCCAAATTTTTCATTGAAAAAGCTGCTATTGATGTAGGTTAATTAATATTTTTGTATAATTTTTCTCATTCTTAGAATCAAAGAGATTTATTTCTTCTTGAAAAAGGGGGTGCAGTTACAAGTTCATATTAAGGCTAAAAAAGCTGTAATGTTTTTTTTTATTTTTTAGCTCACTGATTTTTTCTATTTCTTAGATGAATAACGCACAGAGTAGAGAATTACAATTTCTTTTTCAATCTGGTCTTGGTATTCATCATGCTGGTTTGAGTATGTTCCTAAATAAATTTTATTTATATTTTTATATTTAAAGCCCGTCACGACCGTCACTTAATGGAAAAAATGTTTACTGAAGGGGCAATTCGAGTAATGATGTGTACTGCAACACTTGCTTGGGGAGTCAATTTGCCTGCATATGCTGTGATTATTCGTGTGAGAACTATAAAAAATTTATTTTAAAATAATTAATTTTAAGGGGACAGAAATATTTGACCCACAGAAGGGTATTTTTACTGATATTGGAATTCTAGATGTTCAACAGATTTTTGGTCGAGCAGGAAGACCACAATATGAAGATATGGGTAAATTTTATTATAAAATGAAAATTAATAAAGTTATAGGTCATGGTGTGATTATCACTACTGCACAAAAATTGGCTCATTATATTGAAATGTTTCATCGACAAACTCCCATTGAATCGAAATTTCAATCTCGAATTTTAAATAATCTAAATGCTGAGATCGCCTCTGGTGAAATTTCCAACATTTTTGAAGCTATTGGATGGATTCATTTTACTTACTTTTATATTCGATTGCGTAAAAATCCTTTACAAGTTTGTTTAAAAATTGTAAAAATTACTTATTTTTTACTTTTAGTATGGAGTTGATTGGAAAGAATTAAGAAAAGATCCACAACTTAATGCTTATTTGTCTGATTTTTGTCATAGCGCTGCAAGAAGATTGGATGCTAATCGAATGATACGTTATGATCCTATGTATTAGATTAACTTTTTGAAAATTGAAATTATTTTTTAGCAATAATTTTCTTTCTTCAACTGATTTGGGAAGGATCGCATCGGTTTTTATTTTTAAGTTATTCTAATGTAAGAAATTATTTTATAGCATTACTACATAGGCTTTGAAACAATTGAATTAATAAATGACCATAATGGTCCTGTTAGTTTGACAGAGATGATGACAGATGAAATGATTATTTCGCTCATTTCTTCCTGCGCTGAGTTTGCACAAATTAAGGTAAATTTAGTTATCACTTCCTTATTTTACAATATTCTTCTTTTAGAATCGTGATTCTGAAATGGCTGAACTTGATGAATTAGCTTCATTCGGGTCAAATTTAAAAATTCGTAATGGATTGGCAACGACTGCTGGAAAAGTTAATTGTCTTCTTCAGGTTTCTTTCATCTTAAGTTACTTTAATTTTATATTTTAATATCTTTTAGAGTTATATTTCCCGCGCAAATGTCAAAGACTTTGCCCTCTCTTCTGAGCTTTATTATATTTCTCAAAATGCTGGTAGAATAGCTCGAGCTATATTTGAAATTTCATTAAGACGTGGTTGGGCTCAAACAACTGAAGCTTGTTTAGTAATGGCCAAATGTATTGAACAAAGGCTTTGGCCATTTAATTCACCTTTGAGGTTTTTTTAAGTTTAACTTTAATTAACAAAAATTTTTTTAGACATTTAGCTGATATAAATCTTCTTAACTTTAATACAGTGCAACGCGTTGAGAGCCGTCGTATGAATTTATTTTGTTTATTTGATATGGATGCTAAAGAGTTGGGTTCTCTGTTTTCTTGTGATGGAAATACAATTTATGAAGCGATTAGAATTCTTCCAAATATTGAAGTAGAGGCTATTATTAGGCCAATAACTTGGTTAGGATTTAAAATCAAATTTATTATTTAAAAATTTATATTTACAAGCACAATAATCCAAATAGAAGCACTTCTCTATCCAAACTTTACCTGGTGCGATCGTCTTTGTGGCAAATCCCTACGTTTTTGGGTAATTGTAGAAGATGCTGATAGTAATATTATTCTCCATCATGAACTTTTTATTCTTTTTAAAAAGACGGTTTTTCTAAAAATTATAGCTTTAAAATTTTTTAATCTAAAGGCATTAATCGGTGATCCTCAACGTTTAATTTTCACAATTCCTGTTAATGAAGATCAGGTCAAGCATCAATATTTACTTCGACTTGCTAGTGATCGTTTCATTGTTGATGACACAGTTGTATCTCTAACACTTGCTTCAACTGTTATGCCTTCATCAATTAAACCACACACTGGTATTTTTTTAAAAATATTAAAAAAAAATTATTTTTAATTTTTTAATAGATTTATTAGATCTTGATCCATTGCCTTTATCTGCCCTAAAAAATGATGAATATCAACAACTTTACTCCTTTCAATTTTTTAATCCTGTACAAACACAAGTCTTTCATACACTTTATGTTACTAATGAAAATGCATTAATTGGTGCGCCTACCTCTTCTGGCAAAACACTTTGTGCAGAATTGGCTATTTTTAGATTATTCAATTTAAGGCCATTGAAAAAAGTACAATTTGGAAATTGTTAATAAAATAAGTACTTACATTTAAGTGTGTTTACATTGCTCCACTTAAAGCTCTTGTTCGTGAACGTGTATTGGATTGGATGGAAAAATTTGACAAAAAACTTGGATTTCCGTTAGTTAAATTAATCTTAAAAATATTTTTTTTAGAATTGTTGAAGTTTCTGGAGATAATACCCCTGATCTCGAGGAACTCAATCTTGCCTCAATTCTTGTGACTACCCCGGAGAAATGGGATGGGATTACGCGATGTGCTGAAACTCGACGTTATGTTCAAGAAGTTGAGCTTCTTATTATTGACGAAATCCATTTATTGGGGGTTGAAAGAGGTGCAGTTCTTGAGGCAATTGTGACAAGGTTCTTCCTTTAATAATTAAATTTATTTTTAACTATTAGAATAAAAACACTTGCACGACGTCGTGAACTTGCCAAATTGCCAATACGTATAATTGGTCTTTCTACAGCATTAGCAAATGCGGGTGATGTCGCAGATTGGATTGGTGTTCCTGATTCTGCCCTCTTTAACTTTCGACCTAGTGTTCGACCTGTTCCCATTCAGGTGCATATTCAGGGATTTCCTGGTCAGCATTATTGTCCGCGTATGGGACTGATGAATAAACCAGCATTTCAAGTTTTTTAATCCAACTTTTGCTTTCATTAAAGTTTTTAGTATATCAGGCAATTTTCTCCCTCAAAGCCAGTTCTTATTTTTGTTGCTAGTCGAAGACAAACAAGGTTAACGGCTATGGCTTTACTTTCCCTTTTGCAGCGTGAACCTGATTCAAAACAACATCAATGGCTTAATATGGAACAATTAGAATTGGAAACACTTTTAAAGGATGTTCGTGATGACAATTTGTTATTAACATTAAATTATGGAATTGGAATGCATCATGCTGGGTTACAACACGCTGAAAGAGCTCTTGTAGAAAGGCTTTTTGTAGAACGAAAAATTCAAATATTGGGTTAATAATCATTTTTTTTTATTATTTTTTTAAATGGAGAATCTATTTTTCTTTAGTTGCTACCGCTACTCTTGCTTGGGGAATAAACGTTCCAGCCCATTTGGTTATTGTTAAAGGAACTGAATATTACGATGGTAAAACACATAAATATGTGGATTTTCCCGTTACAGGTTTATTTTAATTGTAAGACTATTACGTTTTATTATTATTTTACAGACGTTCTTCAAATGATCGGACGTGCTGGTAAATTTTATATAATTCAGTTAACATAAATAAATATTAAAATTAAAAGTCTAACTTAAAATACAATCACAGAAAAAAGTAAAATCACAAAAAAACTACCAAAATACAAAATAAACACACAATCAGAATAATACAACACAAAAACTCGATAAAGTTAAATTAAATTTTCTCAACTTTTTAGGACGTCCTCAATATGACACATCTGCAGTAGCCGTTGTTTTTGTACAGGATGTTAAGAAGAATTTTTACAAACGTTTTTTATATGAGCCATTCCCTGTAGAATCAAAGTAAAAATACAATTTTTAGAATAAAAAATCTAATTTTTAGTCTACTTCCCTCTCTATCTAACCATGTTAATGCTGAAATATGTTCCGGTTCAATTGTTAACCGCCAACAGATTGTTGAATATCTAGCAGGTACTTATCTCTACAGACGTTTATTTGCAAACCCAGCGTTGGTTATTTATTAAAAGTACCATTTATTGATTTTTCAACATAGATATTATGGAATTGAACAATTAAATAACAAGGAATTGACTGCTTTTTTGAGCACAACAGTTGATGATTGCTTGATGGAACTTTGTGCTTCATTTTGTATTCTTCCCGATTTGGTATTTTGTTAATTTTCGAAAAATTTTAAAATTTAAAGGAAAATGACGATTATATACATCCAACGCCTTTTGGACAAATTGCCAGTCGTTATTATTTGGAACATAGGACGATCCGTCATTTTAAAGAAAAAATAAGGCCAGGAATGAGTGTTGAGCAACTTTTGCTTTGTTTAACGGTTTTTTTACTTCTGATAAAGAGAAAACATATCTCTCTAGGATTGTCCAGAATATGAAGAAATTCCTGTTCGGCATAACGAGGATCAAATTAATCGGTTAAACTTTGTTTTTTAAATATTTTAAAAAATATTTCTAATATCCTTTTGTAATTACAATCACTTTAGTGAAATTCAATCATTTCTTCCGATTAAACTTGAAACAATGAATTGGGAGTCTCCTCATGTAAAAACTCATTTACTTTATCAAGCACATTTTACCCGGATGCACTTGCCTGTGGATTATATTACTGATCAACGTTCCATTATCGAATCTTGTATTCGTATATTACAGGTTTTTAATTTCTTATTCTATAAATATTTTAATAAAATTATTTTTAAGGCAATTTTCGATTTTTGTGTAGAAATGCACTTACTAGACACTGCATTAAATGTTTTAATTTTACAACAACAAATCTTTCAGGCAAGATGGTATTCTGATCATCCTCTTCTTTGTTTACCTCATTTAAGTGCTCATTCAATTGATGGGATAGGGTATTTTTTAACATTTTATTTTCTATATTTTTTAAGACCATTATGTTCCATTCCTCAACTCAAAGAACGCCTTGGAATTTATACACTTATTAGTGAACAGAAACTGACCAAGAATGAGGAAAGGCGGATTATAGGCGAATTATGCTCTAAAAGTATTCTGAGCGAGAAAGAGTCTGATGAAGTATAATTTTAATATTTAGATTTAAAAATAATATCTTATTGTTATTCTAGCTTCTAAAAGCACTTTTACAATGGCCAATACTCTATTTGGAACAAATGACCCTTCAACAACAAAAGAAACAGAAAATCAGTATAAATATAGAAGGGAAAGATGAAAAAATTCCCTCTTTAGAACTTTGTGCCTCGACGAATTACAAACTTTTTATTTCGCTTAGGATATGTGGCCCATATTGGGTGAGAAAAAAATTAATTTTTAAGGTTTTATAGATAATTTTTTAGTATAATACGAATGCTTTTTGTCCAAGATTTCCAAAGAAAAGAACCGCCGGTTGGATTCTTCTTATTGGAGATGCAACAAAAAATCGTTTATGGGGCCATGAACGAATCCAGGCATTCGTAGAAGAAAGCAAGATGGCTAGGCTTCGTATTTTAACTCCAGATGAACCGTAAGTTAATTTTTTTTTTAATTGAAATAAAAAAATTTAAGTGGGGATTACCATTTATTTTTACTTGTGATTTCTGATACATACCTGGGTATTGACCAACAATATATACTCAATTTTAAAGTTATATGAGAAGGGAAAAACAGTCAACATGTTAATTTATAATTATTTATAAAACTTATTTTTAATATACTGGATATCGTGATCACTCCCAAAATTTTGTAAAATTTCATACAAAAAAGAAAATGTCGGTTTGTGTGGGTATGGCATACCAAAATTATTTTCTTGATCTTTTTGGTGGAGGAGTTGGTTCGTCGACTTCTTTCTTTGGCTCCTTTAATACTTCACCTCGTTTTCGGCTTTTTAGATTGTCAGTTTTTGATGATGATTCTTTATATTTTGGCTTCTTCATTTCTTTCTTGTGATGTTTTCGAGTGTGTCTACCCTCTTTCTTTTTATGTTTGTCGTCTGAGGAGGAAATAGATGATGATGTATCAGTTAGTGAAGAGTCTGAAACTTCAGATGAATCTGAGGACGAGAAATCTGAAGAAGACGAATCTAAAAGAGGGGTCAAAATTCCAAAAATTTTTATAAATAGAAACCTGAAGAATCTGAATTAGATGAAGAATCGCTTTCTTCTCTCTTCTTTTTCCGCATAATTCGCTTCATTTTTTTAATTTCCTTTTTTTGTTCTCGTTTTTTCTTAATTTTTTCCAAAAGCTTTTCCATCATTGATTTTTCCATTTCTTTTTCAAGCGTTGCTTTATCTTGGACAGTATTTGCTTCTTTGAGAATGGTTGTACTTGCTTTTTTTAGTCTAAAACATTAGGGGTTGGATCAGGTATAAAATTGTCCAAAAATTTTATATATTTATCAAAAAATTTGACAAAATTAAGTTAATTAATCCTCACTTCTCCATTGACGACCCATCCACAAAAGCAGCATCAATGCCTAACGCCCAACGCATATTGCTTCGACCCTGTTTTGCAACTTTAGCACGCGAATGTGAATTACGCAAGTCCAATTCCGAATCCATATTAAGGCGGCCGCTTTCAAATTCGTTGAAGAGAAGCTTACGATATTCACTAACTTTTGAGTTGATTTCTTCCTCGCTGAATCCCTAAATAAAAATTGATCAAGAAAATTATAAAAAAAATTCAAACCTTCCCTTCCATAAGGTCTTCAAATTCTATACATTTAATCTCTATTAGGCGTTTATATTCATGATCTAACAATTCCAAGTTTGGATTTTTATTTACTTCTTCTTCAGCACGTGCAATATCTTCCTCAGCGTTGTAAACTATTTTATTCTAAGAAGGAAAAGGTAAAAAAAAGATAATAAAAAAACCCTCGAGAAGCTAAGATTTGCAACATTTGATTGAACATAAGCATTTGTACCTGAACCACGAGCAGTTGATAAACCAACATTGTTGTACATTTTGTTTTAACTGTAATAAGGAAAATTAAAATATGTAACTAAATGGACGCTTAATCGCTAAAGTGCTGATCAACATTACGCCATAAAAATAAATAATACGAAGGGGACACGCCCATTTCGTTGCAAGCAAACTCGTCGCGGTAACCTCGTCGCGGCAATCCCGTCGCAGACCATCTCGTCGCAGAACTATCTCGTCGCGAAAACTTATAATGTAAGCCTGTTTTAATTACGATATTAAAAATTATAAATTTTTATATTTTCTCGACGAGATGGTCTTGCGACGAGGTGTTCTTGCGACGAGATGTCTGCGACGAGATTGCCGCGACGAGTTTGCTTGCGACGAGATGGGCGTGACACAGTTCTTCAATTGCCATCTAATCGCGACTTTAAAACAAAATAGTTTGTGAGATAGAAGTAGAGATAAAAAGAAAATTAGAGACTACAATGGCAAGAGATACAGTGTAGAATACAAAGGCTTATTGGGATACGCCATTGTTTGATCCTTCAATTTGGCATGCTGAGGCGTTCGTGCGTTTTAGTTGGCAACAAGTCAGGCCGAACATTGGCTTACGACAAGGTTTTAAAATATTTATCTTAATTTATTAAGAGACAATCTTAGGAGCGAGACTATTCAATGCACAAAGAAGAGAAGTCGACACAGTGGTTTTCTGGCTGACAAGGACAATTGGAATACTTGGATTAATGATGTCCTCCTTCTTTTTACAATAAAGGTTTCTTTTTATTTATTTTGCTTTTATTTTTTGTTATATTTAGTGCCGTGTCACTTTTGCCCGATTTGTTTGAACCCTCCGGATGTCGCATTTGCTGACCACCTCCTGGTGGAGTACAGAGTTCTGTAGAACCTCCTGAATTAGAACCAGTTCTGTTAACCTCCTGGCGGAGTACGAGTTCTGTAGAACCTCCCGATGGAGTATTGAGTTCGGTATAGAACCAACATCTGTTGTGTTCACTGAATCAGGCTCTGTCGGTTGATAATTGAGTTACACTAAATCAGGCTCTGCCAGTTTCTAATAGGGTTCAATGGAACCAGGCTTTTTCAGTTGCTAATTGAGTTACACTAAATCAGGCTCTGCCAGTTTCTAATAGGGTTCAATGGGACCAGGCTTTTTCAGTTGCTAATTGAGTTACACTAAACCAGGCTCTGCCAGTTTCTAATTGGGTTCACAAATGGTGGGTATCGGAGCAGTGTGCATTAAATCGTGTTCAATGAATCCAGTTCTGGCAGGCCTTTTCTCTGGAACCATGCTGTGTAGCGCCGTGTTCAAGGAAAAAGGTGTGTGTCAGCATTGTGTTCGTTGAATATTAGGCTTGGCTTTTCTTTGAATCCAGTTCTGGCAGACCTTTGTTCTTGAACCATGCTGTTTAGCGCAGTGTTCACGGACAAAAGGTGGTGTCAGCGTTTTGTTCATTGAATTTTTGCCAGGGAACGCTTGGTTCCGAGTGGAACTTCATACCCACGGAGTTTTGCTCGGAGCTTGAGTAGTTCCTGCTTGTTGGTCTTGTTGGCGCTTGTTTCTCCATGAATTTCATCGAAGTTGTGGACATTGTCCAGGTTTTTTTTGATATATTCTATTTTATGCAGACCTTTTAGTTTGAGTTAATTTCCACCACGACCAAGTGGGCGAGAGCTACGTTTATTATTGCTCTAAGTTATGTTCATTTTATTATTTTATATCTTAAATAAACATTTCTTTATATTTTTATAATTTTATCTTTACTGAAACAACTTATTTGGTGTGAAATAATTGGTTGGTTAGAAGAATTTTCAACCTCGACTTTTAAAAAAAGATTTTTATTAGCATCTAACAATAATAAGGTATTATACACATACATGATGTATATGAGTTAAACATAAAATGATTCCGGAAAAATGTAAGATCATAAGAATGATATACATACATGTTTTTAATTCCTAAAATTTATTTTCAAACATTAGTATGTTTAGCAATTTGGTCAGTTCTCCGTTCTTGCACATCAGATGAAGAGCGCCCACCTGATCGCGCTGTCATCATTGTCTTTGTCCGTATCTTGGTCGGAGAATGTTGTGCTTTAGATGAACGTGGCAGAGGTGCTGCTGTTGTTGCTACTTTTCTTCTACTTGTTACCGGAGAAGCAAGTGAGGCAAGTGTGTTAGCTACTACGGTTCCGATTGATGAATTCGAGTTGTTTCGATTGGAGTTTGGCGTTGCTTTTGTGGTGCCAGTCTTAATTAATGAGGAATATAAATACGATGGAAGGATACCAGTGTAGTAGAGGCTGATACTCTCCTTATTGGGCATATTGGTACAGGAAGATGACTCCCATTATTAATGGCAATTTCATTACCTGAAGTACTTTGTTTTCTCTGCGACGCGATAGGAGTTGAAATGGGTGTAGCCGAGGCAGAAACAGTTGATGAGCTGCCTTCGCCATTGACTGAGAACCTCTCTAGCGAGGCAATTGTTGAGCGAATGGCGGTGATTTGTCGTCGCTGAAGATTTATGTATAAATAGAACACAATATGCTTATTAGTATTTTTTCGTTTTTAGTTTTAACTTACCTCCTCTAAATGTCCATATTTAATACGTTCAATCATAAATGCTATGATGAGCGCCCACGCCTAGATTATGTAAACTTAGAAAGTTTTGTTATCCACA
Organism: Meloidogyne exigua; assembly: GCA_018905775.1. Classification (NCBI taxonomy): domain Eukaryota; kingdom Metazoa; phylum Nematoda; class Chromadorea; order Rhabditida; family Meloidogynidae; genus Meloidogyne; species Meloidogyne exigua. Next base: position 1,834,149 of record JAGUQR010000013.1, read on the forward strand.
GTAATTTTAAATAAGATTTGATAATTAAAAATCGGATTAAAAGTTAGATAATATTTAACCTTGCGAACAGTTTCACTTCGAGCACTTAAATAATTAATTTATTTTTATATGCAATAAATATAGTTACCGACGATCGCCCCATTCAAGAGTACAATCAATGAAGGTTTCTGCGACAGAATTCCAAAGTTTACCTGCAAGGGACAAAAAGTTTGGTGGAAAAAAACTCTTACTAGAAAGTTGACCGCAAGAAATCCGTGCATGGGACCGCCCTATAAAATTTTTAATTTTATTTCATGGCTTAATATTTACTTATGGATGTACATTGTATGTATACATCGAATTTATCGATAACTGATACATACGTATATCAAAATTTTAACCTATACGTTCAAGCATTGCACCAACATTTTCCAAATCATCCAAACTTTCGACAATCTAAAAATAATGAATAGCAATGAAAATATTTATAATTGTTTGATTATTGTAAAAAGGTATTATGTGTACCTGGTCAATAAGCTCTGAAATATGCCTACAATGAGCTTTTGAAAAGCTAAAAAACAACAAATTAACTAAAGTAACCATTAATCAAAGTTGCCTGTCATGATTAACATATTGGTGAGGTAGAGGGCACTTAACTTTTTTAAATAAATATCTGTATCAACAAAAACTACGATTCTCACCCTTCGGAACTGCTCACGGATCTGAGGTTCTTTGAAGAATAAACGATGGCTAATTTGAGAGCCAATTACAGTAGGACCTTTAGATAGATAAACCTTAAAAAATTATTTTTAATTAATTTTTCCTAATTTATTCATAACAATATATGTACATACAATGCACGTATGTATTACTTAGGGTAACAATAAGTGTAAAAATAACCTGACGCCATAAAGATCGAATCAAATGAATCTGAGCAGGTGTCAACGGAATAAGTGTTGTTCTAAAATCGTTAAATTATTTTAGTTAGAAAATTATTATTTGGTAGGAAACAAAATGAATTGGTTAGTCTAGTTCTTTATTACTTGAAGTTAGATTGGAAAGCTTAGGAACAGTAAAAGATGGTTTGCTAATTTTTATGTTACTTAGATTTTATGAATACCAAAAAAGAAAGAGACAAGACTAATAACATACGATGTTCTTCGACCGCTTGCCTGATGCACGACCTGAAAATCATTTTTTCATCAAAAATCATACATATTACTAGGGGGCGGATTTTTATTGAAATAAAATCGGGAAATATGGCCATAAAATATTGAAATAAATACATGAAATATTGACAAAAAGTGCCAAAAATAAGTGAAATATTGAAATAAATGTTTATTTAATACAATAAAATAAAAAAAAAATTTTGACAAAAAAATCAACCCCTGTTTTCACAGTTGCATATTAAGTACATCGCCAAATTTTCTGGGGTGAAACTTGTTCTGTTATCGGTCAAAATGTTTCTATAAACGGAAAATGAGCGCTCAACGTCACAGGATTGCAATGGAGCAAACTTCATTGCTTCAATAATATTTGGTAGCATGTCAATATCTGCTTTTCACCGTTCAAAATTTTAGCAATTTAAATAAGTTTGCCAATGCCAGGATTTATTTTGAGCACATTGCTAAATTTTTTTCGGATTTTTTCACCCTCGTAGCCATAATGATTGAGATTTTTTTATATTTGGCACCAGAATTTAACTCAATTTATGAAAAAAATGCTAAAATATTGAAATAATTCGCAAAAATGGGTAAATATTTAAATAATGAAAAAATTGGCAAAATATTGAAATATATTGAAATGTAACTTTGTTCAAATTCATAATACGGAAAAACTAATTGCATTTTTGGGCTTCTCTTAACATTATATATTTGCAAAAAAAATATTTATATCAATAAAAATCCGCCCCCTACATATTACCCATATGTAAAAATAGTTAAAGTTATTTATTTTTAAAATTATTGTAAAAAAGGATTACGTCCAGATTGCTCTGTCTACGTTGAGCCAATGTTAACTCTCTTCTATCCATCTCAGTCAGAGCACGTTTTAGCTCCTCCTCTGCTTCAGGCGCTACACCGATTCCACCTAACATTTGGGGTAAGAGCGGTGGAAAAATTATCGCAGTTGCTGCACAAGAAGTGGTTGCTTCTGAAAGAAATGAATTCTGCAGATTATTAGTTTTATTGTCAATCGTGTTGTTTGAACATTGAGCATTTGTTTCGAGAGGCTCAACACGTTCTTCAGTCGAGCAAATGGATACCTATACATGAGAAAACAGCTATATTTATGAAATAATTTTTAATTGTGTATTGAAAAATTTGTGAAGATTCCGTTATCACCTGAGGAATAACAAATCTCAGTTGTCGTCTGCTCACTTTAACTGAGCTTGGTTCAGAGACTTGTATCACAGTCGGAGAATCGTTGCTATTCTGACTAGTGGTATCATCGTGTAATAATTCAGAGGTTGATGGCATTAATTTATTGCTAGCGAGTATTTGCTGAGATTTTGAGCGTTGCATGGAGATAGATGGTTGGCGTTTCAGTTGCTGATCCTTGTTTATAGCATAATTATTTTCATGGACATATGCATCGCCGATGAGAGGAGAGAATTCTCCACCATATTTATTTTTATTACTGTGATTTATAAAAGTGATGGAACTCCTCTCGGGTGGAGAAGTTGATGGAGGAGACTGATGATAGGATAGTGGTTGTTGAACAACAGTAAAGTAAATCGATTCACGTTGATGGTGTGGGCCAGTTCCTGAAGTGGATAATGAAGAATTAGGACGCTGTAATTGGTAGATGGAGTCATTAATGGTAGATGACGTAGTTAATCGGCTTAAAAACTGGTTACATGCAATCACTTTAACTTACCTAGAAATTTCATCATCTGCATCGAATGCTGCTTCTTCTTCCTCTGTTTCTCCTTCAAAACGAACTTTAGCGAAGCCATGCTCGGATGCAAGCTGTTTACGCAAATATGCACGAGCCTCGGTTGCAGTTGCGAAACGCTTCACTTCCTCTTCCCTTGGTTTTTTAAGAGCTTCTTGGACGCCTAGTGAAGTGGTTTTTGATCCTGATTCTCCATATCTGGTATCATTTGTGTCGCGATCAACGCTTAACAATGTTTGATCAGTAGGTGAAGCAGTCGCGGAAAAGTAGTCGAATGAAGAACATCGACCCTATTTAGTGATTCATTTATTTTCAAGTTTTTTAACAATGTATGTAACTGTAGATTAACTAAAAAATTCAAATTTCTTGCCTGCGAAATAGCATCATTTTCTTCTGCTGAACGTTGATATTGCAGCGTCCCGATTTTAGATTCTGATGTTGTTGTATCGTACTGTTGTCTTTGCAGCGGTTGTTGCTGTTGCACTTGTTCTGGTTGTTGCTTTCGATTTCTTACAATATTATCCATTCTTAGCTCTTCACGTATCAATCGAGTTGTCGTAAGATTATTGTCAATACAACGGTTCATTGTAAGTTCTTTTCCTTTATCTCGGCGAGATGACCTGTTCCTTGAGCTCAATCTCAGACGCATCCTCTAAAATAGCTGTCTCAAGTTTTTCTCTATTAAGACTACAAAACCTGTAGAAATCCCGGCTTTTTTAATTGCGACATTTCATTAGCAGATTTAGATTTTTTATCCAGTGTATCGTCACAATATTTATGGCAATCAGGAATGTCTTCAGTGGTAGCAGCCTCACTTCCTTGCTTCTTTTGTGAACGAGGTTTTCGATGTTTCAAGGATGCTGATAAGAATGATGATTTGGTCTTCTGAACTTATAGATAATCATTACATGGTATCAGAGATGTTTCGAAATTTCGATTTTCGATGGTTTTTTCATTTCAATTATCTAGTTCAAAATTTTGAATTATTTTGTATTATCTTGTTTCAATATTCTGGAATTTTGAGTAACATCACATTAACACATTCTTTTTTTACGAAAATAACGTTTTAAATTTTTAGATTTTTTTGATTCGAGTTTTTATTTATTTTCGTTTATCGACTTCGCAAATTTTTGAAAAAATTTCGATTTTCGTTTCGAAATTTTTGAAATTTTTTTCATTTTTCGATTTCTGTTAGTTTCCAACCATTTCTACTTGGTTTCTTTTTCTTACATTAGAGAAATATTAAAAACCCATAAACTTTTAAAAAGTTTTTATTTAGAACTGAGTATTTCTTACGTTTCTCGACATTTTCTTGTTCATATCTTCATCACTGTATTCCACCACTTTGTTCTTTTCGGTGGAGATTTCAGCTTTTTTTGAAGGATTACAACGGTGAGAGGAATCCGTTATAGAGTCATTCCTTTTAATATCGTCGATTCCGTTTCTGAAATTTAATTTGTTACATATTTTTGATATCTAATATTTCCGATTATATGTACCTGATATTGTACTGACCATTTGCCGTGCTAATTGTCGCTAAATTCGCGGGTGATGAAGTTGAGGCACTGGCAACAATATCAAAATGCCTAACAAATTCACTACCACTATTGCGTCCTTCATGCCTGTATTTTTGCGAAAATGAAAGTTTTTTGAGCTTTTCCGAGCTTTTCCAACGCTTGCTAGATAATTGATGATGTTGGTTCTGTCCCTCACAAGGTATCTTTTCTCCGCGGAGCCAGTCAAAAATTTTATGCATATGTACAAAATAAATTGAACTAATACATATTAAAAGAATACGGAATTATAAAACGTTAATTAAATTGATCTGAACGCGTAAGACATTAATAGGAATCAACAAAATGAAATAGAAACCTTTAAAAGCATTTGCGCGCTCATTCTCTGGTTATCTAAACGTAAATGTCTTTGTTATTAACAGTTATCCCATATTCTTGTTCTTGCCCGCAGTGGTTTTTATAGAACGCAAAGCGGCTTAAACTATATAGAGATTAGTTTATGGCTTTAAATAAAGTAAGAGTGAGAAAATATGAAAAGCGGAAACAAAAAGAAGCTTTCGACTTAATTTTGCTGCCATCATCACCATCAGCTGCCACTAATTCAAAGGAAGCGACCGAAACCAAACTATAGAGAGATCCATTCGAAAGCGTCATCCTTTAAAGATGATTTGTCATATACAAGTGATTCTTTTAGAATTGTGGCTAATAACAGAGATAATAAAACTTAAAGATGATTGTCATTCAGGCCTGAGATTGTAAGATGAAATATGATAAGTTGAAAATCATACTATCTAATAATTTTTCAACATATTAAAAAATACGTACCTTTAATATAACTTAATAAAAATAAACAAATGATTAAATAATGTATGAAGGAATCAACACCTTATTGAAAAATGAAAACGAGTTTTAATGACAAACTAAAGTTGTCAATGTGGATTTAATAAAAACAATTGAATAATAAAGTTAGTTGAGAAGAGTTTTTTGAATATTTTAATTTTTTCAAGCTTATATTTCACAAATCAATTCATGTAACAGTTCTAACAATGTTTTTCGATACTAATTAAATCATATATAATTAACAGCTGTTTTTAGAAGGTTTATGGGAAATTTTGACACGTAAAATTTTAAAAAAGAACTAAGATTCTCTCTATAATTATGTTTAATTCTTAATTTAAAGAAATAAGTAACACAACTGCCTGCTTAAAAATTATAAATCTATTTATGAAATCCAAAAGCTTTAAGTCATTAAAAATTCTAAAAAATGTATCAAAATCGATAAATCATAAATTTGAGAAATTGAATTAAATAGTAATTAAATCATTCATAGGTTAGTAAATAATTTAAATATACTGTGATATGTAAATAAATACAAAAGTTATTTATGTAAAAATAAATGTGCTCTAATGTATTTAATAAAAAAGAACTCTGCTATCAAATGAACGTTCCTTTTTTTACTAAAATATCCGGCTCCACCACATTTCGGTAAAACGACATTTCGGTAACCGACATTTCGGTAATGGCGACATTTCGGTAAACGACATTTCGGTAATGTTATTTTGGTAAAACTAGTAAATTTCGGTACAAATATAATATGCTTAATAAACTACAAAATTGTTCAACAATTTAATTTAAAAACTAAAACCTTGGAACAAGGACCAGATTTTCCTTAAAATTTTCCTAATTGCTTCATAAGTACTTTTAGAATTGATGGAGGATGATTAAGCCCTTCAATTCCGAGTGTAGCCATGTACAACATTCATCATCCTTTTCGCCGCTCTTGCTATTGATGGACGATCTCGGTTAAACGTTCACCAGTCACCTGAAATGTGTATCAATGTCCTAAATAAAATTTAAATAAAATTAAAAATTAAATTAAAAATTAAACCTTTGTGCCAAGTGGCGTCTTCCCCTCCATTACTCTTGATCTCTTGCATTAATTACCACCTAAATTTAAGTAAAAAACAAAATTAAAAGTTATTAATCGTATGGGAAGGGATCGGAGACATGGACGCCAAAATTTTATTGGTTTAGATGTCATTTACCGAATTTTTGAATTGAAGTTAATTACCGAAATGTCGTTTACCGAAATGTCGCCATTACCGAAATGTCGGTTACCGAAATGTCGCCATTACCGAAATGTCGGTTACCGAAATGTCGGGTCACGATTTAGGGTACAGTCCATCTCGTCGCGGCAACCTCGTTGCAGCAATCTCGTCGCAGACCACCTCGTCGCAAGACCATCTCGTCGCAAAAACTTCTAATATAGAAACAAATTTCTTCATCGTCGCTATGCTTAAATTTTCATAATTTTTATTTTTTAGTCGTTGTTCATTCTACCACCAAATGTTTATTAATATTTTTAAAAATTAATGAATCAACATCTTTTAGGGACTTAATCTGCTATAAATTTAATTAACCAACTACCCATTGGGTAAAACAGCAATATTTAAAAAACCTGACCTCTGGTTATTGAATATTTTGTTTGAAACTTATAATAAGTTTTATTTTTTATAAAAATTTGTAATTTTTGACATCGAAATTAAAACAGGTTTATATTAGAAGTTTTTGCGACGAGATGGTCTTGCGACGAGATGGTCTTGCGACGGGATTGTCTGCGACGAGATTACCGCGACGAGGTTACCGCGACGAGTTTGCTTGCGACGAGATGGACGTGTCCCAGTAATTTATAAAAGAAATATGGGACACGCCCGATTTGTGGCGGGCCGATTTGTGGTACCGATTTGTGGTGACCGATTTGTGGCGGGCCGATTTGTGGTGAGGCCGATTTGTGGTAAGGCCGATTTGTGGTGAGGCCGATTTGTGGTGGCTGATAATGACCGGCGCCGGACCGGATTTTTCCGGAATCCGGGTCCGGAATTCGGGTTTTTCACAATTTCCGGACTAATTCCGGACCGGATTAATCCCGAAAAATCCGGCCGGATCCGGTCTGGTGCCGGTCATTAGCAGCCACCACAAATCGGCCTCACCACAAATCGGCCTTACCACAAATCGGCCTCACCACAAATCGGCCCGCCACAAATCGGTCACCACAAATCGGCCCGCCACAAATCGGGCTGTACCCAAGAAATATGTATCTGTTATTATCGATGGAGTGATAATTACTATAATTAAATACAATTAAAAGAAAAAAGTGCCAAAGTTAATCAGCTATTCAATAAGATTTTTCAGTAGTCAACAAAACCATGTTAACATTAGGATCATCATTTATTCAGTATAATGAAGGAAAGGGGAATGGATCAAAATGTAATAGTCTCTTCTTTGATCCAATTTCTGAAAGGGTATTTTTTAAATATTTTTTCTTATTGTTAGTTTACATTAGGAAAACTGACAAAATTTACGTAAACTGTTTTTTCTAGTGTTGTGCAGTGCAAAATGAGTATGATGAGACGCTGTTTCGTCTAAGTTCTTTGAATAAATCTTGTCTTGACCTATTTTTTCGGTTTGATTTTAAACAATTTGTTTATTTAAACAATTTAGTTCTCGGAGACGAAACCAAATTCGTACAATATGCTTTTCAGCCGATTTAAGTGCTGCAGTTGTTCAACAGGAAGACTGCATATTGGTTAAAAATTTTTTAATTTCAACTGCTGACTAAAAATGTTTTCGCTTAGGAAAGGGCATTAAAAATAGAATAATATACATAAATAGTGGTGCTTGATCAATTTTGCTTTGTTAATTAGAAACTTATTAATAGGATTTTCTTCTCATTGTAAATGGATGCGTTACAGCAGAATTTCAACAGCACCCCAAGTTTTTCAAGAATTCGTCATTCATTATTGGTGTCAACTGGTTGACTGATAGGCAACTGGTGATTGCAACAGAGGCAGGAATTGAGTTTTGCTCATTGAATACTCATCGCAAGTCATTAAAGCTACTCAAAACTTTCAGTCATCCTTCCAGTTGGTTTATCTGTTTTGTAAGATTTCATATTTTATTCAGTACTTTTCTGTTAGCCCTACGTGGTTTTTGCGGAATTTTTTTGCGGACAAAAGTCATTTTTTAAAGTGAAAATACATATGTATACTATAAAATAAAAAATTAATCGAATGGCCAATATTTCCCCCAAGCAAGCATAATTTCTTCGAAAACGTCTCCTTCACCAATCATTTTCCTCCACATAAACTTGTAATATAACTCCAAAAATGGAGGTTTCGTGTTGCTGAACAAGTTCCAACTGCAGACACCGAATTGTTGACTGGATTTCCTACATTGCCAAACTAGATGTTTATGGTATAATTTCATTTCGCGGTCATTAGGACGCTTTTGTTTTGTGTAGGAACCACTATCCTGTAAAAACTCGAAGGTATCTTTTTCAGTTGTTGGTAAATCCCAAGTTTTCATTATAATAAACAGCGAATGAATTTCTAAGTAAATAAAAATATCAAACAATTTTTTCATATTTTATACACAAATTTAATCTGTTTTATTGATTTCTTGCCAATGGCAAAGAGAGGTAGATAAGAAACGAATATTATAAATTTTGTCCGCCAAAAAAAAATCTGAAAAAACGCGCAGGGATAACGGAAAAGTACCATCTAGGTACCTTAATCTAATGTAAGTAATTTAGCCTCCGCTTAAACTCTTTCTGTTAGCTAGCAGTGTTGTCAATAATTCTTTGCACTTGATAAGTTTTCAGGTAGTTTAACTGGACTTATCGATGTTACTTTTTCATAACTGTTTTCTAAAATTTTATTCGTTTTCCGTCAGAATTGTACGCTTTGCAACATTGGATCTATTAATGTTGATTTTGGTTATTCGGAATTCAAACCACGACTTTTGGAACGGGATGTTTCTATTTGTCCTATGTATTTTTGATGGATAATAAACATTTTTGCTTTAGTTATTTTTTAGATATGGGCGTGTTTGTATTTTGATACTAAGATTTGAACCATCCAATGGATTCGCTACTGGTTTAAATATATTTGAATTCCTTGATGACAAGCAGCCTATGGTTTTACCTAAGCTTAAATGTTCTTTGAAATTTGAGCTTTTCGGGTTGGTTGGCGTTCAAATTGTGGATAATTTGATATTAGTACATCACAAGGTCTGAATATGTATCTGAATTCATAATTTAAAAGAATCATTTACAGAATGCTCTTAAAACATTAGTTTTTGATATTAAAATTAGCACGGATCTTTTTATTTATTGTTCTTCATTAGAGGTTACTGATTTACTTTCCAAAAGCATCAAGGAAAGGACATTTTTCAATGGAAATAATGAGGTTCCATCGTTCGCATACAATTCTGCATGGAAAATGATACAACATGGAGGTTTCATAATTGATATGCAATTTGGTATTTTTACTCAAGTGCAATTAGATCTAAAAAAAGCAGTGAATACAATTGAACGCTTGGTTGGTTTTATTTGGGGTGCGCCAAAACTAGAATACGAACCGATATATACTTTTCTCGCTATATATTCTATAAAATGTAATAAATTAATACGGGAATTTAATTGTATTTTATGTAAAATTCAATTTATCACATTTCTTTTTAGGATGATCTTATTCATTTTCTAATCAATCGAACTGATTCTGAGTCCGAGTTACTTGCTATATTGCAGCGTATAATTCTGAGAAAGGAAATGAATTTCACCAAGGTGATTAGAATCATGCGTCAAATTTTATATGATCCTGAAAAAGATGACAATCATTTTCCGAAAAAGGGTATGAATGGGAGGGTGTTACAAGAAACTGTAAGATCTGGTTTTTAAGTGTATAAGAAAGAAACATATTTAGATTTTTTATTAATTAATTAACCTTTATTTCTGACAGACAACTATTTGTCAGTTATTGGCTTCATCCCGCATTTTGTTACTCATAATAGTGTTTTGCGTTGTATATTTGAACCACTCTACTCACATCCAGAAATGGACAAGCGATATTTAGCCAATCTGATGATTGATTTCTTTCTAAGTCTGAAGCAGAGGAAAATACAGATTCAGGTTAATTTTTTGGGGATTTGAAGTGTCACACTATTCTTTGGCCTCATGTTCATTGCTTACAATTAACTTATGATATTAACAAAGCATTAGTTCATTCAGAATCATTATTTACCCGAATTGTTGCTTAAAATTGTGGCTGATGCCAAAATGTGGACTTGCTTGCACCAACTGCTTCAGTATCGGGTTATTGACGATTCTAAATTTTTGGTAATATTTAAAATAAAATGATAATTTTGCCAATTAATTTGAACCTTTTCAGGCTTTTGAGCTTATCTCCTTATCTGAAGAATGCCCTTCACTTTATCAAATAGCTTTAGATATGTTAAATCGTCGTGGCAATACTGATCAAATTTCTGAAGCACTTCTCGGACGAAGTCATGGTGAAATCAAAATATCTTAATAATCTAAACATTTTCCTTAAATTACGATCGGTAGGATAGATAACTTAAACTTTTTTTACGTGTAACATATTACACGGTGCCATGTTACATTTTTTATTAAACTTATTATAACAGTTGTTGACGCTCTTCGTCTTGCAAATGGTAGCTGGTTTAGTGACCGTGGAGTTATTGGCAATGAAGCAAGTGGAACTCAACGATCAGATATGTTTTGTCTTAAACTTTTGGCTGCTGCCTGGGGTCCAGTTGATCGTCCCTTACGTTATGCAGTCTATTCCCATCTACTAACTTCTGGAAAGCTTAAATCACTTCTTGTATCTAATGGTAAGAAGACTTAACTTTAAATATAAAAGGTCAAATATGAAATATGGGAAATTTGACCATGTAAACTAACTGGTATATTTTAATATGATCCGAACTCTAGTGATCTTAAAAACTAAAACTTTGAGCGGCTATAATTCGAATTATAGTTTTCCAAGAAAGCGGAACTTAAGAACTTAACAATAAGGAGTCGAGGTTGTTCTTTCCATTGGTAAAAATATTCAAATTTGCGCTCACTGTAAGATAAGCATGTTTCGTGTTATTGAAAATTACCTTAAAATCAGCCTTTTAATTCAAATTTTAGACGCGGATTTTGGATGTCTTACAAATGAGTTTCAATCTTTGTATAGTTTTGATGAATTGAAGGAGGCAGAGATAAGCTTTCGTTTGGCTCGTCTTTCCTCAATTCGCGGGCGTAGACGTGATTCAGGACGCGAAGAGTCATTCTGCTCAGTCAATAGTGGAAATATTGACAGTCTAGAGGATTAGCCTTATTTTGTGAGACGGGATGTATAAAGTAATATGTTTAGCTAATCTAACTATACTTAGAGTTACATCTTCAGAAACAAGATAATTTTTACGAAAGATGTTTATTCCTATCAACGCGTACATATGCTGGTATTATAGATTCAATGGCGAGGGGCTTAATAATGTCGTATTCTATTAGACTGTAGTGGAATTGAAAAACGCAGTATGTCGATCTAAAGTAATGTATCCTTTACTTTCCAATTGGTGATGGGTTAGTAGTTGATTTTGTGGAAGTGGATGTCTTAGATGTTGTTTGAGCTGCTTGCGGGAAAATTCAGCGTTATTTTGGTAATGACTTGATGTCTTTATTTCCGAAACTTCACTATTTTTTTTTCTTTTACGCCTTTGTTCATTCATAAACTGTCTCATTGTGTTTTGTACATCATCTTCCGTGGTTGTACTTAATCCACTTGACTGGTAGCGTTCACGCAAAGCTGAACGTTTGCGTCGCTCCTTCATAATGGCTGAATTATGTGAACTACGACCCGGTCTTCTTGTTATGTAGTGAGTACCATCGGGGCGTCGCTTTATCTGTATATGTCTTGATGTTTATTACTATAGGTTTCAGATAATGCTAATTTTTTGGATATAGAATATTATTTAGAATAATGTAAGCGATTCCTCTAACTTGTTTGGATCAAATAGGGTGGTTCAATTAAGGGAGTATTGTACTTACCACCCATTCCAATTCGTGCGGTTTAACATTCAAAGACTTCAATCTAACTGGTGATTTAGCCAGTTTTTGTGACAATTTAGAAGGTGATTTTGATTTTCTCATATTTTTAAATTGTAAGACTGAACGGTTCGTTTGGCCTGACTCTTGTGTTTGGACGTTAGTTGTTACTTTTTTGCGCATTTTAGGTACCAATACCAGTTTATTCGAATTATTTTCAGTTGATAGGTACTTCTGTAATTTATACAAAAGTTACTCGAAATCAGACTAAATATTTAAATAAATCTAACGCATGTATTGTGTGCTTGTATCAGCTGTGTGGAAGCATGATGAATGAAATTCCTATTGTCTTCCTCGGGGACAGTATGTTTAACTGTTTTTGTTCTACATTGCGAACTTGGATGTTGTTTTTCTACTTTTAATTCCTGTTGCAAAATCCTCTGCTTAGTAGCCAATGTTTCAGCTAATCGTTCAGCCAAGAATTGAAATAAATTTAAACTAATTGTAAGATAGACTTTTTTAAATTATTTTGCTTCTTTATTCTACATGTATTCTATTGAAATTTTGAATACCTAAATATAAATGTCAAACCGAGGTGAAGAAGTGGCCGTTATTGACGTTTGAATCAGTGTTTGTTTTTACTTTTGTCAGGAATAACTTTGACGTGGATTGTATTTGTAGCTTGGTCGAAGTAAATCTAATAAAAAGGTTGATTAATTTAATTTTAACCATGATGTATTCTTATTCTTACCTTACACTTTTTAGCTGAGACTGTAACTTTTCATTTAACTCATTTGCATTGTTTTTGCTTACATTGTTTATGTCTTGTTGATAAGCTAATGGCGACTCGTGGCCTGTATCTTCTGTCGTTGTACCACTACCCATTCCATATGCGCTTGTTGACATTGGAGAGGGAAATCGATGGTAAGATTGTTTTTGTAAAATATTCTGTTTTTGTTGTTTATTTACCCTACGAGGTTGGACGAGATAGGGTTGAGAAAAACATTGTAATTTTGATTTTCCTTGGTTTAGTGACATATTAGTAATGTCAGATGCTAAGATCTCTAAATTTTTTGTCGAATAATTATCAGACTTGTATTTTCTAGAATTATCCGTATTTATCCGCTCACCACAAGACTTTGTATGTAGCAATGTTTTTGTATCTTTTGGAATTCTAGTTTGTTGTAAGGAATTTTTATTTTTTTCTAGTGATCTTATTTGAGAAGTGAGATTCTGCATTTTCTTTGGAATAAAATAAGAAAGAAGCTTTGGAGTCGATAGACATGGAGTGTTGTCTTGTGATTTAGTTAAATGAATCATCCTAAAAATAATATATAAGATTCATAAGGATAACAATATTATAGATTTCTTCCAATATTATTTAACATTAACGTATAATACATAATAGTAGAGTTAAATTGAAAGTCAGCTGTCATTGTATTTACAACTTTCTTACTCTTTTTATTATTAACAAAATATAGTACATATGTTATTATTTCCATCTTTGCAAACTACTTAACCTATTTGTAGAAGGAGATCTAACTATCTAGATCGATATATCAACATACCTAGTTTACAATAAATTTTCACATTAGTAAATCTGATTATAATTTTATTTGAATCCTCAAATCAAGTGAAAAGTTAAGTTACTCAGAGAATCTCTTTTTAATCTTTACATGCATAAGTTACTAATTTTTGTAAATTATATTTCGTCTTTGACGTTGTTCAATTCTCTCTTGACGACGTGCTGAAGCACGAATAGCGCCAGAGCTGACGATTGTATTGTTGCTAAGAACGGGATCTGCATAGTTTACTCCCCAACTTTCGATAAAGCACTCATCCTGGGCACGTGCAATCTTGAAATATCCATCCATTCCCCATTCGTTTCCCCAAGAGTTAGCCACCTTAAGTAAGAATTCTAAATTCTATTTAAAGCTATAGAAATATAAAATCAACCAGCCAGTAAGGTGTGTCGCTGTCGTTATGGTGACCCCAGCCGACAATACGTACTGCATGACCTCCAGCCTCTTGTGAGTATTCATCAGCTTCGTAGATTCCTTCGCTATAGAGTAAGAAGTCGTAGTAAACAATCTAACGATATTATGAAAAATGTGTTGCAAAAAGCAAACCATATCCGCTTCAACAGGCCCTCCTTCGATAATAGCATTCATAATGTCAACATCCTCAGAGTTTTGTAGATTGACAGGTTCTAGTCCTAGAATTTTATTTTCAGAAAATTTTGGTTATCCAAATGGGTAATATCAAATCTTTTCAAAAATAATAATTAAGTTACCATAGTGTTTATCATCGTTATATTTAGTCTTATACTTGCGATTCTCGCAACGACGTTTGCATCTAAATAATGAAAAATTAATTATATGCATGTACTTCTTGCAGATTAAGAATAGACCTTGGTGTTGTGTAGTATTCATAAGAATCAGGTGGAAATGGGTAAGGTTTGCAGCCTTCATGATCCAAATAATCAGATCCCGTACAAACGCCTTTTGTATTCCAAAAGCTGAATGCGTTCTCGGGCCATCCACCATCACATCTTAAAAATTAAAATAATGTTATGCTAATTTTTTAAACAAAATCGTCTACCCGTAACTTTGCTTTTCACAAGAAAGAATATCTTCCGACGAAATGTTTATCTTAAGTTCGCCTCCACTAGAAATGCAAATACGGTCCTAGAATAAAATTCATAATCACTAGGAAGTCAAATTTATCTATGGTTCTATTTTTTCCCTTATACTTTAAACTGTAAATACCTGCATAACTGAGGCGGACGAGACCGCCCAACAACTGCCACAAGCGGATTGATCCTAAATTAAAGATACTTTTATGTATATTTAAAAGCTTTCAAAATTTCGATAAGATTGATGCCTGTATAAGATCTATGACGGCCGCACATTCAGGCCACTCCTTCCTTGCATCAAATTCTTTGGGTAGTTGTTCTGATTTATTCTCTGTTGATCCTTTAAAATAATTTTTATTAGTATGTATATTCATAATTATTAGTAATATATTTACTTTCTTGGTATGTTTTCTGTATTCTTTTTAACGCCCATAGTGATTTACGGCGTTCTTCACGTTTTTCTCTATGTTCATTACTAGGAGTACGCCTAACACCAAGAAAACGGCGCAATTCATCAGGAGTCTTGTTCGCGAATCGCGAATGTAACCTTGCCTTAAATGAATACTTTTCTACGTTTAATTGAAAAACATAGAATTATTCTAAAAAAGTTAAGTATTTTATTTGGTACTCAATCCATACTCGAAAATAATAAAAATTTAACCTTCCATTTTTTCTTCCCATTATTAATCTCATTAACACGGTCGGAAGTCATTCGCAAATGGTTATTTGAAAGTTCAACTGTAGTTTCCAATTTTGAAGAAGTTTTTAGGTTTTCAATTGTATGTTTTTTATAAATATCCTCCAAAGTAGCTTTCTTTACTATCATATTTTTTTTTTCGATCGAAGTGGATGAAGAGGCTATTATAATTGTAAGAAAACATGACAAGAGAATAATTGGCACAATTGAACAACTCATTTGAATACTAAGAAATAACACTTAGGGACACACATTTGCCATTTATAAGGACATAATTTTTTAAAATTTAGTGTTAATTAAAAAAAAGTCATACATATAGTAGGGTGTGGCAGTTTATAAAATTTCTATATGTATGTGTAAAAGTCAAAGTTAAAATAAGCAAAATATTGAAAACTTCTGCTGGTATAGACTCTATAAACTGATTAAATTTGATAAGAGAGTTATTTTACTTTATACCATTGGCCCGGTGGCAACAGCAAAATGATATAAAATTCTAGAGGAATGTTAAAGAAAATTTTTAACTAAAGTAGCAGTTCCACACCCAAATTTGTTTAATATTTACTTTTCTAAAATTCCACAGCATTAGCAAATTATCTAAGGTTAAAAAGAAATAACCGGATGTTATATGTATGTAGGAAGAGGAATAAAATTTAAAGGAAAAAATAAACCTACAAGTATAACATAGAAGGTGGAGATACTAAAGGTTGGCAACAACAGATATATATAAAACAGGTCATTCTTCCAAACAATTAATTGTCACTAAATACTATGAACATTTTCAAATCTTAACTTTCTTATCTTTTAACTATTTTAATTTTCCCATCTAATACACTTTAAGTTTAATTTTTGGACCTCAAAATTTTATTATAATATCTAACTAATTTGTGGAATTAGATTGTGACATTGTTTAGTGATCCCCAAAAATCTCTGCCTATGTGTTTGATTTATTTTCTCCTTCAGCTGTCCCGTTCCCGAAATAGTATCTAACAAATAATGGAAGGATGGTGTACATAAAGAATGATCATTTTGAATAAGGATGTATCTAATGTTGGAAATTATATTGTTATAAGAAAAATTAAACGGAATGAATGGCGATAAAAATTATATTTACAGCAGTCAAAAACTGTCCAAAAAACGGATTATCGCGGGACCTACTCATTCACATTGAGAACTCATTTTGTCTCAATTTCATCTTTATTTTAAATTTGAAAAAAATTAGTCAATCATTATAAATCCGAGTTTCTTTTATTGATTCATATCACATCTATGTTATGTTAACTGTTTAAAGTTGAATTAACCTAACTGAAGAAGGATCCAAAGAATGAAACAAAAATAAAAGGAATATTTTTTAAATATTTACCTCCAATATTTGTCAAAATTGTTATTCCGTACATGCTTTTGCGATCGTCCATCTACTGCAATATTTATTAATATTATGACCTCAAATTTTTTATTTGTTTAGCACTGCTAATCGAATTTGCTGACCCTTAACATATCGTAATAGTAAATGTTATTTCTGTATATACATACACTTAATTTACAATAATTTAAAAAGCTATACTAAAGGGCAGTTAACTGCTCTTTCATTCTAAATTATTGTGTTTATTCTGCACTTTACAATAGTGAGAAAATTTATGCAAATGTGGCATTTTATACAATCTAAAACTTTCAGCGAAATAATGTCAGGTAAGAATGTTAAAAATGTCTTTCTTTACTTTTTCTTTTGTAACTTTATAGCTTCAAAAACTCTAAAAACGATCAAAAATCTGTATACATATTTATATCTTAACTAGTGTTCGGCACAGTTCGGTACTACCGAAAGTACCGACAGTACTATTCGGTACTACTGGTATTGGTATTGTACCGACCATTTTGTTAAAATTTTGGTATTTTTCAATACCAGTACTTTTCGGTACTACTGGTATTGGTATTAAAAAAATCCATTTGCCGAACACTAATCTTAACTCAATGAATACTTATGTGAAAAATTCGAATATAATAAAAATAAATATGCCTACATGAAGTATTTATCATTTGCTTTATTCAGTTATCGACAATAATAGTAGTAGACATAAATCACTACAACTGGCAATATTTTATTCAATTACATGGATTTTCCTTCAATTCGTTCTGCATTTTTTACTAAACAACTTATTTCTAAATGTAACTGCTCTCTATAATATTCAGATTAATCAACAAACGCCGCAAATAGAAAAATCAACAAGGCATTCAGCATTAATGCCCGTTATCGGAGGTCTTTGTCGACTTGATTCGCCAGATGTTCATATAGGAGGAAAGCAAACGCAATTTTTTCTTCGATGTGAGCCGATCGCGGAATCTACACCAGGAGATGGAATCTGGGTAGTGAAAAATCGTATTATGGGATCTACCGCCCTACGGATTCCTGCTGCATCGTTAGTAAAAACGAAACAACAAATACAAAAAACAACGCCTAAAATTAGTAGCTACATTTGTGGTGAGTTTTAGTAATATGTAATTAAAATTTTCTGTTATTATAGATCTTGTTGCAGACGCACGCGAATTCGGACTTTGTTCTGTTAGCGAAAATTGTCTCCAGCCAGTTTATGCAGATAGAAATGCATTTTTACAATGTGACTCTATGTATGTTATTTTACGCTTAATTTTAAGAGAATTCGTTTTTACTTTAAATCGGGCGAAATTTTTGGACCAAAATTTTGTGAGAATTTATTTCTGCATACGTGATCCTGATATTTACTACAAGAAAAAGTAAAGTTTATAATTTTCAAAAAAGTACTCATCGTTGGGCTAAGAAGTATTGTCAATCTGGGTTCATTTTTGACTTCGAGCGTCAAGCGTGCATTGCACATACTATAGTCAAGTATGGTCACCATCATTTCAGACAATTCCCAGGTTAGTTAATTGGTTTGCTATTTTATCAATTCATTGTCAGTAAACTAAAAATTTATTTATTAATCTATTTTCCCTATCAATGTACATCCATAGGTATAAACAAATTATTCCCATCAAAAATTTATTACTAAAAACCGGGATCTAACAATGTTTAGAATTGTCTTTAACTAACATATAAAAGATATTCAAGAATCAAACCTTACAAATTCATCATTAAACATAAATGGAAGATATGAACCCAAACAGGTATCGAATCAGAAACAGAATCGGCAACCATCATTTATTCTTCTACTAATGCACAATACCAACGATGATGATAGGAAGGCGCATGACGAGCGTAAGGATGCTCCACAGAATATTATTTTGGATCACGAAGTAACAAAAAAACTATTATCAAAAAATTATAAAAATGGTAAATGTAAATACAACAATTATTTATAATCGATATTTCTAATGATTATAGTCAAGACATATTCTAAGAACTATAATTGTCCTAATGATTTATCAGTATATTGCGACATGAATCACTGCCCAGCCGGTTCAAGTTGCGCAATTGTTCAACGGTTATGCTGCCCAGTTGCTTCAGGAAACGTATCTTTTTTAATGTTATCTTATCGAAAAATATGCATAAATTTTATTCGCGCAGGTGCAGCATAGGCGTGTAACAAAATGGATGAAGAATCCAGATGAAAACAAACTACGGAAGCGTATAGGACGGAGTTGGATGCATACATACTATATAGTATTTATATAAATAGGTTGCTTATGCACTGATTGTTCGCCATGTATGCCGTTTAGTTTTCTAGCGGCGGATTCTGACATGTTACCAATGAAATTACTAACTAATGATTGTGAGTGCACTATTATGTACAACACAGTACTAACATATTTATTTTTTATAATGTATGATCTTTAACAAAGCTATGTATATTGACTACATAGTAGCTCACTTCAAATTTATGCTTATTCTAATTCATAGTTTCTTCGTTTAAGTTTGTCCTAGCGGAGGTCCACCAATTGCTTCATGTTCCACTACAGGTGTATGTGCACCGCCTATGCAGTGTGTAAATCCGGGAATTTGTTGTGCAATGCCAGGTTTACCACAACAAGTGTTGGCACCACCATTTCCTCTACAACCTCCTACGCAAACTTGTTCGATTGAACAATATTTAAAAAATATAATTTTTTAATATTTGAATTAGCATAGAAAACGCTTGTATTTTGTTTTGCCTTAATTAATGTAGATAATATTATTTATTTTTAAAGTTTAGATAAATAATTGGAAAAATAAACATATAACATTAAAATTTAAAGATGCGTGTCCCGGAGGTCTACCAGTTCTTGGTCAATGTATTGGTGGTCGTTGTATGTCACCAGCCGGTTTGTTCTTAAGTAGATAAAAAATATTAATAGAGATTACCATAAAATTTATGTTAAAATTATGCCTATTTAATTTATCTAACAATTGATATTTTTTCATTTTACTAATATAGTTTGCTCAACTCCAGCAAACATTTGTTGTGCTCAGAACATTGTGCCGACTGCTATTCCAGCCACTGGTTTATTTTAACAATTTTTAAGGGAAATCTAGAATTCAAGTATGCCCTGATGGAACGCAGGCAGCTGGTGCATGTGTTAATGGTCAGTGCGGTGCAGGTTTTACTTGTAATCAAGGACTTTGTTGTTCAAACTCCTCACAAACGCCTCGCTGCCTAGATGGGTACTATAAACAAACTAAGAGTGGACAGATAAAACATATTTAGGAGTCAATCTATTGGTGCTTGCATTCAAGGTAGATGCGGTACAGGTTACACATGTACAACTGGCAATATTTGTTGTCCATCACAATTAAATCGTAAATTATTTAAAGCTCTTATATTAGGCTGTAAATGTTGTACTAATTGAGTTTTAATAACCAAGATGTAATTAATATTTTTTATTTTTAAGCATGTCCGTCGGGTCAGGTATCAATTGGACTAGCTGTAAATGGTGTAGTTTTTATTTAAAAATTGATTCAGGAGTATATAGGGAATAAATCAAAATATCTAGATTTAATAACAATACGCACATGCAATTAGAATTAAGCTGAGTTATAACATTGTGTTTTTAATAGTAATGACAATTTGATTACTAGGACGCTGTCCTGCAGGATATACTCTAGTCAATGGACAATGCTGTGGCGTGCAAAGCAGCCAGATACAAATTACGTGTCCTCAAATTGACTCAAGCGGCCCTTGTGATAGGAATCAACAATGTTCTGAACCAGGCTATGCTTGTGACACAGCGAATAATTGGTGCTGTCCTCAGGTATATATTTAATTGGCTTAAACCGTTGAGCTATAAAAAACTAATAACTTGTGAAAAATCTTAAGGTTTTCGAAAATGAAGATCCAATTGGGCCATGTATAGAAGGTGAAGGAGGTACACGACTTTGTCCAGAAGGTAAAAAAGTTTGAAGCATACATTTAAAATTAATGGTATCGATTAAGGATATGCATGTGTTGGAGATGGAGAGGGTGAATGTAGAAGACTAGGTTGAATTTCAAAATAGATTACAAAAATTAAAAATAATTTAGACACGGGAACATGTGCTCCAGAAGAGCAACTCGGACCTTGTGGACCTAATAATGAGTGTCCAGGAGGTTATGAATGTATTGAAGGATTTTGCTGTAGAATTGATAATGTCGGCAGAAATGGAAATAGACGATTTAGGCGTGAAGCAACAGATTTGATCATTAAAAGTAATACTTAGAACTGAGTAAGGAAGAAAAGCATATTTTATTTGTATATATAACATATAATCAAAAATAATTTTTCAGAAAGGTATGAAATGATGATGGGTGTAGAAGTTGTTAATTTAGATTAAGAAAGTTGGATTTTTGACAGATTTTTACAGAATAGAAACAAAGTAGAAAGGTAGTAGCCGTTGACAATTAACTGGTCTTATTAATCCATTTGTTTGGCATTCTGATTATTCTTCAGAGAATAGAAAAGACTGGGTACAGCCCATCTCGTCGCAGACCATCTCGTCGCGGCAACCTCGTCGCGGCAATCTCGTCGCAGACCACCGCGTCGCAAGACCACCTCGTCGCAAGACCATTTCGTCGCAAAAACTTCTAACATAGAAATAATTTTTTTCATCGTCTCTATGCTTAAATTTCCATAATTTTTATTTTTTTGTAGTCGTTGTTCATTCTACCACTAAATGTTATTAATATTTTTAAAACTGGTTAAATCAGCATCTTTTAGGGACTTAATCTGCTATAGATTTAGCTAACTAACTACAAATTGGGTAAAACTGCAATATTTCAAAAACCTGACTGTGGTTATTGAATATTTTGTTTGAAACCTATAATAAGCTTTATTTTTTATAAAAATTTGTTATTTTTAACATCGTAATTAAGACAGGTTTATATTAGAAATTTTGCGACGAGATGGTCCTGCGACGAGGTGGTCTTGCGACGAGATGGTCTGCGACGAGATTGCCGCGACGAGGTTGCCGCGACGAGATGGTCTGCGACGAGATGGGCGTGTCCCGAAAAGACTATGTGGTTAGGGAAATAGAGAAAAGTTATAGAAAGTTTTTCTCGTTGATGTTAAATCGATTTTTCAAAACAAATTTTCCCAGAGGCCTATTAGAATTGCATCATATCTCTGATATGACATGCCATATTTATGACATGTCATACGTAGCTGTTTTAATTGTATCATATATGCGATATGATATCATATTTATGATATCATATGCCGCATATGATATTCCGAAATAATGTGGGAATATTACTGCGACATAAATTATTCTGTTTGAATTAAAAATGATATGACGGCTCGATATGATTTTTTGTATGACACAATTCGAACAAGCTAATTTACATATGACATGTCATAAATATAGCATGTCATATCTAAGATATGTAACAATTCTAATAGGCCCCAGGAGTAAAATATTTTAGTTTATAATTTACATAATGTTGCGTTTTTGTTTCCTTTTATGAGGGCCTGAAATTTCTTCATGTACATGTGATGCAGAAGCTAAGATTTTATTGCAGTTGAAAGAGACCATTAGCTGGAAAATAGAAGAAACGGAAGCGATTGCGAGCTGAACGTTTCGCTGAAAAGTATTAGTTTGGATTTGTAATTCAGAAACAGGAAGTAGGCCAGGTTTTTTGTTTTTAAGTTTAAGATATACATTAATTGTTTAGAACATGTGTGAAAGAAAAATAGTGGGCGACGTGAATATCTTCTGAATGACACCCATGTTTGCCGTGATGCATTAGGATACCAGCCTCCGTTTTAACACAAGTGAATTATGTTGATAATGATTCGTAGAGAGAATGAGATCAATGTTTTATTTGCAGGTTTTTAAAAAAATATAGGTATAGACTAATAATCATAACTTTATTGAAAAACAGACATTATTTCGACGATCTGAAGAATGCATTGAAAAGAGTTGCGAAGGCTGGGACGATGTGAAGCGTAGTAACATCATGACTTTGAATTAAGGTTTTATTATTAGTTAAAAAAATTTTTTTATTTCATAACGTTGCTGTCTGAAATGTAGTTTGGACATGTGCACGAGGAAGCAAATGATCAGAGTAATTGCATATTTGAGCGAGAACAAGAGAGGTTTATTTTCAGGTTTTTTAAGTAAAAAGTATAGGTTTGATGTTTTGTTTTGAGTTAGCCAGTTGTACAGCATTTGATGCACATGAACCACATTGGCTGTGGATATTACATTTTGGATCTTGAATCTTTTGAGCCTATTCAAAAGGAGTTGACTGAAGAAGATGAAGGATTGTTAAGGATAGGCTTTATAATCAAACTGATGGCAAAACACATTTGGTATCCTGATGATGTGACGGGAGTGTTCAAAAGAGTTGCGAAGTGTGGGATGAGGGACGGGTTTGTCACATTTAATGAAGGTTTTTTTTAATTGACTGTAAAAAATGTTTTTATATTTCATAGAGATGAACGATAGCTTTGACATGTCAGGAGGAAGTAAGCGATCAAAGAGCGATTATCTATATTTGAGCGAGGTTCGGCTATCTTAGAATTAAATATTGCTGCTAACAAGGGACCCTCGCGAACTATGACCAAAAAGTTTGCTTCACAATGCATACCATCGTGTAGAGCAAGGTCGGTTTACTATTGCTAATTTTTGGGATTTTTGGCCCCGACCCCAAAATAAAAAAGTTACAAGCCCTCAAAGTTTGATACTTTTGGGCTTGTTGAGTCACCTTGTAAAATGCAAATCTTAAGCATTTCTTTCATTACTATATATGTTGAAAAAAAATTTTTCATTCACAATTCGTTGTGGTGTAGTGGTAGTGTCCCCTCCTGGCAATTATGGGTCATTGGTTCGAATCATTTTGGGGATTTCTATTATTTATATATAAGGAAAAAGGTAAAGAAAAAAGAACGAGAGATAAAGGAAGGGAGGTAAAAGAAAATGTAATTAAATGAAAAATAAACTAATACTCAACAAGCCCAAAAGTATCAAACTTTGAGGGCTTGTAACTTTTTTATTTTGGGGTCGGGGCCAAAAATCCCAAAAATTAGCAATAGTAAACCGACCTTGCTCTACACGATGGTATGCATTGTGAAGCAAACTTTTTGGTCATAGTTCGCGAGGGTCCCTTGTAAGTTTTCAGGTTTGCCAACTATTCGAGAAAATGTTTTACGCTATGTCAAAGCAAAGGCGGATTGGTGGACATGTTGTGCTTAATACGACCGAGAAATGGTTCAACGCGGTTTGCTAAAATTGGTTGCAAGAGTGATTTGGTAGTTTAATGTGTCTATCTAAAGGTTCATTTTTTATTTTATTTTAAGTATTCTATTAGACAGGGCAAGAACGTCTGCACAACTATTTGAAAGGTGGTCGATCATGCAGTGCTGAAGAAGATGTTGGTATCTACACAAAAAAAGGCCACAAGCTTGAATCATATCGTGCTTCTGGTATTTTTTCCTTTTTATTATATGTAGTGTGAATTTTCTTAAATGGTTTTGTTATTTTTGGTTTTAAAGCTTGGCATTTCCGCGTGACCAAGTGTAAATTCCCGTTTTTGTCAATGGCGAAAAGTCTTTAATGTAGTGTGTTTGGCTTTTGTGAGGTTGGGTGTACTTTGATTTGTGTCTGTGAAAAAATGTTTGTTGTATAGAAGAAAAGAGTAAACTGGGAAGAGAGGTTTAGTGTTGTGTTTTTTTATCTTTAATGCAGTACAGTTATTTATTGATTGTTCATTCACCGCTTCCTTTTCAGTCATCACTTAAAAATAGTTTCCCATTAATAAAATTTCTTATAACTTGCAAAGATTTTTAATTCCTAATTCTATTCTAAGAATGATCAAATTTTCACTGTTGTTCGGCAAAGCATGGATTTTCTTCAGTTTTTAATTCTGATGTGACAAAGGACTTAATTCAACGCTATATTTCCGAACATCCTGACCCAAACAACGAAAATGTTGTTGGGTACAACAATAAAAAATGCTGGCCTAGAGACGCTCGTATGCGTGTAATGAAGCATGATGTCAACTTGGGACGAGCTGTTTTTTGGGATATTAAGGTTTTTATTTACCTTTTCTTATTGTAAAAGCTTCTTTTAAGAATCGTCTGCCTCGTTCTCTTACACAATTGAATGGGAAAATTCTTTTATATCTGTCTACTTCAAGGACAATCCTAACTTGCTCTTTGATATGTCCGGATTTGAGGCCCAAATTCTTCCAAAATGTCGGACAGCATCTGATGATGTAACAGAAAATTGTGACGGGATTTGGAATCTTCAAAATGAGGTTATTTTTTTGTAATCATTAGGATTATTTACTTTGTTATAGATAACGAAGGAAGAAACTGCCCAAGCCTTTTTAAAAGTTGATGCTGCGTCTATGGAAAAATTCCACAACCTAGTCGTCAAATTCTTATGTCCTCTGGTTCAACTACATTCACAGAAATTGTTAAAAAAATCGACTAATGCACTTATTGGATTAATGACTTATTACCGTGAGGCAGTTGTAAATACACAAGAATTGTTGGATCTTCTTGTAAAATGTGAAAATAAGATTCAGACTCGGTAACATTTAAAAATCTGGTTTAAAGTCCATTTTTTAGAATTAAAATTGGTCTCAACTCTAAAATGCCTGCCCGTTTCCCACCCGTCGTATTTTATACTTTAAAGGAGATTGTAGGTCTAAGAATGCTTTCTATGGGGCACGTGTTAATACCTCAATCTGATTTACGTTGGATGCGTCAGACTGATGCTGGAGGTGTTACTCATTTTAGAAGTGGAATGACTCATGATGAAGGACAAATCATTAAAAACTTGTACCGTTATATTCAGGTTACAATTTGAGGTGATTTTTTTTAAATTTATTTTTAGCCCTGGGACGCAGAATTTGTCGACTATCAAAGTGTTTTGGCCGAATATGCACTCAAACGAAAGAAGCTAATGCTAGGAATCGGCGTTTAACTTTAGAGGATTTGGACGACAGTTGGGACAGAGGAATTCCTCGAATCAATACTCTCTTCCAGAAGGACAGAAATACACTTGCCTATGATAAAGGGTGGAGAGTGAGAACAGAATTTAAAGTTCACGAAATTTCAAACAAAATCCGTTCTAGTGGACACAGCAACGGCATGATGGTAAACTGGAATTTAAACAACTTCAGAAATGATATGATACAAGCATTGGGAGGATTTGAAGGAATTCTTGCACACACACTATTCAAAGTTTGATATAATAAATATTATTATGGTTTAATATGTTTTTCGTTATTGTAAGGGAATGTATTTCCCAAACGTGAGAAGGACTCTATTGGGAACGTGATTATGATTTCGAAGAATCAAGGAAGTATGGTGAATTAAGAGTGTTCAAGAAGGTTTACTTAGTAAAATAGTTTTATTTATATGTTTGTAGTTGGCATATGACTTTGTGGATGTGAAGCTTATGTCTGCTGATGACAGCGAGTGGTATGCAATGAGTTCAAACTACAAAACAGGGATGTTCTATGGTGTGCATTGCTGATGAAACGAACGAAGCAGTGGGCTCAGCAAGTGCATGGATATGTCAGTGGGAAGATGTAGAAGAAGAAGCAAAAGGATTATGGCAACTGTAAGTGTCATTCATTATTCACATTTCATTTTTTTCGTTATTTGATTGCGTGGGAGTTTGTGGTGATGGTATTAGGTAATGGTTGTAAGGTCGAAGAAAAGGGCTAAAGTAGGAAGTGTAATGGTAAAAACGCGATGTGTGAGAATAAAAGTACCATCATCACAAACAAAGTGTATAAATGAGAAAAAAGGATGATGATCATCCTTTATATAAGTAAGAAGGTGAGGTTAATTTCAAAAAAGGAGAAGGATAAGAGTCTAAAATGGTATAAGAAAAAAAGAAGTAAAAATAAAACAAGAAAAAAGAAGGGTACTACTGAGGGCTTTGAAGATCTATGGGCGTAGATGTGTATAAGGGAGGGGAGAGAGGGATGAAGAAAGAAAGAAAGGAGTGGGGAAGAAAGAGAAGTGGTCCAAGAATCACTCCTCTGAAACCCCCACAATGAACTCAGGCACCGAAGTGTACACCGCCAAGAACAGAACAGGCGACCAAATGTAGGCACTGAACCGAGCTAAGGGTCTAGGAGAAGAAATAAAACAAGAAAAAAGAAGGGTACTACTGAGGGCTTTGAAGATCTATGGGCGTAGATGTGTATAAGGGAGGGGAGAGAGAAGGGGGAAGAACGAAAGAAAGGAGTGGGGAAGAAAGAGAAGTGGTCCAAGAATCACTCCTCTGAAACCCCCACAATGAACTCAGGCACCGAAGTGTCTACCACTGACAATCAACTGGCATCGAAGTGTCAACCATTAAGAAAAGAACAGACGACAAAATGTAGGCACTGAAACGTCCTAAGGGTCTAGGAGAAGAAATAAAACAAAAAAAAAAGAAGGGTACTACTGAGGGCTTTGAAGATCTATGGGCGTAGATGTGTATAAGGGAGGGGAGAGAGGGATGAAGAAAGAAAGAAAGGAGTGGGGAAGAAAGAGAAGTGGTCCAAGAATCACTCCTCTGAAACCCCCACAATGAACTCAGGCACCGAAGTGTACACCGCCAAGAACAGAACAGGCGACCAAATGTAGGCACTGAACCGAGCTAAGGGTCTAGGAGAAGAAATAAAACAAGAAAAAAAAGAAGGGTACTACTGAGGGCTTTGAAGATCTATGGGCGTAGATGTGTATAAGGGAGGGAGAGAGAAGGGGGAAGAACGAAAGAAAGGAGTGGGGAAGAAAGAGAAGTGGTCCAAGAATCACTCCTCTGAAACCCCCACAATGAACTCAGGCACCGAAGTGTCTACCACTGACAATCAACTGGCATCGAAGTGTCAACCATTAAGAAAAGAACAGACGACAAAATGTAGGCACTGAAACGTCCTAAGGGTCTAGGAGAAG
Organism: Meloidogyne exigua; assembly: GCA_018905775.1. Taxonomy (NCBI): domain Eukaryota; kingdom Metazoa; phylum Nematoda; class Chromadorea; order Rhabditida; family Meloidogynidae; genus Meloidogyne; species Meloidogyne exigua. Next base: position 1,862,081 of record JAGUQR010000013.1, read on the forward strand.
AAATAAAACAAGAAAAAAGAAGGGTACTACTGAGGGCTTTGAAGATCTATGGGCGTAGATGTGTATAAGGAGGGGAGAGAGGGATGAAGAAAGAAAGAAAGGAGTGGGGAAGAAAGAGAAGTGGTCCAAGAATCACTCCTCTGAAACCCCCACAATGAACTCAGGCACCGAAGTGTACACCGCCAAGAACAGAACAGGCGACCAAATGTAGGCACTGAACCGAGCTAAGGGTCTAGGAGAAGAAATAAAAAAAAAAAAAAGAAGGGTACTACTGAGGGCTTTGAAGATCTATGGGCGTAGATGTGTATAAGGGAGGGGAGAGAGAAGGGGGAAGAACGAAAGAAAGGAGTGGGGAAGAAAGAGAAGTGGTCCAAGAATCACTCCTCTGAAACCCCCACAATGAACTCAGGCACCGAAGTGTCTACCACTGACAATCAACTGGCATCGAAGTGTCAACCATTAAGAAAAGAACAGACGACAAAATGTAGGCACTGAAACGTCCTAAGGGTCTAGGAGAAGAAATAAAACAAGAAAAAAAGAAGGGTACTACTGAGGGCTTTGAAGATCTATGGGCGTAGATGTGTATAAGGGAGGGGAGAGAGGGATGAAGAAAGAAAGAAAGGAGTGGGGAAGAAAGAGAAGTGGTCCAAGAATCACTCCTCTGAAACCCCCACAATGAACTCAGGCACCGAAGTGTACACCGCCAAGAACAGAACAGGCGACCAAATGTAGGCACTGAACCGAGCTAAGGGTCTAGGAGAAGAAATAAAACAAGAAAAAAGAAGGGTACTACTGAGGGCTTTGAAGATCTATGGGCGTAGATGTGTATAAGGGAGGGGAGAGAGAAGGGGGAAGAACGAAAGAAAGGAGTGGGGAAGAAAGAGAAGTGGTCCAAGAATCACTCCTCTGAAACCCCCACAATGAACTCAGGCACCGAAGTGTCTACCACTGACAATCAACTGGCATCGAAGTGTCAACCATTAAGAAAAGAACAGACGACAAAATGTAGGCACTGAAACGTCCTAAGGGTCTAGGAGAAGAAATAAAACAAGAAAAAAGAAGGGTACTACTGAGGGCTTTGAAGATCTATGGGCGTAGATGTGTATAAGGGAGGGGGAAGAGAAGGGTGAAGAAAGAAAGAAAGGAGTGGGGAAGAAAGAGAAGTGGTCCAAGAATCACTCCTCTGAAACCCCCACAATGAACTCAGGCACCGAAGTGTACACCGCCAAGAACAGAACAGGCGACCAAATGTAGGCACTGAACCGAGCTAAGGGTCTAGGAGAAGAAATAAAACAAGAAAAAAGAAGGGTACTACTGAGGGCTTTGAAGATCTATGGGCGTAGATGTGTATAAGGGAGGGGAGAGAGAAGGGGGAAGAACGAAAGAAAGGAGTGGGGAAGAAAGAGAAGTGGTCCAAGAATCACTCCTCTGAAACCCCCACAATGAACTCAGGCACCGAAGTGTCTACCACTGACAATCAACTGGCATCGAAGTGTCAACCATTAAGAAAAGAACAGACGACAAAATGTAGGCACTGAAACGTCCTAAGGGTCTAGGAGAAGAAATAAAACAAGAAAAAAAAGAAGGGTACTACTGAGGGCTTTGAAGATCTATGGGCGTAGATGTGTATAAGGGAGGGGAGAGAGGGATGAAGAAAGAAAGAAAGGAGTGGGGAAGAAAGAGAAGTGGTCCAAGAATCACTCCTCTGAAACCCCCACAATGAACTCAGGCACCGAAGTGTACACCGCCAAGAACAGAACAGGCGACCAAATGTAGGCACTGAACCGAGCTAAGGGTCTAGGAGAAGAAATAAAACAAGAAAAAAAAAGAAGGGTACTACTGAGGGCTTTGAAGATCTATGGGCGTAGATGTGTATAAGGGAGGGGAGAGAGAAGGGGGAAGAACGAAAAGAAAGGAGTGGGGAAGAAAGAGAAGTGGTCCAAGAATCACTCCTCTGAAACCCCCACAATGAACTCAGGCACCGAAGTGTCTACCACTGACAATCAACTGGCATCGAAGTGTCAACCATTAAGAAAAGAACAGACGACAAAATGTAGGCACTGAAACGTCCTAAGGGTCTAGGAGAAGAAATAAAACAAGAAAAAAGAAGGGTACTACTGAGGGCTTTGAAGATCTATGGGCGTAGATGTGTATAAGGGAGGGGAGAGAGGGATGAAGAAAGAAAGAAAGGAGTGGGGAAGAAAGAGAAGTGGTCCAAGAATCACTCCTCTGAAACCCCCACAATGAACTCAGGCACCGAAGTGTACACCGCCAAGAACAGAACAGGCGACCAAATGTAGGCACTGAACCGAGCTAAGGGTCTAGGAGAAGAAATAAAACAAGAAAAAGAAGGGTACTACTGAGGGCTTTGAAGATCTATGGGCGTAGATGTGTATAAGGGAGGGAGAGAGAAGGGGGAAGAACGAAAGAAAGGAGTGGGGAAGAAAGAGAAGTGGTCCAAGAATCACTCCTCTGAAACCCCCACAATGAACTCAGGCACCGAAGTGTCTACCACTGACAATCAACTGGCATCGAAGTGTCAACCATTAAGAAAAGAACAGACGACAAAATGTAGGCACTGAAACGTCCTAAGGGTCTAGGAGAAGAAATAAAACAAGAAAAAAAAAGAAGGGTACTACTGAGGGCTTTGAAGATCTATGGGCGTAGATGTGTATAAGGGAGGGGAGAGAGGGATGAAGAAAGAAAGAAAGGAGTGGGGAAGAAAGAGAAGTGGTCCAAGAATCACTCCTCTGAAACCCCCACAATGAACTCAGGCACCGAAGTGTACACCGCCAAGAACAGAACAGGCGACCAAATGTAGGCACTGAACCGAGCTAAGGGTCTAGGAGAAGAAATAAAACAAGAAAAAAGAAGGGTACTACTGAGGGCTTTGAAGATCTATGGGCGTAGATGTGTATAAGGGAGGGGAGAGAGAAGGGGGAAGAACGAAAGAAAGGAGTGGGGAAGAAAGAGAAGTGGTCCAAGAATCACTCCTCTGAAACCCCCACAATGAACTCAGGCACCGAAGTGTCTACCACTGACAATCAACTGGCATCGAAGTGTCAACCATTAAGAAAAGAACAGACGACAAAATGTAGGCACTGAAACGTCCTAAGGGTCTAGGAGAAGAAATAAAACAAGAAAAAAAAGAAGGGTACTACTGAGGGCTTTGAAGATCTATGGGCGTAGATGTGTATAAGGGAGGGGAGAGAGGGATGAAGAAAGAAAGAAAGGAGTGGGGAAGAAAGAGAAGTGGTCCAAGAATCACTCCTCTGAAACCCCCACAATGAACTCAGGCACCGAAGTGTACACCGCCAAGAACAGAACAGGCGACCAAATGTAGGCACTGAACCGAGCTAAGGGTCTAGGAGAAGAAATAAAACAAGAAAAAGAAGGGTACTACTGAGGGGCTTTGAAGATCTATGGGCGTAGATGTGTATAAGGGAGGGGAGAGAGAAGGGGGAAGAACGAAAGAAAGGAGTGGGGAAGAAAGAGAAGTGGTCCAAGAATCACTCCTCTGAAACCCCCACAATGAACTCAGGCACCGAAGTGTCTACCACTGACAATCAACTGGCATCGAAGTGTCAACCATTAAGAAAAGAACAGACGACAAAATGTAGGCACTGAAACGTCCTAAGGGTCTAGGAGAAGAAATAAAACAAGAAAAAAGAAGGGTACTACTGAGGGCTTTGAAGATCTATGGGCGTAGATGTGTATAAGGGAGGGGAGAGAGGGATGAAGAAAGAAAGAAAGGAGTGGGGAAGAAAGAGAAGTGGTCCAAGAATCACTCCTCTGAAACCCCCACAATGAACTCAGGCACCGAAGTGTACACCGCCAAGAACAGAACAGGCGACCAAATGTAGGCACTGAACCGAGCTAAGGGTCTAGGAGAAGAAATAAAACAAGAAAAAAAAGAAGGGTACTACTGAGGGCTTTGAAGATCTATGGGCGTAGATGTGTATAAGGGAGGGGAGAGAGAAGGGGGAAGAACGAAAGAAAGGAGTGGGGAAGAAAGAGAAGTGGTCCAAGAATCACTCCTCTGAAACCCCCACAATGAACTCAGGCACCGAAGTGTCTACCACTGACAATCAACTGGCATCGAAGTGTCAACCATTAAGAAAAGAACAGACGACAAAATGTAGGCACTGAAACGTCCTAAGGGTCTAGGAGAAGAAATAAAACAAGAAAAAAAGAAGGGTACTACTGAGGGCTTTGAAGATCTATGGGCGTAGATGTGTATAAGGAGGGGAGAGAGGGATGAAGAAAGAAAGAAAGGAGTGGGGAAGAAAGAGAAGTGGTCCAAGAATCACTCCTCTGAAACCCCCACAATGAACTCAGGCACCGAAGTGTACACCGCCAAGAACAGAACAGGCGACCAAATGTAGGCACTGAACCGAGCTAAGGGTCTAGGAGAAGAAATAAAACAAGAAAAAAAAAAGAAGGGTACTACTGAGGGCTTTGAAGATCTATGGGCGTAGATGTGTATAAGGGAGGGAGAGAGAAGGGGGAAGAACGAAAGAAAGGAGTGGGGAAGAAAGAGAAGTGGTCCAAGAATCACTCCTCTGAAACCCCCACAATGAACTCAGGCACCGAAGTGTCTACCACTGACAATCAACTGGCATCGAAGTGTCAACCATTAAGAAAAGAACAGACGACAAAATGTAGGCACTGAAACGTCCTAAGGGTCTAGGAGAAGAAATAAAACAAGAAAAAAAAGAAGGGTACTACTGAGGGCTTTGAAGATCTATGGGCGTAGATGTGTATAAGGGAGGGGAGAGAGGGATGAAGAAAGAAAGAAAGGAGTGGGGAAGAAAGAGAAGTGGTCCAAGAATCACTCCTCTGAAACCCCCACAATGAACTCAGGCACCGAAGTGTACACCGCCAAGAACAGAACAGGCGACCAAATGTAGGCACTGAACCGAGCTAAGGGTCTAGGAGAAGAAATAAAACAAGAAAAAAGAAGGGTACTACTGAGGGCTTTGAAGATCTATGGGCGTAGATGTGTATAAGGGAGGGGAGAGAGAAGGGGGAAGAACGAAAGAAAGGAGTGGGGAAGAAAGAGAAGTGGTCCAAGAATCACTCCTCTGAAACCCCCACAATGAACTCAGGCACCGAAGTGTCTACCACTGACAATCAACTGGCATCGAAGTGTCAACCATTAAGAAAAGAACAGACGACAAAATGTAGGCACTGAAACGTCCTAAGGGTCTAGGAGAAGAAATAAAACAAGAAAAAAGAAGGGTACTACTGAGGGCTTTGAAGATCTATGGGCGTAGATGTGTATAAGGGAGGGGAGAGAGGGATGAAGAAAGAAAGAAAGGAGTGGGGAAGAAAGAGAAGTGGTCCAAGAATCACTCCTCTGAAACCCCCACAATGAACTCAGGCACCGAAGTGTACACCGCCAAGAACAGAACAGGCGACCAAATGTAGGCACTGAACCGAGCTAAGGGTCTAGGAGAAGAAATAAAACAAGAAAAAAGAAGGGTACTACTGAGGGCTTTGAAGATCTATGGGCGTAGATGTGTATAAGGGAGGGAGAGAGAAGGGGGAAGAACGAAAGAAAGGAGTGGGGAAGAAAGAGAAGTGGTCCAAGAATCACTCCTCTGAAACCCCCACAATGAACTCAGGCACCGAAGTGTCTACCACTGACAATCAACTGGCATCGAAGTGTCAACCATTAAGAAAAGAACAGACGACAAAATGTAGGCACTGAAACGTCCTAAGGGTCTAGGAGAAGAAATAAAACAAGAAAAAAGAAGGGTACTACTGAGGGCTTTGAAGATCTATGGGCGTAGATGTGTATAAGGGAGGGGAGAGAGGGATGAAGAAAGAAAGAAAGGAGTGGGGAAGAAAGAGAAGTGGTCCAAGAATCACTCCTCTGAAACCCCCACAATGAACTCAGGCACCGAAGTGTACACCGCCAAGAACAGAACAGGCGACCAAATGTAGGCACTGAACCGAGCTAAGGGTCTAGGAGAAGAAATAAAACAAGAAAAAAAGAAGGGTACTACTGAGGGCTTTGAAGATCTATGGGCGTAGATGTGTATAAGGGAGGGGAGAGAGAAGGGGGAAGAACGAAAGAAAGGAGTGGGGAAGAAAGAGAAGTGGTCCAAGAATCACTCCTCTGAAACCCCCACAATGAACTCAGGCACCGAAGTGTCTACCACTGACAATCAACTGGCATCGAAGTGTCAACCATTAAGAAAAGAACAGACGACAAAATGTAGGCACTGAAACGTCCTAAGGGTCTAGGAGAAGAAATAAAACAAGAAAAAGAAGGGTACTACTGAGGGCTTTGAAGATCTATGGGCGTAGATGTGTATAAGGGAGGGGAGAGAGGGATGAAGAAAGAAAGAAAGGAGTGGGGAAGAAAGAGAAGTGGTCCAAGAATCACTCCTCTGAAACCCCCACAATGAACTCAGGCACCGAAGTGTACACCGCCAAGAACAGAACAGGCGACCAAATGTAGGCACTGAACCGAGCTAAGGGTCTAGGAGAAGAAATAAAACAAGAAAAAAAAAGAAGGGTACTACTGAGGGCTTTGAAGATCTATGGGCGTAGATGTGTATAAGGGAGGGAGAGAGAAGGGGGAAGAACGAAAGAAAGGAGTGGGGAAGAAAGAGAAGTGGTCCAAGAATCACTCCTCTGAAACCCCCACAATGAACTCAGGCACCGAAGTGTCTACCACTGACAATCAACTGGCATCGAAGTGTCAACCATTAAGAAAAGAACAGACGACAAAATGTAGGCACTGAAACGTCCTAAGGGTCTAGGAGAAGAAATAAAACAAGAAAAAAGAAGGGTACTACTGAGGGCTTTGAAGATCTATGGGCGTAGATGTGTATAAGGGAGGGGAGAGAGGGATGAAGAAAGAAAGAAAGGAGTGGGGAAGAAAGAGAAGTGGTCCAAGAATCACTCCTCTGAAACCCCCACAATGAACTCAGGCACCGAAGTGTACACCGCCAAGAACAGAACAGGCGACCAAATGTAGGCACTGAACCGAGCTAAGGGTCTAGGAGAAGAAATAAAACAAGAAAAAAAGAAGGGTACTACTGAGGGCTTTGAAGATCTATGGGCGTAGATGTGTATAAGGGAGGGAGAGAGAAGGGGGAAGAACGAAAGAAAGGAGTGGGGAAGAAAGAGAAGTGGTCCAAGAATCACTCCTCTGAAACCCCCACAATGAACTCAGGCACCGAAGTGTCTACCACTGACAATCAACTGGCATCGAAGTGTCAACCATTAAGAAAAGAACAGACGACAAAATGTAGGCACTGAAACGTCCTAAGGGTCTAGGAGAAGAAATAAAACAAGAAAAAAGAAGGGTACTACTGAGGGCTTTGAAGATCTATGGGCGTAGATGTGTATAAGGGAGGGGAGAGAGGGATGAAGAAAGAAAGAAAGGAGTGGGGAAGAAAGAGAAGTGGTCCAAGAATCACTCCTCTGAAACCCCCACAATGAACTCAGGCACCGAAGTGTACACCGCCAAGAACAGAACAGGCGACCAAATGTAGGCACTGAACCGAGCTAAGGGTCTAGGAGAAGAAATAAAACAAGAAAAAAGAAGGGTACTACTGAGGGCTTTGAAGATCTATGGGCGTAGATGTGTATAAGGGAGGGAGAGAGAAGGGGGAAGAACGAAAGAAAGGAGTGGGGAAGAAAGAGAAGTGGTCCAAGAATCACTCCTCTGAAAACCCCACAATGAACTCAGGCACCGAAGTGTCTACCACTGACAATCAACTGGCATCGAAGTGTCAACCATTAAGAAAAGAACAGACGACAAAATGTAGGCACTGAAACGTCCTAAGGGTCTAGGAGAAGAAATAAAACAAGAAAAAAGAAGGGTACTACTGAGGGCTTTGAAGATCTATGGGCGTAGATGTGTATAAGGGAGGGGAGAGAGGGATGAAGAAAGAAAGAAAGGAGTGGGGAAGAAAGAGAAGTGGTCCAAGAATCACTCCTCTGAAACCCCACAATGAACTCAGGCACCGAAGTGTACACCGCCAAGAACAGAACAGGCGACCAAATGTAGGCACTGAACCGAGCTAAGGGTCTAGGAGAAGAAATAAAACAAGAAAAAAGAAGGGTACTACTGAGGGCTTTGAAGATCTATGGGCGTAGATGTGTATAAGGGAGGGGAGAGAGAAGGGGGAAGAACGAAAGAAAGGAGTGGGGAAGAAAGAGAAGTGGTCCAAGAATCACTCCTCTGAAACCCCCACAATGAACTCAGGCACCGAAGTGTCTACCACTGACAATCAACTGGCATCGAAGTGTCAACCATTAAGAAAAGAACAGACGACAAAATGTAGGCACTGAAACGTCCTAAGGGTCTAGGAGAAGAAATAAAACAGAAAAAAAAGAAGGGTACTACTGAGGGCTTTGAAGATCTATGGGCGTAGATGTGTATAAGGGAGGAGAGAGGGATGAAGAAAGAAAGAAAGGAGTGGGGAAGAAAGAGAAGTGGTCCAAGAATCACTCCTCTGAAACCCCCACAATGAACTCAGGCACCGAAGTGTACACCGCCAAGAACAGAACAGGCGACCAAATGTAGGCACTGAACCGAGCTAAGGGTCTAGGAGAAGAAATAAAACAAGAAAAAAAGAAGGGTACTACTGAGGGCTTTGAAGATCTATGGGCGTAGATGTGTATAAGGGAGGAGAG